>OX457140.1:12501129-13701129 GCA_949752895.1 Dendrolimus pini | reverse complement strand
TGATGCATATTTAGAAACGGTGATTCGTGGCTCCTTGGTGGTACTGAAAAACAGAAATTTTATGAAACTCTTTTTTAAAAAACTCCATACCTCTCGAGTCTCGAAATCTCTCTGAAGCCCAAACAAAATTTAAAAATTAGTAAAGGGTTTCCAGGATTCTACGTAAAATCTACATAATATTAATTATTAAATTCTAGGCCATCATTTAAAGTAGCATCTCTCCTCTTCGATTACGGTGCAAAAGTTATTTCAAGATCCAATCCGATGGACACGGGACTGTTTCTTCGTGAGTCACATTTCTATTACAACTAGTTACTAGTCTACATACGCCACTCAGTACAAGTATTATTACATTTTACGCAAGCAGCGTGTGTATGCCGTCTTTATAAACAATCTTAACACAATCACTAGGGGAAACGGGGGTAATGCCGCTCATAAGTATAACTTGGCAAATTCAGTGCGCTGGATTACGGGACACAGGTTAAAGCGTGGGGTTAGCGACAGCAAACAGTAAGTAATTAGTTTTACAAATCCGTTAGCAACAAGGGAAAGAGAAGTTCATATGCTTGTATGTGGTCTTGCTAACACAGTTATTGGCTGAACGTTTTACTGGTAAATTAAATATATCATATATTATTGTTACTTTTATTAAGTTACATAATGATTATTTGGAATTAATTAGTACATTAGTATAAATTTCATTCTTTTTTTATACACATAGGTTCTGTCGACAATATGCTTCCATATGAGCGGTGATCAGGCAATGGTGCCCAAGAACGCTTTTCTTTTTTTGCTTAATTACGGATTAAGCTTTATACGTAAACTTACACACGTTTCGTGTAAAAATAGTGATTACTGAATAAATGAACAATTTAGAACAACTTTTAATATATAGTTATTAAAGAATAAAAAAAACGTGTGCGTCTCGGAACGCTCAACAGAAGTGAAAACTTAGCCTACCTACCGCTGCCGTATGCGTGAAAGAAAGGGACGCCAGACAGACTGGCGCCATAACGCGTTACGCAATGAAGCCGTTAACCCTCCCATAAAAAGTTATCACTTCAACATAAACGATTTTCCTAAAGTGAACGGCGTTCCCCCTGCTTCCTCTACATGACTAACCCAGCGATTAGACTATTTAAAAAGTGTGATCACGGTTACGTCTTTTGCTACCAATATTAAGAAGAAAAATTGGTGACATGTGCTGCTGCTTTTTTTTAAAGTATAAAATAAAATGTCAATGCAGTGTAACGTTTTTTATAAAGGTCGGACAGATTTAAATATTGAACGTAAAAATAATCACACAGGCTCACGTCAGTCGGTGCCTTTTTTGTGAGGTTTGGATGCTTTAGTCACATTCTGCTGCCTGGGTATAGAGAGAGTGACAATGTAGGATTTATGATACATGCAATATACTTTGATAGGGCCTTTTTAACCATATCGGGCTCTGGGGTGTGAATATTAAGAAATTTTCAGAACTTGTAAATTCCGCATGTTATTTGTGGGTCAATCCTAGACTTGCGCCCCCCTACGCTTGGGTGCCACGCTCTCCTTACATCCCCGGGTATACCGTTACCTCTGTTACGTTGTATGTACATATATAGCTATATGTATGACGTAACAGAGAGTAACGTAGATGAGTAAGCTCGTGGGAGAGACGTATAGAAAGACACGGTAACACCTGTTCGTAGGCACGATAGTAAAAATATTTTCATACAAATCAATGGACGCTCCCGTGGATGTTCTTCGTACCCCTATCGCGCTGCAAACTTTACATTGGCATACATACAAATGCACCTTGGTGTTCCTTCAGCCCATCCGTGTCTCACTACATAGAGCAGACCCCTTCCAAATAACCCTTTGCTCATTGGGTATCGATCACCCTAGCGAGATTTTTTTTTATTGCAGGTGTTCAGTAGACAGGCAGACGGCCCACTTGATGGAAAGCGGTTACCATCACCTATGGACATTTGCAACACCTAAGGTGCTACAAATGCGTTGCTGCTCTGTTGAGGGAGACTGGAACCCGGTCACCAAAGCCGGAACACAACTCAAGGTTGTTATGGTGACACACTTTAGATCAGGCGTGGTAGCCATCCAGTCAGGCAAACGCCCTACCTGTGGGCTGTGGGTCGTTTTGTCGCCTCTTAAGACAGGCCGCCCGGCCGCAGGAAATTGTATTATTTCTCCGTTCCTGCACCGATAAAGCTAAAGGAGCTTTCCGTCGCAGAGTGAGGAACACGCACGTGGCATATTTGGATGCTGGGGGCACTATCTCGGCGGCCTTGCCTACATGATTTGTTTTGCTAGTATAATAGGTATATCAGGACATGAATATTCAACTTTATGAATAAGATTCAAACATAGCCTCAGCTAAATTGCATGTCTATAACCAATGAGGTTGTTCTGATGGCAGCTTGAAAAGTCGTGTATAAATCAGTACCTACACAACAGTTCCTAATCGTTGAAGTTGTTCCATTCCAACCTCCAGGTCAAAAAAACTAAAAACTCACAATACATAATAGTCGCAGTATCGTTTATACGAGTATTATTATTATAATTCATAAACTTCAATTGAAATTAACGTACCTTTTACAGAGTTTGTGATGATGTGTATACCCACAAGTGGAGAGGAGAAAATTATAAAACTACTAGTTGAGAAGGGTGCTTTAGTAAATGATCCAGACGCACCAGGCGGGCGACAAGCTCTGCACTTTGCGGCCATGAGTAACAATTGCGATTTAATTAAAATTCTCGTAGAACTAGGAGCTGACCTTTACGCTATTAATCATAGAAGAGAAACTCCTAGGGAGGTTGCTGCAACATTTAATTGCAAAGAAGCAGAAGCGCTTTTGCTAGATTTAGAGGACAAAGATTCCACTCTAGCGGAGTCTATATCAGTAGCAGTAGATTTGAATAATTCATCATAATTATACAAATTAATTTAAATCAAAACTTTCATTTTTGTTTTAAATATATTTTTACTGCATATATACCCAAACAAATATATATATACCTACTTAAATATGAGTTTTAACGAAACCATGAAAGGCCACCGGAGACAATGATCTTATATAATACCTTTTCTACTTCTTTTCTTAACATTCGATAAGTTAAATTTGGTAAGTTCTATGGTAAAAAAAAGAGTTAGAATGAAAAAATAATTTCTCACTTTTTTGCTTATAACTTCTTTAACTTTTAATTTATGGCAAAAAGTTATATAAACATGCCTACAAATGGCAAAACAATTTGCTACTAATTATGACTTTACAAATTTTTTGTAAGACGCATAGTTTCCGAGATATCAAGAAAAAAGTGTTTTCGCCCCTTTTTCCAAGATGGCGGCCGGGGGACAAGGGTGGCGACCCCACAAACTTGAGGTTAAGCTTCTATTGACCCCCCACACATGTCCCAAAAATAAAATTGCGTCCTCTAACAAATGCAAAGCTCATGTAACATTTCAATGGAGTAAATGCCAATATTAGACGTATGAACCGAATTAAATCAAATTGGTGGAAAGGGACAGAATTGAAAATAAAGGAGCGCCGTCGGTCATTTATTTTATTCAGTGATATTGAATCATTCAAGTTTATATTTATTTTTAAGAACCACTTTGGTTCTAAACCATCTAGTATCGCGTCATATCTATGTCTGTATCCCTAGCATTTGTGTTTAATAACACGGTAACCACAAGATAAATTTTGTTAAAATTTTTCATGGTCAAACCTTATGATAGGATACTTTTTGTCTCTGAAATTGAAAGGATTTTAGAGAAATAAATTCGACACAAACAAAGTTACGGAAATTTAATTTACTATACATTAGAATTATAGCGCAGCGCTTAAAATAGGAAATTTGAATCCTACGTCTGTTATCTATAGCCAAGCGAGATTAAACAGTCTAAAGAAGTTGTTCCAGACGGTGTCAACAAAAAAATTAATTTATCGGTTAATACCGATTGTTGTCGACTTTGAATTCTTAGCTACAACACTATCTTTGTGTGACATTTGTTCTACAGTTTCAAAGATGGCGGCCTTGTCGCAGTTGCTTTTCTCTGCCAAACAATACTGAGAAAATTGAGATAACCCACTATTTATACCTATGAATTTAGAAAATTAAGTAGTTCTTAACGAATAACGTTAATTTAATTTTACTAGTCATTTTGATAATGTGATAATAAGTGTACTCATGGCTTCCAATGTGCAAGATTTGCCTGTCCAGCAGACATTTGTAGAAGAGATAGATTACAATGAAATACAAGAATTATCGGTAAATATGTTTGTAATACTATAGCTATGAACGTATATGATTGTTAAGACAATAAGTAAATTCATGACTGAATTGACAGGTCGTAGGAAAGGGCGCATTCGGTGTGGTATGGAAGGGTCTTTGGAGAAACACACTCGTGGCGGTGAAGCATATCAATTCTGAGGCTGAAAAACGGGAATTCTCTATTGAAGTGCGGCAGTTGTCCCGAGTATCACACCCAAACATAGTTCGCCTGTATGGAGCATGCACAAAGGGTGCTCATGTATGCCTTGTCATGGAGTATGCAGAGGGTGGTTCTCTATACAACGTGCTACACAATCGACCAAAACCTAAATACACGGCAGCACATGCAATGAGTTGGGCGAGGCAGTGTGCTGAGGTAATCACATTCTTCCAATCTACCATTATTATGCCATAGTTTTGTATATCTAAACTAATTCAACATAAAAAAGACAAATCAACTTACAATTTGAAAGTATTTTTGATATCTAAGTCTGTTCACCTTCTGTTATTCTAATCACTCACAGTATATAATTTCATAACTGAAAATTAGCCAACTAACCCCTGTAATTTTAAATGATAATAGAATTACTTTATATTATTATCTTTATTAACATTTGTTGAATTTTATGAAGTCACCAGTTTCATTGCAAAAGCTACCTATATTACATTTTTAATATCAAACATTTGTAAAAGTTATATCTAAATTTAAATTTATTTGAAGTATTTTGAATATTTAAAAAAATTGCATTTGCTTATGGCTACCTCTAATATTTCTCTGAATTTCAAATAGGTAAAAACCTCAGTTCTCTTTACATTAACTATAGATTAGTTTTAAATAAATAACACATTTTCTTGCAGGGTGTAGCATATCTCCATGCAATGAAACCAAAGCCACTCATACACAGAGATTTGAAGCCGCCAAACTTGTTACTGGTGGGCGGTGGGCAGAGGTTAAAAATATGTGACTTTGGCACTGCAGCAGACAAGGCGACTTATATGACTAACAATAAGGGCAGTGCAGCATGGATGGCACCTGAGGTTAAATTTCATATATTTAATTGAAAACTTATTGTCTTTTTCAAACATGAAATTGGCAATGACTAGTTTTAAGCATGGGTAGTTTCTAAGCTGAACTTTATTAACTATTTAAATATAGTGATGACATGGCAAATGGGGAAAATGGCTTCCCTGCTAACACAGACTACACCACCTCTAAAGTGCATACCTGCCTTATTAAAGTAGCTTGCATGTGGCATGACGATGATACTGTAGTAGATGAAGATCCTCATGGGCAATGGTAGCTTTGGGGAATATTACTAGTATTTCACTCACTAATAATAATGACACTACAAATGTGCCATACCTAGTACAGGGGTACTAGGCGAGGGCACCATGCTCTTGGTGCCATCGCTTAATTGAATCTTGCTCCCTGATATAGTAGGGTGCAATCTGTATTGGGAATCTATCACTTACTTTAATGGGGCCATCATATCTGCTTACCTAAGTATTTATGTTGGTTTAATAACAATCTAAAAACCTTCACTCAGGTGAAAGAATGCTTAACTCTGTTACAAATGACAATTGAAATGATGTAAATAGAGAAATTAATGTTGTGATTCTAAATATAGGATTATTATTAATAGTAATAGGATTACATAGATTTATATATAAATAAAATTAATATTTATTTCATATGTTTAGATATTACTTCAAATTATGTTTGATAGATGTGTCAGCCTTAAATTGTCCTACTGACTTCGGGTTGATAATAGTTTTTATTCAGCAAAGCCCATAATTTCCACACAAATCTCACCATTTGTACCAAAACAGTCAAGTGTACATAAAGGTTTCCTACAAAAAATGTACCTAAACTGACGGACTCATAAACTGCATCAAAGTTCAGGATTACTTTGAAATGATTTTTTTAGATAAGTATGCAAACTTTTTAGATTAAATTAAATAAATATGGAAAGACTGGCTCTTAATCTAAAAAAAAGGAATATTTAAAAATAGAACTGCAGTAAAACTAATGAATTGTTGGGTTAATTTTTTAACTCATCGAGAGTATTTGAACCATAATATGGATACTTCGTCCTAACAAGCGGCTCAAATTGTAGCATTGGTGCGGCAGGGCTTGGATCAACAAACGATTGGTAGAAATTTAAATTTAAACCAGTCTACGGTTTCTAGAATATACAGAAGGTTTGTGGATTTGTGGAGACAGGTTCTTACAGAAGGAGACGTGGTACAGGCAGGACTCGAGCAACCACCGGTCGTGATGACCGATTTATTGTTACAACTTCCCTGCGAAATCGTTTCCTCACGTCTGTTACCATCAAAACAGAGCTTAATGAAGTGCGTGGAGTAAACGTGAGTGCACGAACAATAAGAATAAGGTTAAAGGCAGCGGATATCACCCCTTTTAGACCAGCAAATGGTCCAAAGTTGTCTGTAGCTCACAGACAAGCTCGCTTAAGATTTGCGCGTGATCACCTGAATTGGACAGAAGAGCAATGGACCTCCGTATTGTTCACGGACGAGTGTAGGACATGTTTATTTGGTGCAGATGGTCGCAAAAGAGTCTATCGTCGACGTGGGGAGCGATACGCTCTAAGTTGCATTGAGGAGCGTGTTCCTTTTGGAGGCGGTTCGTGTATGGTCTGGGGTGGCATATCGATGAACGGGCGAACAGAACTTGTGTTCATAGACATGGTCCGTCAAAACGGTAATAGGGGGTTTGACTGCACATCGCTACATAACAGAGATCTTAGAAGATCACGTGGTGCCTTACATGGGATTCATAGGCGAAAATTTTACTTTAATGCAGGATAATGCCCGGCCGCACGCTGCTGCACAAGTTCGACCATATTGCGAAGAGGTTGGGATACGTACAATGAATTGGCCAGCATGCAGCCCGGATCTTAATCCCATTGAGCATGTTTGGGACAATTTAAAAAGAGCTGTATATGCGAGAAACCCTTTGCCCATGACAGTGGCAGCACTAAGAACAGCACTTTCAGGAGAATGGGACAATATTCCGCAAGATCTTTTAATAACCCTAATAAAATATATGCGGAAACGATTAGAATCCGTAATAAGGGCACGTGGAGGTAATACACCTTATTAAAACATAAATAAACCCTTGCATAAAGTTTGTGTCTATTGTTAAATCCAATTTTTTAATTAAACCGATTTTCCTTAAATTTCTGTTTTTCTTCAAAAAAAGTCTTAAGGTCCTTTCCAGTACACAAACTTAAACTTAAGGATATGACCCTACGCTGTTTTAAAGTTCACGAACCAATCTAGAGGTTTCAATTTAAATCTGTATAGAAAGTTTGCATACTCAGTTAAAATATTTATTTCAAAGTCGTCTATTACTCTGATGCAGTTTATGAGTCCGTCAGTGTATATTATATTTAAAAATGTAACACTTCAAATAATACAATTACTGGCAATCTATATGATTGTGATAGTAGTCTGTGTTGAATATAATCTGCTTCAAACTTATTGCTGTTCTTAGGAAACAAAACTCGACAGTAATCTACACACTAGATGATCATTTATACAGGAACAGCTTCTGCTAATTTACAAAGACTATCCAACTTTTATTGGAATACTGAGAACAAATAAATCATCAACAAATGTTAATCCCTATTATCACTATTAATATTATAAATGTGAAAGTAACTCTGTCCGCCTGTCTGTTCCGTTTTCACGTAAAAACTACTGGACCGATTTGGCTGAAACTCAGTATATATATATTTTCGATACCGAGGATGAACATAGGATACTTTTTATCCCGAAAAATGGGATAGTTTCCGGGATAACATGATATTTGTCTGTTTGTTTGTTATTCTTTTACGGAAAAACTACTGGACCGATTTGGCTGAAATTCGGTACGTAAATTAAATACTGAGGATGGACAAGGGATAATTTTCATTTTGGCCTTTTTGGTAATTTTGGCCTATTTGGTCATTTTGGCCTTTTTGGTCATTTTGGCCTATTTAGTATTTTTTCCTTTTTGGTCATTTTGGCCTTTTTGTGATCATTTTGACCTTTTTGGTCATTTTGGCCTATTTTGGCCTATTTGGTCATTTTGGCCTATTTGGTCATTTTGGCCTTGATCATTTTGACCTTTTTGATCATTTTGACCTTTTTGGTCATTTTGGCATATTTGGTCATTTTGGCCTTTTTGATCATTTTGACCTTTTTGGTCATTTTGGCCTATTTGGTCATTTTGGCCTATTTGGTCATTTTGGCCTTTTTGATCATTTTGGCATATTTGGTCATTTTGGCATATTTGGTCATTTTGGCCTATTTGGTCATTTTGGCCTATTTGGTCATTTTGGCCTTTTTGGTCATTTTGGCCGTGTCGGTCATTTTGGCCTTTTTGGTAATTTTGGCCATTTTGATTATTTTGGCCTTTTTGGTCATTTTGGCCGTGTCGGTCATTTTGACCATTTTGGCCTTTTTGGTCAAGTTTTGTAATTTATGTTGTTTACAGATAGACGGGGGATGGTATAATTAGCGATATAAAATGAAGTGAATGTTCCGTGGGCAAATACATAAAATTATAATATAATATAACCTGTAGCGCTTGCTCTATAAACAAGAGACACGCACTAGAGGTTAACACGCGGCGCAGCCGCGGGATAAACTCTAGTTATTTATAATCTAGAAAATGATTATCAACATGAATATTGCATGGCAAAGACTACAACTGCAATACCTAATCTTCTAAGTACACAATGCATTAAAGATGTGAATTTATGAACCATCTACTAACATAAAATCATAATCAGCTCACAAATTTGTCTCATTCCAATTCTGAGAGTTTTGATCTTAGCAGTAAGCATGCAATGATTAGGCAAACATTTGGACCTAGTTTTTGTACATATTTGTACATATATATTACATGAGAAATTTGTTAATCAATTAAAGAAAATATCCCTGAGTGTGTAGTAGTTATATAGCCTTTATCCCTGAAATGGGAAGGCCTAGCTGGTATTATAATATGGACTGCATAATGATTGTTTTGTCCTTTGTTATAGGTATTTGAAGGGTCAACATACACAGAGAAATGTGATGTATTCTCATGGGGCATCATCCTGTGGGAGGTGCTATCTAGGAGGAAACCTTTTGAGGAGGGTGGATCAGCATTTAGGATAATGTGGGCTGTACATACAGGTGTCTTTTTGTTACTGAATTATCTACTAATTTTATTTGCCTAATGGACTCTTATTTATTATAGTGGATCTGAGAAACCAGATAAGTAGTGTTAACATTTTTTTACATGATGTTGTGTTATTTTTTGTGAGGAAATGTTATAATTCAAGAAAAAAATAATTGTCATAAAAACCTATTTCTATTGAACAATATGTGTTATATTCTAATATTTTATATTGCTTTTGAAAATCAGGAGGCAAAGGTGTGTATATACTCTGTGGTCTAGTGATATGTGTGTTGACTCACTTATTATATTCAAATTTAATTTACTTTTATTAAATAAAAACAATTAAACTAAACTATAAAATTAAATACTACTATAAACATATTTACAAGTATTTATTTTCTTATTTAATTGGAAAACGGGTACGGGTACCATTTCATACCTGGCAAGGTACATTTCGTAAATGAACCTTTTGTTGTTTGGTTGAAGCAGTGGAATAGATCTGAATCTGATTTAGGATCTGTCAAACACGTCTCTTTGATTTACTTATAACACAGTGATAAATTGCTTAGCTTAGGAGTAAACAATTTGTGTGCTTATTTTGCTATTAATCAAATACTAAAAACTTTTGTTGACATACATAGCTGTGAGGGCTTGGATACCCATTAGGAATAATACATTATTATTAAAATTTATTTATTAGATAGATGATTATTATCTTGTGTAGGGATTTTTTTTCTAAAAACACCTCAGTATTATATAATCTGCGTATCATCTCTGTCTAAGCAATAAAGATATTTCTTCCTCGCCAAATTACAGGTCAAAGACCGAATTTAATTGAGGGATGCCCGGAGCCAATAGAGCAACTGATGACACAATGTTGGCACAAAGTACCAGCTGAGAGACCCAGTATGGCCAAGGTACGTTCACACACTATTTTTACATTACTGTTTATAAACTCAAAATAAATTCACACCTCAAGCTATCTATAGACTCTCTAAAGGAGTCACCACACTATACATTTTTTAATTTAAACTTAAAATAAACGTCAGATGTTTACTTATCTATGGTACTCCATATAGTTTGACTTGTCTGTATAATACTATAGATATATGAGTTTTGTAAAAAAACTCTTGTGTATTCCTGCCCAATTGTATGGGTCTAAGTTTGTTGAAAACTATTTACAATTTTGGAGGTATTGTTTACTTTCTATTTTACTATAATTCTGCTATACTAATGTTTAAACCTCAATTCATCTTCATACCTATAAAGGTCAGGTTTAAGAATGGAAAAATAATATACTTCATGTCCTATCTGTTAATATAATAGAAATTAAAATCTAGATAGTAACTAGGCGAGCTACAATCAAAATATCTAGCTTCTATGTTACACCCACATCGTGAACTGTATTTCTAAAACACTCCTTGCCAATTTCTCATTGCAGTGAGTCAAGTGCTCTAAATTAAATAGAACACTTTTTGGGTTAATGGGCAGATAAATGGCGAATTGCAAATCTGTACATTTAAATAATTTATTACTGTAGCAATATTAAAAATATCTTTTGTCTATTATTACCTGTATTTTTAAGCTGATGCAAAAATAGGGTTATTACAAGTGTATGATTTGTATCTATGTCTAGCCATTTAGCTCCAAGAGCCAATTTCGAAAAAGTTTTATGCAATATTTAACTTTGTCTTATTGACTAAAATCACTAAACAAAATGTATTAGAATTTGGTATGTCATTAAACTAATGTATCAAGTATCCTGTCACTTACGTAACAAGTTTTACCTACAGTTTAATTTCACTATGCCTATTCTGTCTAAAAGCAAAAAAAAATTATTTTTTTTATAGTTTGTTGTTCTGACATTCGTAAGTTGACCTCTCTAGTTCCTCTTTATGATTCTTTTCTTTTAAGTTATCCTCATCTGGTCTCACTTTTCACCCTCAAAAGTTTCATCTGTAGGACGTTTCAGGTTGGAACCATAGAATGAAATCATAAAATGTCAGTTAACACTTAACAGATAGATTATTTAATCATATTACCTCTTACAATCATGTTTCGTAATGTCCCAAAAATGATATTTCTTGAGTAACAACAATAAACTTTCAGGTTGTCGAAATAATGAACACACTATGTGAGTTCTTCCCCGAGGCAGACACACCAATCAACTATGACGATTGTGAGGATGACGATACAGAGTGTTCTGAAGATGAGTACATGCAGTATTCGGACACTCAGGACAGCTTGGAAACCGACAACTTGGCCACTTACCATGAGGAAACTGCTAGCCAGCCGGTAGGGGGCGTTGACAGAGATAGAGTAATACCCTCACCAAGACCCCGTAGCTTCGTGGAGACCCAAGTGAGTAAGCTCCAGACCCTGATGGCTGAAGGGAATCCCAAGGGTGGGGTGGCACTCCGGACCTCAGACGAGGGTGACTCTTTCCCACCACGCAGGCTTCCATACATCCAAAAGGGTGCTGAACCAAACCACTCCATGATCACAATTAATAGAACGTCCAGCTCACCAGTGCCTTCAGATCGTACATATGTACCCAGCGAAGGGAGCAACCAAGATTCCCTCGGAGTCAAAAGCCCTAATGTGTTCAGTGAAAGTTCATCTCCAAGAAGACTGTCACCTATAGCCAATTATAACATAGGCAATATGAATCCGCGCCATATTGACATAGAGCAGTATTGGAACAGGGAAAATGACAAACTATCTGCAACTCGAAGCCCATCCGTCACAAGCAATTCAAATTCGACAAGAAAAGAGGATTTTAATCAAAACTATTGCAATAGTGCCACAAATAGTCCAATTTCGCCCTCCAAGGAATATAATGGAAATATGTCCCAGAGACAAGATACGAGATACCAAACGCCATTACAAATAGAAGTCGATCCTGTAAGTCAAACAATCAAGATAAATAATATTTGTCGGGTTGTATTATTTGCAAGTGGTTGAGGTTAATATGGCACGGCGGAGGGCTAAATTTATCTATATAATGTTTTTGTTTTTATCTATTTATGTATATTGTATGTATTTGTTATTATCTTAGATCATGGAAGAGGAATCTAGGGATGACAACCATCTAGCAAAAACATACTTTGAAAAGCTTCTACATGAGTAGACACACGTTTTATTATTTCAAGTATTTTTATACTAAATCTACTAAAAAAGTTATAAAGACTGGTCTAATAAATGTCTTAAATAATAAAACATTGAAAAGCGAGAGACTAACATGTCATGTAGAATTTCATAACCTTTCAAAGTTGCGTTTATTACTAGATGGTTATTAATCCTAGTATTCTTCTTCTATGCTTAGAGTTATGTAGTTAGATATATGGAATTGTGATATTTTCTACAATATTAGTATTTCCTACAGTATGAGTATGAGCAAAACTTAAATGCGTCTTTGAAGTTCGTACACGTCATTGCGCAGCACAGTTATAAAGTTCACAGAGAGAGCTGACAGGGAATAATGTAGTGCTCTCGCTCTGCCTTTATCTGGATCGCATGCTCTCTTTCTCGCACAACACATCGTACAAATAATAAAAATTAACATTCATCAAGACCTGTGCAAGCTCACAGAACTAACTTCACTTGAAATACATTTTGAGTTTTGTGCGTAAATGTTATGATTAATTTATTACAATAAATTTTATGTTTTTTTACCAAAGCGGTTTCAGTTGATTGTGTCACAATTCCGTATTGTACTTTCTTAACATATTTTATTTAAAGGCTAAATTACACTTAGTAAAATAATGACTACAAAATAGTATGAATGAGTATGTAACTTTAAAAGAGGCCTCAAATCCTAAGCAATTTCTAAGTTTTTCTTCTCTTTTTTTGTGATTTAGAAAAGCACCAAACAGTCAAAACAAATTTCTAATCTACATTTTATTATTAAATACATTTCTAGACCATCATCACAATAAACAAATTGGGCTTGATTATTTTTAAAAACTTAATTTAATTAAAGTTTTAATGATTCGGTCTAAAAAATTCAGACTCATGTGAAGAACAATTTATAGCACTTTCTAGAACCCTTAGGACTTAACAGCATTTTTGGACTTACATTTTGTTACTAAGCAATAGGGGAGTGGAGTTAATTCAACTGAGGTACTATTTACCATCTTACAAAAGCCACAGCCTTATAGATTTTGTATGAATGCAGTAACTTATGACATTATAGTTTTGATCAAAGAAAAACGAGTCAAATACCGCATTAATTGTTATTTCAATATTAATTAAAATTATTTTTATCAAGATAATTTAAAATTATAAGATGTTATATTAACACAGGTTCCTTTATATATAACTTGTGTCCACATCTCTATTGAAAGAAAGAAAGAAAAAACGTTTATTTGGTCTTCACATAGCAAGACACATGGCGATGAATTGTATGATGTGGGTATATGACAGGGCCGCGCCGACCCCCCACAGCACCTGTGTGCGAAAAATATGAAGCGCCTCTTTTTTTCACGAAGCAGCATGTTTCAACTTATTTTTTTATCCTTATTTGTTAATTTTGATCGAAATAAATGGTCTCCAGTTTTATATACTTAGATAATATTTTCCTAAATAGGTATAACCAGTTCGATTCTGCTTGCCAATTACTGCAAAAATCCACTACAAAGAATAATTATGTTGTGTAAGTGTAACAAAAATAATTTCGACGGCGGCGCCCCTATTGTCTTGGCGCCTATGTGCGCCGCACACTTCGCACATAGCGGCGGCGCGGCCCTGGGTATACCAAATATACCAAAAAAAAATGTTGTTCTTAATTGTCTATTGTCATTCCTAGTTTATTAAAAGCAGTATACAAAAGTTTTCAAGCAGTACGTCCTATGTAGTACACTTATACTATGCTATAATGGAGCAAACTATATTAGATTTGTCTTTTATGCATAAAATCCGAAATGTGAATACTTGTAAGAGAAGTAGTGTTACCAACAGGGCTCATAAAATTAACGAGCTGAAGTGACAGTGACTTGCCACATCACTGTCTTGAGACAGAGCAGACGAGTCCTGTGTGGTTATTGCGAATTTTTTTACTACTCGATAATGTTCAAGATAATGAAATTTTATCTGGCACGATATAGGTTTCTCTGCACGTGACACGAGATGGTGCTAAGCGTAGAACATTGCGTTAACCAGAATGTGATCGAATAGTAACTAGTAATAACTCGCACTAAGTCCTCTGTAGTGGAGATCACTTCTTAGTACCGCGTACTGTGGATCAGAAAGAAGAGGACTGTAATATATGTCCCAAATTCAGAGGTTTATATCCAGTAGTGATTAGCAATTGGTAAACGATGATATAAATATCTTGTAAGAAGGATATGTCTTATTACATTCAGCTCAAATCCATTTATGTACCTATATATACTAATGTAGCTATGTGTAAATTAGCCTTTATAATATAATTGAGTTGCTTGCATAATAAAGTCTGTGTAAAGGTGTCTGGTTTTTCATGGATGATTAATTTTGACAAAATTATGAGGAGGAAAATTGTCAACCAACTAACAAATGAGTAATAAACAATATTTAACAATTAAATTGATGTTGTACACAATCCACAGAACAGAAGTGTACTAATATTATAAATACAAAAGTTTGTCTATGTTTGTTGCTCCATCACGTCAGAACGGTTGAACGGATCTGAATATTTGGCACAGATAGATTATAGTCTGGAGTAAAACATAGACTAATTTTTATCCCAGAAAAATGTACGGTTCTCGTGGGATAACATTAACACGAGCAAAGCTGTCAGAAGCTAGTGTTATATAAAGTTAAAATGAATTAATACTAGTGATATCTAGTGAACAAATCGAAATTAACCATCCAGTTATTTTAGTGTTAGTTATTAGTTTTAGGGACGATTTTTCAATCAACAGATAAGAGTTAACCATCGAATAAATTATAACCTGACTAAATTCACAAGTGAAACAATTCAACTGATTTATTCATGCACTGTCATTTTTAATTTCTCCATGTTTTATTCTGTGAATAACTTACATCCAGCGATTGAAAAATTAGCATTTAGTTAGTCTTCCACACATCAAACAGACCATCTTCTTTATGCAAGCATTTCAATTGTGTTTTATTTACAGAATATATTGCAGTGTTGATAATGAATAATAAATATTCGTTAAATTGGAATTAAATAAAAATTTTCTTTTACAGCACGCGTGGGATTTGATTGATTTGCCACTTAATTACAACGATCCTTACGTAGAAGTAAAAAATATGGCTGGCTTTGACAAATACTTTAGAGTTGGTAAGTACCGCATGATATGTGACACAAGAATACACCTTTTGTTTATCAAAAAAAGATATATTAACCCTTAAAAGGGACCAACTTTAATATTATTTTTGTCCATAATCAGCCAGCTACCATCAAAATTGCCGCGCCAAAACCAAGAGAATTATATCGTCCCTTTTACTCTGATACAAATTCTGTGTAATTAGACGGAGAAAGCATGAGTTCAAAATTTGTTTCAATTATCTGTATTTGACCACAAATTTGCATCCCAATTAGCCTATGTGACAGTTCGACCACGAGGCAGGTGATGCCGACGTAGAGGGTTAATAACTCTAGATGTAATGGTTAGAGATAAATTCAAACTTGTCCGATAATGTGGACAAATATAGAACTAAATAATTTTCAATATATCTTATACGACATAATAATTATGTTTTTTTCGCACTAACCAAAATAATAACCTATAATCGTCCCACTGTAGGGCTCGAGTCTCCTTATTTAAACATAAACTGACAGTACACCCGTCATGTGTGTATCCATATATATTTTTAACAATTAACACATACACTAGCGCTACATTCAGCTGTAGATATAGGTTTTTTTGTTAAAACACTACATGCTAATGTTAATTATATTAATAAACTCTGATTTAACAATTAAATTGTTATAGCTCTTGCATTTCACAAGGGCTTTACTTTTGCACACTTATCTGTGTCCGTGAGACCATAAACTGAGGCCTTACTCTCAAACGTCGTTCGTTTTCATTCGATCAGCCCGAACGAGTCAATTAAAATTTAGATAGAAGAAAGAAAGAGAAAACAAAATTTCTTTTAAACTACAATAACAATATAGAAATAAATGGAACATACAATTGAAAATGCACATAAATATAAAAAATAATAAGTAAAAGAAATTCGAACGACCAAAGAGGTTCGAGAATAAGCCCTCTGATACATTTGGATTATACACTATCAACTAATCGTTCCTCAAACACGCATGCTATCGCAAGGAGCATGAACAGTGTACACTTTTAACAGTAACGAGTAGAGCTCGTTTTCGTAAATCGCAAGCATAATACAATTATTATTTTATTGAACAATTCTTCTTTTTAACATATTTTAATAACTGTTATGTCAGTCTTGAGATTAATTAAACAGACATGAATCACTGCATGGTTTCGATATGATGGCTACTCAATATTATAGAAGGCAAATACTAGAAATGACAAACTCAGTACTTTAAATTACATACATTGATGGTTAGATTTCACTTTGCAATTATTTGTAGGATTATATGTAAAATCTGTGGAAACTTTGGTTCAGTTTTGTTACTTCATTTAAATGTAAAATTGAAAGAATCATAAGTATTTCACTGATTTTGTCTAAAATGTTAGTTGACAGTCTAGTGGTGTATTTTTTTTAATCATAATGCGACAGATTCTTCCATGGCAATAGATATTTTTACTTTACACAGCCAGGAATTGTGCAGTCCTTAGTAGCCATTCTGGAGAGGTTGCCAAGTTTGACACAAACTTCATATAGTTGCAAACGACGCTCTCGTTGAACACAATCTATTTAACATGGCATGACATAAAATACAAATTAATCCAAAATGTTGTCCGATAATAATAAAAAATTATACGTGTTTGGCTTCGAATCATAGTCATTTCAGTCTCTATATTTTATTTTATTAGTTTAGTATTTAAAATTATATTTTCGTACATAATATTATATAAACGTGATACGTGTTACTTGCCGTTTTAATATTTCACTATTAGAACATCATAGACATTAAACATGCTACAGTGTGAAACAGTGTATAGCATGGAGTATAGAGATAAGGAGATGTGAATCTTGATGGGATTAAAATTGAAAAATCTCCAGTGTGTATAAATACAATTTCAGAAATCAACCAGATTTTTTTTTATATTGAAAGAGACCTGTTTTAGGTTGGATTTCCGTTCCACAAAACAGACTAATGAGAACTCTTAACTACAGGTGGTAAAGCCGGGAACCCAAACTAGGAAATTTCTTGTTATATGACACTGCTGACATTTTGCACAGCGCTAATATATAGAACTTCGATTTCTATCTGCTAAATTCACTCCGTATGTAAGAAATTAGCCGTGCCCGCGACGTCGTCCGAGTGAAATTTGTTTTCAAAACCCCCCGATTTTGAAACATTCTTCATTAGTGCTCCGCTCCTATTGGCCTGAGCGTGATGATATATAGCCTTTAGCCTTTCTCGATAAATGGGATATCTAACACTGAAAGAATTTTTCAAATCAGACCAGTAGTTACTGAGACTAGCGCGTTCAAACAAACTCTTCAGCTTTATATTATTATAAGATACCATTTAAGAAACTCAGGAGACTAAATGAAGTGTTTTGAGTTATGTACGTACATTCAATAGACTAATAAATAACGACCACCCTTAATTTTTAGTTTTCTTAGATTTCATTAGAACATTCTGAGCGTCTCACATAATTCGTAGCATTAACAAGGTCGAAATTGCCGACACACTGATTTACATTTATATTTTTATAAAAATATTTTATAAGCTCAGTTCTACAAATATCCTAATTCGCAGTCTTCCAAGAATTATATTGATTCCGAGAAACAACCATTTTTAAATTCAAGAGTTGTGTGACTCCTTTATGAAGCTACTATTATAATAATAAAGCTTCCTTAAGATTAAAATTTATACAATATTCGCATAAATTTTCTTGTATTAACGTTTATATCAGAGTGTGTCTTACTTTAAAAAAACAATTACCTACACTATAGTAATTATGCTATATCGCGGGGATCGTAACTTCCAAGATATAGTTTCCGGGGTCTTGAGCCATTGGCGAAATTCTAGGGATCACTTTAAAAATTGAGCTTAACGACCGCTATTTATTCACATATAAAAATAGTATATTTTTGCCCCTAATTCGAAAGGTACAATTTCTCATAATTGAAAATAGATCCGAAAATGCACTTTTGCGCAAGCCACGGTCGCCGCTCAAGAATCATTCAGAGATATTTTTTCATTTATTTTGGCATGAAACAGACAACATTTCAACTTAAATTAACAGTTACATTAAATTTGTTCTTATAATCTAACAGTGCCTAAAAATCGTTCTTTATAAAACTAATTTCTAAAAGCGAGACAGAAAAACAGTGAAAATGTACGTTACACAACTTAGATTTAGATTATACCTAAAGTACACCATGCAGCTCATTTAACGGGTTACAAGCTTTGTAGCTCCTATTCTAATCCATACTTTCGAAAAATTACTTCATTCTTAAATAATTTCCATGACAATTTGTATATAACTATTGCAAATAACATAAAGATAAATTTTAGTGTTGAGACATTTCTTCTTAGAAAATTAAAACTATGTTTTAAATTTTCAGATAGTGCTATAAAAGATAGTAAGTATTGTTTGTTAAAGCTAACTTACAGACCACACTGATCCAAATAATACCCAACTCAGAAATATAAATGGACAACTTAAATATAATAGCGTTAATAAGAGAGACAAGATTATCGTCTAAACTTGTACTCATGCATCATTGATGCGCGTGAGTAATCATGTAGAAATATCCCTCTCCTTAGCCAGGACATGCTCGCTCTCTGAATCATCTAGCGTTTGTTTATCTTACACCATTAAAGGATATTCGTTCGCTTTGTTTTCATCTTTGTAAGCAGAAATAGATAATTGCTCGTGTCATAAGGAAAAGGACAAAATGACTCCTCCCCTCTTTTTCGTGCAGGGAATAAAATTGCGAGGCTTAACAATAGCTATGACTTAGTTTTAAGCTATAGTAACTAACTGAATAAGGCATTTGTGTCTAAATTCAATAACGTGGGTAAGAGTTGGGTAAAAGATCGTGACGGAATCTGCAAATCAATATTTTAATATGTGGTACACATCAATCTGTTTTAGACAAGCATAGTGCATAGATGATAAATTTATTCCTCTGAAATCAGAAATTTTTATACTCAGTTACATATGGGCTAAAGTTTACCCCGTGGCTGGTCCGCTTAAAGAACAGGCGTTATTACAGGTTACATTGTTACATTTTTTTATGTTATGTGCTATTTGCCCCTGGCAGATTCACTTCATTTTATATCACAAACTATCCTATCTCCCGGCATGAAAAGTTTTATAACCATTTTCTTTTAAACAAAATTACAGCAAAACCGATCCAGTACTCCTAGTAGTTTTTCCGTAAAAGCTTAACAAATAGACAGATCGAGTAACTATCGCATTTTTTTATAGATGATGATTTTTTATATATATAAACTTGAGAAATGATTGGTCTCCCATACAAACTTTCATCCCTTATTTCAACTCGTTCTAGCTTAATTTATTTATCCCCAAAAAAAGACAAAAACTTACCTCCCTACTTTCTAGGATAACCTTTATATAAATTTATCTCTTTTTCGATATTTAACTATCGAATATCAGCCAAATTGATTCAATAGTTTTCCAAACAGAAAAATATACTTTTATTCCGAAAACTATCCGATTATTGGGATAAAAAGTATCCTATGTTCATCCTCGGCATCGAAAAAGTATATACTGAGTTTCAGCCAATTCGGTCCAGTACTTTTCCCGTACAAGCGTAACAGACAGGCAGAGTTACACTTTCGCATTTACTCGTATAATATTAGTAGATATTCTGCTTGTAACACGTCAAGATTAGTTTTGTATAATTCTGTGATAAATTACCATTAGCTTAAATAATCGAAAATTATGATTTGATAATATTATTACCCACTTTTACAAACGATACGATTTAGAACATTAATCTTCTAGAATGTTGTGTAAGCACTAATACAATTACAATCTTAGTTAATTCTTTGTACATCAAAAGTAGATAAAGAAAACTTTGATGATAACAAAACCAATGGCTAATTTATATAAAGGATATGAAAGTGTTATTTATTTTGAATGCTTTAAAATATACGATATTACAAATGTATTTTCACACATATATACTTAGGTTATAAAATTTGCTTTACAAAACAAACCATTTCTTCATCAATAGATGAATGTTCAAGAAATATCTTATGATTACTACTGTATACAGTAAGTGTTGCTATATTCTTTCAACATTTTTTGGCTTTAATTGTATAATTATAAATACTTCAATTAAATTATAGTGATAGTTAATTATATTCATATTTTTAACTGATATTCTATAAATATGCAATTGAAGTTATTTAACAAAATGCTATAGTTTTTAAGTTTCTTAAAACTGTGTCAATAAATAGTGGTATCTTTTAGACCATATATCTAAAGGTAATAGTACTGTACCTACTGTGCCTGTATAACATCATTATATTACTGTACCTACCCGTGGAAATTAAAACAGTTGTTTGAGTTAATTAGTAAAAATACTAATAATTAACTATTAAGCTTTTACAAATTTTGTTCATAATCAATATGCAGATAATTTTGTCCTAACGTTTTATTTATTCTCACTCTTTACCTACATCTCAATTTAGAACGACTAAAGTGGTTTTTCATGCGGTTACTGTCTAGTATACGTATCTCGCAAAAACTACCCCCATTTTCTGTGATAAATTCGTTACTTAACTCTATAGTTGAAATTTAGAATTAATGTAAAAAAGTATTAATTATGTATCTTATGTTATGCATCATTATGAACATTTGAATATGATATTTGTATACGTTTCGCGGAACGACACAGCGTCTAAATAACAGATCTTTCCATCTGGGCTGCCTATCAACAAGAGCCCTAATGTAATAGTCGCAATGCTAGTAGTTCCGAGAAAGCTTCTACATCGGGCTGGTCGCCCGCAATTTGACAGCGAACGACGCACACTCAAATATCAACCGCTTAGTCATACCACCCAACACACTCGTACACACAACCGGCTAGATTAAACATAAATAACTTATTTTTACCCTGTTATTTTCACAAGTAACAAGTGTTGCTATATGTATAAACAATGTCTAGACCTCATTTTCGTGTGATAAAAAAAACACAGCTGACTCATTTAGATGATCCCCGTGCTCTTCTAATAGTAGTTCTCGATCTTACTTGTATTATTTAGTTGTCTTTTTATCACTTGAAGTCCATATTGCATGATCAGTTCCATTTTTGGCAAGATTCACTTTAAGCTTGACGTCAAACAAATTACGAGACTGTTTTATTATTTATTGGGACGTTTCCAGTAATATTATCAGGTTTACTTTCAATGCGCTTCCATGTCCGCCCAGCTAACGTCAGATAATAATCATCAGTTATTGTGCCCGTAAGGATGATCTAACAAAACAATTACCGTAATCGTAAATGGTTTAAATAGTTAGCCATGTAACCAAATGCACAAAACAAACCACAACCAGGTTATTCCGTCGTAAATATTTGAGAATGAAGCAAACATACTTTTGGTCAGTTTAGTACAGGTGTATTTATTCAAATTTCAGTTATTAATTTTTCCACTTGTTTACCTCTTACGACCGTTGCTGCTTCACGGCGCCATTAAAAGTGAATTTTCTTGTTGAGTCAGTCGTCTCAAGGATACGAGTAATATATGCAGCATAATGCCTGAAATTAAACAAATGCAACATATTCGAACTCGGTCCAAATTTATAATTAGATAATGATTAATTGTATCTGCTTCGAATGCAAATGTACTTTTAAAATCGAATCATATTAAAATCATACCTTTAAGTTGTTGAGACAAAATTCCATTTATTTATTTATCGTAATAGATTGATAGAACCATTAGCAAAGATAGTGGTATTTAAAACATTCTCAGTATCAAGAGGACTGTCAGGTTCTGCTTGTGTCGAAACCACAAAAGTATGTACTGCAAAATGTTTTACAAAATCTCACGTGACTCCCAAATTTTCGCAGAATTTCTTAATAATTTAGAATCTCAATTTAGCCAATAAATCTTCGAATGTTTGAATTTATGTTCCCTGCCTCCGATGATAGTTTTATAAAACTTTATGAATCATCTAGCTTCCCATCGCGTGTACGGGGCGCCACTCGAATTGGCAAGTTTACATCTCAACGGTTTATTAATTACAAGAAGTTAAATTATGGCTTCACCGGATTGTTGTGGTTATGTACAGTGAACAGTTTAGTAACCTCTTTTAGATAACTTTTTCGTAACATTGTTTCCTTAACCTGCTTTTGTAGTTCTTCGAATCGATCGCATTTCTGTGAATACAGTTTTATACAAACATGTTTTCCTTGAAGATGGAAAACCTTTTGAAATCACACCAGCACCATTTTTAGATCATCTTAAAATAGATTGATTACTTCGTTAGTGAAACAGGAAACCATTCCTACAATTAACATTTTGGAGAATTCTAACAGATTATTGGGAGGTTAAATAAAATTTACCTTAATTTATGACGAGTGAAAACTTCTGCATTTAATATCCGTTTACATTGGCTTCAATCTTATGAGAAGTTCATTTGAGGATTACTTTCTTATTATTTACGTTAAGAAATCAAAATTTTCATTACTGTCATATACGTACTTTCTTGCAAAAAAATAATCTAATATGATTACAAGCCAATTGTATGTCATATCATGTTTTATACATACCTGTATATTGCCCCTGCCGTATCCACTAAAAGCCAAACTTGAAAAGAAAGTCGGTCCAGATTTGATGTAACAAAATTAAAAAGAAAATAAGTACTTAAAGTGCCAGCGACACTTTGTTAGCGTTGCCAAGAAGACGTAATTGTTACTGAATTACAACGGCAGCACAAGAAAATCGCAATTTCAGTATTTGTCATGTGTGCTCGACAGACAAAAATTCTAAAAGTAACGATTTCTGAATTTACTGGAATGAATTAGCCTTTTTTTCTAATTTTTAATTTTACTGTACAAATTGAAACCCTAGATAAGGTTAATATTGTTAAGGTTTTGTGAAGGTAACGAAACCATGCTTTTATTGTCTATCAAATGGTGTTAAAACTTCTTTAAATTTTAATATCTAGTTTCTGATCGCATGTTCTAAGCCAACTGCTACGGGGAAGTCGATTTTTTACACGAAAGTAAAGCACAGGACGCACAGAAAAATTAACGAAGTTTCTCAAAAACCGCGTCGTACTATTTCCCTTAACCCGTTGCCAATATATTTGTTTAATGATTGAGGTTCTAGCTAACATACGTATAATATACCTATCTATGATTGCTGTGTGCGTATAGTATATTGTGGTCCAGATGCGGCCCAGGATGGTCCCGATGTGAATCATGCTTCTCGGAAGCAACCGCGACTATTTTAGACTGTGTCCGCTTACCTTCTACGAACCGAATAGTGTGGGACCAACGACCGATCGCAAAGCCAAAGTATTGTTAGACCAGTAATGGGGTTGCTTTCCGCCATCATCGGTTCCTTGTTAATACTACGTTCTAGTTCATTTCTTCATACATATAAATTAAAGGAAATAATTTTGAATAATTTTCGCTTTTCGTTGACAGTTATAGACGTCTTCCGACATTTTTGTTTGCGTATAGCATCAGATGTGCAATACATAAAACGCAAACACATTCGTAACATCGTAGCGACATGAAGTTTAAGATGAGTTATAAGACTAAGCCTCTTTGATAATTTAAAGGCAGTGTTAACAGGAAGAGTATGTTTGATCGGTGGATCTGAGAATAGTGCAATTATGTCTCTGATGTGCTGGGTTGCCGGGCAGATGTCCGACGAGTTGTGTTTACCCAGGCTTAGGCGCTCGTATCCGTCACTCACACGTGTCGTCAAAATATAATGTCTCGTCGAAATATGTGATCGTCTCGTTTCAGATCAACGTGTTATAATAGAGTTCGCGGAAATAGTAACAAATTTAAAAATAGTTATTCCATATTGCGACTAATCATAGTTTCAGAACAAGCAATGATTTTAAATAGTGACTACAAGTGGTAGAGTGGGTTTATAAATTTAAAAGATATTACTGACTTTCCAAATGAGAACAGTTTTGTGAAGTATTTGGTTTATAACAGCAAACAATGAGATCGGATCTGACGCAACAAAACTGTAAGCTACAACAAAAGACTTTCCAATAGAAACAAACGGGAACACCGTTTCAAAGACGATAACAATAAAATTGTGTGCGTCTGTGATTATTTTGCAAATACTCCTGAAGTGTTAAACGAGAGGAGCCTTCTGGCTCGTGCCCTGCTGAGTCATAGAGCGGACGTCAATGCGGTAAGAACAGTATCGCGGTAAAGTAAATAAGTCGTAATATTTTCATGGGTGCTGCCGCGGTGGGCACCTGCCGCGTTATGCGTTACTCAAATAAACAAATGTGTTGATTTTTATTCAGTTTCGTCGGCTTTTCCAGCAGTTCAATTAAATTGCTACTCAGCAAGAATTTTCGGGGAATACGTTTAAATTCATCGGTTGACGTGGACAATTATATTCGTAATTCATTGATACTTATTATTTTGATGTGCGGGCATTCACACGTCGTTATAATTGAGTGCATCATCTACTGAAAAAATTCATTCACCTCACATAATCCTCGAACTCTAAATTAAGCTAACGCATTTGTCCGGTGTCAACAAAAAGAAGAGCGTCGCGGGGTACGCATGAATCAGCGCGATACAATTAATCTAATTTAAGGTTATCGGGGAGGTATGGGACGGGTTCGGCGACGACGCACAGTCTCGCAGTCCCGCTGCGCGCCGGCGCATCGGCGCGCACGACCGTCCGCCGCGTACCGCACGCATCACTCGCGCTCAGCTGCACTCCGGTGCAACCGTGCGACACACGCACAACCCTTTCGGCCCTTACTTTACTATTACGCGATTGCCGCCCACCAACTCCGCAACACCTATTCCGCGTGCACCTAATGCTGTACTTGCCTGTGCCAAGGACGACCATCAATGTTGTTGTGATTTAGTGAAATGCCGCAAACAGACTGTTCTGTACAAGTTTCTATAACTGTGAAACCTAATTATAATAAATTACAAGTGTTCGTTGACGTTTACATGAGTGAGTAAATCTTCTTATATATAAAATTCTCGTGTCGCGGTGTTTGTAGTTAAACTCCTCCGAAACGGCTTGACCGATTCTCATGAAATTTTGTGTGCATATTGGGTAGATCTGAGGACAACATCTATTTTTCATCCCCCTAAATGTTAAGGGTAGTCCACCCCTAAATATATTTTTTTAATTTTTAGATTAAAAAGAAATTATGATACAACATTAAAAAATACATACAACCCTTAATTTTCAACCTTCATCATTCATCAACGATCAACCCCTATTTTTTCTGGCAGAACGACGTCTGACGGGACAGCTAGTATTTAGTAAAAGTTAGATAAGTTACAATAAGTAAAGGCACACACAATCTTCATGATCGCTTTCATGAAGCTCCACCTAACTTAAAGATCCAAGTTTAGCTAAAAGTATTTACTAAAATATACAATGACATTGGCAATAAATCCATATGAATAAAGAAATTATATATTAAAATGATCCATGATTTACTATTTGTAACGGTAATAAGATAATTACCAATTTTAGTTGCTAGAAGTTGAGTTTACCAATATCATTTTTATGTTGAACATATCAATGTTTTATTACAAGTTTGTACCACCATCCACTCTTATTTACTAAAATTATTTATTTGTTTTGCATAACTTACTCTACAAACATCTATCTATTAATGACCTGTTTCTATATCTTCCACCGTTCATTTGCTTTAATATCGGTTAAAATTAAAAATAAGCTCCATATAAGTAATATCAAATTTCTACCGACGCAGGTGAATGAATTGTTAAAAGGTAAGAACCCGCCATACATTTACTGTTGCCGGAATAATGTTTCTTTTTCAACTTTAAGCGTCACAATATGACCTTCCTAATCCTTTGAAGATCTTGTGATTGTCAGAAGTTTTTTCGCTTATGAAATGAGCGTAATTTTTGCAACCAAACTTCTCTAATCATGTATGTACAGCATAAAAGTCACTCGAAGAGTTGACAATTCGTCTGATGATAATTAGCTATTGCAGATTTCGACATGTACAAAATCAAATAACAAGTGCAAATAATATAGAATAACATAGAAATTTAAAGTTAGGAACAATTTAAAAAATAAAAATAATATATAAGAAAATTGGCCTCTGGTAGTTCACTGTTTATTTCGCCACTATGTCCTGTAATGAAAGTAGAATTAGTCATCTGAACGACCTGACCGGACCAGCCTTAAAATTTACGACATGGTTCCCCAGTATTCAATCATAATATTATTTTAAATATACAACAAAACAATATAATGCAGATTGATTGGCATAACAATTGTGCGATAAATTTAATGCGAAAGATCAACGGCAGTGAAATAATTGACTGTCAAAATGTAATGCCAAAAGCTTTCGGCTAACAGCTATCTAGTGGCGTCGAGTGACGCTTTCGGCGCATGAATCACTACTAATTATTTTATGATTGCGAGCGACATAAGATTTGACGCATCGTCACTGTAGAGAACAAAACTGTGAGTCCTTGCTCCATCGACCGTCATTTGTTGCGTAAATCTCCTGGTCTAGTACCGTTCTCTCTGTCCAACTTTACGATAAGCTTTAAATTTATTCCCAATCTAACTCGTTTGTTGTTGCGAAGAAGTCTCAAAGCGAAGTTAATAAACAATCCTCTTTTAAGGATGCGAACATAATTTTGTTTATATCGACTATCATAAGAAATGTTGCATCGAGAAACTCTTCCAACTAGCCCATGACTTATCACGTAGTGTCACTTTAAACATTACATTTATCTATTACTTTGTCAATTCGGTGTATCCATTATATTCACTGCGTATATTACTTATTATGTATGTTCATTTGAGAAAGAAATCAAAAAGTATTACACTTTATCATGTCGCTTTGACCTTGACACTTTTGAATAAATTGAATATCTCCATTTGCGGTTGTAATATCGGCGCCTTAGAAAACATCGTAAATAAGGCGTTGGTGAGACGTTTTGCAGACGGCGCCTGTAGTGATTCAGTCTGGAATACGATTGCCTTTATAGCTGCGTGTGGTGGCGGTAGCGCGCACTGGCCGGGACGTTGGCATCGACAACGCGACATGACTAACCGTTGCCCGCTCTAGATACAATCAAAATATGTGACAAGTTTATTTCTATTCGGAACAACACATTCTGCCCCGCTCGATATAACCCGACTCAAAGTTGAACATCTGCTGATTTTTTCGGCGACATAAGTAGGTCGGGGCTTGCGCCTGCGTCACGGGCGTCATGCTCGCGGGCGCACGCACCGCGACCGCGCTCTTACGTTTACGCGAAATCATTACGAAGCTCCTCCGCTATTAGCTAGCAACGCGCACTGTCACATACATCAAAACTAACCACACGGTAATGTCACTAGCGGCTGCATCAAACAGTATTTTCATACAAATATTATATTAGTGTCATTTATTTCTTATGCCAAAACATAATACTCAACTTTATGTCTTACAAGTTTTGTTAATTTTTTGTATCTTATTATTATGATGTAATATAATAATTCTTCAGTATTATTATTCATACATTTTATCATTTTGTTGGTAGACAGCTATGTTATTTTAATTTAATTATTATGATAAATCCTAATAGAATGGGAACGCTAACTTGACTGCAAACAATAACATGTTTTATTTTAGAAAAAACTTATTTCTTTATTATGAAAGGGCTCCATAAATTTTGGAGATATAAAAGTACATATACGTAAACTACTCAAATGATTTATAAAAAAGCGTAGGTAATCCTATTTACCCAATTTTTCGAGCCACAATCTCTGTGCAGTTTGTTGTATTCGACATAATTATTATACCGAAAGTTATTTTTTGAAGGGAGAGCATAATTAAGTCTTTTATATTTAATGCCCCCTAGTGTAACCCTCTTAAAAATAACGTGTCAAATTAAACAAATATTATCGTAAACACATTTAGTCAATGGCACTTCAAATCGTAGGAAAACCTGAAATGCCTAGACTTGTATCGCCACTATCAGGCCTCTTACGACACAAGAAGAGATCGGTCAGCGCGTAAAAATTCAATAATATATTCTTAACATAAAACCGACGTAAGAACGCGTGATACGATGGCGTAGGGGCTGATTGCGATCGGCTCGCGCACTCAGCCACTGGGAGCACTCTTCTAAAATACCCGCGTGACTCACCGCCCGCGATTTCACAACGCTACCTTTGCCAATAGCTTTTGTATTACTTCCTATTGCCGATACATATTCATACATCACTATTTGGAAGATTCCTTCGGCGGACCATTATATTTTGTTATAGATTCTCAGAAACGTCTGTAGGAACTTCTGATAATGTTGCTTTTTGGGCATATCTGATTATATAAACGCGTTTATTGATTTAAATTTCTTGTAAATAATATTGACATGTTCGTACGTGTAAAAGAAAAACATTTCAAATTCTAAAAATTAAACCAACACAGCATTTATTTTTTAATTCCAGGAGTTCAGCAGACAGGCAGATGGCCCACTTGATAGAAAGTGGTTACCATCGCCTATGTACATTTGCAACACCAAAGGTGCTACAAATGCACTGCTGCTCTCTTAAGGGAGACTGGAACCTGGTCACTAATGCCGGAACACAACTCAAGTTATGGCAACATACTTTAGACCAGGGGTGGTAGCCCTCCAGTGAGGCAAATACCCTTCCACCTGGCTATGGGTCGTTTTGTCGCCTCTTACGACAGGCAGGAAATTGTATTGTTTCTGCGTTCCTGCGCGGTTATGAATTCATTCGGATGAATATATCACATTATACAATTTCATTCATAATAACCGTGAGACTATTTAAAAACGCAATCACTTGCCGTCTTTAAAACACATAATTTCTATCCCACTTCTGATCCGATCCAACCTAATACCCACTAGTCGTAGTAAACAAAACCACAACAAAATTCTTCTCGTGAGTTCATCAAAATTATAGTATTATATATTCACAGTACTTGCATTTTCCAAATTTCATGGGTCTTATGTAATTACTTTCTCTAATAATGTGTTTAATAAATATACATATAATATAAAACATCAAAATTATAAAAGTTGCATTAACTAGTACAAAAAAAGAGAATATTATTTTTGAAATCTTTAAAATTCGTTTCTGACTTTACATAATATAAAATGAAAAAGCAATAAACTTATTATTAAGTCAACTGTGTGTTATAAATCTTTGAGTAGTCGCGTCAATTCTGCTTTGTATACCTTGACGGGGAAATCTTTTGATGTGATCTGGTTAAAATCACCTATATAACAGATTAACGGTGACTGGCCTAGTCCTGGTTTCTACGTAGAAGTTGGCACGAAATTGTAAACTGCCCTCTTTACTATAGGCGCTAAATATCCAAATAAAATTTGCTCTGAAACTTATCGGTTCACTGTTCTCACTGCTGAAGTGTGATAACTCGCGTCTGTCCCTGTGCGCACGTTTATTTCAAACATTGTAGGTTCTCTATGATAATTTACTAAGCACAGCTGTGAAAAAATGATAAATGTTAATAGCTACTTTTAGATCTTTGTGAGTCACCAGCCTATCTGATGTTGATGCGGATTAATGTGTATTATTGTCCTTTAGGTACTTTAAAATTGTTATACAAGGACGCCTAAATTCGGTCTGAAGATATTTCCGGATCGAATGAAAGCGTCTTCGATGAATCACACGTTAAAGTGCGATATAATTCCTTGTCAGTTGTCCAACATGATCCACACATGAAATTTTGGACAGTTACAAATTTTTGGCTTGTTTTACACTTGTGTTTTGTGTCAACTTTATGTTTCACTTTATGTTGGTATTGTAGCTGTGCGTAACAATAGTGAAGTTATTACAGTCGCCTATCAAGTTAGCAAAGAATCATAATGTACGTTACATTAACTTCAATGAGTCTTTCATCTTGACTTCACTTCAATAAGACTGACGTCTGCTTTTTGCTCTTCATAAATCAGTCTAGTAATAGAACGGGATCGACCCGCAAACCGCTTCCGCGAGATGTCAACGGGACTGACGTAATCAGAGCGGTCTGTAGTCTGTCTTGATGCTAAATTGAAAACATTAACGCCATTGATCAAGGAAAGTGAAATCATGATCCATGTGAAACTAATTTACAACTGTGTATTCTAATTCTAAACGAACTATATTTAGGCAATTAATTGAATTGAATTGAAAGTTGCATCATATAGAACTGAATTTGAGATATGCCGCTGATGTATTCGTTGATCGCAATGTTGTTTATGTCTAGTTCTTCAATTCAGTAATTATTACTTTTAACAAGACTTCCGATACATAAAGAAGACTTATGATGTCGTAATCAAGAAACCAGGTACAGTAAGAATGTATATTAAAATTTTAAAACTCATATTCCAATAATAATAATACAAAAATGTAAATGTTAACGAAGGAGACCAATTTCCGAAAATATTTTACTGGGTAGAAAAGATTGTAAGAGAATTGGTAATATGGACCAAAAATCCGTACCTCCCTTTATGAACAATGAGGCATCCTTAACTTAGTAAAAGTTTTCGAGGATTTAATAGTGCTCAATATAAATTTTATGGTGCATCCAAGTTTAAAGTCATAAAATTTGGCATGATTAGTCATGATCGTCCATCGAACGTCGTAAGCGAATCTCCTATATAGCTAAGTTTTGCTGTTGTTTACTTTCCAGCAATATAGCATGCCTTGTAAAATATATATAACATATCAACCCTTAATGTCTCACGGGCGGGCACAGGTCTGTCTGCTTACATGCCACGCTTGTCAAAATCTTGTAAGCGAATTTGACATGTCGGTAACACGATGTGCGCGACTCTTCGCAATGTTGTCCTTCACTATCAGCACTTGTTGGATATAACAATATGCACACTATGTCAAAACACTGCCTAAGAAATAGGTCTGTCAAGGATATGAACTAACGTCATTCGAATGAGAAGCGAGTGCCTTAGTCACTAAGTTTTAACGAGTTAGTCTGATTTAACAAAAGTCCAAAATTGTCCAATTGAGCCGACTTTTAGGTATACAACTTAAAACACATCCCTGCCTTTTTTAGTGCAATTCCGAATTCAAGCCTATTTCGTTAGTTTGAATAATTTACAGAAGTAACTCAATAATAATTTCCACAAAGATAAAGCACATTTTTTTATTATTAGTTGCTGCTGTCCGACAACTATATAAACAGCAATAGGTACTGGGCGCCAACTACTCTTATAGTATAAGTTTGTAGCGTAAATTTATAATAAACACTATCTTTCCACTTTATATGCTAAGATTTATGAGGCAAATTATTGTGGACTCTGTGAGGTGTGTGTAATTTACATTCGATTTAGGACGGAGCAGTACAATGTGAGCTGATAGAATAGGTGGAAAACGCATATGTTAACTATTAAATACAGTATTCGTGGGACATTACGAAGTACATTATTAGGAACTTTCCCAAGGCAGACCAAAGATTCCCCAAAATGAAACTATTGCTGCAACTTTCACTCAACATCTTAAACCTACTTATTCTTTAAACTGATTTTTTCGAAGATTACGCGATATTCGAGAATACGAATCTTGTTCTTTTAATTTTTTTCAAAATTTTGAATGACCGGCCGTAAAAACCGTTTAATGTATCGATCTGTAAATTTACTGGGCTCTGTGAGGTCTATTGAGGTATGGAAATTCCTTCCTACCTTAGCCTTTCTGGCAGTATTTGCTAAGATGCGGTTGATTTACCAAAACCGGAGAAAGACTCTTTTTTTCAATAAAAAGTACAGAATAAAAAAAATTCGCTAACAGATTTTTATAGGAATTTTATTCCCGTTAAAAAAACTGCCCTTTTTAGCCCTTTGATTTTCTATACGATCATTAGTTACTGAGATGTCGGTGGTTGAAGATAAAAAGGTACTTTTAATTTAGTTTCTATCCAGTCCATATAGTTGTTAAATTTTAAAAAAATATCCTAGCCCGTGAACTGAAAAAAGACTACATTTTAATTTTAGCTATCCCTCGACTTCGAGACACCCGTGACTTATAAACAAATTTCACCTAAAAGTCCAGCAACTAGAGATTTGAAGCTTAAAAATGATATTTTATATCCGCCATAAGACAATTTTTTATTAGCCGGTCAAAAATCACTGACGTCCTTTTTCCAATTAATTTTTGTGAATAGTTTATATTGAATTAAAACAAGAATGAATTCAATATAAGGATATTTATTATGCTACAAGCAACATGATATCAACATCACCGTCATTATACATATCCCTGTAGCAAAAATGTATTCCCCAAGATTTTTGGTTGCCCCGAAGGTTCTTCGAGACCCTGATTATAATAAAATTCGTACTCATTTGAATCCCAAAATGTTTGTGTCCTTTGGACCTTCGTTATTGCCCGCTCGTTCCGTTGAGGTTTTCGCTGACATTATATTCATGTGGAAAAAGTATGATGTGTTTACGACACCAGCTCGCGGTTTCCGCTCCTCGCGTCGCTCCTGTTGTGTTTTTACACTTAGAGCGAGCGGGCTATTAAGACAGCGGAGTTGGCACGTTGCTCCGGCAATATTATTCTCTAAGGGCACGTGCTACGCGCTTGATGACATCCTGGTAGTATTTACGCGAAGTGTTTCTGACATTTCCCCGTAATTAACTAAGAGGGCGTCACGACATGTTTCATCATATTAAAATATTCTTCAGCTACAGTAATATTTTGCGGTGCCATCTAAATTTCACTTGATTTAAACGCCACCAATTGTAAATATGGTTTATGATGTAACGTTTACTCACACTTATACTTTACATATTTTGAGATATTTGACGAAGAAAGAAAAAATCACAAGTTACCATAATACACATTAACCCAATTGATTACTTAATTAAAATCAAGTAAATATTAACATTAATAATAATAAGACTTTACTAGTATATTTACTTTCGTGGTAATAATCACAACAATAATAAGCGTAAAAATCCCTTTCCAGTCTTCTATCGATTTGATACGATGCTATTCATTTATCATAACATTTTCGAAGGCACCTACTTTAATTTGTTTGGGAATTTTAGCTCTGAAACCAATCCAACAATTAATTCAAGCGGTTACATGCAGTGTTTGATATATTCAAATAGAACCAAGTCTTTTTTCGCTGTGCATCTTGCCATTATCCTGTACATTAGAGTTATCGGCTGAGTTGCCGCATTCACGAAGACCCTACTTTATCCCTTCAGCGTAACAAGCACCTAAGTAACGGGGAGCAACACTATCGGTCACTGTTGGCTCTGTGTCAATACATACGCGTGCTGCGTGTATGTCTACTATACCGTGTTTACAAACTAAGCAATGTTTTGACTCTTATGACTGCATTTTGCAACGCTGGAGAACGTATATTATCATTGTTTAGGTTTATGGTTTATTTGAATGGGTCCGCTATGGCGATCCGTCGGCCGGTAGATGATGGGGCGCCGGTGCCGGGTGCAAGAGGCAACGCGGCGTGGGCGCGGGTCGACGACCGGCTGCACAGAGCACCGTGCGCGCACGCCCTGCCAGCGAATACGGCAGAAAACCTCACGAAGGGCGGCAGCACACGGCGTCCGCATTTAGCTCGGGCTGACGTCGCTGAGTCACCACACCGCGAATAGAGGCGGTTTGTTTGTTGCACCGCCCGCTCCCGGCTCTCCCGCCGATTATTTCGAGCGGGCATCGGCGTGCACAGCGCCAGAGCAGTGCTCGGCGCACTGTCTCCGCGAGTGGTCGCCACCGGTGCGCACGCCATGCCCCCGCTGCCCGCACCCCCCGCGCGCCTCCGCCGCATCGACGCGTGCGACGCCTCCGCCGGCATTATCACCACCATCAGAGACACAGTCAGCTGTAGTTGGATAATTTACAGTGAGTGTCGCCCTGCTGCGTCTACGCGATATTACGCCACGACCCGACGGGCGGTTACCAGTGGATCTTACTTATGCCTGCGCGGAGAATCGCCGCCAGCTTCTGTTGTAAACCGTGTCTTGCGTCACCGGTTGTCCGCCGTCCGTTTAACCTATATCACTTCCTACTTCCGCAAATTGTCGTCTTGTAACGAAATTGGAGTAACCAACATCCTGTGACCTGTGAATAGAAAGAGTTAATCACTTTTTGTCAGTTGAAAATTCTCTACATTTCTGATGCCAAAGATAATTGAATAAATAGCTGATAGTTTTTCACAATCATAAATTAGTTAAAATGATTCCTGGTCGCAAATGAAAATTAAAAACAATATCAGCTGTTTGTATTTCGCAAGTTGCACACAGTCATTCATTGTGTCGACGTTTGACATTAAGATGATATAAACTAATATATCATCCTATTGTATCATTGTCTGTTGCGATAAATTACTTATCAGCTTGTATAGAGAGGGCTGCTGCCATCTGTTTGCAAGGAAAAGAACCGCACACCGTAATCCGAAATCTAGGTGAACAGTCTGACATCATCAAGTCAAGTAAATTTAACTCTTGACGTATTCAACCCTGTAGTGGGGCTGCGACCGATTCCTCTAAACATTCGAATTGTTCTCGCATTGGCTCTCTAGAGACGATCGCTATTTCATTCGAGTCATTGTAACGTATCATTAGTATTAATGTGTTCACGTATGTTAAGATATTTTGGTGTTATGACGTGGGGCCATGCTCGTATATAAAGCTGTAAAGCATTGTCTATTATTTATCGTTGATTTATGTACGTGCGCAATAATTGTCTAAGATATAAGTAATGCCCCCCAAAAGTATAACTACGAGCATTACTCCACACATGTTATTTACAATGTAGATTCACGGGAAATAAACAAAAGGCGTCTTTATTTGTGTATTGAAAAAGCATTAAAACGGGAAATCGTTTGTAGTCAGCGATTCTTATGGCGTTTACTTGCTAACCAAGTTCTTTTCACTAGTAATTGCGTCGTAGATTTCCAAATACAAATCTGTTATTAAATTTTGTCATAAGTAGAATGCACAATCTAAAATTTATGCCTTTTACTACTAGAAGTATATTAATCGTTTTCACAGGCACATTCATGTAAACATTACCAGGAAAATGTATTAGTTTTCTGCCAAATTGTACGGCTGTACTTATTTCATTGTTGTATTCGTTACAGTCAGTTTTATGTTGTAACGAGCTTTGGCATTGTTACTCGAATATACAAAACTAAATGTGACAAGGCGTTTATGTCCTTAGACGTAAAATACATACAGTTACAATTGTATTTGTCCACATAAAATATTTATGAAGTCACTTAAACCAACTCCAAACTTCACATTATTTTTTGGAGATTTTAAGAGTGATATATTAAAAAATTGTACTACGACCTCTCGGTTAAAACAACCTAATCAGAAGGAGCAAACGAGGCAAAATAATTTCATTGACCAGTCTTCGTAATTTCCCCAATGCTAATGGCTACACACATAACAAATACCTATCCTACCATAAATAACACCACCAAAGTGGCGTCAAAATTGGGCCTCTATTTTAAATCACAAAAATTCGGTTACTTATATTGTAAATACTTAACATTATTTAATTGTACAAGAAGGCATTCTTACTGTTATAACAATTCATGAGCTAATTAATCTTATTTGAGGTTAATGACTTTCAAATCTTCCATTCTTCTAATTCCTAGAAGAACTAAGCAAAACGGCAAAGATGAGGAAATGAAAAAATCAATTATTTCACCGTACTACTACTACATATAATAGTAGTATATAGTTCGTATTAAACACAGTAGATTCCAAAAAAGTGCACTCTTACGTTATGAATTTAAATTTGTTAGTAAATGCTATATGTAAGTATATTCGAACCGATATTCTTTAGCTAGAAAAGTGACTATTTCAGCAGCCTCCGAACTTGCGGTTAATCACTGTTTTTGAAGGCACGTCATGCCCAGAACAATGGCGTATTGCATATATGTACAAAAGCTCTCATTAGTCAGGTATAAATTACAGGCGCTGATCTCAAACCTTTTACGTACGTTACGTATTTCGTGGTAGAGTTCGTTTAGCTTGTATTTCTTTATTACTAGGAAATGGGGATAATTTCGTTTGTTTTTAATATTATTTTTTTAATCAATGCTTTTTATTTATAGTTTACCGTTATAAGTATAATATGTATTAAGCTTTGCTACATAATTATTACTTTACTAATGTAGATAGATAGTACTGTATTGCTCACCAAATACCATAAATTATCTAGAATATTTTTAGGCAAAACAATACGTGGCCTTATCGCTTCAGGCGATCTCCTCCTCCAAGAAACCTAACTTATATTATATTCTTAGCTAATCTCGCTATGATCTGGCGATTTATATACGATTTAATACACTGGTCACCAAATAAACCGGGCCACCCGTCCCGTACCTTGAATCTCCGATGATTATAAATTTATTCTAAAGCAACGTCAACTCATATTGTAATCTAGAACAAACAGCTAACGATTTGCTCTGTTTTGACTAGAATTCGCGAGTAGCGGTGAGGTATGATAGTCGGATATGGTAGTCGGATATTTCTTATTATTTCTTTAGTTTTTGTTCATCGTTTGCTCAGACGCGTGTAGTTTTGTTACGGGCTTGACTTCTTATCGCTACATTGCTGAAATCTACGCAGACCATGTGGTACCTTACACATGATATATCGGGCAGGATATGCAGTTGATGCATTCATCCATCAAAAACAATCATTTGTCGGTGGTATGCTGAGTTTAAACGTGGTCGTACAGACACTGAAGATACTGAACACTCCGGCCGGCCAAATGAGGTAGTTACACCGGAAACCACCTAACAAGTCCGCCAAATCTTTTTTGAAAACCGTAAATTAAAAACCAAAAAGATATCATATGGCAATGTGTACGCTATTTTGCACGAATATTTGTCTATGACGAAGCTGTTGTCAAAGTGGATGCCGCGTTTGCTCACGGCGGATCAAGAACGACAACGTGTCGTTGATTCCGAGCGCTGTTTGGACCTAAAATTATGCTTCAAATTGCTTCCGCACCCACCATATTCACTAGATCTGGCCCCCAGCGACTACTACCTGTTTGCAGACCTAAAAAAATGCTCCAAGGAAAGCGATTCTACTCCAACGAGGAAGTCATCGCTGAAAAGAATGCTTATTTCGAGGCCAAAGATGAATCGTTCTACAAGAAAGGCATTGAAATGTTAGAGAAGCGCTGGACTGATTGTGTTGCTCTTGAAGGAGACTATGTTGATGAATAAAGTCGAGTTTTATCAAAAAAATCTGTTTTTCTTAGTTAGTCCCGGGACTTATTGATCCACGTAATACATACAGGTTGTATAAACGTATACCCTTTTTTTCTTAGAAAACAATTTTATGTATATAATTTTTAGTTTAACTGTGTCTTCAGATGATTAATATAAAACATTTTCTACTGTGATATCTAAATTTAGATGGAGCTAAAGTTGTCTTCTAAAACATATTTAAACATCATTGAATAGTGTGATTCATTGCAAAAATCCTGTTTGTAGTGTACGAAAATAATCTAGTCATGATCGGGGGAGCGATATTAATAAAAAGATTAATTTAATTAAGAAATTTATTATTAAGTTTTAATTACTTGAAACACGATTTATAACTAATGATTATTGTAAGCTTAATATTAATGAGTCTATGTCAGGCCTGATGTACACTGCTAACTCTCTAGGCTATGCATCCTCCCGCGGTGACATCGTACCATCTCCGGCCACCTGTGTGGGCTCTACACAATAACATCCGTTTGACCGGGAATGGGCAGTGTCAGCATTCAGGTTCTCGTAATTATAACGCGGCCCGGGGCAGGATGCATAACTATCTTGTAAGCAAAAACAGTGTGTAAATGTTTGTTTGTTTGTTTGTTTTAGGTAACAGCAGCACGTCGAGCGCCGGCGCGGGCGAGGGCGGGCCCCCGGCCGAGGCCGACCCCGCCCTGGACTCGATGCACATGATGCTGGACCCGCACCTGCGGCCCATCTCGCCCGACCTCAACAACGAGGAGTCCAAGAGGATATTCGAGGACCACAAGCAGCTCGCGCAGGAGTACCTTAAAGTAAATGCCTTCTTTATTCACGATGCTTTTGCTGAGTACTTTGTTTATTACCAGATTCACATCTGTATTAGTCAAGAAGCGAGTTCACTTGCCAAATTGCTGAACTAAGCCCTTTTGTCGTTCAGACAGTTTGCCTGGTAAGTAATATTGGTGATTAAGTTGATGTCCGCCCAAATGATGATAACTTGGCTCGCCAGTTCAGTTTACTCGTTGCTTAACTAATGAAGATCTGGCTTAATACCATTACTTCCTTTGGCCATCTCTATTCGTATGTATTTTTATATATGTATAATTAAAATTTCAGTACCTACAATACTACCTGGAATAACAATTTGTAAAATTGTTTTATACATAAAAATCATTATTTATTTAATAGTATTCATTCATTTATAGTATATTTTAAACCGAATGTCTCAAAACACTGAATTAAAAAAAACCTATTATAACTAAATATTTCACTGAGATGATCTAAAAAATGTTTTATATAAAATAATATTGGGTGAAAGTTTAGTGGTGTTTATATATATTAAAACGCTGGAATTATGTTTCATACATTTTTCTAATCCATCTTGAGGTTGTCTGGATTAAATTGTTTTTAGTGATAAATCCGAGTATTGTTTTCTGTACTTGAATTACTGAAACCGTATTATAATTTTATGTAATAAATCTATTTATTCTATTTTAATCAGTAAGTGTTTTGACTCGTTGTAATTATGACGTCCAAGTACAGTACATCTATCTAAAATCACGGATTGTGAGTTTTTTACGAAAATGAAAAGTTTATTTTCACAATCTATTTATTATTAAAAATTTCAAATATATGTTTTTGGTATATTTCAGATACAGACTGAGTTGGCATACCTCAGTAATCATAAGTCAGAGTTAGAGGAGAAAATGGACGACGACGAGTTACGGCAGAAGAGAGAAATAATACAATTAGAAAACGAAAAGGTAAATACGGTTGTTATACTATTGTAACTTCCCACTACTTGGGACTCTTCAGTTGAAAGATTTTAAGCAGTAATTATATGCTTGTGCTGCAAAAATTAACTTTTAAGGGAAATGTGCCTTTCCTAGCTGCCACAAGACCTCCGTTGTTCGGCATGAGTCAAACCTACAATTTGGCTGAGTCTGAATTTAATAACGGAAATACAGAAGAAATCTGTAGTATACGACTAGTTAAAAATTCCTAGTAGCCAAAACCATAAAATATTCTCAAAATTCGCTAGGTCAAAGCGTCTCAACTAAATGGGTCAGAAAAACTGCCTGAACCTATATCTGAACTGATTTTAACCTAAATTATAAGGCGAAAATATCTTAACCGCTAAGGATAACAATTTGAAATAAACAAAATGAGATCATACAATAATGTTACGAGTTTAGCGGGACTCGAATTAAAATGCCGTTAGAATTACTATAGAGTTTATTAGAACTATACAAACACGTATAACACAGGTACAAATATAACCAAACACAACAAATCCGAATGTAATGCAGAAGGCCGTAATTCAATAAAACGCGTAAAGACCGTCACTATTAGATTCTCGTTATGTACACACGTCACGCCCGTATCGTAATCGTCGCTTGACTGCCCCCTCTCTCTATCAGGCCGTTGTTTTATACTCCACAAATGCAAAAGAATCCGCAACACCTGGCTTATGATGCTAATGAGCGAGTACAATAGGACAACAGGCTATTCTACTCAATAATTAGAAACATATGCCAATAAATAAGTGAACAAAAGAAGACGATCATAAAAGGATTACAATTAGTTCAAATGCCGACAGGTAAAAAAATGTGCTTCTATAGTCTGGACGTGCATTTTGTCTTTGTCGGCGCCTAGGTTGTAACAATAATAACTATATCTATAAACCCGTGCAATACTAAAGTTATTAAGAATTTTGTAAGTAAAAAAATCATGAATAGAATTCGCATTGTAAACCCCCGATTATGATCGTAAAAAGTTTAAAGACCTGCCAAAAAAATTGGCATAATTTCAAGAACTGTATCATATCAAACAGTTATTATCAAAGCTCGTAAAAGCGGAACGAGACAGCGCAGTTGCTTATAACGCGTTCACTGACAAACTTATTGCCCGACGTTGCAGTTTGTCACATACAAGTGTTGCAATACTAGTAAAATGTAATCAATGAATTTCAGCCCAGTTTACGTTTTATGAAACTATTGGCTAAACCCGGCCACACTTCTCTGTGGCTGAGTTGGAACTCTTTTTTAACACGCTTTTATTAGCTTCACCTGTATGTATGTATGTTTGTAACCGACCCCTTTGAGCTCGATTTTGTCCTACTTTGAACGATCAGATTTAATTCAAACTTTGCACACCTGTCAAAGGTCGATGACAATGCAATAATATAGTACCATGGAGCTGATCTGATGATGGAGTGGGAAGGTGGCCATAGGAACTCCTGTACTAAACAAGATAGACCCGTCGTATTTGGGCTCGTATGTTTATATCGCGTGACAGTGCAATAATATGGTACCATGGAGCTGATCTGATGATGGAGTCGGAAGGTGGCCATAGGAACTCCTGTACTCAACAAGATAGACCCGTCGTGTTTGGGCTCGTATGTTTATATCGCGTGACAGTGCAATAATATGGTACCATGGAGCTGACCTGATGATGGAGTGGGAAGGTGGCCATAGGAACTCCTGTACTAAACAAGATAGACCCGTCGTGTTTGGGCTCGTATGTTTATATCGCGTGACAGTGCAATAATATGGTACCATGGAGCTGACCTGATGATGGAGTGGGAAGGTGGCCATAGGAACTCCTGTACTAAACAAGATAGACCCGTCGTGTTTGGGCTCTTATGTTTATATCGCGTGACAGTGCAATAATATGGTACCATGGAGCTGATCTGATGATGGAGTGGGAAGGTGGCCATAGGAATCCTGTACTAAACAAGATAGACCCGTCGTGTTTGGGCTCGTATGTTTATATCGCGTGACAGTGCAATAATATGGTACCAGGGAGCTGATCTGATGATGGAGTCGGAAGGTGGCCATAGGAACTCCTGTACTAAACAAGATAGACCCGTCGTGTTTGGGCTCATTTTACTTGTCTTGGCTAGCACTCTGCTGCTACATGATATGCAGGGTCTCAAAAGCTTGTATTTAAAAACATTTTAAAAAAATCAACTTAAAAATGAAAAATAAATAATAGTTTTAAAAAAACTAAAAAAAAACATGCTTTCATAAAAAATTCAACTAAAAAACAGAAAATAAAATTTAATAAATTTGGTTTCTGATAAATGGGGTCTTAACGTGGAGTGAAAAAAGAAATAATTAATCAATTTGATTAAGTACAGTGTAAAAAAATAATGAATGTACATTATTGTAAAAAAGCGTGGGGTGTATTATAATATCTTAAAAAGTGCTTTGAACATAAGTACATTGGAGCTATTTAAAAAAAAACAACTGGAATACACTATATAAACGAATCGAGACGAACGAAATGAAGAATACAATTTTTTTAGATTTCATGTTTGTCGGTTTGACTGTTTGTTCGGGATTTACGTAAAACCTACTGGGCCGATGTCGATGCTCTTTAAGCTGATCGACAGCAAATTCTTAGACTTAAAATCTGCGCTACTTTTTATCTTGGGAATCCCGCGGGATTTTTCTGAGACAACCATGACAAATATCCGTGAATATTAATATATCTACAATAATCTTCATATTATAACGTCCATCAAATTTGTGGGTAAAAAAACTGACGCCAAGCGAGGGAGTTTGTTTTGGCCGAGTTCTTGTGGCAACTCGAAAAGCCATATATCATTAAACAGTAATTTGAACCAGAAATACATTTTTTGCTCAGAAACAGCAAAACAACATTCATACAAAAATTGTTCTCTTTTATTAACTCCGTAACCGTTTTGGCAAAAAACGGAATCTTCTTAAAATCGACATGTCTGTCTTTTTAATTTGTTTTCGAAAACTATTGGTCTATGTAGCTAGGTATATGTTTCGTAATTTCAAACGGCTACAAAATGCTCTAGTGTACGTGACTCTGTTTAAATCAAATAAGGTATTAAAACAATGTCCGGGGATTCTCCTTACTTTTAAAATATAAAGCGGGAAATTCTAAAAATAGCAAGGTTAAATAAATAAAAAATACTGTCAACAGAAATTGGTTTGAGAAAGATCCTTTAATTAGTTTTTAAGTTCTATAAGGTCAAAGGATTAAGTTATTTGTTTAAAGCTTAAATATTTATTTTTCGTATATAAATAAATGATATATTATGTTCCAGGATTCGTTAATAAAACTATACTGTAACCTGAGGAAGCAGCTGTCTCGGGCGGAGGCCGAGAGCTGGCTGCACTCGGAGGAGGCGCCGCACGAGTGACAAATCGCGGCGCTCAGTTCAAGGGCCAGCGTGCTTCGCTCGCGCCGATCCAGTGTTGCCAGGGACTCGAGCCTTGTCGCCCTTATTCAGTAAGTCGGTAGAGGACTTGTAGACTTACCGTTTTGTATTTGTGGTGAAAAAAAGGCAAATAAAAGTGGGGTTAAAGCATGAAGGAAGAATTTTATAGATGACAATGTAACAAATGTAGTTTTATCTTTTTTTACGTTCTGTAAAAAAATGCCAGTTTGTGAATAAAATTTGGATTCTATATAGATGAGTAATATGGGTGGCAATAACGTCGAATGTAACCGTGAAGCTTTTAGACCCTCATGACCAGTTTTTTTTTAAAGTAGAGCACGAGTCTTTTCGCTTAATAAGTTTGTTTTCGATATCTCACCGATTTGATCTAAAAATAGATAGATTGCTGATAGGTACTCTATTGTATATATATAGCATTACATAAAACTTACAAGCTAGTAGTACTCTAAACGTGCAAAACGTTGCCTTACCATTCAACATGAGATTTCTTAAAAACTATGGGAAAATACTTTAGTACTTCAACGACGGTTGGTTCGATAGAAGTTTTTATCAATATTAGAAACACGATGGATTGACATAAAAAAAATAGTGCCAAAGTTTGATACTGATAGTAGGAGAATAGTTTTTTTCAATTTCTGACTTTGTTAGCACTCCAAACTGGATTGGTCTCATTGAAATTTTTGATCAGAATCAGGATCAATTGACATCAAAAAAATATTTTGTGTAAAATGGACAGTTTCTTGCTAACTGTACATTTTTTTGAAAATTTGTAAATGGAAATAAAAGTTTCACAAAAAATTATGGATAATCTCCTAAGACCATTTTCGCGTGTAGCTGCAACTGTTAAGGTACCCTTTACTGCCCCGCTGAAAGTTTCCACTTTGTATAAAGACGTTGGGTGAAAGTCTTAGGGGTATTTCTTTATATCAAAAAAGCGAAAAGTATGACTTGGTGCCTCTGGTAAATAATAGAAATATATTTGCAGCTTTTTCATAGTTACATTTTATACTAAGTTGCCATTCATAGTATTCTTTATCCATGTCATCTTATATTTAATACACGTCATACATATCTAATGGTTTAAATTAAAATTAATGTTTACCTATGAAAGGCCTCGATTCTTGTCAAGCAACATCGCTTGTAAGCCCTTCTCTTTCAGACGCGGTCGAGGTCCCTTATAAAACATTATTTAGACGGAAATACAGTATACCATCACCAGATTTGATGCCTAGTCTAGTTTTGCTGTAGAAAGCTGCACAGTGACTGATTTTTCTATAGAAAAATCTTTACTCTGTTGCCAAATAATTGCTTATTGGAGGTAGTACTACGGTAACCATCAAATTTAAGCGTGGACTATGATCCATTATGAAGATCATCCCATTTATATGACACTATTATAAATATAAAAATGGGTTATTGTCACCTGCACTCAGTGAGCTTAATTATTATTGTTTTATTTAAATCACCAATTTGTCCCCCAGCGGCTACGCTGCGTGAAATACCCTAGGTAGTGGCTCTATATTACATATATACAAATTTAATTGTTTTACCCAAACATTTTACTGTTTCTTGTTACTAAGTTCACTACGATAACAAAGTCCATATAGTCGACACAACTGCGCAGTGAAACATAAAGGCGAGTCGCAGCCAACCTAATTTGAAGTACTTAATACAATGAATGAGATGTTGCTTATGACAACGTGGCATTTGTCAATGAATTGGAAAACGCGATTGCAGCGCCATCTATTATATTAATCCGTTTATTCCATGGCAATGACATAATTTGTCAGTATAAAATGTACACAAAGTGTTAACTCGGGTTATAAGCCAGCAGCACTATGTCAAGTTTTAATCATATTACGTAGTTTAAGAAAAATGCGATCGCAGCGCCGTCTTTTTCTCTATATTCGTCTATCCCACAGAAATGACGTAATTTATCGGCATAAAATGTATCCGAAGTTACGCCCCGGGATATAAGCTAGCTCTATGTCGAGTTTCATTGAAATACCTTCAGTAGCTTTCACGGGATGCACTAACACACAGACAGACGAAAATTCTAAAAAATACATTTTTAAACTCATTGTAAAAACTCGAACCATTAATGATTTATTATAGTATAGATAACTGTTCACGCTTATGACATACAACAATAGATAGCTAGATAACTGTTTATCATACACCAATACAATACAACAATATAGAGATAATCTCACACAGACCAGAATATAGAATGAAACTGCGAGATTTATCTTCCCAGGAATCGAAACTATACAACGATCAATACAACAGCTGCCAAATCGAAAGTAAATTATAGCCCTGAATATTTATTTTAATGACGACGGTACATGTCAAATAAGAAATTTGATAATTATGAAATTAATCTTTCTGAGTGCAGAAATTATCTTTGTTGTTATTACTGTAGTCTTTATAATGTGTTTTGTATTGAATTTTTAAATTATTTCTTTGGAATAATGATAACGTACCATTCAAACCTCTTAAGAAAAGTTTATTTATTTAAGGGTTTTTTTAGAAAAGTTATTTATTATTTGAAAAGTGAACAAAGACCTCGTCAATTTGGAAAAGGCTTTAATCATTGATCTCAACGCCCCGAACGAGCCTTCGGTCTGTTTCCACCTTTATAACTGTAATTTGAGTGTTTTATTGGAAGATGATACTTAATCGTTTTTTTTTTAAATTTACCTTATAGGCTAGATACACGATTCATGATTGCAAATACTGTTACTTATTATGTAATATTTTAATATAAATTCAAATATTGTTGCGCTAGTCGGCATTCTGGTAATTCACATGAGAAATTATTTAGGTTTTTCTTATATTGAAAATATTGAATAGTAGTAGCATATTAATTATCATCATGGATCGTCTATCTGCTGACGTTCAAATATTTGTACACTTATAAGAATGCTTGCGTTACTGAGAGGGCCCGATTGACCCACATTAACAGAGGTCTCTTTGCTGAGCTTATACGGAATTTTATGTAATACCATTCATGATTCTCCGATATTAATTTTCATATTTATATAGAGCTTTAAAATCGATGAATTAATATGTTATCTAATTTAATTAAACAACCAGCCTACGATATATAGATAGAGAATGAAAGGTGTTAAAGTTATTTAAAATGAGAATATGAGTTATATCTAAACTATGCAGCTGTGTGGCGTCGTAAAACTTTGTTCACTCATTGTTTGCAAGAGATAAGTACGCAATAGACAGTTTTTCTTACAAAACCAGGTATTGCTTTGAACCTGGGACGGAATTACTTTGGTTTACATATAACTTGAATCCACTACTTAATAACTATTTAATCATTTTTATTCAATAATTTTGTGCAATAATGTTCTCATAAATCTAATATTTATAACAAAAATAACAGGAACAGAAATTATGTGCGTGTACATTGGTTATAAAAAGGTAGTGCTTAGATAAAGATTTGTGGTTTCTATAAAATGTTAGTCGTAATTTTAAAAACTGTACAAAAATTGTCGAACCCGGTATTTAAAGGGACCTGCTATGCAAGCACCTTAACGCAACCAAATATAAACGCTTTTCCTAATCTACTAATATCAATTTATATGCTTGTTCAAATCAACATCGTTCCCAAATAAAAGATATTAAAAACATTACTACTTTATTGTAGTTGGAAATTAACCATATTGCAATATTTTGATTATTTTTACAAGCACGAAAAATCACAATTGAATGAAATGTTACTTCAATTATAGATCAACCACTATATATAACATTGACGAAGCTGGTTTGTGTTAGGAGTCGTAATTGAATTTCAAATTAAACTTTACAATTTTGTTACCAGGCCATAAAAAAATAAAAAATAAGATTGCTATCTGTCTGGACTATATTTTCTCGTAATTTTATCATTACAAATTAGTTAATTTGATGGGCGTGATATCATTGTTGCAGGAATCGCCTATTGCCAGATAAGTATATTTTGTAAAGCTATGACTCCCAATTTATTTTTTACTAAAACAATTGTTATTCTATTTATAACGATTAATGACATCATATTTATTTTTAACAAAGAACAATGCTAGTCACTACGAAAATATTTTTTAACGCAATGAAAACCTAACAAAGAGAATGTTATCCATAAAGCAATGTGCATTATGCCAGTCAATATTAAAAAGTATACAATTTTTCAGCATATCTTTAAAGATTATTTATTCCATTAACTACCCTCAAATTGTAAGAAAATAGTAAACAATGTTTGCAAAAAAACAGCAAGCAACCTAACAGAGGTGTTAGTTTAATTATGGTAATGGTTTCTTTCTATTAAATTTTTGATCATTATTTTGAACAGAACAGAGTTAAAAATGTATAGGAGCGGTGTTGGATTTTACGTGTATAATAGCTGTTTTTGTTTCGGTATTCTGTTTATTGTATTATACTGTTAAAAACGAGGTACGTTTTAGTGCTTCTTTGTGTAATACTCGAGTGTTATGTAGTTTTTTTCAATGTTTGTAATTTTGTACTTAGAATTGTAAATGGCAAAATGAGTCTTGCCATTATTGTTACATGTGTGTATGCATTTGATTGTATAAATGTAAGATAGTATTAGTAGGATTACGTCAATTAAATATTAAGTTTAATAAACTATTTAGAAGTTACATTTTTTTTCATTATATTATTAGTGATAATTCCTTACCTGGTAGTGTGTGGCTGAGGCACCCGCGTCTTATTCTAATAACGTTGTGGTGCGAACCTGGGGCCCAATTCTGTTATTTCAATATCTTAGCGCTGCGAAGATACTCAGTACAAAAGAATATCAAAAGCGTCCAAAATTTAAAATATTCATTTCGCGAGTTTTCACTTTTAAATATACGAGTGGCGTGTCCGTGTCATTGAAATAACAGAATACCGAAATCAGGCAAACTTAGGCAATTTTAACGGGATAATAGCAGAATTGGGCCCCTGGAGTGGGAGGCGGCGTCTCACCAACTGTAGTCTAAGACGCCCTCTAGCTTGATAGACTGACGATTTGCGTAAGGTGACGGAGACTGGATGAGGTCAGCGGAGACCGGGCTAGGTGGCGCAAACTTGGGGAGGCCTAACTCCCAACAGTAACGGTTGACTGACGACCGAATCTGGACGAAGACACTACTCTGCTTAAGCAGGTCTTCTATTATGAATATTGGTTAAGTTAGGCTTAGACTAGGCACGACTGCGCCGCACATAAAGGCTAGATGAGGGACGTGATGAGACCCGGGGTAGTCAGAGAAACCTAGGTCTCCAGCTTACAATGGAGAGGTCAGCTCGTCAACGGGCCGGTCACTGTCCGTCCGGGCTAGAGGTAAATGCGTGAGTTAGCCCACAGTCCGGACATGGGACGCAACGAGGATCAGCCAAGGATTTTAGTGGGCATCGCCAAACGCGGCGTGGCAATAGCATTCTTGCGGGAGTACGAGTACGAGGCGAATCCCACGCCCCATCGCATTTCCCTGTACGCCAATTTGTCCTCAAGCGGATTTCCACTGGGAGAAAAAAGACACGATTACACTGCCGCCATATTTTCACTGTTAAGCAGGCACCATCAGCGGGCCTGCGATATCGTAGGGCGGATAATTTTCGCATATTCACAGAACAGCAACGCGGTTACGGCATGTTGACGATGTCTATACGAGCGCTTACTGTTACAACCTGTTGATAGTAGAGCACATTAACTTGCATAATAATGTTACCTATGCATGAAACCCTCCAATCCGCATTAGACAAAACGGTAAGTAACCCCCCCCCCCCCCCTATACGGAGAAATCAGAACGAGGCTTTCGAAGTTAAAGCAAACAGCACATTCAGTCGAAATTAGTTTTATTTTTTAAATATACTCACAATTTCTATTTTATAATCGTATATTGGAATGGTGATTGTGTAATACAAAAAAAAACAATTCTGAATTTGGCACTTGTACAAAATATATCCGTCGAAAAATTTACTTAAAGGTTCAGATCTTAAATACGAATAAATGCCTTTATAATTCAACACATCAAGTGTTGTCAGATGGACGAAAGTTGACGTAACAAACTTATCTACAGTATAACTACAATAATAATTTGAATTACACTAATGCTTTCGCTACAACTGGATCATTGTTAGTGACTGTGTGACGCAGGTGTGGAAAACGGTTTAATGCGTTATTTGAGATGCGACATTGTTAATGACACTGAACATTGACAGACATATGTATATACATAAATATAGCTATTTGTTAACGCGTTATTTAACGCTATAAATAGGACGTATTTGTACACTAACACTAACGCAGTTGGAGCAAGGGCAATAAGCTGCATTTCGGGAATTTAATCATAGGCCTTACACACAAAGTTACTAATACCTATTTTCTTCATACTAATATATGAGCGAGGTCCTTTCTTCAAGTCCTTGAACATAGATCGATTCGTATATTTTTCTATACAAATCTTTTAAATGACCAGAGATGAACTTAAGATACTTTGTATGGTGCGTAATTCCGGAGTTTAGGTCCGTATAGTGTAGCCAAGTTTGCAATAAAATACACTCAATACCAGTATTTTCAATGTTAGATTGTATGTTAAATTCTCGAATAGGGACTTTTAGTGATTTTCAATCGTTCTGATTTATTATATGTAATGGCGTCATTATTATAATTTAGAAACTAATTTATAACCTGATCCCATAGGACGGAAGTAGTAAGTAATATAAAAAATAATTGCTTTTATTTAGTAACTCCGTGTGTGAAGTGCCAATTTATATACAATGGCTCCTTAGTACCATAAAAGCATCTAAATAATGTAATGAACGAAATTTTATATAAAAACCTGTATATTAACGAGTATTGGCGACATAATTCATAAAACTATTCTTCTGTGATGTATACCGTGTATGATAAATAATCATGCCAAACAATCTACACCTAAACATTTTTTAACAAATAGTGATATGATCGAATTTTGTTTAAAAAAATAATTAAATAAACATAAAACCAAATCACTAACCAATATAATAATATTATGTCTCCAACTGTACATATAAATAAATAATTCGGCATCGAGAGGACTAAACTCGACCCTCGGAAGCTGCACCACTTTACAAAATAAGACTGCCTTGCTAAGGTCCAGTATACTTACAAAACTTGGAAACGGATTAAAATGTACCTGTTTTCATCGGTTATAACTGGTTCTAGTCAACTATTTAGAATATAGAAATATATTAGATAGAATTAAATAGATTAGGAAACACTTTATTGTTCACCACATACATATAAAATCAACAATTTACAGTAGTCACATTAAAAAGAAAGGATTAGCCATCTCTTAAATAAGAGACTCTTAAGCCCCTAATCAATGGCTGTTTCAAATAAAACTTGCCATCTTGCCTCTAAGCAATCACTTAAAGTACCTTTCAATGTTGGTTATTTATGAGTTACTTTACCATCACCTCTTATCCTTAAGAGTTTATGGGTAAAATTTTCGTTAATCAGTTGCTAAGCAGTTTCTTAAAATTTAACAATTATAAGTAAGGCTATAAAAGTAGACGCAATGGGCGGCCTTAAGAGCGATCTCTTCCAGACAACCCGGGCTATGAATTTTATGAACGGGAGATTCGCAAGTGTATGACAGTGTGCAATGCTGGATCACGGATCCATACACAGCTTCGCTGGTTCTAGTAATAATTGGACTGTATAGGTTTATATATGAGAGAGTGAGAGGTATGCCAAATCCTGCACAAAACCAATGGGGTAATAAGTACCACTAACCTCGGAATTCACCTCCAATGGGGCAGCTAGACAGCTCCTGAAGGTGCACGGCACGAACAGGTCCTCGAATGGCACACTCGCACAAAATAGCAAGCACGGCTTGTATATGTAGTTCAATAAAAAAGCTCCAAGAATGGGATGTGAAACGTTCACGTGCACGGAGAAAACGGAACGTCCGGACAGACCTCGCGTGCGTTGGAGACTGTTTCGCCACCACGCAATGGCGGCGAAACCAAGAGCCAGTGGCACTCATAAAACTACCCACATTAGAAAAATTGTGAGGATTCAACAGACAGTGGTGTGCAAATTAAATACATATATATAAATAGGATATTTTTAGTTACGAGGCAAACCTTCAAGAGTGTTATATAAAGCTAAATTAACCGGTTCATTCCGTGAGAAGAGGAAATGTCATTCTATCTCTCTCCAAGATGTATTTGGGTGTGAATAAAATAATGAGAACAATACCGAAAAGTCATTAGGCTGTAACCGGTTCGACTTTTTTACCGGTTTCCAAGCTTCGTATACGGACTCTAAGTGTCCCAAACTTTTAATAAAAGAAATCACAAATCAGTCCCCATTAAGATTCGCGCCCCGGACCTTAGCTACGACCATGGAAAAAGAATACTAAGAATAACAATCGCCCAAAAAAACCGTAGCTTTTACAAGCTAACTAGATAGATGGCGCGACATTTTTCTCTGTTTTGACTTTTTGTTATTTAAAACTGCGTTTATAAAATACACTTTTTAGACTGAATCCATCATAAGATGCTTTCATTAAAATCTATTTAATTCTAGATCGACTTTGCCAAAAAAATACCTATTAAATATAGAGTAATAGTTGGCATCTTATTGACTTATTCAAAACCTTAATAATTCTTAATTTTTTCTATTTTGTAGCCATAGAATCAATATTATTGTATGGGTATAAATTAAGAAATATTAAGATTTCTTGAATAAATTATTAGTGTACCAAAATCACTTAGAATGTCAAAAATTGTACAGTTGCCCTTCAAATCCCTTTAATATAAACAGAGACATGTAAAATCAGCTTTCGAGGTGCTATTTATTCTGGGCGAATGTACTTCGTAGTATCTTCCATAGCTACGATGATATTTTTACAAAATAAAACTATATTTAACTCAAAATTAAAATCTCTAACATCTTAAATAATAAAATATTATATTTTAGTTTTCGTTGTCGAGGGCCTGATTACATTACAAAAATTATATTACACATTTTTTAATTTATTACAAAAGGAATGAAATTCGAAACTATAAACACTAATCTCCTGTATAAAAAACTATATGAGAATATTAGAACAAAGGCAATGACGTCAAGCCCTTTAGTTGTAATCAGTTAAAAATACACACTAAGTATAGGTATTTTAGTTCTTATATATTAAACGCCAAATTTTGATTTGAATTATCATAAAAATAATTAAGGCAACAGTTGCTATATTAGTGAATAAATGTCACCGTTAAATCCTAATCATCTTTAGCCGTACTCAGAGAGATAAAGGATCGATTAACTTATTAAGATCAATTAATTATTTCTTTCCGACAGCATTGAGAAAAATGTTACAAATTAATATTCCAGTACTTTACTGTGCTTATAAATCACAATCTCTGTATGTCTAGATGGTTAATTCCACTTTCTGTACAAGATATTTGTTAGTGATAACTATCCATCATAATTTTATGTATATATCAGTGAAAATATACTGAATTAGTTCTGATAACTCTTTCTAAACGTTAAATCCCTAATGTCAAAAAGCCAGAAAAGTTGGTGCCTACTAGTCAGATTACTTATTATCTATTCTATACCGTTATTTTCAAATATTAATATAAAAACAAAAATTGAATTATCCTCATTTAGGTTAACGATTCATTTCCTGACTCTGAGTATGGCTGTTACTTTTATTAAATAGACCACGAAAGGATTCAACAGCAACTTAACGCTACAACAATCTCACACACAATACGAGTACGTGACGATGCTTCATATTGTAATTGCAACAAACGTGGGAAACGTGAATACAACAACATGTATCGTACACTCATACAACAGTACATACAAACATGTATCAACAGTTATATATAAAATATGGAATATCATTGAAATGATGGCAGTAAGTAGTGACACGAATTATCACTAGAATTAGTAACAAATTACGCATGGCCAGTTCACAGTTCCACGCACTAATTCCTCAATTACACTATGTTCACTTCCACGACAGCAACCAGGAATGTGACAAAAGAAGTAGATATAATACGAGCAAAATTTATATGCGCCCTTGAAGTTCTTACAGGTCATTGCGCAGTAAGTTATAAAGGTGTGAGCATATTATAAGTCGCGACCGACTGACGCGGCTAAAGGGCGTGGCTCACAATGTATCCGGAAAAGGAAATTCCATTGAAGTGTGCAGATTATAAGTCGCAGACGTGACCTTGAGCGTTCTGACGTCCTATAGCAATCTGGAGAATGTGTTACGGTTCTGATGTGCAAATTGTTTGTACGCGTCACGTAATGTGTGGGCACCTTAAGGGTGACAGACAGAGTGGATATGGAAAAATGTTGCGGTCTCGCTCGGCTACTATCCGGGATCGCATGCCATCTCTTTCGTAGAATACACCTTGAGATGTAATAAACACTAACATAACATACATACAACATAAACTCACGGAGCTAACTTCACTCGAAACGCATTTTTTGCGTGCAAACCAAATATATGTCAAACATGAAATACACGCACTGCCCACTTCTCTCGCCACTTTCCTGCTAGTTACTGGAAATGATGGCTTAATGTAAGCAAGAGGTATGGTTTTTCACCGTAAATTCCGTAGCTGTATATTCAAATTTACATATCAAACTTTGTATAACAAATAATTACTTAGTGTAATGTAGTGTGTCTTTGTAAATTCTAAAGACAGGGTGAATAAGGATACTTTACAATTATTTATAAAACGACTCGTTATACATCATGTTGTTATCTTTTAAATTTGCATGAACGTTTGGATATTTAAAACCTACGCATCATAGTGTCAAAATTTGGCACCGCCATTTTTAATATGAGCGTCTCCTAAGTGATTTGCCAACTCGCTCAGATAGTAACCTCTTAATTCAAGCCAATACTAATATCGCATGAATCATCGATGTTTTTCGTATCGTCCCTTTTTGTGCGAGTCGGTTTTTTATTAAGGCTAAACATTACAGTTGATTTCGATACTATTACCTTTAAATTATTATCAACACAAGTTAACGTTTCTCAATAAAAAGAACTTGTTTAATAAAAATTCGAATGTTACATAACGGGCATAATACAATAAAATAATTAAGAGTTGCTAGTTTAGTGCTTAACGTGTTTCATTCAAATGACGTGATTTCAAACCTTAGCTCGAAAATAATGCACAGTTATTTTTCCAAATGTGCATATTGTTACAATAACCAAGTCCTGATTGTGAAGAAAAACGCCGTGAGAGAATGCCTACATGGGATAACCGATCTTGATAGATAAGAATGGAGGAAAATGTGCTATCAGTTTGTTTAAATAGAGTGTAATGTTTAGTCTTTAGATATAATTAAATTCCGAGAATAATAATCCTTTTCCACAGAGTCACATGTATTTAAGCAATACAAAATTATTATTTTTTTTAAATCCTATCAATTTACAAGAGACGAAATTATTAATAAAAACTTGCGTAAACACAGTGACTCAATTTAGACAAGACGATTTATTTGAGTTATTAAATATGGCTCATCGAAGTGTTAATATTTTTCAAGAATTATTGAGTTTATCGAATATTCGCGTGGTTCACTTACAATCATATGTAGAGTATATAAAATTGTTATTTGAGAACAGTCAAATATCATTTTTTTCGCTAAAATAATTTTAACGTAACCTAAATATCGTAAACTGATAATCTCACATTGTTTAAATAGGTAGGGTTCAAGTATTACCTGTGCATTATTTTAATGTTTTTGATTGCAGGGGACAGGCCGAGGGGAGCAAATCATCTAGAGTCAAGGGAGACTCCTAAATAGAAAGATAGAAATACACTTGTATAACACAAAATAATAAAATACAGAATGTAAATGCACTTATATGAAAAAAGCTAAAAGAAAATGAAATTCGCAATTGGCCCTAGCTAAGCAAGTATATGGTTGAGTCAACTAGAGCTAGGCCCATTAATTATAAGCAAATATAAGATCATAAACTCTATTCTCTCTGCTTACAGAAATCATTCCATAAGCGTTATAATACAAGTTCGGAAGTTATAACAAGTCCGGAAAAGGCATACTTGAAAATATAATTCTTGGCATACTTATTCATTTCTAATAACAAAAATAAAATGAAATTAACTAGAGTAGTCATTATTTTTGTGTTTAAACATTTAATTGTAAATTTTAATATTACAGGGTAACTATCCATTGTTGGCACCCCAACCAATAGATGCCACCCAGTGTTCAAAATATTATAGTCTTGATATTTTCTATTTTGTAGCCATACAATAATATTATTATCATTGTATGGCTAGAAAAAAAATAAAGTTTTGAATAAAAATAAAGGTAGTATAACCTATTTCCCCATTTTTGTCAGCAAATAAAAACTTTCAAGCAAAAACCTGCTAAAACATAATACTTGAACGTCCCCTTACGTAATAATGTGTGTGTGAGTATCTTAATTTTTTTAGAATATATTAGGCCTCGCACACATTAGCGATTGCTTACTATTGGCAATCAAAATCAACTGTTTGTGTTTAAACATAAATTTCAAGACAAAATTACTAAATGCCGCAAAAACTGTGCAACCGTAGATGCATATTACGACTAAAAGGCGGGTTATCCCAGTTTTTGTTTCTGAAATTAATTTTTAATAATTAAATTCATATAGTTAAGTGTTGTAATAAATATATCTTATATATATTTTAATATGCAGATACTTGTGTCATATTCAAGATTCGAAACATGATGTAATAGAATTTACTAGATAAAAAACATGAAAAAGTTTCGATTCAAAAACTATTTTCAATTTTATATTCTAAGTACTTGGCATAATATTAGATTTGCATGTACAATAACTAGAGTTGATGTATAGTTTTAATATACATAAATAAAATGGCTCGTTAGTTTCGATGAATATGGCAAGTCTGGGACAGCCTACCTTTAATCAGTTTCACGGCATAAAGCCAAGTTGTTCCGTAAACACCACATAATATTTACACAGATAGTACTACTGACTATACATATATGAAAGTATTTACCAAACAAAAACACATCATATCCGACAAAACCACTAAGTTGAGCAACATTTAGGGAATACAAACATATTACAGCATATTCAATGTATTGTCAACAATTCACAGGACCACATGAGTCGATACAATATTATACTAATAGATAAAAAAATCTCAGATATAGGAATAGAGAGTAAAATCTGATATCTAACGAGAGGGGAAGACTGGTGTGGTCTATAGTTGTCATTCCTGAAACAAATGATTTATTTCAAATCAGCAAATCAATTCCATCTAAGGCTATAAATATCAGTGTTGATTTCAGACTAAATTTTACCTAAATGTCTAAAATATTAAAATTTCTTTTAAAAAAATTGTTATATTCAACCATTATAATTATAAATCAAAATAGTTACGTACTTATTATACACTCATCTAAAGTATTATAAAATTCTGACATGTTGCGTCTGCACATTGAAGCTATTAAAAAAACAACTGGAATAAACAATAGAGAACACGATGCATTTAGATTTCTGTTTGTTCGGGATTCACGTAAAAACTACTGATCCGATTTGAATGCGATTCTCGCGGATCGACATCATTTTATTAGACTTAAAATTTACGCCACTTTTAATCCCGGGAATCCCGCGGGAATTTCAAGTCAAACGAGGACGAACTCGCAGGTTTATATATCCTAGTAATAAATACAAAACCTATGCTCTCAATTACTTTGTTGACATTTTCTCTCTCTTTTCTTTCACCATATCACAATTACTTGGGGGTCGGTATAATATGTCTTTTCCTTCCACACTCTTCTATTCTGACATACATCTTCCGTCTTACCACATATCATCATATCATCCTTCACACAATCCATCCATCTTTTTTTGGTCTACCTTTACATTTGTACCCATCCATCTTTCTTTCTTTCGTCCCTCATTATATGCCCATACCCATAACATTTTATATCCCTGAATTAGTTTAAATGCGACTATTTTTTCTATTTTATAAGGACATATCACGGTGAATACCTGTGAAATTTTTCTCCCCAAATCGGTGGATTTTGGGAGAACAACGTGTATATATATATATATATATATATATATATATATATATATATATATATATATATATATATATATATATATATATATATATATATATCTGAAAAATAATAATCTACAAGTAAACACACTGAACATTATATATTCCCCACCTGTCGGTGTTCGTGGGCTCACTAGCTGGCCTGGCTCCGCCTGCGCGCTTGCCACTTGAAGTCCACCTGCATGAGCCACTGCTGGCCCCTGGAGCGGTTGCACGCGCGCAGCACCGGCTTCCACACGTCCGACGACTCCGGCTTGTCCAAACACATGCCGGTGTTCGTGTGCTTTATCGTGCGCGACTGAAGTTCAAATTCAAAAGTTTTCATTCGAAATAAGTTCCACTGGAGAACACGTTTTAACCGACTTCAAAAAAAGGAGGAGGTTCTCAAATCGTCGGGATTTTTTGGAACGTAGTTCCTTATCGCGCGGTATGAATGAGGGCTAGACGGAAAAAATTCTTACGAAAAAAGTTGTCACGACAGTTTTTGAACTTGCCAAGATAAAATGTAGTTGCATAACCCTTTATGCCCACGCAGTTAGAGTTTAATTTGGAGTACATTATTATTTAAATGTCATGGGTTGCTGACGTACAGATAGCATTTGCGGACATATAGAGTCTTAATGTCATTAAAATAAGGAGCAATATCGCGAATCTGGTTTAAAGTTAAATTTGTTTCAAGAGTCGAATTGCAGGATGTGATTCGATTTTTAAATTTTAAATTTTTAAATTTAAATTGTTTCTTATATTGAAGTAAATAGGATTTAAACTTACTCATTTACTATTTTGTTGAGTGTATACAGGTTTTTTGTAAATAATAAATATGGAACTTCGTTCCATCCGGGTGTCCCTTGACACCTCTCAAGATTATTATTTTTTAAGTTATACTTCTTTAGGTGCGTTAGGGAAAAATGATGAGAGTAAACTTTTACGATGCGCGCGCACACCGTCACACGAAAAACCTACACCATGAAGTTAGCTATAGTCAACCGACACCTTGAAATTAGCTATAGTCAACATTTTAGTTTTTCTATTGTTAGTGTCGTTTTTTCTACAAACGTAGAATAAGGCAAAAGATAAAATTTTTGAAAAGATTTTTATCTTGATACGCCAAAAAAGTACAACTTCTAATGCGTGTACATAAGTACACACACACAATTTTTTATGTATATTCACCGATTACTCAAAGACACCTGAACCGATTTGCAAAATTCTTTTATTTGTTCGATGCGAATGCGAATTTAAAAAAATCGAAATAATATTTTTTTTGCAACAAAAGCGCATTAGTTAGTTTGCAAAGTGAAAAGATAATTAAATATTGCCTTTATAGACTTACCTTAGTGTCGTACGTCCACTCCTGGTTGCCTCGCATTCCGTGGCAACGGATGAGTTTGATCGGGCCTCGAGGGTGCGCCGCGTCCAGGCAGTTGTCATCAGACATTATTTGCTTCCGCTTCGTGTACGCAAACACCTAACAAACAATTAAACATAAAATCATATGACACAAGCAAATTCGCTAGCGATATTTAAAACTATAATAAAAAAATAGTACCATTTATATATTTCGTAGATATGTATATTAAATGTATATCTATGTAATATATACATTGTTTAATATATATATACTAGCTGACTCGTCGGACTTCGTACCGCCATATTTTCTGCATTCCTAAAGGACTTTGTTTCATGACACAAAAACAAAATGACCAAAATAGCTACCGGTGATTAGGAGGACTCTAGAACCCGATCTCAGCGCCACCTATCGGTTCTAATTGCGAATCTACACCATCCAGGAACCCACTTAAACACATAAAACAAAATCTCGACAAACACAACAGAGTTTGAAACAAAACTTCGATTTGAGGAAAGTTGCTTTATTCTGCCCCCAATAAGCCCTAAAAATTTGAACTACGGAATCAAGCTTGTATTTGAGGTATATTTTTTTTAATATTGGTAATATTGGCAAAATTGTCAAAAAATAAAGACACAGGAACCGGCTGCACAACACTGACCTGGTTGCCGCCCATCCCATGGCAGTAGCCCATCCCCAGAGGCTGCCCAGCCTTCCCGCCGAGAGTGTCCAAACAGTTCGATGTCTCCGCATTGCGAATCTGTAAAACAATCACATTAATTAAAAGAGCACACTTGGACAAACATTTTGCATCAATAGCTAGTTTATGTTTGCATATAATCATAAACTAGCTATTGATATATATGAATGTAAACTTTGTAAAATGATACTATTCATTAATTCTTTGTTTTAAAATATGACATATGAATGGTTCGTAGTCCTTTTGAATTTTTGAATGCTCTCTAATTGCTGTGCGATATTTGTCACGCCTTGTTTGATTGTAGACATAGGTGTAACAAACAATGAATTTTTTTAGTTTTAAATTTCCTAACTGTTTTGATAAAAACCCTATGCATACAAACCTGTTTATTTATGAATATTGGCTTTGATATGTCACTTTTCTCATTAATAAACGAGTTCGTATTTATGTAATTTAATAAGAAGACAAATTCTATATACCGCTATACAATAATATTGAGTATAGACAGTTACGATTAAGGGATGAATTCTTTTTTGTGGTGTAATGAAATTCCAAAAAAATGTGAGCTGACGTTACGTTTAGCTACAAAATGTAAAAAATAATTAAGGTATCGTCAGATGAATCTCCAAGAATCTTAATGATGGACCTTTGTGACGTTTTACGTGACAAGTTCGCTTCCAAAGTCATAAAAGGTGTCCATCAACCAGAGTAGGTTCGGTTGTAATAATTATTTTGTTCATAACCCATCTGACAAACAAGATCGTCCTACTGTCACCTCATATTCTTTTTTTAATTTATTTTTTACTAGCTTCTGCCCGCGACATCGTTCGTCCGCGTGGAATAGTAAAAAAAAGTAAGTTAAAAAAACCCCTCGATTTTCAAATATTCTTCATTGGTGGTTATATTGGTCTTAGCGTGATTATATATAGCCTCTCTCGATAAATGGGCTATCTAACACTGAAAGAATTTTTCAACACAGACCAGTTCCTGAGGTTAAGCAAATAAACAAACTCTTCAGCTTTATACATTAGTATAAGATTTGGTTTTAATTCCTTTTCGTTCGGGGTTGTAATGATTACCTCTCCTAGATAATAATAGTCCAACGGCATCTGGCTCTCTGGATAGATGTTCTCCAGATACCATCTGAAGCTTTTACACTTGAGCCGTTCTCGGAGTGCCCGCCGTTCTGTGACGTCACCGACGGGAACGTTCAGCGCACCTGATTATAGGATCATAACATTTATCAACGTACATTTACTAACAGCGTTTATGAATACACACTACTCATTTTAGCAAGTAATGAGACAGATAACACTTTATTGGTTATCAAAACAAATGATTAATTATTAATAAAATTTATTTATTACCTTTACTACTCGTTTAGTTGCAATACGTCACATTTGCGTGCAAATCCTCGTTGTGCGTGTAACCGCACGCTTTAGCGTGAATTGATTACATGTTCAATTAATAAAATAGGTACTATCGAATCTTTCGCTATTATTTCAATTAAATTATTTATTTATTTAATTAAATAAAAATAATTAATTATGTTAAACAGAATAGGTACTGAAATTAATGAATGTTTATATTACCACAATGATTCATGTTGGAACCTAATCTGGCATAAAAGCAATACATGTTAATGCTATGCTTATTAATAAATCATTAGTACTTTTAATAGACCAATGTTAACACACCACATATAATGATTAAGCACGTGTAAAATTAATAAACTGTAAATAACGGTTATTAATGTTTTTACAGATATAGATAAAAAAGCATGCACAAATATTTTAAATATATCTAACATAAATATAAAAAGCGTAAATATAATATAAACTTTGCAAGAATAAAACACACAACTTTGAGACAACGCGTTTTAAGGTTTTCAAAATGTTATAAACTAAACGTTATACCTACAAACATCAATAAAATAATTAAATACACAATGGTTTTTAAATTCGAGTATACGATTTTATCAGTTGAAACCGCTTTGATTATTTGAACCGAATAATAATAAGGTATTAGAAAAAGTTCAATGTTCTTGCAATGTTCAGACTGCCAACTCGGAATCTAGTTGTCGGTGAACCACAAAAAATATTTGTGAGATGACGTGATACAAAAACATTAATTATGAGATTGAGATATATCAATCAACTAATTCGAAGCCAACAACGTAGCGACGCGAATTTATTAATGTCGTTCTAAAAGCCGATAATAGTAGAAAGAAAAGCATGATAAAAAGAATAATTTCGTACATGGTATAATGAATAACAAAGAAAAATTGGTAATAAGAAAGTTAAAGAGAAACACTTTTATATCAGATATAAATGCAGTAGAATAGAATTTTATACGAGATGTGTTCTCAAATTAAACAAACTTTTGATAAATTACATCATTTTATGATGAAGAAAGATTATAATAGTGACAAAATAATCGAACACTTAAAAGTCAAGTCAAATATTTCTTTACATTGTTTTGTGGTTTGCACCTTTCAAAATTATTAATTCGATCTTAACTCTAAAAACCCGTTTAAGCTTTACTTTGAAAATATAATTAGATGAAGTAACTGAAGTAATACTCGATATAAATAGATAAATAACTTGCAATTCTCTCAAAATATTAAAGGAATAAATCGGCAACTGGATTCAGAGTCATCGTTAAGGCTGATTTAAATTGATCCAGCAACTGACTTGGGAAGCAGACTGACTTCCAAATCTTCAATCGGCAATATTGAAGTCGGCATTGTCTTGGTAGAGCTGTGCAGACTTTAAATCAATTTACCCGATGCCAGTACGAAGTCAGCACTGGCATCCTTCGAATTTGAACTCGGCAGTTGGATCAATGCAAATCAGCTTTGAATCGTTATATGAAGGTGGTGTTAAGACCTGGGTTAATATTGTAGTAAAAGTGCTTCCAGTCGTCGAGCCAGACCTCCGCGAGGCGGGCGTTGTTGTGGTTGACGACGCGGCCAGTGCCGCCGGGGAACGAGTACGGCGTCGTCTTGCGGAACACGTGGCCGACGTGCGAACAGGGCGCGATCTCCAGAGTGCCGCCGCACATCCACACCTGGCGCACGCGCACACCCAACCACCACACACGCACAACCCGGGTTAATACCAACATTCACAATGGCATCGCTATTCTAAGGCTATTTTTGATCGCAACTTTTATCTTATGGCAATATTTTATATTATTACAGGTCTGGCAGTGATCTGGTTGTGTTCGATAGTTTCTAATTAGATTGTAGAGCTATTTCTAATATTTACCTTCGGGTATTTAGTTTTATTTAATAGTATTATCTGTACAATTAAAACATAATTTTATTAAAATTTGTAATAACACTTATAAATACTTTAAAGTTTAAGGAAAATTGTACGCCGGATGGATAAAAACACGCGAGTCTTTGTAAAAAATGTTCTAATCATCTATTCTTTGAAGGTTAGATACTCATGATTTTATTAAATGACTTTGCAATTACTACATTAAAATGTATACTTACAAAATAAACATTTTAGCCATTAAAATACTATCAAATAAACAAACTTTTGAGTAATATGAAACTGTTCTATTAAGCAAGTATATTTACTCATAATATACCTCCTATTGGATAGGTGTTATTTGACTATTGATGAACTGAATTTACATGTGAAAGTTTCAAGTCTTTACATACACAAATCTGATCTTGGAGAAAGTTGATATAAAATCACACAATCTCTAAATAATGAGCAAATAAAATTACTCACTCTTAAGCACATTAAGATTTTAATAAATTTTCTAATCCACCGTCGCTATTGGGTAGCTAAATATTATTATATAGCCATTTCAATTAGACGACGGTACACATCGTACCTTATTAACGTGTAAGTGCAATATACTAACCATTCAACTTGACCCAGAACAAAAAAAATAACAATAGTTAATATTGCCATTCATGTCTAGTAACAATTTGTTATTTCATCAAAAATCACGACTCTTAATAAATCAACGTCCTCAACATAGTTATGCCATTGTTAACGCTCACGCAAGCAACAATAACTGATATTGAAAAGCTGTTCTTAATAAAAATGTTACGTTTATTAAATATATTTATTAAAAAAGCTTACATGTATGTTACTTGAGACCAGTTATTTTTTTTGCTTCTAAATTATATAAAAGCTCACTGTTTCTTTATCTTTGCATAAACCTTGAAATTGTGAATAAAATAAGTACAAATACATATAAAGGGGAATTATACTATTTTTGACACTCCAGTATAATTTACTGGCACCCTCTTATTTTATCCAAAACATTAAGAAATCTTAATATGTTTTGTTTATAGCCCAACAGTGATAATGATAATACACTATTCTCTTGGTATAAAATTAAACAAACTATTAAGATTTTTAATAACTTAAATAAATTGACTGAGTGCTATAATCATTCAATGGGATACCAACAATGGTATAATTACCCCAAAGTATTAAAAGATTAAAAACAAAATTATACCAATATAGTAAATGTAATATATATTTAAGTATAGAAATATAGAATAAATAGTGTGTTTAATATAAGTATAGTTACGTTAAAAAGCATTAAAATATTAAAAAACAACACATTATGAGATAGATATTAAAATATATTCAAACATCATGAAACGTGTAAATATGAAAAATTATACATATAATATGCTTTATATTGTAAGATAAATATTACTCAGATAAATATTAAAGTAATGACGTATTTACCACCTGATATATTATTATAGTTATATTACTAACGACTAGTTTCCTATAGAGCTCTGTAATTATTTTCATGTCTTATATAGTCTTTAAGGGGATTCGATTAACTTTGCCTGACATAAGATTGTAATGTTCCGGAGTCCTCAGGGTCGGAGAGAGAGCAGATATTCTAGCTAATCTCTAACACAAATAAGCCTGGACAGCATTGGAGTGCATTTAACTACCTCAAGTAACCGTTTCCCTTACACGATTTGGGTCACCACTCCTTCGACGATCGTCATACCGTACTGAACATATTATATACACTCAGTAATGAGATCGTAAAAAGAAACGAAGACTTCGAATGCACGATGCTAATCACTTCGCAAGTTCTTGCGAAGGGGCGCACAAGTAGGTTATATGATGCGATGTTTGTGTTTTCGCTCATACCTACTCACGGCAGCGGATGACGGCTCTCGGGGACAACATAAACTGTCACCAGCAATAATCCCGCTGTGACAAGGGTACGTAGGTATTACATGACCGTTATTTCCACTTTAAAACAAAATTTAATTGTGAGGCGGGAGCGTATCATTTGCAAGCTTCGCGATAGGAACGTAGCTTATGTCCTATCCTACGACCGTTTGATCTTAGGACAACGAGGTAATTTTGGCGGATATCCAGCAATAACCACGAGTCCGCTGCAACTGTTTTCTACTTGTTCCCCGGGCAATGTGGTGTGCGTAAAATCATCCAAGTCGATCAACTAATTTTTCATTTCATGATAACTCAGTACATCCCTAAGTATATATACATAAATATATAGTATAATATGTATTCATATACGTGATTAAAATCGTTATTTAAATAATATTTAATAGTCAAACCAAAAGGGAGGGTAGGAGGGTAGACCCATATCCGAAAATGAATTTTAAAACTTGGACGCATTCATAGGTAGTCAGACTTCAGTCTATCCTTTCTATAAATTGCACTTTTAACGTATAAAATTGAAATGATCGCACATTATTATATGATTCCAAACTCTATTAATATTTTGAAGCATACTGTCACTCGCATCCCCCTAAATACTGTCATAATAACGACTAAAATGTGTTGGTCCAGCTTGTTGAACATGTATAATACGTATATATATATATATATATGGAAAGATATTATTTTAAACTTGATTTCAATAAATATTAATTAATAACTGTGTTAAACGTTATTATTCTATTAAGCCATGATGATAGCCAGCAAGTTGTAGCATGTTATATAAAAATATATTTATTATATACTTAGATTAATTGGATTTGTTCTAGAGATTGAAAACCAATATAATTTAGGTGCACTTAATTTAATTTACAAATCTACTAAACTTATTTTGTTAGTATTTGAATAACTTTTAAAGTTCGTCATAATATTGTATGCTTGTACAGTACACCTAGGAGGATGTGACGTTTTTCTACGATGATATAAAATGTCTCAGGATTTTATATACGCGTTAATATTATAATGGCATCTAAGCTATTCAATTAGTCATCTCATTTATCAGCGTTAATTTCATCTTCTCTATTAAGTCAATAGCAAAATTTCATATCGTTCTAAGGCACTACTGTAGATTATTGTACAAATAAAACACAATACACTGAATTTCATCGTTAATTACAATGATAAAATGATTTATTGTTGTTTGTTAAAACTTCACACCTGAAACCTCTTTTGTCTTGACAAATGGTTAGAAATGCTATTGATTACATTGTAAAAACTCTCTACTAACACAACTGTGTCTAAACAAATAGATCTTTTACAAATTGATGGTATTGTGTACAATGTACCGACTGTCTCGACTGCATTATAAAAAACTAAAGCAGTAATAGCTTAGCCACTTGGGTCTCATTTCGACAACATGGCATTGACTGCAGAAGAACAGAACTGAGGCAGTTTTTGTTTTGTGTTCTGTTACAATACAATTACATGTTAACGATAAAAAAGTATCATGAGGAATATTCCAAATAGTAATAACCAACGAAAGCGGGTCGAATATATAAGCTATTGCCCTAAATATCTGGTGAGGCTCAAACCTAGCAGCGAAAGGTATAAGGACTAAAATTATGCAGAGCATTAGTTTGTTTTCATTGGGTATTTGAAAAACTTCTAGAAAAGTATATAATAACAGGCCGAGTATGATCGTACTTGCACGTAATAGTGCCTATGTAAAATGCAATATGGATATTATTGTAGACACCCGAGACTTCTACACCTGTTCTGCATTCAATACCACTGTTCGTGTAGATCTTGAAATAATCAGCTGAGACACACAAACATGTGGAATTTTGACCTTTAGGTATTGTAATATTAAAAAAACCCAAAATCGACATATTTACACTCCTTTAAGCATAGTCCTTTTTTCGATTGTTAGTAGAGATTGCTACAACTCACTGCCTAAAAGTATTGCTGTGGTCAATAATTTTATTAAAATAATCAAACCGATATACTCATTGCTTCTGCATAAACAAGAAGCCCAAATAAGTATAAGAAAAGTAATGAAACTAGAAAAATGTAGCCCCGAAGTAACAATAAACAAACGAATAGGCGGTTGAAATAAAGTTGCAGCAATGCGAAACATGAAATAAAATTCAGTATCATTAATTCTTATACCATTAAAACATTTGTTAACAAGAGGAAAATACAGATTTAAATAATTAAGCATTGAACTAAGAACTATTTATGAAGGATAAAATATAAATTAGTACAAAAAACATTAAGAATAAAAGAGAAAAAAGCAAGCGAAATGAATGTTAACAACGTGCATGCAATAAAAATGAATGCAGCTGCAATGACCGTTGATAATGTTAAAAAGCTCAACGAGATCGTCTATATGTAAATTAATGTTCACAATGAACAGTATTTAATAAACTTGTTAGTACATGAATTATCCCAAGCCACAACAAAACTTAATTGTACTCTCACTGATAACATTTTGTTCAGTTCAGAAAATCGTAATTCTGCGAGCAAATTATACCACCAATTATTTAATTAATTATTAAATACATATGTCTCATAGGACTTAAATTATTTTCTAGGTAATAAAACGTATGTTGAAAATTTTACTAATGATTTTATCACAATGTCATTCGTAATATTCTTCCATCGTTGTACTACAGTCTCTTAAGAAAATCTATTACCAAATATCATTGCGATCTGTTCACGATGTTACCCAATTAAAATATTACTAATAAAAAAACCCAACTACGTATCGTATGTGTCTCAAGAACGTGCTCCAATGTGCTCGATTTTCCTGTATGGGTGTCAGAAATAAAAATAAACTTAAAATTAACAAAACGTTATCAGTCTGAGCACTCTCACAGTTCACAATCGAACCTGGATTCATGGCGTAATAGAAATCCCCCCACTCGTCCATCCAGACTTCTGCAACGCGCGCCGCATTGTGGAGCACAATATTTTGTACGCCTCCAGGGAAGGAATAGGGCGACTTGTCACGGAATACGTGACCGACGTGAGAGCATGGCACGATCTCCAAAGAGCCGCCACACTGCCATACCTTCAGCGCACCGAATTAATTTAAATCAGCTTTTATTGATGCCAGAAAAAAAAATGCTTTTATATAACAGGGTTACCTTAGACCAGGGATTCCCAAAATGGTCGATATAAACGAAAACTGATCTTTTGAGTGGACGAGGTCTAAAAATCGACCCCTATTAATTAATTAACACAAGTTCTTATTTGAAACTTTCAAGATACTGTATAAGTTGTTTTATACAGTATGTATACCAACTTATTATGAGAATTAATAACTATTAACTACACTTAATATTTACTGAATTTTATGTCTATTTATTTTGTTAAATTTTGATGAGAAAATGATGTAAACTTTACTCACTTAATCAACCGCAAAGTTTATAAATTGGTAAATATTTTGTATCAATACGAAAAAATTAGAGATAGGATTTTTGCGTTGACTCGTCTGACAACAAAATTGGTCATAAAATTTCAATACTGAAAAATAACTTGGTTATTTAAACTATAGGAGAAACTACATACGTTGCTCCGAAAATATACGAAGCTATTTGTTGCAAACAATACTTTTCGAAATGTACATTTAAACTTTAATATTAGATCACTGATCATGATATTTATGATACCAATGATTGAATATCGTTATCATCAACTAATAACTCAGTTCACAAAAAAAAGATAAATAATTCAACTTACAATGCTAACTTACCCTGAAACTCATTTCTAGATTCTCGCCTCCCCATATATCCATGCCTTCATCGTATGACCCAATCTTGTAGAAGTAATCTCGGTCTATAGCGAACAGACCACCGGCCATTGTTGGAGTACGGAGTGGAGCGGTTCTATCGCCGCCGCGACGAGCCATCTCACGTTCAGGGACCCGATACCTTGAATCAAATATGACTCATATAAAAATTCAGTGAGATGTATAGGTTGCATCAGCACTGAAATGCTTGAAAGCCTAAGCTTTAGATGCTGTCATATTTAGGTTAAATTAGATATTACGGATAATTGATCCACTAATACTGGTGTGCACCGACATTTAATCAACGGTTAAAATAAAATAATCGCTGTTTATGCATACAATTTCATCCATTGTTTTATTTTAACCACCGGCTAAATGTCGGCGCACACCAGCCTAGGTAGTGGATGGAGTGGACAATAAATATTGTAGACTTTTTTTTATTCAACCTTTAATGAACGTCTTACAAAGAGGTCATCTTTGATTAAGTATCTGATGCTCAAATTATTATAGCAAATAATACGAGATCACAATATTGGTTTTAACCATATACGAGATCACAATATTGGTTTTAACCATTTATAAGGCCGTAAAACTAAGGGCGTTCACATACTAGCGAGTTATGACCAGCAAACTAACGTAGAGATAATTGTCACGTTGTTTATTCGCATATACATATGATCGTTACAATTTTTACTTAGGTGCCTTTGAAGTAAAAATTGAAAAGCGTTTCCTACGGTACCTTTGCTTGTTAACGATTTTATTTTGATACTCTCTTTTCTTACTTTTGGACAACACTGCACTTTCTACTAAAATTCGCAAATAAGTAAGGTGGTAGTTACAATACTAGAATATTTTCATGGTCCGTATTTTTGTGTATGATAGATCTAATCAAGACACATCGATATAACACCACTGTACAACTGTCCAAAATGCGAATCCCACTCTACAAATAGAGCTGATTGAATCAACGGATCGAACTAACTACAAGAACATTTTATCTAACTACTTCACTAAATAGCTTTCATAATAATGCTCTTAATCGATCTTTTAGGAAGTACTTGATCTAACACAAACATTTATCACGGTAGTTGTGTAAATCGAGTGTATGCCTTGATCTTTTTTGCCTATTTCGATGCCATTGACAGTTGATGTCGAAGCCGTAACCTCATTAATGTCGTTAGATGTAAGTAATTAAACGCCTATTCACGCGGAGCGGATCGAACAGAGAACAATAGGACGTGGCGGTTGCACAATCAAAATTATCTTGATAAACAATCGCGGTCAGACCTACCGCCGCACGTCTTGGTGCATGCACTAACCATAGCCGTGTACAGTATATACGTTAAATATTCACTTATGCTTCAATAGAGTTTTTAGAGCGAAAATATGTATTGAGGTGAGAGATTCACACCGCCATATTGAGATCATTAATATTACACCGTGTGTATACTGAGAAAAACTGAGTCATAAAGCGCTAAATTTAAGAGTTTTGTTCGGTATCCTCATTCACGCTAGCACATAAACTAAAACGAAGAGGACCTAGTGCACTTTCGAATTTGCGTAATAGGACAATCTGGGCTTTTATCTACGCTATCACAATAAAGCTAAGAACTTAGTACCTACGTATACTCTTGAATCCGCTATCTTTGTAGCTCTGGAACTACCAAGTTGTAGATAATTTTCTGTACTAGGATTATCAGGCTGTACAAAGTATGTACCATAGTCAGAGTTTTACAAATAAACAACTGCGGCTTAACGCTTAACAACACGTTTATATTAATATAAAATAAAATAAATAATAAAATAATATATTTTCAGTAATAAAATCACTGTCATGACAGCGCTCGTTGTGTTTGGTATTTCGTATATTTTACCCTTCCCTCCTATACTAAAAATGTATACACATACTACAGTTTTTTCGTCCTATATAAAATACTGTAGTGTGTATAGTATTTATAATTCAAATTTAACTTAATTTAAACACAGAACATAGCTCGTAAAATGAAAGAAAAGATAATAAATATCGATTAGCGACATTTTTTTTTATTTTATTTATTGATGCACAAAACAAATTACAATCATAGAAATTAAAATATTAAAAATTGTTTAACAGTTCTTAAGAAAGGAAAATATATCTGCGCAATAGGCGATTTTTCATAAAGTTTGGAGAGAATTGTACCTATGTAACCTTATAGTTATAATGCCAATTCAATTGCACTTATTAACAGAAACTGTATTTAATATACATATATTATTTTTCTAAAAATAGTCGGGTAATAAATAGGTATTGAAAATATTATTCACATTAAAATTGGTTTTTATTGCTAACTAACTAACAACTAACAGCACTTGAACAAATAAATAACAATAATTTACAATTATATATTCATTTATTAAATATTTATGATATATGCATAAACTTTATTCATAACTTTGTATAGTTATTATTAGTAGATAATTTTCCTTTCAATTTTATTATCATTTTTCACGTGTGTAATTTATAGAACACCTGATTAAACGTTCTTGTAAAAATAATTTTAACCTTTTGAATTTATTCAAAAAATATCTGTTTTAATACAATAATTATTACAAATGATAAATTTTGTGAGAAAAACTGGATGTTGGTAAGTAACCCTTAAAAACTATTGAAGGGATTTGCCTTTTACTTACAAGCCGGTTTTGTTTTTGTTAAAAAGAATCTTATTGTGGTGTATAAGCACTTTAGAATAACATATAGTTATGTCCAAATTGCGAATTTTATAATAAAAACGCAGTTGAACGCGGGAGACTGCCAGATTCCTTTTTATGAGATGAGAATAACTCTATTTTTTAAAGGACGGTCTCACTGTTGTAAACTGCTAATGTTCTAAACGTTTTTTGGAACGCAATCCGCGTTCGTACAAAATATAAGAGAGAGCTACCGATTGCAACGTTTCGTTTCAAAATGACCTAAAGTGTGTCAGCTCTTTTGACTATCTGGCTATTGTTTAAATTAAAACTACAATCAAAAACTAAACTTATCACTTACCATCTAAAGTTGAGTTTCCAGTTAAATCCACCCCAGGTCATGTCAGATGCTTGTATATACTCGAATGTTGTATCAGATATGACATCGATGATGGGACACACCACCGTTGTTCTGTCTTCGACTATACGCGCCAGAAGCGGTTCAAGCCAGCCCTCTAAAAAGATTTGGAAAAATCACGAGATATAAAACTGCTTTAAAATAAAGAAGGGGAAGTGCGTGTTAGTCATAATGAAGAGTTTCGTTGTCTAACTTTAAACAATCGAGTGTAAAGTTCTGGAAAATAAATGAAACGGGAGCGCTTAAAAATATTTTAAACAAAAACCAAATTGAGTGTCTCAAATGTTGTAATGCTATACGAATATTTGTTACAAAATAACATTATAACACTTTCACTCGAAAAGCAATATGAGTTTTACATAATGTTTACCTAATGTCAGCATTTTAATGAGGTGTCAAGATTTTGCAATAAAATATGTTTACATTTAATATTGAAATGTTCAGCTCGACGAGTATAGTATCATCAATAGTTTTTTTAAGGTTTCGTAGTCATTTTGGTCAAAATAATGTTCGTCCGTCCATCTGTTTTTTAGCCTAGCAGTCATTTTTCTTAGAATATATTCCGCACATAGACGAATTCTACATAGACGAAATTTGACAGGAAGGTGTAGTGTATACAGCTACAGATTTAGATAGTAAAATCTGTGGAAAGATTCGGGTTTAGGTAATTAATTTGTATGTAACACAATGCAACCGGTTGTGTGGTTTAGAATTTAAGCGTTGCGGTGCAGCGGGTGATTGAATAAATTCAAATTGCTAACAAACCACGTGATCTCAACCGCGGATAAGTGTTGAACCTGTGATTAAACCGTCCTTGTATCATGAACTTATAATACATGCTTAATTAAGTGTTGAATATTTATTTTTAGACAACCAACATTACCTAATTATTAATATTATTCATACACATCTTTTGTTTATAAATAGGTGTAAAGAAGTCTTTATATAACTTTTTAAGCGCATTAAGCACATGAAAGAGTGTGATAATAATTAACATAGATAGTTTAGAAAAAATATAACAAACTGTTTTTTTATATCACAAATATATTATGTACAACAAATTAATGTACTTCGTGCTGTGAAAGATATTCATCGAATCAATTAATCTTCAAAACGAATTTAATTTAATTATACTTTATAAAAAAACATGTTTTGATAGCAAATCGAATCAAAAATTAAAATATAATTTTTAAATATGCGGAAATTACATAATGTAAAACAATTTTATTGTAAAAAAGTGTGAATTATTTAATATGAAATGTAACAAAAACTTTCGATAGCTATTAGTATATGTGACGTCAAGTGTGCTCTTTTATAATTATAATTATTATCTCTATATTCACGACGATATTTAACAAATAAGCCATTGTGGTTAATTCTGTATTGCACGTTAATTTTAGGAGAGAAGGATGGCAATTAGATTGCTTCGCGTCTGTCCGTCCACCTCTAATCCGCATCGTCCGAAGCAAATTTTCTTTTCGCCCCCTGTAGATCGGGAGCCACTACTTCATATTTTATTCAAAAGTAATTTTATTTATATCTCTGACGTAAACTATATGTTGTTATATCTAATATATTTAATATCACTTTTCCGTTTCATCGATTTTCAAATCACAACGGTTCTAAAGACATTTCACTTCCAAAAGTCTCATAGACCTAATTGCTTAAATCAATATTTTATGAGATATTGAACTCATTAATTGTATAAAACTTTTATGGTTTATCGAATGCAATGTGTAAAAATGTGCATTTTATATGGAAAATCGTTTGACGCTCGGGGAATTATTAAAAATTAATATTAAGGGCTGTAACTTTCAGGGAATTGTTTTTTCCGACATGTACAAGAAAATTTCGGGTTCGGAAAATTTCGGGGACCAATAAATAAAAGAGTCGAAAAAATATCACCGTAGTAAGTACGTTCTCTAAGACATACAAATATAATTCTTTGTATGTCTTAGAGACCACGGGCAATAGAAATGGCCCAGACTTTTGGAGGACTTGCGTGGGGGGGGGGGGCTGGGAAGGCAAACACGTAGAGGTCCCTCGATAAATTTAATGTAAATATGGCGTGACACTTATTATTATTATGATACACGTTAATTTAAACTGCTTTTTAAATGACCTTTCTTCAAAATATCTGCAATTTGATCATTGTGAGTACGTCGCGATCTACTGGCCCCGACTCTATCAGTCACATTGCTGTCATATACTTGTTTTGTGATTCTTCTTTCATTCATTCTCTCTACATGCTCAAACTACCTTAACATTCCCTTTTCAACTCTTACTGCTGTTTTCAAATATCAATATTGACCGTATTGTTAATAAAATCTTCTAATTAAAAATGTTATATTCACAACAGTAACTCTGAGCAAACAAAACTGTTAAATAAAGATCTATTACCGACAAATAATAATACACCTGTACAAACAAATATACATAACCATAGGCATGTTAAATAAAATGTAACTAACAAGGTTATGAAAATGTGAGCCATAATGAATCAACATTATCATTCATGAGCCCAATACGTTTTTGCGAGAATCTCCCGATTTTCAGATTTGTAATACAATACAATACAGATTTGAGGACATTGTTAGCTTATATTTCTAATTGGAATATATACTACTTTTTAACAGGATATGTAACAATTATTTCCATCACTGTCAGTACGTAATAACTATACGCACGATAAGGTCAGAATACCTGAATGTGGTATGTATCCACTTTCCGGCCAGGATTTGCACCAACATCATTTGAAACGCGATTTCGATTTTGAGTACCCCGACTTAATAAATTATGTACCTATAGATGCAATTACAAAATAATATTTGGCCTCTCTTTTCATATAGCATATCAAGCTTTTGCCGCCATTTCATCGTAAGCTACATTTGGACCTAAGTATATTTTTTTCTTGCCAATATATTTTGAACTATTATTTTACTTTCAGACCTTCAGTTTTCGATTCATTAGGTTCTTATCGAACTAAAACTAAGTCTTAAAACAATATAACAGTTCAAAGTACCTTTTCCAACAATACAGACCCAAATGTCGCTTACGATAAAATGGCGGTAAAGGCTTGATATTTGAGACTTAAACACTGGGAAACCAATGTCCTTCTACAATTTCATTATCAATGCAAAAGGCCACTGCAATAAATGTCAATATTATTATTCCATCGTTTCAAGATAACACATAAACATTGAACATTAACATACATCCAAAACGGAAACGGTAGTTTTCAACAAATCGATTTTACAATCGTTTTCCTCGTTCGATATAATACCTAATGCACGAGTGCAATTATTGCACATTGGTGCTATGACTACGATGACTAATAAATAACACGTTGTGTGAAATATACTCTTGTTTATCTTTATTTATATTATACAGGTGACTTCTTCAAGTGGACCTTCAGGGTCAAATCCAAAATTATACAAAATAGCGTAAAACGATTTTGATGAAAACTAAGTGGTAACATTAGATTTTTGGAAAACGATTAACCTGAGCAAGAATCGAATCGGCTGATTTTGAATTCATTTTCTTTCCGCTAACATTGCCTTTCACTCAGGGAAAACCAATTGAACCAGCAAGCGAACCCTTCACTCACCAGTGCACTCGCAGTGAGCGTCTAGGAATGTGATGACATCGCCCTTCACGTGTTTCGCACCCAGCAGCCGAGCGCGAATCAGACCGGACCTATTCTCCGTGCGGAACAGGTGCGTGGGCACGGGCAGTGTCTTGATGTAGTCCTCCAGTTTTTTGCCTAGGTGTTCTGTTATAAGAAAAAACAACAATTTTATCAATAAGGAAAATACTATAGAAAATGTATTGTATGTATATCTGTTGTAGCGAATTATGAATGGTGTAAACATCAATTTTATAACATATATTTTTATAAGCGTTGTAGGGAAATGGTTAAACATATTGTTACGAGCTACAGGGCTCGAATTAAAATGCCGTTGGAATTACTATAGAAGTTATTAGAACTATACAAACACGTATAACATAGGTACAAATATAACTAGACACTACTAGTGCAAATTGTACGATTCAATAGCACGCGCAAAGTCCATCACTATATCGCTCATCGAATCTACGTCCTGCTCGTATCGTAATCCTCGCTTGACTGCCTCACCCCCCCCCCCCCATTCGGGCATCGTTTTATACTAAACTGTATAAAACAACAAAGGGGCGCGTTGACTGAGGTTTGAGAAAACGTAATCTGCACACCTAGTTAATTAATCCTGCGAACGGCCAACTAAGTCGAAAACAATAACAATAGGCTATTGCCTAATTGCAAATTTTAAACAAAGTAAACAAAAGAACTCCAAATGCGACAAATGTAATAAGCTGTGTTGTATGACAGGCAGGTGTGCCTTCACCTTTGCCGGCATGTAACAATGTCGTAGTCTTGATGGCGTATGATATAAGTACCCGTGTGTTATTCAATCCATGTATAGCCGTGTTTTATCTGGGCAGGAAGGGACAAATAATACAATTTCCTGCGGCCGGGCGGCCTATCGTAAGAGACGACAAAACAACCTATAGCCGAATAGTAGGGGGTGTTTATCCGTTTGGGTGGCTACCACCCTTGGTCTAAAGTATGCCGCCATAACACCATTGAGTTGTGTTCCAGCATTAGTAGCCGGATCCCAGTCTCCATTTAGAGTGCAGCGCATTCGTAGCACCTTTGGTGGGTGTTGCAAATGTCCATAGGCATTGGTAACCACTTTCAATCAGGTGGGCCGTCTGCCTGTCTGCTCAACTTATGCAATAAAACGAAAAAAAAAACAAATTCTTAAATTCGAACCTTGCCAGAAGTGTTGGGTAGTATTTTCTACTTTAATGCAAACATTTTCAGTCTAAATTTATTAACTGTGAATGAAGCCTTAGTAGATTACCGATGTGTGAAACCTGACAATCGTTGTTGGCTACTCCTGACTCATACATGTATGATACATGTCCCCCTGAACTGGTGAAGCCTTTACCTAGTACTGGGAAGTGTATAGTCTAGTAATATAAATCAATTACAATAAGAAGAATGAGTAAACACTTTGAGTGATGTACAAACTATGCAACCCCTGAACGAGTATAAAACACGGTTTTAAAGTAAAATAAAGGCTATAATTCACTATAATAATGTAAATACCAAACACTTTATCTTCATTGAATACTTAAAAATCGCAATCTGATCCATAATCCATATTGGTTATTTAAAGAGCTTTCACAACTATGAGTTTCATGAAACTTCTTTCAAGGATATTAAAAACATATATACTCCTCTTATACCCATTACCCTAAAAGCTTTTCCTTTAATCACACAATACAATAATAATATTCACAAGGAAAAAATTAACACATAACACTTAACTGTACCGTATCATGCACGAAAACGGTCTTCGTAATGTTTTTTTCCTATTAAGTAAAAATAGTTTCATATTTTCTACCGTAACTAAGGACGTTATTTCATTTTTACACAATTATTGAACCACACTGTATACAAGGGACCTGGGCCCTAATTCTGCTATTATAGCTAATTCGCCAAACAATATCGTCTCAACCGTAGATTTTCCTGATTCTGTTAATTGCAAATGTTTAAAATTTTTGGTAGCTTTCAATATTCATGTCGACTAACGCCATTTCTGCTAATAGTAATAATACCATGTTTTTCTACTATTATTCAGCCGTGATGATATCGAAAAGATATTGTGGATTTAGTAGAATACGAATATTGGACACTATTGTGATGGAATCGCACTTTGAATATCTTCGCAACACTAAGATATTGAAATAGCAGAATTGGGCCTCCGACCCAAGTCAAAGTGATGTAACAAAGAAAAAGAGCCCCAATCTTTAGCTGAGTTACGCCCGCCTTCTTTGCTGGGCTCCATTAGCTGTTTCTCCTCAGATCAAATCATTTCAGTACAATGCACTCGATTTTTGCAATCAATTACATTATTTTAATAATCTTTTTATTTAATAAACTAAGGAAAATCTAAAGTCAGCTATTAAAATAGAAAAGTTTTAAATTAACCATCTAGACACAAAACTTAACAACTTAATCAAAAATTTCACTGGGAATATAAAACGAGTTATACGTACTACAGTGTAATAAGATTTTATATTTAATTAATTATACTATAATACTAAAGCCTTTTATTATAAACAAGTGTATCCTTCATTGTTTCAATTTCAATGTGTGCCTATCAATTACAATATATAATTAAACACAAAAGTGCAACTGACAATATTAGGTCATTTTAGTTACAACGATATAAAAATGAGATTATGCCTAAATCTACCGTAATTACAACAGCGCGGCATTGTTATGGATTTGACACACAAACGATATTTTAAATTTTATTCATGTAACATTTCGTCACGATGTATCCGTTCACTAATTCTACGTGATGCATGTTACAATAACATGCATTTAAATTCAAAGGTCAAAGCGATGTAGGTCGGCTGTTTGGAAGATGTACCGAGAACTTGATTACCGCTAATTTAGATATAGGTAAGTTTAATGCAGTTGGGGAATATGATAGATTTATTTATATATAGGCACTAAGACACTAACGCGTGGTCTGTACTTTAGCGACACAAGCAAGAGCCGCCACGTGTCACGGAGATGAATATGCTGCAATCAATGCGTGGAGTCACGTTGAGGCATTGCTTTAAGAACTTCCTAATCACTTTTTCTATAATTTAAATTTGATAACATTGGCCTAGTATCGATTGCAATACCAATTAGGAACACTGCGATTGCATGTACCTATATACATAGGTACTATATATAAAATATAATTACATATTCGCAAAAAATAATAACATTATTAATTTTAACTCTGTTTGTACATAACATGTAAACCTTCTAAAACATTGCCAATATTGATATGATGGCAATTTATATGTAAAAAATACTTAGCTTGCCTTACACATGGTAGAAATTTGACATTACTTGCATATTAAATTTCTACCACTGTTATGTCAAATTTTGCCTTAGTACATGAATGGTTAGTAAAATATAGGAACCAGCTATAAATAATGTTCAAGTTTCTAAAGCGCTAACAAGAGGTCAATAAACTTCTTCATTGACGTATCTATAAAAGTAATATGTCTGTCTTTTACTCTTGAAAGTCGAAATTCATTGTTTAGAATCAAAAGCTACTATAGGAACTTCATTGAGCACTTACCCTTTTCACTAGCGTCATCAACGAGTATAATCTCTCTCAAGAGACTCCGTGGTGAACGGTTGATAGTGCTCCATATTGTCCGAATGAGGGTAGTCCAAGCTTCGTTGTGAAAGACTATCACAACACTCGTTGTTGGCAATAATTCTGGATATGGCTTGTCCTTGCATCTGAAAATAAAAAATCTTTTAAAATATATTCTTATTATAAGTAAACTTTATAAGGCGTCCATCATAGAAATATGGAATACAAGAAACAAGTATAACATTACACACAAAGAGAAAAGGATCTCCACATTCTCGCGAAAACGAATGAAATAAGAATAGGGTGGATTTTCGTCTTCTTTTCTCGCGTTAGATTAATAGACGGTTATAATTTGTGGAGGGAGAAATAATTAGAAAAGGCAGTTTATTTCTTTATGTTTTTACACCTAAAACTATTAGTGTTGCCAATCTAATCAAATAACACGATACTTTCAGTGTCGTGACTTTTGCCTTGAACATTTTAGCGATTCTTCGCTTGATTCTAATCTACAAAGTGAATGGTTTTGGAATATCTAAAAAGCATCTTCACGTAACTGTCAGCCCACAAGCATAGCTAGAATTTATGTGGTCACGTCAAATATTGCAATTTAGACGTAAAGACCTTAACATTTAAAAGTCAAGTACGACTCGATCATCTTCATAGTAAGTAATAGACATTGTCTTACTTGTTTTAAAAGAGAAATTGTGGTTATATTCACTTCGTGACATTTAATACTTTGAGGTATGTGACCTAGACACGTAACAGGTGATAGCGACACTCGACATATTCGCTTTTTATGTAATTGTATAAAGAACTGCCACATGTCTCGGTCACTCTGTTCTACACAGCAAATATTGGTGATAAAATTACATAAAAAGTGGATGGATAGTGTGTAGCGATTCTCTGTTTCGTCTCACTCGCATAATACAAAATCTACGTAAGCCTCTCCGATGGAAAGTGGTTCCATTGCCATGTACAAATTATGTTATATAATTATTCATTACATATCCATAATAATAAATAATAGTTTAAAAAAACTAAAAAAAACACGCTTTTATAAAAAATCCAACTAAAAAAACAAAAAATAAAATTTAATATAATATAAAAAAGCGTGGGGTGTATTCAATTAATAATATAATATCTTAAAAAGCGCTTTGAATACACCCCACGCTTTTTTATATTATATTAAATTTTATTTTTTGTTTTTTTAGTTGGATTTTTTATAAAAGCGTGTTTTTTTTAGTTTTTTTAAACTATTATTTATTTTTCATTTTTTAGTTGATTTTTGTTTAAATGTTTTTAAATACAAGCTTTTGAGATCCTGCATATCATGTAGCAGCAGAGTGCTAGCCAAGACAAGTAAAACGAGCCCAAACACGACGGGTCTATCTTGTTTAGTACAGGAGTTCCTATGGCCACCTTCCGACTCCATCATCAGATCAGCTCCATGGTACCATATTATTGCATTGTCACGCGATATAAACATACGAGCCCAAACACGAAGGGTCTATCTTGTTTAGTACAGGAGTTCCTATGGCCACCTTCCGACTCCATCATCAGATCAGCTCCATTGTACCATATTATTGCATTTTGACGCGATATAAACATACGAGCCCAAACACGACGGGTCTATCTTGTTTAGTACAGGAGTTCCTATGGCCACCTTCCGACTCCATCATCAGATCAGGTCCATGGTACCATATTATTGCATTGTCACGCGATATAAACATACGGGCCCAAACACGAAGGGTCTATCTTGTTTAGTACAGGAGTTCCTATGGCCACCTTCCGACTCCATCATCAGATCAGCTCCATGGTACCATATTATTGCATTGTCACGCGATATAAACATACGGGCCCAAACACGAAGGGTCTATCTTGTTTAGTACAGGAGTTCCTATGGCCACCTTCCGACTCCATCATCAGATCAGCTCCATGGTACCATATTATTGCATTGTCACGCGATATAAACATACGGGCCCAAACACGAAGGGTCTATCTTGTTTAGTACAGGAGTTCCTATGGCCACCTTCCGACTCCATCATCAGATCAGCTCCATGGTACCATATTATTGCATTGTCACGCGATATAAACATACGGGCCCAAACACGAAGGGTCTATCTTGTTTAGTACAGGAGTTCCTATGGCCACCTTCCGTCTCCATCATCAGATCAGCTCCATGGTACCATATTATTGCATTGTCACGCGATATAAACATACGGGCCCAAACACGAAGGGTCTATCTTGTTTAGTACAGGAGTTCCTATGGCCACCTTCCCACTCCATCATCAGATCAGCTCCATGATACTATATTATTGCATTGTCATCGACCTTTGACAGGTGTGCAAAGTATGAATTAAATCTGATCGTTCAAAGTAGGACAAAATCGAGCTCAAAGGGGTCGGTTACAGACATACTGACATACTGACATACAAGTGAAGCTAATATAAAGCGTGTAAAAACAAGTGATCTTGTACGATTCGGTTCCGCAAATTGGGGGTTCCTTACTTTATTAAAATCTTGATTAAAAGAAATATGTAAGTACCAATTTTTTTTTATCGCAATATGTGTATATATAATCAAATTATTTAACAAAATTTATTTATTACAACTTATAAATAAGGTATTCTCTTCAATGTCTTATACATTGAAAATAACGCTAAGATTTTTCGAGCTTTCTTTGAGTCTGGGTGTATTTAGATAGTTTCTGAGAACTTCCAGTGAGAAATGTAAGAGTTACCAGGGATATAAATGAATTTTACACTTACGTTAATGAATTAAATAAAAATCTACAATTAATTAAACGCCTCGTTAAAATGTTATAAACCCCATATCGTAATAATGAAGTTTGTTAAGCTTATCGCTTACAGGTCGGTACACATAACACCTCGGTTTATAGCGTTACCAGAACACCAGCCAATTGACAATTTTTAAGAAACAGGTTTATTTTGAGCCTTATGGTCTATTTTAGCCAAAATATTAATATTTAAGGAAAAAAATAACATTAACATATTTATTTAGCAATTTTATAAATATTTTGACATTTCGTCACAAAAACGCGTCAAGCTGTCATGGCGTCTCGCATGACGTCACAGTGTGCAAAACAAACATCTGTTTCATTGAAGTGTTATCTGAGAAGTCATTGATAACTTCTTGTGTTTTGCACGCTATGACGTCACGCGCTCTGACCGGCGTTCATTGTCACGTGGCTAATGGCTCCAATATAACAAATTTATTTCTCAAAAATATCAATTAATATTTAATATTTAAGTTAAAACAATTTATTTTTGTCATATTTAGATCGTAATCTACGATATATATTAAAATCAGCCTATATTTTTCATACTGTCATGTACCGTATTGCGTATCAGTTAAGGCACAGTAAAGTGTTCCACAGAGGTGTGAACGTGAATTGTTTAGTCATTAAACAACTGTACGAATGTTTAATCAGTAAAAAATAAAAACTTCGTTTAAAAAAACCGACTTCAAAAACTAAAAAACTAAAATGTATAAAATAACTTATTTCTAAAGCTATTATTATTAATATATATTATCTAAAACATCTTAAAGTCGGTGCTTAGTAATTTGCAAAATATAGTAATTTTTATTATATTTTACTTTGCACCGACTTCAAGATGTTTTAGATAATATATTAATAATAATAGCTTTAGAAATTGGTTATTTTATACATTTTAGTTTTTGAAGTCGGTTTTTTTAAACGAAGTTTTTATTTTTTATTTGTTACTTTTTAGTGTCTAGCTATGTATGGGTGGACCTACGAATGGTGCCGCGCATCTTAAAAAATATAGGTCCCAAGAAACGGGAAGAAAAAAATGATCGTAAAATGAAAACTACTGGGCCAAACTATGTCAAATTTTTAGGGGACCACGTGGCAGCTATTCCGCGTCGAACAAAAAAAGAATTACGTAAATCGAATCATAAATCTCAGAGTAATCGGTGTACATATGGAACGAAAAGGAAATTTTTTTCATAAAAAAATTTCATAATATGAAAACTGCTGGGCCAAACTATGTAAAATTTTTAGGGAACCAATTGGAAGCTATTCCGCGTCGAACAAAAAAAGAATCACGTAAATCGGATCATAAATCACGGAGTAATCGGCGAACATACATAAAAAAAGCAAAAAAAAAAAAAGATCCCGACGAATTGAGAACCTCCTCCTTTTTTCGAAGTCGGTTAAAAACACTTCAAATTTTATTAATTGCTCGCCGGATCTTGTTCAAAACAATTTTCTTCGAAAGTATTTTTTAAACGAACAATCCGGAATTGTTTTCAAAAATTTCCCCTTCATAGATCAAGGTAGATAGGAAAGAATAACGTTTTTACGACGTTGGAAACGAATATTTTCCTCCTTGTATATTGGCTTAGGCAAAGATTCATTTAAGAAAATTTTTGACGGGATAGAGCCATGCTGGAATCATTATCTTGATTACAGATATTATAGCTACTATCGAACTGAAAGAGACCAAGTTTACCTCTAGAAAATTATGAATGATTGTGTTAATTCCCCATTCCTTATCAATAATTTGCTCCTGAAGTTCACATAATACACCTCATTTTCATTATCACTTATAAAAATAAACTATAAAAAACACATTTTTATACCGCGCTAGTCAGTCCCTTCCTTGTCACTGGACACGCTGGTCACATAACATATTCGTAAGAATCCTTCCTCCCTAGTGTAACATTACATATTTTGCAATTTTATTTCAAGAAATTATTGAATTAAAACGGCAGTTCCGTGATATATTATGAAGTAGAAAGAAATTACATATGAAGTATTATACAAATGTAAAGTATAAACAACAAATATTGCAAATAAAAGTATAAATAATTAATAGTTTATAAATTATAAATAAATTAAACTAAAAATAAGCTATAAATAAAAACTAAAATTAAACCATAAAATCTAGTTCCAGACCGCTGTCAGTCGGAAACGTGCCCAAAAGACTGGCCACATTGCCTCGCTGAATGGCAATGCTGATACGTTGTCCAAGGTATAAGCCAGTCTTTTGGTCATGTGAGACATCCACCAGACGTTTGGCTATGTCTCGATAAAGTCTGTGAGCCTCAGGCCCCCATGGTCCCAGGGTCTCGACCCCAAAAGCCGCAAATATGTAGCCATTTCCGATGGCTGAGTATTTGCGGCGTTTTAGGGCCTCCTGTTGTGCAGCAGCTGTACCGGCAGACATGCTAGTAGCTGGAAGATGGGACGCTGCCAAAGTATCAACGCAAGACGCGTCCCATACTAAGGGGCGACCCATCTTCCAGGGCACCAATGACATACCATCGGGTCTCTTGCCATCGTCGCGGCACAGGCCGTTCGGTTCTAGGACGGCAGGTACCCCGGCGGTGACAAGAGCCCGACGGATTATGTCATTAAGTGTTGCATGACGTGAAATTCTACCGGCACTCCTGATGCACGATAACCCATGGTGACCGAGGCGCTCGACCTTATCTCCGCACTGACAGCGGTGTGGGACAACACAGGCTGCCCCTAGGCGAATGCAAGCACTTATTCTAAACGTGTTATCGTCTAGAAAAGTACCTAAATTCGCCGAGGGGAGTGCCTGTAGCCACAAGCCAGACTCCCAACGCGAGACAGCTAGGAGACGAGCACGCTCCGTCTCATTGGCACACGTATCCAAAAGATTTTTATGCACCAATGAGCAAAGCGGGCCGTCCCATAGCTTCTGTGACTTTAGATTTATGGGTAAATTTTGATATGGGCAGGCCATAGACCAAGCATTTCTGGCCTCAGTCAAATACAGGACCTCAAAGTCACCGAGTGACGGATTTAATATTTCACCAATGAGGTCCTTTGTACTGTACACTGAGGATAGAAAGGCGGGTAAAGAAACTGCAGAAATTTTGCGTATACCCAAACCTCCATACCTTATTGGTAGGGAGGCTTGGGTCCATGTACGGTCATCAAAGGGAATGTTGAAAATCGATGAGAGCGAGTACCGAATAACATTATCCAAAGTTGTTAGAATATTTTGGTTTTGCCATATAGGACAGCATCTCAAAATATATATAAAATTTGGCGTAAAAACACAGTGCCGAATAATATAATATGCGCTATGTAAACTTATACTTTTTAAGTTTTCTATCTTTGACTGAAAATTTTGAATTTTGTTACTAACGAAAGTAGAAAAAGACTCCTCAAAAATGGGGCACCCAAGGAGGCTGAGGCTGTTTTTGTCAACAATTTTAAAATTTAGTCCCAAACTATGAAAATCTGATATAATATTAAAGATATTTGGCACCTTGTCACTGAAATATATCTCACATTTTGAATAATTTAGCTCTAAACCAATTTTATCAAACTCGTAAATTAAATATTGTATATCTTTTTTAAGAGTATCAATGTCTCCTCCAAGGGTGCCGTCGTCGAGGTACCATACGTTGAATTTAGAATTTAATTTTTCTATAATGGGATGAATGGCGAGTGAAAATATGGCCGGCCCAAGGGGGTCCCCCTGCTGGCAACCGGTTTCTGAAAAAACTTTTTGATTTTGGTACATTAAAATTGATTTATCAGAGTAGCATTGGTGGATAAAATTGAGAATTCTTGGGGACTTATCGCGCACTTGAGCCAGCAAGGTGGCCCTGTTGACCGAATTAAAAGCGTTCTTTACATCCACCTTCAGAAGAGCTTCGCAACAGTCTCTGGACGTAAAAGTTCGAAGTGAATGTACCGCCGCCTCGCAGCCGCCCTTTATGCCAAAACCTAATTGGCGTGTTGCAAAATAGGAAGAGCCTAAATCCGTTATCTCCCGGCAGCATATCTTGGCGGCAAGGCGGCGGTATGTAGTACCGACTGCTATAGGGCGTATGCCTCCATCTTTTTTATTAAGAGCACATAAATTTGCACCGTATAAAGTTGGAATAACGTCTTTATTTACTCCACCTGAAAGCATTAGGTTAATTAAGTCTGTTATGTCTTTCAGAAGAGTCTCACCAGCTGTGCCAGTACCTCCTCCCAACAAATCCTTTAGGTGTTGGGGAGTCAAGGCATCAAGCCCACCGGCTGAACCACTTCTGAAAGACATAACAGATGTAAAAACTGATTTTGGTGCTGCAACTAGGCTATCTTCAGGACATACTAAGCTGGAGCTCGGAGCTGCCTCTGAATGTGGATGTTTTTCTTCTAAAGCCCGCAGAGTTGTCTCGTTAATGGGAGCAATGGTGTCATTGGAAAACAGAATTCTAGCTGCCCCCTTGATGTCTCCATCAGAAATTTTTGCTTCTACAATTTTATTAAGTCTGTATGTCCTGTCCTTGTCATTTTTTGTAATATTTCTATTTGTAAGAAAATCATCTAATTCTGGGAGATTTTGGCAGCGTTTTTTAATTTTAGTTGTAAGATTTCCAGATTCATTAGGCTTAATGCTTAAAATTTTATAAGGGAGCTGTAATAAATCCTCCCAGGCTCGTAAAGAATTTAAAGTGACTGTATTTCGAATAAATTTAGAAAAAATTTGGCATACCGAAATTCTAGCTCCTCGTGGGATTCTTTTTATAATTTGGACCGAATGTTTTAGTCTACTTAGTTTTTCCGAAAGAGTAAAAATATTAGTGTCACTAGAAAGAGGTTGTTGGGGCGTGGCTGAGGTTGATAATGCATCTTGGTCCCTGTGGGCTTTGCCGAGATGTATTTTCAAGCCTCTATTACCTTTAAAATAACGGGCCTGTGAGCATTTAGGACACTGAACTAGGTTTTCCAACGGCGCCACATCAGGTTGGGGCTGTGTCATGAAATGCAACACAATTAAATTAAAGATAAAAAGAACTTACAAATAATCTATAAAACATGTTGCTAAAATTAATATACTTAGAAATTGTAAATTAATTCCTAAATTATAATTCGCTTAAAAAAAAGGACTAATACTAAAGAATTAAGAAAAAGATGATTAAAAATGGTGAGGGTTTTACAGAGGCTGTTTCCTGCTTCAAAGTGATCTCGAGAGTTCGAATGTAGCAGGTCCTTAGATGAGGTGAATCTGGCGTGCGATGGGTTGAGACTGGGTCGGGTTCAGAGACAAGTTTGCTTCTATCTGTTAGCCAAAATATATCTTCGTCGAAACACTGGATTTTTTATATATTTGTTGAGGCGGAAATATCTGGCGTGCGATGGGTTGAGACTGGGTCGGGTTCAGAGACTAGTTTGCTTCTGTCTTTTAGCCAAAATATATTATCTTCGCCGAAACACTGGATTTTTTATATACTTATTTGTTGAGGCGGAAATATCTGGTAGAGTAACATGAACCGAAACAGAGGTATATTCTCAGAATTTTTGTGATGCACTAGATACTTATGACAGTTTTTTGCATTGTTCACTGATTTGGAGAAAGTAATATTGAGCTAATTATATTTAATATTTGATAAATATTCAGGAAAAATTTTAAAAGACAGTTTTCAGTTTGACGTTCCTGTTGACAATCAGTTCAAGGCAGTTCCGTAATTAGTTTTATTTTCATTAAAACTATTTTTGATAATTTAAACACTATTACTCATTCGGATAGAGATTGAAATATTAAAATATTTCAAAAACTATGATTTTGAATTTTGAAGTGGACGTTACGAAATTTAGGACCCTTCCACTCGTTGTCACACTTCATCGACCTCCAGAGGGTGTGACGTATTCTTTTGGGTGGCCCCATACATACGTCGTATGCCATCAATAGTATTCAAAAATAACATAGGGCAACTCTCTCAACCGGACACTGGCATCCTCTTCACTAGATAATATTAGGACTGTTCTTGTTTTCTTTTCAAAACCGTTAGCGCACCACAGAACGACTGGTTTTCGTATCAACAACATGCATGCTGCTACTTAGTTACGTTAGTAAAAGTTTATTGCAGAAAATGTTATAAAAAATATAATACAAGTCTATTAATACGCCACTGGAACGGTGATCATTATGGATTTAGTGCGCGGCGGCGTGTCTAACATCTGGAACAAAATGTATGGTGCTTTCTAATGATTTATGCAAATTAGATTGTTTTTTTGCGATACGCTTATAATTCGGTAGTGCATAGCGTCAAACGTCTCTTCCACGCGGAAGAATAGTAAAAAAGAAAATAGCTCAGATACAAAAACGATTTTATTTCCCGTTCGTCTGTTCTTTCTGCACAGCGTTGTTTGTATAAAGATCAAATTTTATTAACTTTATCCTGTATTTAAATTAAATAGGTAAAAATTTAAATAAAGTAGCTGAGCATAGTTTATTTTTCCTGGAAAAGCGGTTTCTTGCTACCCAGGTTAACGCAGTTTACAAAGTAAATGGATATTATAATTCTAGTTAGTAAAACAATTAGCAAACTTAGTAATATTGTTGAGCGAATTCTAAGAACAGTTCTAGTTAAGTCTAAATCTAGTTTTTCGCTGTTGGCAAAAGCATTCATTAGTGGATTGGTGTTATTATTAAAACATGGACTATTTATTGATCTCATTTATAGTCAGAACCTAGCTACGCTGGTCCACTTTGTTAGCGCGTAACTTCTTTTGACATATCTTCAGAAACCCTGTAAGATATTAAAAGAATACACAAACACACCCAAACAAATATTTAAGGTAAAATTCCTGTTTTTTGTTACCTAAAATTTTAGTTTTAGACTAACTTTCAGAGAAACACGCAGATAAATATCTAAAAATAGTAATTTATATTTTACCTAAATTTTGTCATTTATTTGGAAATCACCGATAGACAATATTTGTATACGTTCAAAGGAAAGTAAAAAAGGTTTTGTATTTTATTTTTTATGCAGCAGAACAAAAAAAAACCAATAATGTTGTCTATATTCAATCAGACTACGCTCAGTGCTAGGTAGTGACGAAGAACAACACAAATACGACATTTATCTATTGAACTCTACATCCTCTGAAAGGCATTGCCGCTCTTCAAACAAACCGTCCCAAAAACTTTTAAAGTACTCGACACATTAGCTATGTGATATTACCAACATCATCCTATCAATCCTAGTTACTTTCAAATCGTTCGTTTTGAAGAACACATTCCGATTTCCTACTTTTTCTTCCCCGCCTCACACGGTTTTACAACATTCCTTATTACGACACCATTAGCAGGATTAGCATCCTTCATATGGACACGCCAACATTTCTTAGACCTACCACATTTATCGGAACCCAGAGGAAGCAACATGACTAGACATTTCGTCGGCGTCAGTGCAGGAACTTGTAACTAGGTACGTGAGGAGCAATCGGCGTCAGTCGTTCGCAGACGCGGGTTTTTCTGTAGAATGCGCTTCCGCGAATTTTATTTTTTGTTTCTGTAGAAATATGTGCATTACCTTGCGAAGAAAAAAGTGAATTTTCTATGTCAACTTTTATACTGACGATTCAATGCGCTTCGAGTCAGCGCTAGCTTAAACGGACCGTTACTAAATTAATTCATTAAACTTTTGAGTAAATTTCCATCCCATTAACCTATATTATTAGACGTGTAAACTGGTAGATAAAACTTTTAAATGTCAACCGGAAGATTAAGTAGATATAAATTCGATATTATTAGATGATTCTAGTTTCGTTTCTCGATCTCAAGACATCTTACATCATCATAGGCCACATTTAAATTTCCATTTGCGATAGGACCGCCTTTTGCTCAATAAATAAATATTCTTTCTTTCAATGAAGAGTTATCTATCTATCATTCCATCGATCAAATATGTAGGGTAATTAATGTTCCATGTCAATAAATTATTATTATCTAGTGTCTATATAACAGACTATCCTCAAAAACGAATTGATAAGAAATAAGAATAATATTCTAATCGACTGATTGTAATCGTCGTTTAACTCCGTATATGTTGGATCCGACTTAAAACCTTGAAACTGAACATATTTTTGAAGAAAAATGCGTGTAATGACATTTCCATTTTAATATATGCTTATATATTATTAGGGGAACCTGTTTTACCTTCGATAGGTTCTCACATTTTCGTTTCAAAAAATTAAGAATGCGTATAAGACCTATCAAATATTGTATACGCATATCTGTATCTGTAAATTTTCTATAAAGCTAAGAACGAAAGCCGTTAGAAAAAAAACTGTCCAAGGTAGACCTGATGTACCTTGGCCGGTACAAATTGTGCCTTAGATATTCCAGGATCAAATTAAATAAATACTTGAGATTGCTGTAGTGACTTAACTTTTATTTATTTATACTAATGACTAAGGTAAATCACTGAATATATCATATCAACACCTGTAATCAATAATAATATTAAACACTAACGTAAAGCAGCAATATTTCACAAAAGAACATTACCCAAGTCAGACTTTTGTGTCCATTTTTATCAATAATACAGATTACTTCGTAAACTTAACATCTATGAATTTATACTTATAAAAAAAACAACAAAACTGGAATAAAACTACGTTTTAACGGTTTTAAGCGCGGTAATTTATTTGATTTATTCCGACATTTCGGCCACTTTTCAGTAGCCGTGATCACAAAGATGTCAAGTATCAATGAGTATCGTTAAAGTTTTATTTAGCCTACCGCCAACTTGTGCATTTTAATTATTTAGTTTAAATTTTGTTTATGGTTATTATTTACTCTATGGGAGCCTAATCTAATTTACCACCGCTTCACAACATGTTGTGGCTTGAAGAGAACCAGCGGCGCAAGAAACTTTTCAAGCAAACATGTCTAGCTCTTATAATTTTATTTGGTAAAAAAAATGTTCCTCCCACCATTTTAATATTAAATACCTCCATAAACAATTGTAACAAACTTCGTCATCATCATCACTTGGTAATTGTATGGTATCAACCAAATACACAGTAATAACTACCGGCTGCCCGCGACTTCCGTCAATATGGACACAACAATCAACAAATTTATAACATGTGTTATTCTGACAGTTTACAGTTTCACCAAAAGCGATTCACTCGCTTTCTCGTAGACGAGAAACAAACATAACAAACTTACACACTCACAAATATTCTCGTTTATAATATTAATAGCATTTATTTAGAACAGTAATATCATAAACACTAATAATTTTGTTTTATGCCAGCATACATGTCTAAATTTAAAAGTAATAAATCAATGTTTCAGAACAATGTTGAAATCGTAGACCGTTAGCAAATGAGAACACACAGTCAACTAATCATCATCACCATCCGAGCCTTAAATCCCAGTTGTGTTCGGAGCGTTTATTTCAAAGTCCGGGGACCCCTTCCCTACTTTTCCTTCTCCACTTCGCGCGATTTTCGGCATCTTTTGTTTGGAGACTCTTGGTACTGTTAGGATGGTGGCTCGTGGTTGCGTCCTTTTGCAAATGAAGCACACTTTTTGTAGCTAAAAGGTTTAATACGGAGTCGTTGCCGCGGCAGCGGACAAATCGACTGTCTTCGTTAAATTGATTTTGAGTTGTAAGTATACAAAGCAAAAATGCCGAATATTCATTTACATAACAGTACGCTTGTCATCTACGACGTCATGTAAACATGAGCCTACCCCTTCTACTGACTTGTCGGACATGACTGGTTCCTACTTATCTATCTTGCTACCTATTCACCTGCTTTACCGTCGCTTGAATTTTGACATTACTTGTATGGAACTTATGTCAAATTTTAGGCGATAGTGTTGGCAACGTAAGTAACGTTGGGAAAGTATTTTTGAACTTGCAACATTGTGGTTGCATTTTTGTTCTTCTTCCGTTTGGGTTGTAGCCGAAGGCAGACGCTTTCGTATGTAAAGTGATTTATTATTACAAGTTTTCACCAATTAACAATGTTTTAACTTCGACACTTACGTCGACCTGGGTATCCTAGGCCCACCACCATCAGCGTGTACCAGACAAATATATATTATATGTGCGACGAGCTGCGCACAGATAGTAAGGCAAATAAACGGTTTGTAAGATATAGGAACCGACACTCAGCCGACAAGTATGTACGTACGTATAATAAGGTCACGACTAATTTCATTAATTAATATTAATCTTTGACCTGACAACTAATAAAGCGAAAAGCAAGTCATTTTAATTTTACAGATTATAGTCACAAGCATTGTATTGCGAATAATTATTCTAGAGGGCTTAGATCCAGACTTTCCATATTGTGAAATCTTTTCCCATAAATTTTATTTTATCATAAGTTTATCTGGGGATATAAAATTTTGTGTCTAGGATCTAAAATTCAAGGCTAGCTTTAAAACCTGTTTTAAACATTTAATGTCCCTGATACACCTGACTGTGTAACACAGATGCAGCTAAGAGTGTATGTAATGCGTTATTTGAGATGCGACATTGTTCATAACGTTAAACATAACATGTATATACAGTAATAGAGCTAATCAATAACGGCGTTAATTTTCAACCTTTTAAATAATTTGTATTTGAGCATAGTCACTAACACTAACGCAGATGGAGCAAGAGCATAGTAATGACGACGGTCTGGATGTTATTTTACTTTTGGCATGAAAAATTAATCAATTTGGGGATATTTAAAAAACCTGGAGAACCTGCTTAGGGGGGCGTCTGTTAATTACGTGAAGCATTTTTGAGAATTTTTCGACCCACCCCTCCTTCCCCTTGGTGAGATTTCGTAAGATTTTCCCCAAATTCCTCCCCCCTCCCCTAATCTCACGCGAGATACTTCAAAATGTATGTTTTGGCTGTAAGCGTGTTGGATTACTGAGAAAAAAAAACAAAAACAGAATTTGTTCTATTACTTTTATTGAAGACTAGTATTTGTGTATATTACCGTAATTTAGATAGATAGATAACACTTTATTGTACACCAATACAATCATGAACTTAAAGACTAAAATTATATCTACTTATGTACAAAGGGCGGTCTTATCGCTAAAAAGCGATCTCTTCCAGACAACCCATTAAATCACAATTAAAAAAGATTTATTCTAATTCAGTCCATGGATACTCGTGCACGGCCTCAAGAGTGACTACTGGAACCAACATATCCAAGTGATTTTCAATAAAATCATCATTTAACCACTCTAAGCCGTTGTCGCTTGCGCACAGAAGCTCAGTGGCAGTAGCTCGTCTTGTGACAATGGCAATCCGCGAGGGTCGCAATTTGCGCGTTTTCACAGTACGTGCATGCTACAATGCGGACGAATAAAACAAAAACTATTGTGTCAGATTTTGCTAATGTTATTTTAGAAATAATTTTTCATGCAAATTTACAGTTTTCTGCTAGAAATTTTTTTTACGTGATATTTGCTAAGAACCTCCTCCCCCCTAAGTGAGATTTGGAAAGATTTAGCTTGATCCCCCTAGACCTCACGTAATTAATGGACGCCCCCTTAGATCGTCTATACTGAATACTCAAATGTGAAAATCCATAAAACATTGCTACGATTTGTCGAAAGAAAGCGAAAAGTTGTCTGGTACTAACTATATTTAAAGCCTTGTCAATAGTAACCAGTCGGACTGGTTTACGCAAACTGGCCGATGGCAACATGCGTCACATAAATGCTTGGGTATTGCACACGTGGTTCACACTGCAACACACATTTATCATTGCTTAGTATCATCCAATTTAAACTATCACATTATTTTATGGACAAATTGATTAAGGATAAAATTTTACAGATCTATTGTTACAACCCAGGCCCAACAAAAACCAATTCCACGTACAGATCTGTAGAAGCAAATTTTGTTACCTGTCGGCATTTGAACTAGTTGTAATCTTTTTATGATCTCTTCTTTTTCTGATGTCTTCTTTTGTTCACTTATTTATTGGCATAAGTTTCTAGTGGAGAACAGCCTATTGTCCTATTGTACTCGCTCATTAGCATCACTAGCCAGGTGTTACAAGCTAATTCTAAGAAACTGTGGCGACGTTGCCGGGCATTGGCATTTGTGGAGCATAAAACGACGGACTGAGGAGAGGAGGCAGTTGAGCGACGACTACAATACGGGCGTGACGTGTGTACAATCGGGAATCTAATAGTGACTGAGGACTTTGCGCGTTTTATTGAATTAAGACCTTCTGCATTACGTTTGGATTTGTTGTGTTCGGTTATATTTATACCTGTGTTATACGTGTTTGTATAGTTCTAATAAACTCTAACTATAATAATTCTAACGGCATTTTAATTCGAGTCCCGCTAACTCGTAACAGTATAATCAATCTGTAGAGGAGTTAGTGTTGCAACAATGAATTTAAAATTCGGAAAAAAACAGGTGGCAGATTCTAAAAATACAGTCTGTAGAATTTTTGTCTGTTGTTAGAGCATCACGTAAAAACTACTGAACCGATTTAAGTGAAATTCAATACAGAGATAGCTTATAGCTGGGATTACTTGCTAATACTTTTAATTCCGATAAATGATGTCGTTCCCGTGGGTAAGGTGGACATAGCCAAAAAAGTGGCACTGCGGTCGCGGTTTATAGCGCCGCATTTGCTCTTCACTAACATAGCGTCGTCGATGTTTCTCTGACACATGCTAGTTAATAAATATATAAATCAGGTGTGCCTGTGTGTGACTTCAACATCAATGCCATAAGTTAATTGAGGATCGCTAAATACGCTGGCAATGTTTTTAAATAACCTATGACACATCATCAACCCGAGCTATTTCTGAAATATTAACCCCCCCCCCCTCTCCCATCTTTAATTCCCAGCGAATTTAAATCTAGTGTATAGTGACATTTATCACATTACATATACATAAACTGGGATCGTTGTATTGTGCCAACAGAGCATCAAAAACTGTAAAACCAAACATTGCAAACCATAAATCATACGTACAGTTGCCGATTGAATCGGTTGGAAAACCGTTAGGGGATTCGGCCTGACAAGTCACGTTCTTTAATATTCTCAGTAATGATCGGACCACATTGACAGTAAATTTTATCAGCATTATGAATGTGGTTTTCGGCAGTTGGATTTACTTTACTGCATACGTAATAGATTTTTAATTTATTATTTTTATAAACGAAATTAGAAAAATATCTAAAGCTAAGGAACATAAGTGAGATATAGTGACGGGCTCTGTGGTTGGGCGGGCAAGCCTTTGCTGGCCTATCTCAGTCTCACTGCAACGCAGCGGCTCTGGGTTCGAGTCCTGGCATAGTAAATTTCTATGGTCTGGGTGTGGGTTATGTAATTGCATTCAGAATAATACATATCTTAACTTTTAACGAACCTATAAACGTTGTATAATTATTATGAATAAAGGGGGTCGACATTATGCCGTTACTTTCTTGACCTCGGAAGGAGTGACCTTGACCTACGCTATCTAAGTATTTCATTAAATAAATGACACGTTACCATACTGATAACTTGGAAACCAATCATGATATGTTAGTACATACTATTACGTGTCTCTGAATAAATAGAACAAGTTATTATAATTTTATTTTTAAACAAGTAGTGACGACTTTTATAACATTAATCAAATCTTGTAAAGACTGTATTGTAACACGGCATTCACGTAATTACATAATATTATATGAACATTCTAATAATAAGCTGTATTTATACAGTTATGGAAATACAGCTATTATTAATAATATTTATTTCAAAACATGCACATCTTTAATAGTCTTATTTTTTACACGCTTTATATTAGCTTCACTTGTATGTCAGTATGTCAGTATGTAACTTGAGCTCGATTTTGTCCTACTTTGAACGATCAGATTTAATTCATACTTTGCACACCTGTCAAAGGTCGATGACAATGCAATAATATAGTATCATGGAGCTGATCTGATGATGGAGTGGGAAGGTGGCCATAGGAACTCCTGTACTAAACAAGATAGACCCTTCGTGTTTGGGCCCGTATGTTTATATCGCGTGACAGTGCAATAATATGGTACCATGGAGCTGATCTGATGATGGAGACGGAAGGTGGCCATAGGAACTCCTGTACTAAACAAGATAGACCCTTCGTGTTTGGGCCCGTATGTTTATATCGCGTGACAATGCAATAATATGGTACCATGGAGCTGATCTGATGATGGAGTCGGAAGGTGGCCATAGGAACTCCTGTACTAAACAAGATAGACCCTTCGTGTTTGGGCCAGTATGTTTATATCGCGTGAAAATGCAATAATATGGTACCATGGAGCTGATCTGATGATGGAGTCGGAAGGTGGCCATAGGAACTCCTGTACTAAACAAGATAGACCCTTCGTGTTTGGGCCCGTATGTTTATATCGCGTGACAATGCAATAATATGGTACCATGGAGCTGATCTGATGATGGAGTCGGAAGGTGGCCATAGGAACTCCTGTACTAAACAAGATAGACCCTTCGTGTTTGGGCCTATCGCGTGACAATGCAATAATATGGTACCATGGAGCTGATCTGATGATGGAGTCGGAAGGTGGCCATAGGAACTCCTGTACTAAACAAGATAGACCCTTCGTGTTTGGGCCCGTATGTTTATATCGCGTGACAATGCAATAATATGGTACCATGGAGCTGATCTGATGATGGAGTCGGAAGGTGGCCATAGGAACTCCTGTACTAAACAAGATAGACCCGTCGTGTTTGGGCTCGTTTTACTTGTCTTGGCTAGCACTCTGCTGCTACATGATATGCAGGATCTCAAAAGCTTGTATTTAAAAACATTTAAACAAAAATCAACTAAAAAATGAAAAATAAATAATAGTTTAAAAAAACTAAAAAAAACACGCTTTTATAAAAAATCCAACTAAAAAAACAAAAAATAAAATTTAATATAATATAAAAAAGCGTGGGGTGTATTCAATTAATAATATAATATCTTAAAAAGCGCTTTGAATACACCCCTTTTTTATAAAAGCGTGTTTTTTTTAGTTTTTTTAAACTATTATTTTATAACATAAATTTCCGAATATTATATAATGTCAATAAACTTACGACAGTAGGCGTTTACCACCTTTTTTTTTTTTTTTGGCCAGGGGAAATCCGCTTGAGGACTAAGCCGCGACAGGCACAGAAGCCTGGGGGATGCTCGCGACCTTGGTGAGACAGTGTGGGATTCGCCAGATCGGGGGTGGCACTAGCGAGCCCGGTCAGAACCGGTGCCACGCTATTGCCACTCCCCAGTTAGGGATACCCACTAAAACCCCTGGGTGTTCCGTCCTGCGCCTTATGCCAGGGCTACGTGAATGCGGTTTTCCCAACTCCGCTACCCTGGCAGGCGTGGGCCCCGCTCACTGGGCCTCTTCAAATGCCGGGGGAGCTACTCCCCCGGCGACGACTGGGTCTTTTCGGCGTGGGGCGGTCTGTAACTCGCCCCACGGGAAGAGATAAGCGCGCGCGGAACACTCGCGCTCTCATCTCGACGGCATATGCGGGTGAGTGAGAACCTCTATGCCCCTAGAGACCCCACCCGCGCCGCCCGCTTACGGTGGCCGAAGGTCTAGGTCAGACCTCCGGCGTCGGCGCGTCCTCCTTTGTCGGGGGCGGAGCAGGGAATTACGCTCACGCTCCCGTTCCGCCTCCTTCGCAAACATGACTTGCTCGCAGAAGGAGGAGACGGCGTCCCATCCGGTGGAGCTCCCGACCATGGTGCGTACCACGGCCGGGAGCGAGGTGTCAAATCCGGTATGGGCGACGAGCTCTCGGCGCTGCTCTGTCCAGCCTGGACACTCCTGGAGTGTGTGCAGCGCCGTGTCCTCGTCGCCCGTGTCACAGTGATGGCACCCTGACGTTGCCTCGCGGCCGAGGCGACACAGGTACCTTCCGAAGCAACCATGCCCCGTCAGGACCTGTGTCAGCCTGAAAGCCAGGGTGCCGTGACGTCGTCCAAGCCATTCGTGCAGGACGGGCCGCACCGCCTCAATGGTGGCGGGGCCCGCGCTGGGGCGTCGTAGGCGGTCTTCCCAGACCCCCACGGCTACCTGGCGGAGCTCTGACCGGCACGCCTCGATCTCGCGAGGCACGGGTCTGGTGCCCCTGGCCAGGGCTTCTTTGCGACCCCTGTGGAACACCGCACACCATGGCTCGCCGATTCCAACCCTCGTGGACCGGGTAAGTAACGGCTCGACTGTTTAAGTATGCCCCGACTATACGGCGGAGGTAGGTCGGCACCCCGAAATATCGGAGTGCCTCCATGATGCATGACCAGGGCAAGGAATTGAACGCGTTGGCGATGTCCAAACTCACCGCCAACAAGACCTCGCCCTGGGAGACCGCGTCCTCCGCCAGGCTTTTCAAGCGCATGATAGCGTCGATCGTGGAGCGCCCCGTGCGAAAACCAAACTGGTTGTCCGCCAGATCCGGCCCCGTCGTCGTTAGGTGCTGGACGAGTCGGTGGACGATGATACGCTCAAAGAGCTTTCCGACCTCGTCCAGCAGCATAATGGGCCGGTAGGCGGACGGCGAGTCCGCAGGGCGCCCCTCCTTCCGCAGCAGGACCAGCTTTCCTGTCTTCCACCGCTGTGGAAACTGGCCCTGCTCTAGGCATGCACTGAAAAGCCCCATCAGTCGGGGCTCCAGGGCGTCGTAGGACAGAACCCACGCACGCCCTGGTATGCCGTCAAGGCCGGGGGCGGCGTTCTTGGCCTTTAGCCGTAGCATAGCCACCCCCAGCTCTACCCGGTCCACAGTGGGCACAGGGTCTCTTTCCGCGTTGGGCTCCGCCTCTGGCGGTGCCATAGCAGGAGGCATGTGCTCAGCCCGTGAAGGGAACAGAGCGCCAACAACGTCGTGAACAACGTCCCTGGGGAGAGACTCGGTGAGTGGGGGCGCCCAGGCACGGAGCTTGTTCCGTGCCATCTTGAAAGGGCGCTCCCAAGGATCCTGGTTGAGACTATCCAGGAGCTCCCCCCAGGCGACGTTCTTTGCGTTTCGGATTTCAATCCTCAGAGTTCTTCTGGCGCTTCTGTACCCCTCGTACAGCTGAGCCTCCACGGTCGCTGCGTCTGCTGCGCGACGACGCCGTCTTCTGTGGCGGGTGTACTGGCGGCGCGCGCTATTGCACGCGCGCCTTAGCCCCTCAAGTACGGGGTTCCACCAGTACACCTTTCGGAAGGGCTGGAATCGGCCCCTCCTCGGCATTGCCGCATCACAAACGCCAGTGACGAGCGACCGTAGGTTTTCTGCCTCCTGCTCTACATTTACATCGGGAGCGTTCACCTCGGGCCCTGATGCCCAGGTGGCGACGATCAGGGCCTCCTTGAACAACTCCCGATCCAGCTTTTGCAATGCCCAGCGCGGGCAGTCACCTACCGGGGACTCTCGGGACGGAGGGTCCGGATTTCGGCCGGAGACGCTGAACCGTATATAACGGTGGTCGGAGAGCGTCTCCACCTCTGTGACGACCCTCCAGTCCCGCACACGGCGCGCCAGTTCAGGGCTGGCAAATGTGACGTCTACTATTGAGCCGCCCTGCTGGCGCACACACGTGTGTACGGAGCCTCGGTTAAGGACTACGAGACCCTTTTCGATGGCCCATTCTTCCAGTGCCTCACCACGCGGACACGTACTCGGGGATCCCCAAGCCACGGATTTTGCGTTAAAGTCCCCGAGCACGAGCACGGGGCGAGGCCGGCTGCGGGGCGTTTGTCACCTAGGGGAACCCCTGTATTATACTTGGTCTAACACGCACTTGCCCGATTTATATTTAATTTTACGTGGCCAAATCACGTAACTATTTTGTAGAAACATCGGGAAAAATTAGTCTGACAAAACTTTAAAAAATCTAATCAATTACAAACGAACAAAACAGAGATTGGGTTGAACAAAACAATTGTGTCAAAAAGGTTTTGATGAATATGATATTCCTTATTTACCTCTAATTAAAATTGTAGATGCTAGCTAGCCCCCCAAATAAAATAAATAATATTTTCGGTTACATGGTTTTTAGTGCACTGAAGCCGCCAAATCGCAAAATCATGGTCATTATTTACGCTACTACGGGACACCCCTTTGTGCGTGGTATAACAACGTGGTTCAGTTATTGTACCTTAGATAATATAAGCTCATGTATAGGAAATACAGAAAATAATACTTATTGAAGTAATATTGATTGAATATTATTACAAAAACTACACGGTTGAATGAATGAAATCAGAACTGCGGGCTCAATCGACCGTGTCAATGCAAATATCATGTCGAGTCGATAATAAAGAACGTAATGACAATGTATCATGCAAAAAACAAACTTCAAAATGTAATATACATATACTATTTTATACTACGATCGAACATTTCTGTGTAACGTTGGATCATATTTCGATACTTTCGAGATTTCGCTCGAGTAGATTATAAATAGTCTAGAAGGGTATTCTTTTCACCACTGTAGTGGTAGAACTTCCAAAAGTGCCGATACACGTGTACATTTATTTCTAACAAGAAGCAGGTATCTATACAATTTCGAGCCTCGTACTTTGAAAATGACGGATTTTCATACAAACTATCATTCCCTTATCACACTATTAGGGGTTGAATTTACAAAAATCCTTTTTTAAAATTTATTTGTTCAACAAAAATATACATAATTTTTATATATCTACATCTAAAAACACGAAAGGGTTCGACTATAAAGCTAAGTCTACGCTTTAGGCACAATTAATAAAATGAGATAGTTTGAGTATTAAATCTACTGTGTTTCAATTTCTAGTAACAAGTGGAACGGGGACAGCAAACATTATGAATGAATGAAGTCTTTATTGTTCACCATTAACTTAAATCTAGATAATTGGTATGGATATATTTGGATTAGAACAATGGGCGGCCTTATCGCTTATAGCGATCTCTTCCAGACAACCCAGTGTGTAAGGAGATTTTTAAATGAAAAATTATGTGTACGATTTTTGGTGGTGTACTACACTATAATAAAAATATTAGAATCACAATTATCAACCATCATTAAAAATCAAATATAAATAAACTACTATATACTTATATATAAAGATATACATATATAATTAATACGTGACATAACACCCTAATCTTGCCACGTACATATATATATATATATATATATATATATATATATATATATATATCTTTCCTAGTGCGCACCTAAATTATTGAAAGAATCCGCATGCAAATGACCACGGTCCTAACCCCAGCAGTTCGGGTTGTACGTTGATATGCCAGTCGGTCAGTCAGCGAGGTCAAGTAATTATATATGTATAGGTTGCATAAAATGCCCGGCCATTGTTTCCTATTTCTTTCCATAAGATGGCAACCATAGTTTGACGCGGTGTAGTTTATAAACAATCGCATTGTTCTCATTAAAATAAGACCAATTATTATTGTCCAATCAATAGCTACCAATAAAGTTAGAAAATGCATTACTCACTTCTCAAATCTGACGTCAGTCAACGATCTGTTGAGAGATATCATGTCACTGGCCAGCAAATTGAACTGATTCTCTTGGAATTTATCTAACATCAATTTCTCTTGCTCTATTGGAATGTTCACAGCTTTGCCTGAAACAAATAGAACCATCATGATTAACAGTAGTTTAGCCAGTATTACCTATGCTAATTGTACACAATAATTAGTCTTGGCATACTCAATATAAAGTAATATTATATGAAATAACAGTACAATCAGATAAGTTAAAATTTATATTAAGTATAATAGTCTTGAACTGCCACCGAAACGATTATTGGAAACAAAGGACAAGTCGTCCACGTTAATGCAAGACCCTGTAACTAAATTTTTTTTTAACAAAATTGTTACATATATTATAATAATATATAGGCCCTATTCACATTGAGCTAACATGAATAAGACCGGCGGACACCTACACATATCACAATTTTGACAAAAAAATAGTGTCAATTTTTTTTTACAAGGTCCTGCACTGGCGCATCGATCAACATGATTAAAGGCAAACTTTTTCTTCAAGACATAAACGTTATAATAAAACTACGTTTTAACGGTTTTAAGCGCGGTAATTTATTTGATTTTGGTTATTCCGACGCTTTTCAGTTGCCGTGATCACGGAAGACAAAGACGAGAAATCCGTCCGTGATCACGGCCACTGAATCGGAATCGGAATAACCAAAATCAAATAAATTATCGCGCTTATAACCGTTAAAACGTAGTTTTATTAATGTATACAAGTCGCGGAAACTTTAGAAAATATGACATAAAAGTTATTATATATATAGTAAGTACTAATTACAACATAAAAAAAACAACAATAATTGCGAAAATAAATCAGATGAATTGTTTTACTTTTAAATTCAAGTCAAATTATAATTTAAACATTGGATAACTTTTATTTGTCGTCTGCCGGGATAAAGCCCCCCGAAAAAAAACAAATTCCACCTGCATATCCATAAAAACACATTTTATTGCCTGTCGGCATTTGAACTAGTTATACGTCTTCTTTTGTTTACTTATTTATTGGCATACGTTTCTAGAGAACAGCCCATGGTTTTTATATACTCATTTAGGCAGACTCGAATAATTAGCCAGGTGTTACGGATTACGTCGACTACGATACGGGCATATTTTTATTTGTGACGTATAAAACGACGGCCTAATGGGGAGAGGCCCGGAGAGGTGGGCAGTCGAGTGAGAACCACGATCAAGGCGAGACGTGTGTACATTCGGGAATCTATTAGTGAAGGACTTAGCACGTTTTATTGAATTACGACCTGCATTACGTTTGGATTTGTTAATTGTATCTGTGTTATACGTGTTTGTATAGATCTAATAAACTGTATAATAATTCTGATGGCATTTTAATGCGAGTGCCTCAAGTCGTAACAATAAGAATATCTTTGTATCACGAAATGGGAAGTGGCTCGGTTTAGATGCTTGCTCCTTATTTACAGGCGTGGTAACCGTTTGTCATGTTTGGTAAATAACCATTTATGGTAGACAAACATTACACAAAACCACACCTACTAAAAAACATGTACTATAAAATTTTTGGTGGAGTATAGTAGAGGCTAACGGCAGCTGGCGGAAACTCGTTACTTCAGTGCGGCGCACCCGATACGGCGTTACACACGCTTGTTGAGTGCGCTGCATGGACGCCTCAGCGTTTCGACCTCGAGACGCACGTAGGAGCCGTCCGATCGCTTGGCGACTTGGTAACGGCCATGTTGCACAGCGACGACCGCTGGGAGTCTGCGGTTACTTTCTGTGAGGCAGTAATGTCTCTCAAAGAGGCCGCAGAAAGGGACAGGGAGCGAAGTCCTGCAGCGCGTGCTAATGCCTCCACCCGAGGTCGCCGGCCTTCAGCTGGCACCCGGAGAGGCAGGTACGCGCATTACTTCCCTCCCTGAGTTAGGTTCCGGTACGAGGGGCCCCTTGCTACTAGGCATCGCAAGGGATTCATCTGCCCCCATTTCGAAGTGGGGTGTGTTCTCCCAGGGCACACTCAAAGATTTAATATGGCTATAAGTTTTAAATAAAACGAACAATAGTTAGATTAAATTATAAAGTTGTTATTTATACTTTTAAACTACTTTAATTTCTTCATTGTAAGAATAAAATGTTAAATACCCTGTCCAGCCTGCATAAACAGCAACCATTAGTTTGCAACGTTTGAATTATGTTATTTCGAAATTAAAATTAATCAGTTCTCTACGTTCTACGTGTTCTGATACATAAATCCGAGAAGTTGGTAACACTGGATATTTACATATCGTTAATTTTATCAAAAACCTTATTAAAAAAAAAAAAAAAACAATCAATTCGCTGATTATCGGCGTGATCAAATGTAATATTATGATTTTTTTATTTTTTATTGCAGGGGTACAGCAGACAGACTGCCCACTTGATGGAAAGCGGTTATCATCGCCTATGGACATTTGCAACACCAAAGGTGCTACAAATGCACTGCTGCTCTCTTAAGGAAGACTGGAACCGGGCCACTAACGCCAAAACACAACTCAAGGTTGTTATGACAACCCCTGGTCTGGTCTGAAGTATGCCATCTAGCAATCCAGTCGGGCAAATGCCCTACCACCTGGTTGTGGGTTGTTTTGTCGCCTCTTTCTCCTTTGAGGCCACCCGGCCGCAGGAAATTATATTCTTTCTCCGTTCCTGCTCGGATAAAAAGTGATTAAAGTATGTGTATTTCAATTATAAAATATGTAATTTAAGTACGTTTATTTATGATATACTTAATAATCTGTACCACCTACATCGCCAGATTAGGTGAAACTATTCCATAAATTAGGTTGCCTGGAAGAGATTGCTTTAAGCGATAAGGCCGCCTATTGTTTCTACCATGACAATATTGTAATTGGGTATGTTTGAAATTTTATATTTGGTGAGCAATAAAGTGTTATCTATCTAATTAAATTGCACTTAATTGCAAGTTAAAGATACTGTGATTGATATTGGAGTTTTTGTTACAATAATAGTTAACACTGCAACAGTCTCATGTGAAATAATGTGTAAGTAAAATGTGTAAGTGTTATCTTTAGAGAACATCCGCGCTGCAATATAAGAGTCATGTGTAAATTATCAAAAGGGGCTACCTCGGTACATTTTAGCGAATCTTGAAATTGAAATATAATATGAAATTAAAGCCTAGAACGCAGTAGCGGCTGGCCGCGATGCGGCGTGCCGTTGCGGCAGGCCGTAGTATATAGTAGGGTCTGCCGTAACGGCACGCCGTATTCTGGATAACCGTATCGCCTTGGTTCTATGGCGGTCAGCCGCAATCGTAAGTGCGTTTAGAAATTTGTACAGTAGTCTAGCGACGACTGAGGAGTTTGCGGCTAACCGCGCCGTGCGTGGAGGGGATGTGGCGCGCCGAATCATTCAACCGGTGCGCCTGACCGCAGCCCCAGAACAACCGGAGTTGTTAACGGTGGGCCACAAATCAGTGAGCCGTTATCGTGCGTTTTCATGTAAAAATTGATGTGCGACCAGCCGCTAGTGCGTTCTAGGCCTAAGGCTATCCTGCTTTTCCGACATACAATTTAAATATCCTATGGGAAAGTAAAGTATTTTGGTGATGAGTAATGTATTCTACGTTCAACTCCAGACTCCAAAGGGACGCTTATTTGTTACAAAAAACGGCGCATCTGGTAGAAGGTGACCAGTGTCATCGATAGACAAGGATCCTTGGCTCATACCAACCGTTACTAGTATCAAAGAAATTCCTCAGTGGTTATTACACGCGGAATTAAAGTAATTAAAGTTAGTAACATAAGAAAATGATGGACCACATCCACATTTGCATTTAACCAATTTTATGAAAATCAGAGAGCCTAGGAGATCGTTTTCGCAGATTCGTGTGACGCACATGACAAGTATCAATAAAGCAGAACTTTATGCTCTCTCTGTCTTACAACTACCAGTATATCAAGCCTTTAATGCCATTTTGTCGTAAGCGACATTAGGCCGCACATCTGGCATATTGTAAATAGCGAATTCTTTTATTTACTTCGTGTTTAAACTTTAAAAACATCTATAGTTATCGTACATATTTTATGGCTGTGATTAGTGTCGAACGAATTAATCCTTGTATTATGGTCGCCGAAGCTGGCAGGTGTGCGGGATTAACTCGGCGAACGTGATCCTTTGTAGTTAGTATAAAACAATGCCCGAACGGAGGGGTGAGGCAGTCAATCACAGAGTACTTTATATATACTGGTATATCGACGACTACAATATGATTAAGTCGTGTAGTACTTTCGATTAGCGACATAGTGACGGACTTTGCGCATGTTGAATTGCATCAAATCGTGCAGTGTAAACTGGTTGCGTCCAGTTTTTATTTTGTACTTGTTTTTACGTGTTTGTACAGTTCTAATAAACTATAGTAATTCCAACGGCATTTATTTTAATTCGAGTCCTGTAGCTCGTAACAATATGGTGACGCATAAACTATGTATCAACCCACCAAGCCACGTAACACAAGCGTGGCGGATATAATGAAAGATGGGGAAGCCCGAGCCCATCAGTGAGAAGTTTATGAGCTGTTTTCATTTACATTATTTGTAATGTTAACATGTTATAAGCTAAAACTGAATATAGCGAAAAATTAGTAGTGAAAGGGGCGAATTTTAATACAATTTAAAATGCATTATTTTCTTTAAATGATCTTGCTTAAGAGAGATAACTTAAGCCATTGATTAAATAACCTGTATTGTTTTATCATGTCCATTCACTGTTAGAATCATATATACTTAGTTCATCATAAGATAGAAGATACATAAAATAAACAATATACAATCATCTCATGAAAGAGTAAAGGCAGGAAGGAACAATGGGCGGCCTTATCGCTTTAGAGCGATCTCTTCCAGACAACCCGGATTATGGATTTTATGATCGTAATCGAAGGTGTATGACAACGGTGTGCATATGTGCATATGCAACGATGAATTTAACATCGCCTCTTTGCTTGTGTGTGTTATATCCAAAATTGAAATTTTAGAGGAGAGATTTTAAATACCAAATAAATAATTGTATCGAGACAAATAACATGGTATTTTTTAAATACATTATAGATAGACAGATAGTTATCCGTTTCGATACAATTCTTTTTAAAGGTTAATAAAAAACTCATTTCTAAAATTTCAATTCTCATTTTTGAACCAAAGAGGCGACATATAAGTAGGATATATAAATATTACACAAAACATTTATACCTAAAAGTAATTAAGAATAAATAAATAAGAATAAGAAATAAGTTCAGATTTATTCCAAAGAATAACAAATCTGACCACTGTATTATTAGTATTATTATGTATTGTAAAATCTATGTTATTAAGGTACGAATCAATACGAATAGAAACTCATTATCCGTTCGTTTCTCATAAGACACCAGGCGCATTTTGAATTCCTAGCGGTCTTATTCATAGAGTTAGAAGTCGTTGTCAACACTTCTTTATGGTTCTTAAAGAAGCATTCAGACTTACTCTAACTCTCTAAGAATAACACCGTTAATCTTTAATGGCCCGGACAACTGAAAGTCTACGATGAAATCTTGTCCATAATAATTAAGATCAGTGAAAGTTTTAATTCTTTCGGTGAATTATTGTTCGTTTGTGCACTATTTATCTCTTATGTCTGCTCGGTATATAATTACGAAATTATGCTTATTTTCTGTAAGAGTTAGTGAAAGTTTCATAATATTGTGAAGTTTTACTGTTTTTTCTTCACATCGTCTGTTTGATCTGGTGCCAACGCCTCATTTCCCTCAACAGCATCGCTCGCGATTGACGGGACGAGCACTTTGTTACCTCGAGTTACGACGCTCCACAACGTAACGGTTCTCTAGAATGTTTATTCCGCGTACAAGACTGGTCTGCAGAGAACTTCCCGCCAGGATTTTTCTCGGCGCTACAAAATAGGATTGTTTAAGAAGGGCATTATAAGATTTTTTCGAGACCCGCACTACTTTGGTATCGCCCTTGGTTTACAAATATCTATAGGCGACTGGTAAGCGGTATGCCTGTATGCCTGCTTCAGGCAATAAAAAGAAAGTCACATAATTTTTTTCATTAATCTACTACTATAATAAATCTGTAACTGGTTCGAGTTTGTACAAAAATAGCGTAAAAGATGGCGCAACGATCACATCTTTCTTGGAAACTACTGAACGTATACAAACGAATCGCGATATAGTGCTGATTTATAACCCGAGTTAACACTTAGGATATTTTATCCCAATTAAGGACGTCGATTCCTTAAAATAAACGGATAAGCAAAATAGATGGCGCTGCAATCGCGTTTTTCAATTCACTAACAAAAACCTACGTTGTCTACAACATATCATTCATTATATTACTTCAAATCAGGTCCCAGGTCAGGTTCAACCGCGGAGAAATCTATGGTTAAGTATACGGTGCTTCGTGAAACAGGCGGACCGCCCGGCCCACTTGTTGGAAGGTGGTTACCGTCGCCTATGGACATTTACAATACCAGGGGCGGTACCAACGCGTTGCCGGCCTCTAAAAAAAATATTTATAACGCCTTCCTTAAACTCCATGTCGTAGTGCAGAGGGAAAACGTCGGCGGGGAGTTCCCTCCAGATCATTGTTGTACGCGGAATAAACATTTAGAGAACCGTTGCGTTGTTGAGCATGGAAACTCCAGGAAATGGGGGTGAACATCCCGTCGATGGCGAGCGGTGCGGTTGTAAAAATGAGGCGTTAGCAACAGATCAAACGGTTCCTCGGAACACTCCGTTGTACGGGCGGTAGAATACGCAGAGGGTCGCAAAGTCTCTCCAAAGGCTAAACCACTCCAAACCGCCTGTTAGTATGGGACACATAATTACATACAGTCAATAAAATATATATAGAACTTATGCTACTTACTTATACAGTGGATTTCACTTAAGACGTCAGTTGTTATGACGTAACACTTCCGTCCCTTTAATTTTACGAGTATACTTTTAGAGGAAAATAGTTTAACTATAGCAATTTCGGATTTAACGCCAATTTCCGGTATAGCGACTAGCTTTTGGCAAATAGTTGTAACAAGATCATAGAAATCCCTTGCAGATATGTATTGCGACCGAGTCTACACACAAGTACAGAGTCAACAACAAACAAAACACAAAGGTTCATTAAAGTATTCTTATCTTTATTTACATCCAAGTTATCATATCACACAACACATCATATATTTGTGATAATACTCTTTTTTATCAATGTACAAATACATAAAGTTAAATGTAAAAACATTAGTACATGCACATTTTGCGAATAAAAGTATTGTCTAGCAATTAATATTGTTTTCTTTCTACTATGGTAATAGCGACTACCACCTATAGCGATGGAATTATGGCGGTTTCTTTAACATCCTTATAACTGAAACCTACTTTATTATGTTAGTAAGTAATTAAAGTCTCTTACCCAATTCTCCAGGTGATTCACCTTGAGGCTTTACAGAGGGTGCTTTTTGCCACCTCTTAAGCCTGGACCTTGGATATTGAGACAACATAAGGCCATCTTCTCCCACATCTTGCTTCTCTACTTCATTCTCTTCTAAGTTTGTGTCATCGTCATCTATGTTGCTTTGCAATGCCGCCGCAATTGCTGCTTTTTTGCCTCTGTATTCTTCTTTCTATTAAAAAATAAATATACATGTAATTTAGACAAACTCATTCACTCACCACAATTTGTCGGTGGTGTAATAAAAATAATGGACACTGGTAATATTCATGTGCAGGTTCCTACAATTTATGACTAGTATAATGTGCGCCAGAAAAAATATCATGTCCATGGTCTCTTTATCAAGATCCATATGGGGTATTTCTGTAACGCGCAACTCCTATAGCACCTATCTTATGAAATGAATAAAATTAAATGAAATATTTATTCTTGTCTAAATGTAGTTGTATACAGGTGTTATTCATAGAAATACTTGGGTTCAGTATGTTTTACCTGTTTCACTGGTGTGCAAGTAAGCAGGATCTTAATTGTCATTATTTAATTAGTTAGTTCCTATTTATTTTATTAAGTACTTTTTATCCAACTTGAAAAATATTTATTACCTTTATTAATTATTAATTATATAGATGTCCGTTTTTTTAAATTATTATTTCAATGTGTGTTTGTCAATTATTTAATGTCTTTAACTAAAATATTATTATTAATTGTGTATTGATATTATGTTTCAAATTTGTCATTAAATAATTTGTTTGTGGAATAATATGATATGCCTATTAATCATTTCTTTAGTCTTGTTTTAAATATATTAATTGGTATTGTTTTTAAAGTTTTTGGTAGTTTATTAAATATTGCACGTACAATTTCGTAAATTTATGAGGGTATAAGTGTTCATGGATGCCTTATCCATTGAGACTTTAAAATAAGGTTTTAAACACTTAATTTTTGGTTGAATGATTTATCTACCGTTTAAGTTCAAAGAATGTTTGTCTCCATTATATCTTTACTTTAACAAATAAAACACTAGTATAATAATATAATGGCATTATTATGTAAATATATAACTATTGACAATTTTCTAAGGTACCAATAAATTTCTTTCATATAAAAGAGTATTATAAATTATAAAATGTAACTTAAAATCCACAGAGGAACATTGTCATAGTGTGAGGTATTCTATGAAGTCTTGACAAACATTCAAATTCCTTAATTAGAAATTATTATTAATTGACTCCATTTGCTAATTCTGCCCATCTGGTACCCTCTGTTATTCAACATGTCTATCACTCTACATAAAATTTATTTCCATTTAGTAAAACAAATAAGTTTAGTCATTATGTTTGCAAGTCATACAGCATTAATGATGTTAAGTTCATAATAAAACTTAAACTCTCTATTGTGCTGTTTAATTGACTAAATTCCACATATATATATAATATGATTTGTAGTTCAGATAGAATTATCACATTGATTGGTAATCTGTTGGATTACAAGTTACTCTTTTTTTTAAATACCGGACTAGTTACATCACAATGATGAAGACTGAGAGAAGTGAATTAGATCGACAGCTCAGCAGCTCTGTTATCCTGGTATTGTGAGCAAATTATCATAAGTACTTAACCAGCAATCCATAAGTATGCCACTGCTGGGCTTGGGCTTCTCTTTTTCAGTGGAATGGAAACTCATGTGCAGATATTTTAGAGCCCACCCACTGAGTCACCACATCTAGCTTTATTTTCAAAATTTATGTAAGCTTGTTTGAATATTATACAGATCCAAATTCTGAGCATCTTAGGCAATGTACTTACTAAAAGTTAACAATGTTGAGGTGGATTTGTGGTTTCACAAGAAAGGATTAGAATTATTAAGAAGAAAGGAATAGAAATTAGAATTTTCATCTCATGTTATAAACACAGACCGTGTTTGTAACATACATACATAACTCCATGCCAGGTCCCTTATGGGGTAGGCACGAACAACAGAGCACCATTCAGGCTTATTCTTACACACCTCACTTGCTTCTTTGATATTCATAGCTCTTGTCATGCACACTCATTTGTTCTTAAGGCTCCTGACATCACCATCAATACACGATCAATTTGATCATGGAAGGGTCAAGTTAGTAACATGAGATGAAAATTATATTATGGTAACATAATGGATGGCTATAAATAGTAAAAATGTATTTATACTGAAGATTTATAGGTGTAGTAAAAGGATTGTGTGAAGAATGTGATTCAAAAGAGTACTTACTACTTTTTACTTGAATATTTCTCTAAGTATTATAGGAATATTATTCTCTAAGTATAAAGAAGGAATATTTCTCTAAGACATAGGTATTGTGCTAACATGCACAAATAAATAAAGTTCAAAAGAAAGGATGTGTACCAGATGCTTTCATTGGAAATTATGTATGGAACAATTAGCTGAGGCTGATCAGGAAAGAATAAAGTTAGAGTGTAGACTATTGGCAGGGTGTGTTATACCCGAAAATAAAAAAACATCACTAACAGTTAGATCTAAATTATTTGTAAATTTTATGCATGGAATTATAATTTTATACATAATAATTTAAAGATGGAAATAATTTACTATTATATAAGATATTTGTTACATTATTAGATAATGAAAAATATAATTCATGTGATCTTTGAATAATACAATTTCTTTAAGTAATTAATGTAAATAGCATTGGTATATATAACAATAACTTCAATGTAGGAAAATAAAGTATATGTTGATATAGACAATATCAAAATATACTCTTCACATGCCTATATAAATTATCTGCAGAAGGCTGTATAAATACTAGGTTTGGTATAGTATATGTTGTACAGCCATCTTTAGCAATAGATGGCCATACTATAGATACTACTACTGTGTACTAAATTTAATTTTATAGCCAGTCATGGCAATGACTGGCTATAAAATTCATAGCAGACTTTATAACAAAATCAGCAACAATAATTCAAGTAAATTTATATACAATTTCATATTAAAGATTTTTTTATATATATTAAAATACATAAAATAAGTGGTGGTTTGGGAATTGGAATTCAAACTACAACATATTCATTTATGCTCATGCTGTTTTTTGGTTATTTTGGTTCTTTTTCTGTTGATTACTAATAGTTGTTGATTTCTTTACTTTGAAAGGATTGATGATCTTTGGACCTATGATATATTTGCAATATTAGTGTATATTAGTGAATAATAAGTAAGCTTATGTTTATAAAAAAAATATTTCAAGAACTCTGGACCATAGGGGTTATATGGATAAGTATGCCTCCCTGTCTCCACTCCACTAATCCACCCTTTAAAATTCATGTATCAAACCTATAGATTTACCAAAGTAGGCTATATAAATTTTCACAAAATTTATAAAACTGCTTAATGTCTTAGGTCATTCAGAACACACAAACAAATACCTGGACAAAATTGCTTTTCCATTGTTGAATTAATATGGATTTCTTTATTTTTACAACAAAATAAAGCCTTACAGGTATGACTTTTCAACTGAATAGATAAACCATGTCAATACAAACAAATCAGTGTTATCAACAATTAACTGGAATATGATAAATTACTAAAATAGATAAGTATTATCTTAAGCTAAATTAATTAGACATTGTATTTACATTAATTATTTCTGCATATCATAATTTGATGAAATCATTAGATTTATAAAGTTGTTGTACTTAAACATTAGACACCAATGATTAATCAATTAATTTGAGGACAATATTATTCATGAGAAAATACTTGATAAAACTTTTGTGTATAATATGGGTCACTAACCTGAGCATTGATCTCGCTGCCGGTCTTCTTGGTGCAGCCGTCTCCGAAGCAATCTGAATACATGGCCAGCAACATCACATCCACCATTAGCCATACCAGTGAGGTCAACAGGATTATCCGACATGTGTGTATCCGTATTTTACTTCTAAACATTTTGATAAATCCCACGTAAACACACTCAAATTCACTGTCTCATGGCAACTTCACCGCTTAATGTCACTGTACCCTTACGTATGCGAATTTAATGCGACAACAAAGCGAAATGACTAATTTATTTAATATAGAACCAGTTTCGAAGTTTGATACAATGTAATTAAAATAATTACTTGCAATAGGACTAGTTTCACTAATGTATCACTATAAACAGCACAAACTTTAAGTAGGTTTCCGGATCTTAAACTTGATTATTACAAAGAATGTTTCACTTACGAGTTAGGTATAAAATATTTTGTTATCACACTATTTCCACAATTCCTAACGATTTTTACTAACGCATAAACCGCGTGAAGAATTTAGAGCTTTAGTTGTTATCTATTATTAAGACACTTTTAATTAATACGACCAAAGCCAAATGTCCGCTCCCGGCACTCACAGTCGCAAGTCGACCATTCATTGCAATTCCCTATTCCATCGACAAGACGACGATGCCGTCCACCGACCACACTAAATGCAATATGCCAACTTGTCAAACTTGCGTCAAAAACAGTGTTGCCAAGACTCATTAAAAAAAAAAAAAAAAATAAACAGACTACCACAGACAGGAAAAGGCGGGAACTGCTAATTTGTGAAGGCGCTTTTTTTCAAAACTTAATTATTAATTAATTTTTCGTATCTTTTTACCTTAACTTACAAATAAAAAGTTCGTTATTACTTTAGGGCATAATGCCCAAAAAGAAAAAACGTCCCTTAACTGGGAATTCCAATGATTGGCCGGACGAGGTTTCAGATAGTAGCAGCGTATCTGAAGAAATTGAAATTTCGGAAAAGGATAAGTTTAAACCCTACTATGTTACTGACTACACGCGACGGTACCCCGAGGATTCACCTCTGATTGATTTTGTTGTTTTCCTGGAGTCTGCAGATCAGGGTAAACCTATCGGAACTAGAGACATGATTTCTTTAGCTAGCCACCTAAAGCGATTCATTAAGGGTATTAAATACCTCCAATCAATGAACAAATACAAGATTGGAATTCATTTTGAAAAATCTAATTTAGCAAATGCATTTCTAAACAACAAGACTTTTCTTATGGATTATAAATTTAAAGCTAGTATCCCAGCAGTCAGCACAGAAGTCTCAGGTGTTATTAGAAATGTTCCCTTGAATTTATCCAATTTAAAAATCTTTACTCTGTTGTCCAGCCACAGGAAGATCATATGTGTACGCCGAATTATGAGAAAAATTACTACGGACTCAGGATTTTCTCTGGAGCCTACAGGTACTGTAGTAATTACCTTTGCATCATCTGTATTACCAGAATTTGTGGATATTCACGGTTGGCGTTTTTCATTGTTTACTTATATACCTCCAGTCAAACAATGCTTTCAATGTTTAAGATATGGTCATATGGCTAAGTTTTGCAAGAACGCCATCAGGTGCTCGATTTGCTCTGGACCACACACTTACAAAGAGTGCTCAATTTCCACTGATAAAGCAGTATGTGTACACTGTAAGGGACCACATGTTAGTGTGTCTGGTAGTTGCCCAATCAAAAAGAAAATGATTGTAGAAAATAAAGAGCAGGCTGAGAAAAGAAAGTTTAATGACCTCTTCAATGAGAAATCTTTTCCCTCATTACCCACTAAATCCAAATCTGAACAGTTTCTTTCGTTAATTAATTCTGTAGATGTAATGGACCTCATGACAAAGTCAATAGTCAAAATAATAACGGAAAATAAAACTAGTAACAAATCAATCTCATCTCAGTTTATTAAAGATGTTCTCATGGATATTTTTAAAAATACTAAATAAATATCTTTATGGATTGTTTAAAAATCATACAATGGAATGCACAGAGTTTAATTAGTAATCGCTACTTGTTTACACAGCTTTTATATGAGAATCAAATACATGTTGCTCTTATTTGTGAGACTTGGTTACTATCTCATCATAACTTTTCTATCCGTGGTTACAATATTGTCCGCCTGGATTCTGGTAATAGTCATAATGGTGTTGCTATTTTAATTCATGATTCATTAATTTTTAAAAAACTTGACACTTTTTACGATGATTCTTTACAAAATATTGCCATACAGTTAAGTTTTTGCAATAAACTTATTACTTTAGTTACTTTTTATAGTCCTAAGCAATGCTCCCCTTCCTTTAGTAAAGTAAAATTAGATAATTTATTTAACAGTCTCCCTGAACCAATGATCGTTGCTGGTGACTTTAATGCATTAAATACTGCGTGGGGTTGTGATTATACAGACGCAAGAGGAATTGATGTTTTGCAAAGTGTTGATGATTTTGGCCTTGTTATTCTTAATAATGGAGATAAAACAACTGTAGGTTCTCATAGATGGCGTCAAAATGCTCTTGATTTAACTATAGTTTCACCATCTTTATCTCTTTCCTCAGAATGGTATGTTGGTGATGACCCCTCAGGGAGCTACCACTTCCCTGTATTTTCCAATTTTTTCTTTAACAGTGTAAGATTTAATAACTCTAATACCAGTCCAAAATTTTCCTCAAACAGTCCTCTGATTAATTGGTCTGATTATTCTAAACATGCCCACAAACTATTACATGATTGCAATTTTGATAATAGTGATCCCCAAAATACTTATAACACTCTTACACAACTATTTAAAGTGGCTATTCAGCAGTCTATGCCCTTACAACAACATTCCTGCAATTCTTCCAAGTCTAACAAAAAACATAGGAAACTTACTCTTCCCTGGTGGAATCACAAATGCTCTGAAGCAGTATTAAACTCAAAGTCTGCTTATGTTAAATTCAAAAATGACCCTACTGAATCTAATTATATAAATTTCAAAAGGTTACAGGCTTTTAAGAAATTAGTACTAAAAACAGAGAGAACTCTAAGCTGGAGAACTTTTTGTGAATCCATAAACAGACAGACTCCACTGACTTTCATTTGGAATAAAATTAGGAAATTTAATAAAACTTACATTCCCCGTGTGAACTCTTCTTGTACTGATCTCAACTGGGCTTATGAAATTTTAAATAAGTATACTGCAGATACAGTTGAATTACCTCTGACAACATCTTCCACAGCTTATGTTGCAGACCTAGACTATCTCATTAAACCTTTTTCTATAAATGAATTCAATGCTGCTTGTGACTCAAGGAAAGATACTACTTGTGGATTTGATGGTCTTTCTTATAAAGTTTTGAAAAAGCTCAAACTTTGCTGCAGGAATGTTGTTTTAAGCATCTTAAATTTATTATGGGACAAATCCCTTATTCCAAGTGACTGGAAGATTGACATTATTATTCCTGTTCTAAAACCTGGGAAAGAATCTGGGTTTCCAGATTCTTACAGGCCTATTACACTCACTTCATGTTTGGGTAAGATTTTTGAACAGCTTTTAAAATCACGTCTAGAATTTTATATAGAGAGTAATAACTTATTGCCTTCCAATCAATTCGGATTTAGACGTGGGAAATCAGCACAAGAAAGTATTACGCATCTGCATCTAGATATTTACAATGCTTTTAGAAATAAGGAAGTTTTAATTGGCATATTTTTTGATATTGTCGGAGCTTTTAACAATGTTAACCATCATATTCTTGCATCAGAGTTAGGTTCTATTGGTATACCTATAAAATTAATAAATTGGATTTTTAATTTCTTACATCAAAGACAAGTTTTTGTTAAAATAAATCAGAGTGGTGAGTTAATTGGGCCTAGATTGTCTCACAAGGGTGTCTGTCAGGGTGGGATTCTTAGTCCTTTGATTTTTATTTTGTATATTTATAAGCTTAATTCAATATTGAGTCCATCTGTCTCCAATCTACAGTATGCTGATGACTTAGTTATTTACATTTCGGGGGAAAATGTTAACTCTCTAGTTGTTACTCTTAATAACTGTTTAATTAAGCTTCATTCTTATTTTTCTTACTTAAATCTTGATATTAGCATAGATAAGAGCAAGGTTGTAATTTTTAATAAACATAGACCGTTTAATGTAAAATTATATTATAACCAAAATCGCTTGCCTATAGATAGTAATGTTAAATTTCTTGGTGTTATTTTTTCTAATAATCTTTCTTGGACAAATTATGTGGATTCCATTGTTTGCAAAGCATCCAAAGCTTTTAATATTTTAAAAGCTATAGCTAGGACATACTGGGGTGCTGATCCAAAAATATTACTCATGCTGTATAAATCTCTTGTTCGTAGTCATTTTGAATATGCATTTTTGTGTTTTGGATCCAACAAAAGACTATGTAATAAACTTGAAGTCTTACAGAATAATAATTTGAGACTTATCACTGGTGCCATGAGAACATCTCCTATTATTTCATTGCAAGCAGAATGCAATATTCTTCCTTTATCTCTAAGATTTAAATATCTTAAGTATCGTTTTATAATCAAGATATTTTCTTTAATGGGCCATCCTTTGTTTAAAAAAATTCTTCATTTTTATAATAGCTTCTCTCCTTTGAATGATTCTAGTCCCTTTATACTTCAAGATTTCTCTGAAATAATACAGTTTGGTCAGAATTATAATATACATAGAGCAAATACTAACTGGCCTTGCTATAGAGGCTCATTTGAAAGTAAACTTTCCAAAATAAATGTCGTAATTCAGAATCATCTAAAATGTAAAGAAGAAGTTCTTGAACAGATTAATCAATATAGCAATTATACTTCCATATATACGGATGGTTCGAAGAAAGGAAACAATGTATCTTGTGCTTTTTACATACCTCATATAAAAATTGGACATGGAATTAAGCTACCAGCGGCCATTTCAATTTTTACAGCCGAATGTTTAGCAGTTCTATTTGCACTCCAGTATGTACAACAACATAAAGAAATTTCTTCACATTGGTTGATTATCTCGGACTCCATGAGCGTTTTATCGGCGATTAATAACTGTAAATTGAGCACTAGTGTTAATTATATTATTTATGAAATCAAAAGAACATGGTTGAACCTTTTAGAAAATAACATTAAAACTATATTTATGTGGACTCCTTCTCACATTGGTGTACAAGGAAATGAGCACGCGGATTTCTTAGCCAGGGCCATTGTAAACAGTAATACAGATGTCATTGCTAATGCTAACAGTGACAACAAGAACGTTTCTGATGGTATTGCCATCCCTTATACAGATTTTTATAACATTTTGAAGACCAAAATTAATGAAAATTGGGAAAGCGTTAAAATGGATCAAATCAATAATGGAAAAGGATTGTGGCATTCCTACATTATTAATTCTACTAAGCCAATTACTCCGTGGTTTTCGAAGTCTAATGTATACTTGGGACGAAAGTTTTATACAACTGTCTGCAGGCTAAGAATTGGACACTGTAAAGTCAATGCATTTTTGGCTAGAATGAAAATTGTTTCATCACCCACATGTAATTATTGCAATACAGAAGATCAGACAATTGATCATATCTTCTTTAATTGTATTCATTTCTCAATGGCTAGACTTGTGATGATCGATTCACTCCTCAAGATTTATAACGACCCTGGAGAGATCCCGCGCTCCTCCCAGGACTTATTAAGAAACCAGGATACTTATAAAATTATTTATAAATTTTTGACTATGACTGGATTGGACTTGTAAAAATGGAAATGGACACAGAGTACAATACATTATAGATATATTGGATAAAATTACATTTGACTTGGCTTAGGCCTTTTATAATAACCATGACTTCTTTATAATGAATACAACTGACAAGGCTGTATGGACTACGTCCTTTGCCTGCCTTTGTGGCAAATTTGAAAAACAACAACATCATTAAAAATAAAAGATTACAATACTTTTCTTAGGAGGCCCATTCGCTCTCCCACAGGGCAGTTGTGCGGTGGATGTTGCTTGCAAAACTCAAGAGGCAACAGTTACAGCAACAAACTAAATCTCTGTATTCTTTATCCATCTATATTAGCTAAAACAATAAAAATGGAATTGGAAATGACGGCTCATCGTGCCTGTAAGGTCAGCAAGTTAGCATTTAAGATAGTTTATTGAGTGAAAAAATAAAAATTGTATTTACTTAATAATAGGTAACTTGTAAATAGTATGATAGCGGTTTAATAGAATAATATATTTGATTAAAATTTCATATAGAAACAATAAAATCTAGTTCCAGGCCGCTGTCAGTCGGAAACGTGCCCAAAAGACTAGCCACATTGCCTCGCTGAATGGCAATGCTTGTCCAAGGTACAAACCAGTCTTTTGGTCACGTGAGACATCCACCAGACGTTTGGCTATGTCTCGATAAAGTCTGTGCGCCTCAGGCCCCCATGGTCCCTGGGTCTCGACCCCAAAAGCCGCAAATATGTAGCCATTTCCAATGGCTGTGTATTTGCGGCGTTTTAGGGCCTCCTGTTGTGCAGCAGCTGTACCGGCAGACATGCTAGTAGCTGGAAGATGGGATGCTGCCAAGAGCCCGACGGATTATGTCATTAAGTGTTGCATGACGTGAAATTCTACCGGCACTCCTGATGCACGATAACCCATGGTGACCGCTAGACCTCGACCCTATATATTAACAGCGGTGTGGGACAACACAGGCCGCCCCTAGGCGAATGCACTTATTCTAAACGTGTTATCGTCTAGAAAAGTGCCTAAATTCGCCGAGGGGAGTGCCTGTAGCCACAAGCCAGACTCGCATCGCGAGACAGCTAGGAGACCAGCACGCTCCGCCTCATTGGCACACGTATCCAAAAGATTTTTATGCACCAATGAGCAAAGCGGGCCGTCCCATAGCTTCTGTGACTTTAGATTTATGAGTAAATTTTGATGTGGTCAGGCCACAGACCAAGCATTTCTGGCCTCAGTCAAATACAGGACCTCAAAGTCACCAAGTGACGGATTTAATATTTCACCAATGAGGTCCTTTGTGCTGTACACTGAGGACAGAAAGGCGGGTCAAGAAACTGCAGAAATCTTGCATATACCCAAACCTCCATACCTTACTGGTAGGGAGGCTTGGGTCCATGTACGGTCATCAAAGGGAATGTTGAAAATTGATGAGAGCGAGTACCGAATAACATTATCCAACGTTTTTAAAATATTTTGGTTTTGCCATATAGGACAGCATCTCAAAACATATATCAAATTTGGCGTAAAAACACAGTACCGAATAATATAATATGCGCTATGTAAACTTATACTTTTTAACCTCTAAAACTTAGAAGCTGTTCCGGCGCTAGCAATATTGCTATTAAAAAAAACCAGGGTCACAAAAAAAAGACTGGTTTAGTTAATCTATACATGGATTTGAAAAAAAGGAAAAAAGTTCGTTTTTTGAATGTTTGAAAACTGGAACAAATTCCAAATAACGGCATTTTTTTATTAACGAACCCATCAACATCGTATCCAAGCCATTATTGAACAAAGAAGAACACTATATATAACTTTTGCCAAATATGAATGCAATTCGGTAGTTGAAAATTTTTGAGAAACAGGTTTATTTTGAGCCTTATGGTCTATTTTAGCCAAAATATTAATATTTCAGCAAAAAAATAACATTAACATATTTAATTTAGCAATTTTATAAATATTTTGACATTTCGTCACAAAAACGCGTCAAGCTGTCATGGCGTCTCGCATGACGTCACAGTGTCACATGAGTAAATAAACGGAACAGAGACAAAGCTTCTTCAGAACGTGCAAAATTGTTACCTATTCTGGTAGGGTCGTCACAATAGGTAAAGAGAAATTAAACAAAACATTTGTTAAATAGTTTTATTATTCAGTATGATAGAATAGGTACCTACTTTACTGTAATTACTTACTCTAATAATTTCCTTTTATAATTTTTGTTTTTTAATAATTTATTATTTCTTTTAATGGTGTGGTAAATTCTGAATCTAGTAAAGTTTTTTCAAGTAATCTAACGGGAAACACTCACATGGCATATCAAATTGACAAACTTTATAATACTAATAATATATACTTAATAAAATATCACGTTTTAACATTAAAATATTCAAACATGCAGCTAACAAAACAACGTGCGTCGCGCTGCCGCCCCTGAGTTTGTCCACTGGCTGCGCCGGCGTAAACTGGTTTTGACCTGTCTCGGCGCGTACGCGACAAGCGGCCAGTGGTCACGCACACATGCCCCCCGTGCTTGTACGCTTGTAGTACTGCAACCGATTCTCGCGCTTGTATGAAGCTTTAACTCTGTGGCACAGAGTTTGTGCCGTTTATTTACTCATGTGACAGTGTGCAAAACAAACATCTGTTTCGTTGAAGTGTTATCTGAGAAATCATTGATAACTTCTTGTGTTTGGCACACTATGACGTCACGCGCTCTGATCGGCGTTCATTGTCACGTGGCTTATGGCTGCAATATAACAATTTTATTTCCTTAAAATATCAATTAATATTTAATATTTTAGTTAACACAATTTATTTTGTCATATTAAGATCGTAATCTACGATATATATTAAAATCAGCCTATATTTTTCTTAGTGTCAACTACCAAATTCTGGTACTTGGGCATTTACCAAGATCGCTTGGCAAATCTTGAATTCCGATCATCATCTCATCTTCATAATAACACTTGTCCACAAAAAAAGGTAAAAGTTAAAATAACACAAATGGTGTGTTGTCAATCGTTGTTATTGATTTACATAAAGCTGATTTTAAAATATTTACACCAAGAAACTTCGATCAACAATAGTACTAGATACCCCGGTCGGTGCAAAAAATACGTCTCGTTAAATAAGAGCTAACTTCAAATGTGAGCTCTTATTTTGTTTAGTTTACTTGAAACACAGCCAATGTAAACACGTCTCACAATGCCGGTGAGTATTCAAAAGTTGCAAAAGTAATGCCCGAAATAGCAAATTAACGGCAGGAGTATCTTACTTTCGGTAAGTACATGAAGTATAAGTTATATTTTAAGCTTTAAACTAATAAATAATATTAAATTTTGAATAAAATTTCCGATTTTAAACCACAGCTACAAATGTTTGGCCAAGGCTCGCCAACATATGGACAAACTTTTGTTTAACAGAACAGTGAATGCATGGAGTAGATTTGTGTTGTAATAATTTTTAAAAATTTGATAGCAGAACTTCAAAATTGGTTGGTTTAAATTGGTTAATGCTGCTTTTGTGTCTGTTTGTTGGACTCTCATTAGATACTTAGCTTTCCTTTTTTATTTTAGCTTTCTTAGCAATCCATTTACGTGTGCAGAATGGATCTCGATTGTCGCCAGAGAAAGAAGAGATGAATTTTATAAGCCAGCTAAGAATTCGATCATATGTTCGGATCACTTTGATAAATCGGATATATCCGGAAATACTAACCGACGTCAATTGGTTTAAACAGCAGTTCCTAAATTACAGGTACATTCATCAAATTGTAATTTTTTATCTGTTTTTATTTTGTGCTTATATGTATTTGTGACACGATAAATCATCGTGTTATTGGAATTCATGTTAATCTATTATTAAAGAGTCTTTTCAAAAACACAGATTCAACCCCCCCTTGAAGGACGCACAATTGGCAGCACCCAATACTAAACTCTCAGTATCTGACGTTGACGAGTAAGTGAGTCATTTTTAGCAGTAGGTGTCGTCAATTTATTATATGTGATGCTAAATTATTATTTTATTGAAAATATATATTTTTTAAATACCTTTAAATCTTTTCAAAATTATTTCAGCAAAAAATGGACTTAATATTTCTTATACTCTAACAATTTCGCTAAGTGATAATTGAGATTTGTAGTTACTTTCAGTAACGTATATTCGCGCCATTGCAGATAATTAATTAAGGACATACATTATTATTATTTTTTCAGCCTCTATCATCGAGTTCTGATGTTCTGTTAGACATGACACCCACCAAGCAGAGCATATTTCTGTTATGACCTCTCCTGTTGCATCATTATCAGATTTAATATCAGTTTTTGGAACACCCAGAACGAGGTTTCTGAATAAACAGTTACTCACTGCTCGCAAAGTCATAGATAATAAAACAAAAAAATTCAAACATTGCAAAATGTTAACAAGAGACTGATGAAAAAAGACATTACCTATTTGTTGTAATAGCGGCAATGTAAAATAGTATCTACTACTGAATCGGTCAAAAATATTTGCTACCATATAAAACAAACCTAAAACAAAAAATATATTCTGCAACTCTACGCCTTTCAATACTTCTGTGTTCGGAGCATTGGAATGTAATACCAAGAACTACATCTAGTTCCACAATACAATAAGCACGAAATTGTAAACAAAATGTTTTTAACCTTATTGCTTATGATTTAGGTATCATTTTAGAATAAATATTTTTGTACTGATGACTTTTTATTTTCAAGCGACATTTTAAATTTATTCCATCTCATTTTATGTCACGAATGATCGTAAGTATTCGATTATGTTTTGGAGATTTGTGAATTTATTACTAGTTGCCCTAGCTGTAATTAGGTTGAACTTAAAACTGTTTTAAAACTTTTTTCTCCATTTGTTAGTAAACAAATGTAGCTGTATAAATGTATATTCACGCGGACAGCTTTTGCTTTGATTTTGTACGTGTCCCTTTATCTAGTACTATTGTTGATCGAAGCCAAGAAAGGATCGAATTAATGATTTTTTCATAATAGGTGAAATATACATATAATGCGAGCTTAGAATAATAAAAATATTATGTTGACAACATGATACATGACAACAAACGTCAATGGGTGACATAAGTTGATTTAAAAAAATAAATCAATTAAAAAAATTCGAAGATTCTTTGTCGAGTTTGGACTTGCTTGTAAATTATTGTACTATGAATAAAATTGTGTAGTTACTAGTTTTATCTTTTATATAACGAACTACATACATAGGTAACAGTGATATTGAAATTATAAAGATAAAATGATATATTTTTATCATACTATCTGTTATATAAATCTTTTTTATAAACAACACACTATGCCTATCAAACCGCACAAAGATGAAACTATTAATAATTGAGCATGAAAAGGAAGATTTTTTTCTCTTGTGAAGAAAAATTCGAAGTGCACATAAGGATCTAGTTTTAACTAAATTTTATCTAAACAACAAGACTGTGGAAGTTAAATATTGTTCATTATTATTTTGCACCTCAAAAAACGAGTACGTGTACTATTTCATTTATGTAGAATAAAGTTCGATTTTTAAACTTATTTTATTTATATGTCTCTGCAGATTATTTTAATTAATCAATACACCTATTAATTATGCACAGAAACAAGAATAATAGTTCTAGAATGTCTCGGAGCGATAAAAGTATAAATGATACAGAGTTGATGGACAAAGACGCATATCGATTGATGAATGAAGATAAACCACCAGATATTAAATATGAGAAAGAAAACTCTGCTGTGGCTGCTGTGCAGATGTTCGCTTCATTTTTGTTGGCTGGCTTCGGTATGGTAGCTGCCAGCCTCCTGCTTGATGTCGTGCAACATTGGGAAGTTTTTGATAAAGTATCAGAAGTGTATATTCTTGTACCAGCTCTTTTGGGTTTAAAAGGTAACTTGGAAATGACATTAGCATCAAGGCTGTCAACTCATGCTCATTTGGGACACCTTGACACTAATTTATGGTCTTTGGTTGTGGGTAATCTGTGTCTTATACAATGCCAAGCTGTCCTTGTGGGGTTCCTGGCAGCAATGGCTGCAGTCGCCATGGGCTGGATACCAGATGGACAATTTGACATCCATCATGCTCTTTTACTGTGTGCATCTAGTGTGCTAACTGCATCATCAGCTAGTTTTGCTCTTGGGTTGATCATGATTGGAGTGATTGTTGTGTCTAAGAAGATGAATATAAATCCTGACAACATTGCAACACCTATAGCAGCTAGTTTAGGAGACCTGACTACTTTGGCACTGTTATCTTGGATTGCTTCCCTTTTATTTAAAACAATTGGCACAAGTGTGACACTACCATCTATGATTATAATAGTGGGTGCAGCTCTAGTTCCAGTGTGTGGTTATATTGCTTGGGAGAATCAGTTTACAAGGCAAGCTTTGGACGAAGGTTGGGTGCCTGTAGTGTCAGCAATGGTCATAAGTAGTGCAGGGGGTTTGATATTAGATCACACAGTGTCTGTATACAGAGGTATTGCTGTGTATCAATTAGTAATTAATGGTATCGGAGGGAATATGGTGGCGGTACATGCTTCAAGACTGTCAACATCTCTTCATACAGAACAGAAGGAAGACTCTGTTATAAGTAATACAACTAAATTACTTTTATTGATGGTTGTACCAAGTCAGTTGATTTTCATATATACTATAGGGTATCTTAGAGCAGGACATACATCATCCACACCTATGTTTATTTTGATTTATTTGACAGCAGCAATGGCTCAAGTTTTCCTTTTGCTAGCTATCAGCCATTACATGGTTAAGTGGATGTGGAAAATGGGCATGGATCCAGATAACTCTGCTATACCTTATTTAACTGCTCTTGGAGACTTACTTGGTACTGCATTTTTAGGTATGGCATTTAGTTTACTCTACAGAATCGGTGACAAGGATAGTGATTTAGGTGACTGAGATATACAGAATATGTATTATCAGTTTGAATTTGACTGAGACTTAATATTAACCCACTTTCTATTACTCCATTGTGCCAGTTTTACTATGATCTTAAGCTAGTACTTAAAGTAATATTTATTTAGAAATTCATTGTTTCTAAAAGTAATTCATGAACATATTTTATTTCAATTATTTATAAATATATGTACATTACATCTATTAGCTATATACATTTTGTGATTGTAGAAAGTATGATTAAATTTAATCTATTTTAAGGTATGGTCTAATCATAAAGACAAACAGTTGCTGTGTACCAAGTTAGAGTATAAACAGCAATAAAAAATCTCGACCATTATGGAATAAAAAAATACAAATGAGGTGTTTATCTAAAGAAAATTCTATTTCGTTAAAATGCTTTGATTTTTTTCATAATAACTATAACTACCCTTGGCAAAAAATAAATAGCCAGTATATTGAAACACAATCCAACTATACATTTTTTAATTATTTAATCATATTTAATGTAAATAAGAACATAAAATAACAATACAAGAGCAGACTGCCATTCCATTCAGTTGTCAGCCTAAACACAATGTGTCTAGCTGCTCTGGGCAGATCTAGTCAGGCTATGTACATTCAATGTTCCTATACTTTACCAACTGTTCATTTGCTTTACTATCAGTTAAAATTTGCCATAAACTCCATATAAATAAGGTCAAAATTCAACTGATGCTAGAAAGTGAATGAATAGTAAAATATATAAACCGGCCAACAATTATATGTCATTGGTAAAACTCACTTAGTGGAAAAATGCTTTTGAAACTGTAATTAGACCATACCTTAAATGTTTAAGGAAGTGTTTGTTGTAATGGTTTTGATTCATTCATTTCATACTACAGGTCTCATATGGACAATTGGATTAGTACTTACCAAAGTTCTTAATATTGGACATTGTCTAAATATTATACTCAATCCTGAGTATTGTTATGCTTAATTTATTTTACATTACTTTTAATCAAATATTTACTGATCATAATATGGACATTAATAATAAATAATTTAGAAATGTACATTGTAGTACATTGGTGCTATTACAATGAAATTATAAAAATCTATTTTTATATACACTGTCTATATAAGACATTAAAATATTGTAAGTGATAGTTATTAATAAACCAGTTGACTAAAATTGCTTTTTCTTTTCAATAATTTTTATAAGCTCACTTAGACCTTATAAGGATAACTATAATATTAGGTATTATTTTGTCTTCAGTTATCTACATAATTTTACAGAACTCTTCTTAGAAATCAGATAAAGCAGCGGCATAACTCTCCAGTCTTATCAGTATGTACATTGAACAACTTTCTTATATGCAATCTTGTAATTTTTGGTTTACGACAGTTATAAAAATATAAGGGATGACTAAGCTGTGCACAATGGCACCTCCAGTTCAAATTACAATATTCTTTAAGACTGATCAGTCATTAGGTGATAATAGTCACTATAAAGTAGTAAAAATCTTGTTCCCACTTTATTGCTGATCTATGAAGTAAAGAATTCAAGGTAATAAAACTTAAAGTATACAGAGCAAACTCACTTCAACAACAGGGGGTGAAGACTCCTCTGCTATTCAATGCATGTCGGTTCAAATAAACTTCATTATTTTTATATATGGAATGATTAATTAATTAATGAATAAATTAATTATTATATATATATTATATAACATTAATTTCTACAGAAACTTTGTGTAGTATCTGCTAGCAAATGCAAATTCATTAATAAAATGAATATATTTCAGCATATGCAAGAATCCCAATAGAATTAATGTATACAAATGAAACAAATGTTTTTTTATGTTTTGTTTATTATCTTAACTAATAGATGTTTACTTGACTTCACGTAACCTTCTAACGGCTGATCGGCATGAAGATGCAGCAGTTGTGGAGAACACCCAAGCACCACCAGCTACTGTCCTTTTACAGCGCTTGCATGACCAAATACCTACGCACGACCTCTTCATGGCATCCTGAATAGAACATAGAAACTTATAATATTGGCTCAGAAACTTCCCCCACTAGGCAAATCTTAATTTTAGAGGAATGAGTTCTGAAGAAAGTAGGTATATCTGTCACAGTTACTGTTGTTTAAAGCAAAATAGCAGATACTTTCCATTACTTCATGTTATAAATGTGGTTATTTAAGCACTTTCGGCCAGAAAAACTACTTAAACAGTGCAGGGTCACTATCAATCTTGTAACCTCCCAAGAATAAGAGAAAGAGGACATAGAAACACACAAAAATAAACTTTTCTATGGTATTGATTTTTACGAAAGGAGTGTCATTCATTTTCTTCAAAGCCAGCAGCACTTTGGTGTCACCTCTCGTCTTGTGAATTTAATGGTGATGGTAGCAACTTTTCAACAGGTGGGCTTAACCTATTTGCTTGTACTACAGCAAGATTTTTAATCATATTTTTTTAAAATGAAGTTCATAGTTAAATGGTAGTTTTAATGCCTCAGTTTCAGTTGTATTTCACCAGAGATCAGACAGACAGAAAGTGACTTGATTTGTACTATGTAAAGATGTACAATAATTAAATCATCCAGCTTTTGAATGGATACTATTCAATGTCTACATTAGGTACACATTGATTCTAAATTTATCATTAAAAGTTCATAAAAGAGTTGTTAATTGTTTTTAAAAATTCCATCTCTTTAAGCTTACATGAGTTTAGTTTTCCCTGATAATAACATCTTTGAATGTGAATGTAAATCTGAATCATTTTACAGATTTTCAATCAGAGTGCTATTACACCTATAATGTTTTAGTTAGAACATATAATTTTGGTTTAATTATAAACTTTGGATCAAGTTTATGGACTCTCAATTAGATACAATATGAACTTAATTAAATTGAAAAGTACCTATTCAGATGTTTCTTTTTAAGAACACCCAGGAATTTAAGCACAGATTACTTGGTTAATTTGGATAGTTATTGGGTACATTTATTTATTATTTGAGATATAAAATTAATTTTAGGTGGTTATCAAAAATATAACCACGAAGGCTAAGGCGAGTGCTCCGCTTCGCTTTGCACCATCCGCCTTAGCCTCCTAACCTATATTAAAAAGTTCGGATCTGTTCATAATAAATAAATGCGCCCTGTACATATACCCCGCTTATTATACGAATGGGTGTTTTAATTAAGAGTAGTGAGAAACAAGTATTATACCCTTTTTCGTAGTACAGAACGTATAAAACCAAATCCATCGTATGTTTCGAATGATACTAACCTTACCACAGAACGAGCAAGTATATTTTGCGTGTTGTGTCACTTCCATTTTTTTAACCATTTTACGAAGAGAGGCACCGTAACGTGTGCCATATTTGCCGGTAATTCCAACCTTCTTCGTGCGTTTGGCCTGAAAATAATAGTACTTATGTTTATTAACACTGCCACAAAACAAACACTTTTTAGAGAAACTATGACTTATACACAAAAAATAATAATTGATGGCACAACAGACATTTGTGAAGACTATTCCATGAACTTTATTATGAATTTTCACTTTAAGATTGCGAAAATATTTGTAAATTCATTTCTCACCATTTTAAATAACCTGTCTAACAAAAAAGTTGACAGAAAAGAAGAAACTAAAATGTCAAATTTGACTATTTTATATAATAACTGTACATTAGGTGCTGTATTCTTTTTAATTTATGTCTTTAAATCAAATCCTTCTATCTAAAGGCACCCATACACAAGCCTGCAGAGAGGTTGGGCTAGCAGGACGTAACTCGCACATGGTACAGCATTGCAGTCCGTCACCAGTATTGTTCGGTTTCTCACTCGAGCCGAAAATATATTTATTATAAGAAGTAAAAAATGACCTCATATAAATTTCATTTCTATCAGACCTTGCTTTCCGAGGAATTTTCTGCCATACCGGCAGAAAATTCCTCAAAATCAAACAGAAAATCTGTAGTGATTGAGATACTGTTCCAGTCATAACTTTGTTTTCTGAACCGATTACAGACATTTATACTTTTATTCAGTATAGTTTCTTGATGGTTGTTTATAACTTTTGTTGGTATTGAATTCCGAAGATACAGTAGAAAAATCCTCAAAAACAAATAGAAAACGTGTAATAATCGAAATATTAAACGTTACCGTTTATAATAATTCTTAAACGAGTGTACCTAATTATAATCAATAATGTACAATACTTTACTAGACTTTAATAGGACTAGTAAGGCGTACAACTGAAATCCATAATAACAGACAGTACGAACATGTAACTTAGAATTAAGCTATGAGTTCTGTTTCATCTAGCTATCTATTATTACAGTATCCCAGAAGTTACATTATTAGTCTGGCTTTCCTTTCTTTCACGCATACGGCAGTGGTAGGTAGGCTAAGTTATCACTTCTCGCGGGCGTCCCGAGACGCACACTTTTTTTTAAAAGTGAAAACTGATAACTTCATAAGGTAGGTTAAACCGCTTGGTTACGTAATGCGTTACGGTGCCAGTCTGTCTGGCTTCCCTTTCTTTCGCGTATAAGGCAGCGGTAGGCACTCTAAGTTATCACTTCTGTTTTTTTTTAATCGCCGGATTCCCCGTCATGGTTTAAGATAGGGTTTATCTTTTCTTATTTATTTTTTATCTCTTTATTCAAAGCTAACTTAATGCATTCGATGGGACACTTCATTTACAGCGATGGTTCTCCATATTTATTTAGGTTTATGGCTTGGCAACTAGACCTTTCAATGGTTCTCCTAAAGCCGCGTATTCACAATAAGAGTTGGCTCGGACCGAGTGCATTCGGATGTCTACTCGGACGATACTCGTATTGTGTAAACACCTAATCCGAGCATATCGACGTCCGAGTACGGTGTTTACACAATACGAGTATCGTCCGAGTACACATTCGAGTGCACTCGGTCCGAGCCAACTCTTATTGTGAAAACGCGGCTTTAACCAAGAAGTCCTAAACTTATCTGTCTACGTCTTAAACCAAGAAGCTTATACACTTCTTGTCCTTTTTTTAGTATTTATGGCTTGGCAACTACTATAGTGCGCGCAAGGTAACTCTGCGCGCGGCAGAAATCGGAACTAATCCATGTGCCGCCATCTTGTTGTTTACGTCAGATGATATGAGAGTGTGTTGTGTTCCGTGTTTTTATTATTTTCAAAGTTAATAGTCGCTATCACCATGCCGAAAGTGATTAAAAGTGCTGGCCGTGATATTATCTTGAAGGTAAAAAGTGATTGTGAAGAAGAACGAGACAATAACGGGCCTACAATTCCGTTTTACAAAGTCAGAGCCCGCGTTGCATATTTAACAGGTTAGTTTTAGGGTTGCCATAACATTAAAACTATCTTTATTTTCTGGTTTTGCTATTAGCTTTTTACGACACGTGTACAAATACAGTGTAAACTACATAATTCTACTTAACGAAAAACTTTGTAAAACGTAAATATTGTTACGGTTTGTTGGATTAACATTATTTTCTATATATTGAAACAAAATAACGTAAAGTTTGTTGTGATTTTCTAGCACGTACTTACTTACTGTATTTCCCTATTATCGTCCTAATGTTATGCTATTCTATAACTAAATTGCCCTATTGTATTCCAACAGACAAAACTGCCCTTAAGAGGATTCTAATTTCTAAATTTTAACTGATTACCTGTAACACTGTTTATATTATTATTCTTACTTTGTTATAGGTGTTTCCGAACGTACTGTCACCCAAATAACTAAAGAGGGTATTGCTGCAGTTGCTTCATCTTCAAAAATTGTGATACCCAGAAAAAAAGGAACCAGAAAAAAGTAATAGATGATTTAGACGATTTTGATAAGTGCGCTATAAACAACTATTAAATGAACATGGGCACGAGGTTTTGCGTTTACCGCCTTACCACTGTGATCTCAATCCAATAAAAAACATTTGGGCAATTGTGGTTGAATAGATTAGAACATAACCACAGAAGAGTGGCTCAATGTATGTCTACATGTAGAAAAAATTGAGGACAAGTATTTTGAATCAGACTAATGGATATGGAAATGGATAAATTTATAATTAATGTCACAGACGACACATCCGACTCTTCTGATGAAGAATCTAGCATGAATGAATGGATGAAAACTCTTTATTGTTCACCATAACTTAAACCAAGATATTTATATAACGTGTTTTCTGATGAAGATTTTCAAATGGAAGGCCATTACAAGACCATTTATACTCCAAATCTAAAATATCTACTGTATATTGAATAAAAGACTTACAAGGTTATTGTGGACTTTTAATTTTTTGTTTATTTATAGATTGAATAATAAAAGATGAAACATTAATTATAATAAATAAATTTCATCCTTGGAAAATAATTTATATCTATGTAACTTAATTAATCATAACTATTTTAAGTACCTACTTAAACTGTTTAAAATAGAAATAATGATTTATGAAAGTAAGTTTTAGTTTAAAAATATTCACTCATGATCCTATTTTCTGCTACATGTGGTCTTTGGAATTGTGAGAGGTTTAACTGGCAACATTAAATACGCCACCCGTCGCGCGCAGAGTTATCTTGCGCGCACTATACTACTACTACTCCTAAACTCTACCCTCCATAGATTATACAGAGAGATAATACGTTCCAGATGTTTGTTTTCATTTTTGCTTTCTTTAGCTTGCAAATTGTTGCCCTTATCAGCTGTCAAGCATAGAGTTTGAAGTTTGCAAAAATGTTTAATTTGTTCGCTAAAATTGTTCAATTTTTGACCAATCACAAAGCAAATCAAAGAAATCATAAGTTTTTATTGGTTATTTAAATGACAGATATTGGCATACTTAGGGCGTGTTCCAAGTATTTCAAGAAATGCTTAAAATTTTCACCGCTATAGTCTAGGCCTCTCAATCACAAATTCACAACTTTTTCAACGACCTACAAGTTATAAAAGGTCGCTCACGGTGTTGTAAAACCGTCCCGATCATCTGGGCGTTTTAGAATTAGAAAATAAGACATCAAAATGTTGCGAACGATCGTTGTACGAAACCAGATTTTTAACGAAGGCCTGAAAAAAGCTTTAAGGCGAAATATCACGAGATGTATTAGCACCGAGTTAGCAAGAAGGAAAGTTTCCAATAAGTAAGTCATTTAATTCTAATTCTGATTAAATTATTGATGTTTAATTGTGAAAATATGATATTGGATGCAGTGTTTCTGTGATCATTTGTAAATGATACAATTCGGCTGCGTTAGAATACGCGGTGCCAGTTGCATAACCAAAACGTCAATGGTCTTCACCTTGTAAGCTGACGGCCGCAGGATTTTACCGGCTATTTCCACGTGTGCTGTCATATTTATATATATCTATGTTTTAATGAAATATATTTTATTATCTTATATTAATATTATCTAAAAGTAAAATCCTACAAGCTCCCAGTCTCTTTCCTTAAGGAACATAATTGTATACTTTATAACTTAACCAGACTTTTTATTACATTAATTTTAATTTGAATATTTTTATTTTTTTTAAAGTAATTATTAAGCATAATTAACACTATACATCAATGTAGGTTAATTTTATCAATGGACAATTGTAATTTGCATTTATTTATTTTAATCTTGTACATTTAAAATGCTGCAAGACTCATTTAAAATGCCAAGTCTCATTACTTGAACTTAATAAATGATTATTTATAGCAATAAAAAGTTGTCAACTTATCTCTCTTGCCTTATCATGTTACAATCATGACTGCTCCATTATGATTTTATCTTTTCAATGTAAGGTTAAGGCCAATATATCAAAAATTCATTGATTAACTAAATAAACCAGCAGATAAACTGACTTCTTTCTCAATGTACACCGCTTAAATAACTTTTACTCAACCTGAAAGGAACTTATTAAAAATTCAGATCCAATGTTATACATTTTCACTGTTACAATTACTGGGTAAATAATTGTGTTATTTAATAATATTTTTAAAGTTAGAGAGACAGAATTGGAATAATAATTTTTTGTATAAAAATTATCTTGTATGAAAACCGGTAACTTGAATTATACTGAAAAATAAATTACATCCACTTACATACAAAATAATTTCAGTTAATACTTTTGTCATATGTTGAGGTTTATCATTAATTTCTGTTTACCTAGACTATTACATTATCTATTAAATAAAAAATATACTACCTTTTCTTTTATGATTTGATTTATCACTTTATTAGTCTTTCTGTTCCATTCAGTTGCTTATCCATAGTAGATTATTTTATGAAAACTGCAACAAGAGAAAATACAACATGTACTATTAGCATATTTTAAATTAAATCTGATGAGACCTTGTATAAATGTAAATTCACTTTTTATTTGAAGTTTATTTCAGTTACATTTTATCATGTTTGTGTTGATAAGACTATATGCTGGGGTATATTTAAGATAAACAGATTTTTTTACTATATCAGTGTTATTAAGATAATCAAATAAGATTTCTTTAATATGGCCAAATAAAGAACGTAAAAAAAGGACTTGCATTAAATGATGAACCTTTAATAACTTCGGTTTTGTGTAGTGAATTATTTCTCTTTTTTTCTCTTATTCTAAGTTTAAAATATGCATATAAGTATGTATATAATATTAGTGAGTATATAAAGTAGCTGGTTTTAATATCTTTGTTAGAACACCAAGGTGCACATGGGTATTTACTAGTAGTAGCTTCTCTTTAAATGTGAGTGTGTTTAATACATAATAAAACCATTGCCCTGTAGTTGTTCACTTGGTCCTAGTGCTGGGTGAGACATGAATATACAATGAGTTTGTAAGAGTAACATGATATTTTGTACTGAACCTGTGCAATGTACCACTTCAAATGAGGTGAGGAGATTTGTATGGTTTGTACAGCAGCAGTACATTTGAAGTGATGGTGGGTGCTGAGAGTCATCCCTTCATTTGTCCAGTTCAAAACTTCTAGTTCAGAAATGTTCATCAAGAATCTGATGTGTTCGGCCTCTTTCACCTCATATTACTAGAAATTTTACTATGAGTGTTTTTTTGTTCCTCCTTGTCATGTGTATATCCATAGAGGCATTATTGTACTGTTCTAGCATAAGCCTTGTTCTGTTCTTATCTTACATTTGAGGAGTGAGTAGTAGTGCAATAAAAAAAAATTAAATCTTACATTTTAAATTTTGCACCATATCAGTACAAATGTATTTTGTATGGGGAAAATGTCACACAAGTACTACTCATCACTTCTAAATGCATTCTCAGAACTTTGTGAAATGTGACTTTGTGCACTAACAGTCTCCACACTCTGCACTACTATTTATCTACTCACTATAATATCTTGAAATGAATACTGTGTTACCTAAACAATATGTTCCTATTGATATCTGCTAAGTAACATCCAAAAAGGAAAGAACACAATAAAGAATGAATGCCACATTCAAGATGGATGTAGAAATAATTTATTGGAACAAAGACTATATTCTTGAGAAAGGTATTACAGAGTCTGCTTGATAAAGGCTGATGATATCTGTGTACCTATGACATATACAAAATTCTTATTTTTAATGAATAATTAATTTATCTATATATGTAATTGTATATTCTATCACAAATATCTAATAATATATTGTTTGGCTTTTTATATATGTATTGTATTATATATTATACATTAAATTTATATGGCTACTTTTTATGCATGTTGTGGTCTCCAGTAACTGAAGGAGCACATTTATTTAAAGTGTAAGGTTATCTATATTTACAAATTGTTATGTGTATCCTTTGTTGGAGATTCTAATAAAATAAAAATAAAATAAAATGATTATTGATTATAAAATGTATTTTTCTGTGATAATTTTAGACTACTGTCATCAACACAAAATCAATCAGTACTATCTGTTCCCCAATGGACTATCCAGATGAGGTATTACTCAGATCTGCCTTCACACGTAAAGGTCAATCTCCCAGCACTTTCACCAACCATGGAAAGTGGGTCCATTATAAGTTGGGCAAAAAAGGAAGGCGACAAACTCAACGAAGGTGAGTTTCAAATCTTATGATATCAGTTAAAATCATTTCAATTACTATGAAAATTTATGTATTAGTCAAAGGTTATTATAGGATAATTTTGATTTAATTAAGTTTTATTTTGCCATATAGAATCCATTGGACCTCACAAAACATAATTGACTTGATTCAACATAGTGATACAAGTAGTTGAGTATACTATATAAGTACTCACAGATAGTACAGTTGCTATAGATATGGTTGACTCAAGAGATTTCACATCTCTGCATTTTGTGTACCCTTTGAATTTAAAGTGTCCCAAGAAGCTATTAAGTATAGTGTCTTCTTCCTCTATCTACCATGCTATTTATTCATCACTGATCGGTAGTTGTGTGTCCAGGTTCTCAAGCCCATAATTAACTTACATTAATGAATCTTTATAAGTAGTAAGAAGAGTAAAAAATAAAAGTGTATTTTTAACATATAGACAGCTTAGGTACTTTTTTTTCAATTTACTGTGTAGTCAAGTAATGTGATATTCTCTTCCAGGTGACCTTCTCTGTGAAATTGAAACAGACAAGGCCACAATGGGCTTTGAGACTCCAGAAGAGGGTTATTTGGCCAAAATCCTCCTTCCAGCGGGTACAAAGGGAGTGCCGGTTGGAAAACTGTTATGTATAATTACTGAAAAGGAAGCAGATGTTGCCGCATTCAAAGATTTTAAAGATGACTGTAAGTTGGTAGGCTACACTAAACATCAAAGTAAATTACATTTTAAATACACTAACAGAATTTAAGATTGACCAAATGAATGTAAGTAAAGTAACCTGCTTTGGTTGTTTAATAGTGATAAAAATTGCATGCTGTATTAGGTTCGACATCTAAACATAAAAACTAATTTAACTGGCAGACAAACACATTTTGTGTATCCCCAGGTTAAGCAAGTTTCGCTTCTGTTGTGGGTTTTATACAACAGAGAACTCTGGGCCGATCCCAAACACCAAGACCACAGTAAATAACGGAAAGTTTCTTTATGAAATTTACTATGCGAGGATTGGACTCGGAGCCTCTGCACTAGAGGAAGTTTGGCCGACTCAGACTGCTCAACCAGAAACCGTCATTTAAGTTGTTAAAAAAATTGTCTATAAATTATAAAATTAAATTATAGACATCATTCATTCATACTAGTAGTCGGCTGCCTAAACTGTTCACTTGGGTGGCCAGCCACCTGATGAGGTTGGAATAATAGTTGACACACTATGCCTTCCAGTGGTTGCACCACTCAAAGGCATAGTGTGTACTGCCAGTTCATAAACGAAATAGATGCTGTCGAGGAACCTTGTGTTGTGGAGGGGCTAGGCCATATACCCATATACGAGGCCGTGGCATTAAGGGCGAAGGACGGTATACCAAGGGGTTTTAGTGGGTTTCACTGTGGTGTGGTAATAGCACCTTTTTTTTCTGAGAGGTGCTTGTGCCGCCTCTACCTGGCTAATCCCACACACCAGCCGCGACTTTCCCCTATCGCGCAGCTATATATAAACAAATAAATATTCTTTTAAAACTCTTCAGTAGTAATAACCTTTGTCATATTTGGCATTGCACTATAAAGGCTAGTTGTCAACAAGTTGATGGTTTTGTTTTAATTTGCATGGTTTTTTTATGATTTTTTTGCATCCCACAGCTCCACCTGTACCAGTGAAGGCTGCTGAAAAAAAAGGTTATTTATGTTCTTTTTCATAAATTTGACATAAATATTTTTAATCAGTGTAGCTACTACATGTTTTGTTAGTGTTGAATATTTGCTTGTTGGCTTTTTGTATATGTATATTATAATATTTACTGTTACATATAGAAGTTTTCAAGATCTTATTTTAAAAAAATCAGGCACCCATGACTCATTATAAAATCAAGTGTTTGAATCCTGATAAGTGTTGATTAGCATAAAAACTATACAGCCTTATTGCTCTGTAAACCTATCATTTTGCTTTGGATAAGTGTAGAGGCTTATCTGTTCCTATAATGTGGGTAGGCCCAGTTCAGCATTGAGACATTGCTGAGGTGATATTATAAATAAATAAAGGTAGACAATGGAGTTATAGCCTTCATCATAAACTTGAATAAACTGTAGATCAAATTGATGAATTGATCTCAAACCTCAGGCTTCTTGTGAACCTGAAATGTTAGACCATGAATAATTCTACACTCAAACACTATATTAATTAGAAACAATTCATTATAATTGGATTAATGACATACGTTAAAATAAATTCTAACATTATTTACCTATAAAAGAAGGCTTTCAAATACTCTTATAATTTTGATTTCAAAATATTTTGATAGAAATGATTTTAATTATAGTTTAAACAAAAATTCCTGACTCGTACAAAATTATGACTTTATAAACTTGTATACGCATACAAAGTTAATAATGCCGCGACATTTTGTAAGATAATAAAGTGTGTCTCAACTGATTTCTGTGTCATCTTTCCTCTTAGAGTTTGGCCAGCGAGTCGTGTCATATGCTAATTTATTCTATAGAAAATTTTCGATAAGCAATGGGGGTAACTGAATCGATGTAATTACATAAATAAAGACACAGAAGAACCAAATCGCGTCATTCATGTTATATTTATGTTGCCAATTTAAGTTATTTTGACCTTTTCATTGGGCGTTTTTGACCCACTTTTTTTTAACGTACAGAGACCAAACTAATTTTACTTTGAAGAATAAAATCCCACCTTTCAAAATATATATTTTTTTTTATGTGACGACCGGCAATAATAGTTATTTAACAGTATGGGTGTATAGTATCCGCTTGACCGCCTCGCACCGCCTCGCAGTCGTACGTCATCCGTCGTTTCGATCTGTGCGTTTACACTTGTGTTTCACTTATTCTTTGAACTTTGAACAGAAATTGTCTAAAACAATTGCGGTTCAAAATATTTTCGAAATCGATCCAATAGTTTTTACATAATTAATTACAAAAATGCTTTAAAAATACTATAACGATAACAAATTAAAAAAAATAACAGTGCGTCTCGGGACGCCCAATAGAAGTGATAACTTATAACAGACAGACTGGCGCCGTAACGCGTTACGTAACGAAGGGGTTTACCCTCCCACTTATGACTTCTTAAAGTCATCACTTCAAAAAATTCTCGGTGTTCCCAGGGCCTGCAAGGATGCGACCATACCACTGAGTAGCAGGTACATTTATCTACATACCTAGCCCTGTTTCGTTTGTGTACGCCGTGAGTCATATGTCCAAATAAAATGCTCAATGACCTTTTCCGACATTTAGTTGTGCCACGAGTTGCTGCCCAGAATCTATTGTTTGAATTAAAAAAAACTAAAAAAATTATACGGTGTCTGTGTCCTATTAAGATACCCGGAAGTTGAATGATAGAAAAGACTTAAAATGTTGCATCATTAGCAGCGGCTGCGGCACCCGCTCCCGCTCCAGCTGCGGCCGCGCCCGCTCCTTCGGCGCCAGCGCCCCCGCGCCCGGCGCCCGCCGCCGCGCCCGCGCCCGCTCCTGCCGACGCTGGCCGCGTCTATGCCAGCCCCATGGCCAAGAGATTGGCCGAGATTAAGAATATACGTCTTGGAGGTATGGTTTTGTTATAGCTATTTCATAAATATTAATGTTATTTTGATGTGAAAATATATTTTTTCCTTTACCATTGTACCTTTAAATGGGTCATAATTAAATTCGGTAAGACAGAGTTTTCCTGAAAAAATGAAGTTCCCGTAGGATTGGGTTGAGATGACCTCTTTTTATCCCCATTATCAGAAGTACCAATGAAATGTATACGTACGTAATTACTAGATTTTGTGGTGTTAAGTTCATTCATCTTCACTTATCTGTCGACAAAAATAATGTTGACGAAATATTGCCGTCTTTACTTGATCCATCATAGTTCATAGATTGCTACGCACTTGACGAATTTTACTAACTATTACATATGTATTATAACTGTATAGTACCAATTTTGGTATACTCATGCAGCCGTGACAGTAAAATCTGACGCCTTTTATTTTTATACTGTACTGAATTACTCCACTGGGTTGATAAAGAATTTTACTTTAGAAAACAAGCAGCTTCATTGAGTAGGTGTTTACCGTGTCTTATTCTTCATTTGGATTGTGTTTGGTAGTCAGAAACATGAAAATATGAGAATTTTTAATATTTTTTTGGCAGTAAATCAGTTTATATCATAAAGGTAATAATATGGTATCATTACATTATTCTTCGACGTGACTACAAACTTTGAAAAAAAAATTTAAGTTATTGTTGTTTGTGTTGATCCAGTTCCAACAGAAGTTTCTTACGGCGACCATCACAAATCCTTAGAGATTTATCTAAAATCAATTGGACAAAAAAAATAGTTTTATTAATAGATAATCTAGTGCCCGAACGAAACTTTTTTTTTAAAAAAAAAACAATATCGGCCTCAGGAAATTATTCTCCAGATTTTCGAGAAAAAACCAACTAACTGTTGGTTATTAATTGTTTATAAAAGTCGAAATTTAAAAAAAACTTTCAACCATGCACTAGTTTTTTATGTTTTCCAAAAGCTGTCAAGGCTGATTTGCATTGATCTAGCTAAAGACTTGGGGAGCGGATTGACTTCAATATTATTCAACTGGGAATATGGAAGTTAGCACTGATTTGGTAGCGCTGCACTAACTTCACATCAATTTACATGACGCCAGTATGAAGTTAGCACTGGCTTCCTTCAAATTTCAAGTCAGTAGCTGGATAAATGTAATTCAGCTTTTATGCCTGGCGCCCTTTGGTCGTGCACTGCGCCCCGCCCTACTGCCCTACCGGCCAAATATAAGGAGAAGAAGAAAGTCAACGGTCACTATACCATATTCATCTTAGCATGAGACAAATTGTAAACAGTGTTTCTAAAAATTTATTTTATTTTATTAAATGTAGGGTGCCTATTAATACCTCATTTATTTGTTACATAAGAAATAAATATACAAATAACTAAAAACATACCATAAGGAGTAACTTATTAAAAACAACAAGTACAAATAACAAGAAATAAACGAAGTTGTCCTGGAAACAGCACTGTGACATCAACAAGCTGACCGTTAGTAAAGATGGCGGATATAATCCGACCGTTGACAAGACGACACATTAAAATGTGAAATGTTGGTAGTCTCTAATTCGGTAGTATTAAAAAAGGTGCCGACTTTGAGGATCAGATCTTTTAAAAGTTTTTTAACATGGAATATCTCTCTAATTTATAATTTCTTTAAATGAAAAAAGGATAGGCACATATATTACTAGATTGTCATTTAAAGTTTTACTAGTGAATGTTTTTCTTAGATTTTCAAATTAATATGTATATATATATATATATATATATATATATATATATATATATAACAACCCATTAACGTCCCCCTGCTGGGCTCGGGCCCCCCATAATAGGGGAACGAGTAAGTAAACCCGCCACGCTCGATGTGCAGGTTCTATCACAATGTTTTCCTTCACCATAGCTATCACGTGGTAATTGTAACAATAATGCACAATAGGTCAGAAAACTGCCTAAGTGGTGCATGCGCGTTCCGGCCAGGATCGAACCCACGCCCTTTGAGCTTGGGACGCGTGCCCTAGTCTAGCTTAGCTGATATTTTTACAATATTAAAAGTGAACAGTGAAAAATCTTTTTACAAGGTTTTATTAACTTGCTATGAATGTATGTATGTAAGTTCGGGTGGGATCTGCAAGTTCCCATTGAGCTGAAATTTTGCACGCATATGTATACCGCGTGACAATGCAATAATATGGTGCCACGGAGCTGATAGTAGATAGATAGAGTAGGTAGATAGATAGTCGGAAGGTGGTCATAAGAACTCTTGTACTAAACAAGATAGAACCGTCGTATTTGGGTTCGTTTTACGTGTCTTGGCTAGCAGTCTGCTGCTACATGATATCCAGGATCTCAAAGCTTGTATTAAATAAACTTATTTTTAGTTTGTTTACAATTCGTCTCACCGTTCCCCGAATGCGATATAGCATTGGCCCGTTTGTCTCGTGTCACGCAGGCCAGGGCTCCGGACTGTACGGGTCGATAAAGAGCGTTGACCTCGCAGGGATGGAGGCGGCGCCGGCGGCGGCCGCCGTGCCCGCGCCGGCCCCCGGCGCCACCTTCGTCGATATCCCGCTGACGGGCATGCGCGAGACCATCGCCAAACGGCTGCTGGTCTCCAAGCAGAGCGTACCGCACTACCAGCTGGCCACCACCGTCAACGTCGAGAAGACACTCGAAATGAGGAAGCGGGTCAATGAGAAGCTCGCGGCCGAGAAGGTCGATGTTAAGGTACGGCCATCTCCTTTAAGCCGCGTTTTCACAATAAGAGTCGGCTCGGACCGAGTGCACTCGGATGTCTACTCGGACGATACTCGTATTGTGTAAACACCTAATCCGAGCGTACCTACGTCCGAGTAGTTCTATAGATATAGAGTTATTTCGTTGGTTTAATTGTTTTAATACATAATCATATGTAGTTGTAGCACTCCACTTTGACAAGATTAAGATGTGGTCAGTTTTGTTTTTTTTTATTACTTCAAATATATTGTCTTTAATCAAATTAGCCAAAACTTAACAAGTTTTAATTGATTTGGTCTATGATTTATATTTAAATACATATATAAAACGACAAATAGCTAGATGGGGCGCCATCTATTAATGTAGAAATTAGAAGCTCTCCAGAGACTTGTTTTTATCTAGATAATTGATATTCCTAATTAATTGGACTGGCGGTTGTTTTTGTATCAATCTGAATCCGCCTCTTATGGCGGTATTTAGAACTAATATTAGTACTAAAATAAGTGACTTTTATAGTTTACTAGGACTCTCGTGCTCAGTGCCTTTACCGTAAGCGCCAAAATGACGTCAATTAAACAGGCCTAGAAATAAAGTGACAGCAGCTTACCCAGTACTAATTTAAAAGATCTGTACATTCTTATTTTTTTTCTTAATAATGGGAACGAAGATATAACACTATTTATTTTAAAAATGGTATTGTTTTCTGTCATCAAAATCTGTTATCAAATATTTCAGGTATCGGTGAACGACTTTATCGTAAAAGCTGTTGCGGCGGCGTGTAAGCGTGTGCCCACAGCCAACTCATACTGGATGGAATCATTCATAAGACAGTGAGTTCTTACTTATTATGTTACTAGTTGTGCTAGGGAAACTTCTTACCCGTAGACTTTAAATTATATAAAGATGGTTGTCATGACTGTTTTTATAATATAGTATTTAATCTTCCTTTATACCAATAATTGTTTTACAACTATTGTCCATTTTTATACTAATAGTATACCCAGAATATAATTCTTCGATCTCCCACCAAAAAGTCAAGGCCACCCTGATTTGAAGCATAACAATGACAGGTTCCACATGACAACGTGTTTATTAGTAAATTGCAATGCCTGCACCAAGAAACGCTGTGGTAAGCGCCATCTGTTTGACATTATTTGTCTATTTCGCAAAATGATTTTATTTATTAGGACAAAAAGTATCCAGCCCGGGGTATGAGCTAACTGTGTGTCAAATTTCACTTAATCTGTTGAAAAAATCGACAACAGCGCCATCTTTTTGGCTATCTCTATCCCACGGAAATGATGTCATTTATTGAGTTAAAATGAATACTAACTAATACTTTGACTCGGGCTATAAGCTAGATCTGTGCAGAGTTTCATTTACATTGGTTCAATACTTTTCATCACGTGATACGTTCACGGCGAGTAGAAGTTGTAGACGCTTATGTCCATATTGCGACTTCTAAGGACAGACTTTTTTAATTTTAAAGATTAAACGAAATTATAATTATTTAATATTCAGGTATGTATGTCTTCAAATTGATCAGCCCCGTCGTATTTACTGTTGTACATTGATTGTCAGATGAGTTAAGAATTTCGTTCAAGTTAGGTTGCCTGGAATAGACCACTTTTACCAATAAGGCCATTTATTATTTTTGACAAGAAAGTAGTTTTTTAATTGCTGTGCGTATTTGAAGGTTCTCGAATGTGGACGTGAGCGTAGCAGTGGCGACTCCCACCGGGCTGATCACGCCGATCCTGGCGAACGCGGACTCGCGCGGGATCATCGACCTCTCGCGCAACATGAAGGAGCTGGCGCTGAAGGCCAAGGAGGGCCGGCTGCAGCCCCACGAGTACCAGGGGGGCACCGTCACTGTGTCCAACCTCGGCATGTACGGTGAGTTCGCTACACTCGTGGAACATCTATGTATAGTATTATAACATTCTAAACATGTCTGTACATTGAAGCCATTTAAATAAACAACTGGAATAGACTGTATAAACGATTGAGATGGGAGATGGACATGATGCATTTTTTTAGGTTTCTTGTCTGTCGTCGGTTTGTTCGGGATTCATGTAAAAACTGTAGTAGCTGATTACAATGAGATTTTCGCTGATCGACAGCAAGTTATTAGGCTTAAAATCTGCACTACTTTTTATCTACTAGATTTAAAATGACCAGTTAAAAAAAAACTTGCCACCAATGTGAAATTTTTTTACTGTTCGATAAGAAATTTTATGTATCAAAATGTGTGATATTGTTTACCTCGGGAATCTTGGTTTGTAGTAGTTAGGATGCTTAAAAATTAGGTTATTCCCACACAGTTTTCTCTAAAACGATAGCTTATATTCTTTTTTAAATACTGTGGTACTTTGCGATCCGGAAACCCCGCGGGAATTTTAGGTTAAGAGTGGACAAAGTCGCGGGTATAACCTGATTCACAATAAGGTAGTAGACAGGCTATTATGTATATAAGTTTAGTTAGTTTCGTAAATCAGTTTTCCGTTATTTATTATAATCTGAGTGGCTGGGATCTGGCCCAGAGTGGTTTTTTTAATGATCTGAAAGGGAAAAACAGATGCGCGGCCATCACCTTTGGGCATTTGTAACATTAGAGCCATTGGAAACGCGGTGCTAGCCTATAAAATTATAATAATATAGATGGGATAGGATGGAGAGAAAAGGAAGGTATAAGATAATGGAGACGGTATTAGGGCATGAGATAGGAGAGGAGGAAAAGGAGGGTGTGTAATATTAGAGATGGGATAGAGGGGAAGACATAGGAGAAAAGGAGAACAAAGCATACAGGACTATCACTCACTGTACAAAACACGATTAGTTTAAGGTTAGATATTTCACGCCGATATTCTGAACTTTGTGTTACGCCAATCGTGCAGATCCAATCAGTTGGCTCTACCACATCCAATGTGGACCAAATTAACCAATTGACATAAAATATCGTGTTATTTATTTTTAGGTATAACGATGTTCAACGCGATAATAAACCCTCCCCAGTCCTTTATATTGGCGTGCGGCGGCTTACAAGAACTAGTTATTCCTGACAAGAATGAACCCAATGGGTATGTACTGCTATCCACTTATAGAATTAATAAGAATATTTCAGATGTTTTTTGGTCAATTTTATTTATTTTATTCAGAAAATAATGGAATACTAAATATTTTTGACATAGAAGTGGATTTACACCACTATAATGTATGAGCAAAACTTATATGCGTCCTTGAAGTATGTACAGTACTGGGCAAAAAATAATGCACATCGACCTATAGAAAGAGACATTCGGCTAATATAGGCTTTGTAGAGCATTGTCCCTTTCGCACACTACATGTGTTACGTTTTGTCAGTCATTCGACAAATACGGTGGAGTACGGTCGCGTCCAGTTCAAAATATATATAGAGAGTTGTTAACACCCCCAAATTTAAATAATTTTGAATTGTACTATGGCATCTTTAGGAAAAAGAGGGAAGTCTTTACATGGTCAGTCACGCGAAATTGTCTACAATGTGTATAAATATTTTTTAACTGGAGCCGACAAATTTAAAAATCATGAAGATAAAGACGTATGTAACTATTTTAAGAAGGTACAAGAGCGAGTTGCAAATGCCAGTGGAATTTCACAAAGAACTTTGAACAATATATTAAAGGAAGCCAGTACTGAAACAGATTCTAGTGCAATTAAGTTCAGTACCCCGAAAAAAGGTAGATCAAAAAAGCAATTTCGTTTAGATATGGACGATTTTGATTATGATGTTGTGCGAAGAATGGTGTATGATTTTCACTTACGATTTAATGAACTGCCTACAGTAAAATCATTAAAAGCGAAACTATCGGAGGCTATTAATTACAATGGATCTGAAAAGACGTTGAGAAAAATACTTCATGAGATGGGATTTCGGTTCACTAAAATGGCAGATAATAGAAAAGTTCTAATGGAAAAGCACGATGTAAGTCTCAAACGAATGGAATACCTTGATAAAATACGCGAATTTCGCGAAACAGGAAAAAATATAATCTACATGGATGAGACTTACATACACACATCACACACTAAAAGAAAATCTTGGAGTGATGATAAGAAAAAAGGTTAAAAAAGCAGATTTCAAAAGGTCAACGTTTGATAATAGTTCATGCGGGAAATGAAAAAGGCTTTGTTCCTGGAGCCTTTTTAATGTATAAATCCACGGACACTATAGGTGATTATCACAATGAAATGAATAACGATAACTACGAGAAATGGCTGGTTAATCAATTAATCCCAAACATACCCAGTGATTCTGTTCTAGTTATCGACAACGCACCCTATCACAATAAATATGTTGAAAGACCCCCCAATTCCAACACCATTAAACAGGAAATGATTAACTGGTTAAACAGGCATGAAATTCCAGTAGACCCAAAATTGACAAAACCCCAGATTTACGCTATTTTAAGTCGGCATAAGGAGAGGTATACAGAGTTTTCCGTGGACAAAATACTTGCTGAACATGGGCACACCGTATTGCGATTGCCACCCTATCATCCGGATTTTAATCCAATTGAAAATATATGGTTATGTAGCCTCTAGAAATGTGGGTATGAATTTAAATACAGTAAAAACATTATTGGCAGAAAAAGTAAACATGATTGGGACTGAAAAGTGGAAAAAAGTTTGCGATCATGCAATTAAATGTGAGAATGAATTTCGAAGATTTCAACACAGTCTAGATAATTACACTGATAGACTGGTAATAAATACGGCTGATAGCGACAGTGACATTGACTTCATTGAGAGCACTGATAGTGAATCGAAGGGGATTGAGGATTTATAATTGTTTTGTCAGAATGTATCACTTTTCAAAATAAATAAATCAATACGTAAAAATACATGTGTTTTTATTTTACTATAATCGAAGGACAACACTTATAGAAAAAAATTGTTTTATAAATAAATAAATAGAAAGAATAATCAAAATAAGCAACTCACAATAATTGTTTTAACAGCTCTCAATAGATACCGGACTATGAGAATTTCGTGCGAAAGGGACAAAGCTCTACAAAGCCGAAATTTGCCGAATGTCTCTTTCTAGAGGTCGATGTGCATTATTTCTTGCCCAGTACTGTAAATGTTATTGCAGGGAAAATAATTATAAGGTTCAATAAATAGTACATACTGAATTGAGATGGGAGAGTGTTGTGTTCTCACTTGCTCGCTATCCGGACTCTCATGCCATCTCTTTCTCACTACACACAGTCAGGTGTAATAAACGTTAACACCGGGCTACAAACTCACGGAGCTAACTTCTCTCGAGGCGCACTTTAGTTTTGCGTGTACTGTGAATAAATTTACGACTCACCTATGAATGTCAATTAAGCAAAATCCCAATGGCTAGAACAACATACCATGCGAATATATTTTTTTATTGCCTAAAGATGAAAAATAGGCACGACCCACCTGATGGAAAGTAGACATCGCTGCCTAGACTGCAACACCAGGGGCGTTGCTAGCACTTTTCCGGCCGCATATGTGTTTGGCACCAAATCAAATATCAAACACTTCCTCAGAACACTCCTCATTGTACAGACAATAGGTTAGATGGAAAGACGCAGTCTGTTTCGCAGGCTATTCGGTTCTAGACATCTGTTAGTATGGGATCGTCGATTATACCTACGGCGCGAGGCTCGATGGGGTCTAAAAGGTCTGTCTGGTTAGCAGGTGCTGTTCCATAGGTGTGAGTAATAAATACTCCACGTGCAACTTGACTTGAGTGTTGTAGAACGCAAGTCTTTGCAAGACGGTGGAGTACTACTTGGACCACTTTCCCACGCTAAACTTTTTGCAGGCAAATTTTAATTAAAGTATGACTATCCTTAGTTTCCGGACAGCGAAATTCATAACTTTCACTGCGTCAGCTGATCACAGAGTAATCGACGGCGCGGTGGGCGCGCAGTGGATGAAAGCATTCAAAGAAAACCTCGAGGACCCTGCCAACATTATCCTCTAAATAACAAATACGGGTTTAAATTACCTTAAAGTATCGAAAACCTAGGAAATTAACCTAACTCATCACGATTTGTTTCAGGGATATAAACATTGATACAACTTTCAATAATATCATTGCGTGTTTTAACTTATTTATTACTCACAGTCTAAAATAATAGTTTAAAAAGTCTAAAAGTCTTCATAACTGTGCCAACACGAATATATTGCATTTTATTAAGTTATCCCGAAGTGTTGCATATACTATAATACTTTTAATTATAAGCAATACTCGTTTTAACGGATTCAAACTCAAGACTTTTTGATGTTTATGGGACACTAAAAACTGTACATTCATTATTAGAATAAAATGTTTGTATACATGCAATTAAGTCAAGTTAAACTATTCATGAATAAATTTTAAATATATAGCTAGTGTTAGTGAAATGTAAGTATATCAGTTCACGCGTGTAACCTTAAAATTTACTCGCGGGGCGTGTAAAATACACTTGAAAGTGCGTGTAAATGAATGTTTGCATTTAATGTAGTTGTGAAAATTAAGGCCTTAAATGGAACATAACAACAATCTTTTATGAAGTGTAGAGAAATGTTCAATACGCAATGATATTAGTTTGGAAATATTTCTTATACAGGTGATATAATATGAAACAGTATAATGAGTGCATTTTTATTTTAAAATAATATCTTCTTAACAAATTGTTATGAAATAGGTAAGAATTGTTTTAGCCGTCCTTGGGACAGTATGAACTTAATAACTTTAATATATTTTTTTAATGAATAGTGCTGTAATTTCTGTCTTACTGTTATACAGTGACTTTTTTGTTTTTGAAAGTTCTCCTATCTGAAGGACGTGCTGTTAGAAGCGAATTAAAATAATTGTTTAGCAATAAGAAATGGTTTCCGTGCATTGATTGATTCACTGTACGATAACCAAGCACACACAAATATCACAATCAAAGATTGTTATCAGTGAAAGCTTTTAAAACATTGTTATGTCTGTTTAGTAAAATCTCCTGATTTTGTCGTTAATATTGAATAATATTCGCATTTTAATTAATTGTATAAATGGTATTTATTTATTGATTGTTTATGTTTTATTTTTCGTCTAATTTAAATAGTTTGGAGCATAGATCTATTAACGTCTCTTTTTATATGTTACTTCGATCGTTGTCTACCAAGACCTGGTCACTTAAGTTATGTATTACAATAATACTTCTATAGTATATGCAATTCTTTACTGGAATTTTAAATAGAACACTTATTTACTTAAAAAGACAATGTAGCCTGTTATTATTAAATACGAGTATAAAAATCAATTGGATGCTTGTACGAAACAGAAAGATTCTAAATCATTCTTAGAGCGAAAGAGAAAACAAGATTTATATCGTCGAAAATATATATCGTGTTTAGATTGGAGGCAGAATGTTAGTATACTTTGTTTGACATAAGATTATTCTTGTGACACCTGTCAAATTACGACTGTATAATGTATGCTAAATCATGTTGTACTATTATTTCGTTAATGTTGCAAAAAATTAAATAATATTTTATCAACTATTAGATATCGACTTGTAAATAGATATCAGCTATTTAATGTATTCTTATCATATATTTAATTCAACATTATTACGAAAACCAACACAGTTGAAGAGTAATTAGTTACACGAGTTGAACCCAATATTCCATAAAGTATTACTTTGAGAGTGTTATTATAAAATTATTTATAAATGATAAATAAGCCACTTCAATTGATGTCATTTTGACAGTAGCTGTCATAGGACTCGAGAATTGTTTATTAAAGTATAATTACGATTATATGGAATTATTTGATTTCTTTTGAAATAATTATTTTGTGCATATTATGTATTAGTTTCATGTATTGTCAGTTTCTTTACAGGTTCTTGGTAGCTTTTGTGTCGATATATAAAATTATAAGATGCAGTACAAACTGGGATGTCAGTGTAAATAGATTGTATAGTTTGCGCTATTGAAGTTGAGTTATTTTTTGGTTAATGAAAACTTTGTAACATTTTGGTGAAGCCAGATGATTTAATGGACGTTAGTGGAATTATATTTTACTTATAGAAGTTTTGTTATTTTATTTTTTACTAGCTGACCCGGCAAACTTCATACCGCTTCAGAATCAATAAATAAAAAATCTGATGATAAAAACTTTACTTTTAAATTTAATTTGATTTTTGAACGACTTAAATTTAATTGATTTAAACGACGGGACGAACATCAAATGTTTGACACGTAGGAATATTTTGTGATGGAAAGCGAAATTGTTGTACCTTTTAAACCTTCCCTGGACTTCCACAAATAATTCAAAACCAAAACTAGCTAAATCAGTCCAGCCGTTCTCAAGTTTTAGCGAGACTAACGAACAGCAGTGATTTATATATATATATATACATTTCTCGTATATTTTCATTATAGCTTCCACGTACTTTTGTTCGCGTTATACTTCATATCTTTAAGGAAACATATTTCCAGAATAAAAAGACTATCTCCTGGCCTTGAATATAAACCAATATAAAATTACCAAATTATACCGATATTAGGCAGTGAGGCAAAAGAATTATGTAACTGAAAGTTAGTGGTTGTAGTAAAGCCGATTCGACAAAGTGTTCCATCTAAACATAAAATTGATTCTTTCAATGCAATTGAATGTATTCTTTCACTTCTGCGCTTTTCAACCAAACTTATTCTGTTGGGTTGGTCATGTTGCACTTGGTATGTACTTAAATAAAAAGTTAATCAAAGTGGATAACCGAGTCTTAGGCTGGTGTGCACCGACATTTAACCGGCGGTTAAAATAAAATAATCACTGTTTATGCATACATCTTTAGCGATTAATTTATTTTTACCATTGGTTAAAAGTCGGTCCACATCAGCCTTAGAAACAGTAACTGAATATAGGTATACTACTGGAATTAAAATTAGTTGCCAATCTCCAAACCCTTCGTATACATAATGTCCACGGCACTTCTACGGCATTAAGCTGCACTTAGTATAATTTGTATGTATACCTTGTGTTTACATCTTTTTATAAATTACATGATACCTTCGTAAGTTTAGAGTGTAACTTTGTGTGTGGATTTTAATCTTCCGTCTATGATATTTTTAGTCTTTGATTTATATACTCGCGCTGCTCATTTGCCTCACCATTTCCCGCTGGTTGCCATGGAATTGTGCATAATATAAATATTACCTAAAAGACAGTAGGTAGGATGGGCAAAGATATAGCCATTTATAATACATACGACCTCATTTGGCAAGGGCGGATCGCGCGACCTTGGTTTTAATAACTCATTCACTATTGAGGTTTTAATATAATTGAGTTAAAAAGTAATGATCAAAATATTGCGTGCAGAAACTTGAAACGTGTCATGGACAATGTCACTGGTCATTTTGTTTGATTATACAAACTAAAGATGCCAAGAATATTCGTCTGCTTTTCGGTTGAATACTGTGTATATTCGGCCAAATATCGAAATCAATATGCCAAATCATGAAACTAAAAACGCACATATTGCTCAAAATTGAAAATTTACATATTTCCACTAAGAAATTATAACTAAACTACGTTTTAACAGTTTTAAATGCGGTTGTAATAATTTTTTTATTTAAATATTCGTAAAACACAATTTCGGCCAGTTTTTAAAATTTCAGTATCAAATAAAAATCATTTAAAAATACACTTTAAGCAATAATTTGTGAACCTGAACCTACGCGCGAATTGCATATATCTTATGCTGAACATACTGTAGCCGAATATTTAGAGTTTCGGCCGAGGCGTGGCCGAATATTCGGTATTCAGGCAAACCACTATTCACGGCATCAGTACAAATACGTAATTTTTAAATAATAATTAATATTAATATAACAAAACAAAGTTTGATAATTCGATTGAAGATTCTATTTACATACAAGAAAAAGCGACAAAAATGGCTGATACAGCTACCGTGACTGATTCAGATGCGGAAGTAAAAAAACCGGTAAAGGAAATTCCGGTAATACAAGACCAAGGTTTCTTTCAACACGACACTGGGGATGTGTACAATGGATATTTCGAAGCTAAAAAGAAGGATCATAGCGTTAAAATGCATGGTGACTAAATCTATGTATTAACACTGATATTGGAGTCTGGTACTAAAGTACGCGTGGCGTGAATTAGCTAAAGATGCTATCTCTCGCTTTTTTACTTACATCTTGGTTAAGAGAAAGAAAAGAAGATTGTGCTTGAAATTCAGTACTACGGTTTGCGGATATGTCGAAAAGTTCCACTTAATAGCTGTGTGAAAGTCCTTAGACCGCGTAATGCTTAATATTGATGGAGGAATTTCATTAGTCGTTTTTTTTTAATTTTAAGGCCTTTGGCAGGCAAACAAGTAGACGGCCCACTTAATGGAAGGTGGTTAGCGTCGCCTATAGACATTTGCAACACCAGGGACGTTGTCAACGCGTGGCCGTCCTCCAAGGAATGTTAACGCCCTTAAACGACCCCATGTCATTTTGCAGAGGGAAAACCTCGGCGGGAAGTTTCCTCCAGATCATTGTAGTACACAGAATAAAGATTCTAGAGAACCGTTGCGTAGTTCAGAGTGGGAACTAAAGGAAACTAGGGTGAATATCCCGTCGATGGCGAGCGGTGCGGTTGTAAAAATGAGGCGTTGTTACCAAATGAAACGGTTCCTCGGAACACTCCCCGTTGTACAAACGGTAGAATACGCAAAGTCGAAAGTTATACCGCAGGCGACGTAACTACCATATTATCGATTACTTTCATCAGTTTAACCTGCCTACGGTAGTCCTCGCATACCGTATATCAACTGAATTATTGAACACACTCACCTACATAGTATGTCTTCTCTTACGAATGTCATACTGATAATAATATCCTATAAATATCCCACTGCTAGGCTCGGACCTTTCTTTTTAGGGCAATAAATACCCTAGTATACCCGCCACGCGTGTCAAAGGCGGATTGGCGGGTTTGACACATCTATTATCTCGATGTGCAGGTTTCGTCACGATGTTCTCCTTCATAGTTAGCACGTGATAATTGTAACAATAATATTCACATTAGGTCAGAAAACTGCCTGAGTGTTGCATACTTTCGGGTTAAGAATTGAAACCACACCCTTTGAGTTTCGGACGCGAGTGCGCTATCCGCTATATTACACTTATACTTTATGCCTAGATATATCTATATACATAACTTATACTTAACCTGAAACTAGAATAAAAATACATGCAATTAGGTAACGTTATCAACATCTATGGATTTAATAGGCCCACCGATTCATATCGTAATCAATAGACCTTATTGTCTACTGTAATTGTGGGCCATTTGAAAGTTAAAAACAAGACTATTAACAGTTTAAAAGTCCCTTTGTTTTAAATCGTATACCATTTAATGGACCGTATCACAATCTTCATAAGAGTGTTACGCTCTAATTGCTTAACTGTTTTGCTTGTAGTGCGTTCTGTCCGTTTTAATGCTTGTTACATAATGTTTCACAACCGCTCCTCTGCAGCGTTGTACAATTTCCTTAAAAAGTGTGACTTCAGATTTAGGTTCTGACAATTATTGAAATGCTATAAGTGAGTTTGTTTTCCTTACCTTTAGTTGCCGATTATTTGATTATTAATTTGGTTAGGTTATGTCCATTAAATATCGGAGATGAATAGTCCTTGTAACTGGGGTTGGCAGAGATCTTTTGGAATGCGAGTCAAATGCCTACGCTTACACTATATTTCGGTTCGTAGCAGGGCCCATTTCCCTTCTGACTCTTTAGATTGCTTTTGCACTCCTTTACACATAACAAAGCGTAGGATATTCCAATTGCTCATCAAAATAATCAATTACAAGTATATACCTATAAAAGTGACTACCTATAGGTCTAGAATATGGCTGCGAAACATCATGCAACAGAAACGGTTTTATCCGTGCAGGAACGGAGAAAGAATATAATTTCCTGCGGCCGGGCGGCCTGTCGTAGGAGGCGACAAAACAACCCACAGCCAGGTGGTAGATCATTTGCCCGACTGGATGCCTACCACCCCTGGTCTAAAGTATGTCGCCATAACAACCTTGATTTGTGTTCCGGCATTAGTGACCAGGTTCCAGTTTTCCTTAAGAGAGCAGCAGCGCATTTGTACCACATTTGGCGTTGCAAATGTCCATAGGCGATGGTAACCGCTTTCCATCAAGTGGGCCGTCTGCCACTCTGCTGACCTCCTGCAATAAAAAAACCTCTTGTTTATAGGAACAGGCACGTACACAACAGCCGAGGGAGAAGTTTACACTGGTACTTGGGACGCCGATAGACTTGGTGCGAACGAGGTAGCCACTATTACATTCATTGATACTTCAAGATATGAGGGTTATATCAAGGACTGGTGTTTTGCCGGCCTAGGAAGGTACTTCTATCCCGACGGAAGCGTCCTTCATTGTGATTTTGTGGACAATTGTCCAATGGGCCACCTTACGTTAACCGATCCGAATGGTCATACATGGCTCGGGAAAGCAGATCCGGGTTACGGTTGGTTTGAGCCTGTCAATCATTTCTATGATATGCTAGAGAAGACTCGTGAACCTCTCAAAGTAAAGCGTCGGCATAAAAGTAAGGAATTGCAAGAAGCAGCACCGACTGTTTCTAAAATGAAATCGAAATCTGTGATTAGGAGAGCATGACGCTATGGAATTTGGGTCCTAAGCTTCCAATTCAGAGGTTAGGGTCAGCTTTCCTACAATTTATCCTTCATTTTGCATGATCTTGTCCATCTCTAATTAAAAGATTAATTGGCACACATATATAACGAAATCAGTATTTCTTAGGCCTATGTACCTTTTTTAATCGGACTCACATCTGTACTCCATATAAGCTCGTGGTTTCCGTGACACGTGAACGTATCAGCTGGAAAATCAACCACCGAGTAAAAAAATTCACGAGTGAAAGCACATCTTGCAACGTAGCGTAACAACTTGTTCCCATTTATTGGGTGTCGGGCGTTGTATTATAATCGGTTGTCGGTGACTCTATTTACACTTGTCGGTTGTCGGACCCGATCGAAGCCGAGATATTCGCGATCTGCGCTAGAGAGCAGTGACCAGCAAAAGAAGGGGGAGAAAGCGAGAGTTGCCGGGTCTGACTTCCGACAAGCTTGAACAGCGTCATACTTACTCATAGGCGAACGAGATCTGACACGATTTTTTTACGGACGTAGAGGGCTGGCAAAACACTCAACATTTCTTATCGGCGCCGTCAAAAAAACGGTGTCGGGTAAGTGTGAACGTACAGCTTTCTATAAAATGTTCTGACACTAAAGGCGTCGATTTTTTGTCGGGCCCACACCGGAAAAGTGTGAAGAGGCCGGTAGTACCTGCTACGATAACTGATATGATGATGACTGATAACTGTAACGATATATCTTAGCGATTTATTTGTGCAAACCGATTTGCGCAGATTTGTCTATCGTGTCTATGACAAATCGTTGCACATTATCGTTCATCGGTGGCAGTTGCAATTTTCATTAGATAAATAGTTGTCAATTGCATTTGCACAGCTTTAGTAGGGTAACCAAAGCCAGCAGATTTAGGTATGCAGGAGGCATTCATCGTTACATAATTATGCCAATCTTGTGGAGCGAAATTCAACTTATTTAATAAGTTGGTACGAGAAAATAGTTTTTCATGAGCCAATCTTTACACCACATACGCCGTGATTTTCTTTCAACACATAGTCAGGCCCAATAACGTAAGTGCGTTATGTTGCTTCATCGTTTATGACATGTTTCTTGCGCGAACTTATGCGGAGAACGACGACGAGATAATCGACTCCGATATCGGTGGCATGTAGAGAAACTAGGGGCGTTCGATTTGACTACAGTCTGAAATCGCTACGATTATAAGACGGTTCCCGGCTAAGTATTGAGGTGAATGACATAATTTGATAAAAACCTAAATTATGATAAATACCCACATACATAATTATGTCGATTTATAAACTTTAATAGACTGAAGATTACGGTTTTGTGATGTAATTATCCTCTTTTTTGATACATTCTTCCGTCTTTTGTGATGTTGATTTTCTTTCACTATATTTTGTAATGATGAAATAAATGGTTTCAACGAAGCATACTACTTTAAAGTCACACCTAATATGAGTTAAACGTTTCTTAAAAAGGGAACTCGTCAGCGTAGTATTTTACGCAGTGTGAATTAATAAAGTGGGTGTTAAGTAACAACAATCAAAGTTGAAAACAACCTATAGGACGCAATCTAAACATTGTATGTGTTCAAAGTAATTTTACTAATTTAATTCTATGTGAAATATTTTCACTTACTTTAGAATACCGTAGTCATTTCGATTATTACTGAACCATTATATCAGTCTGTATGTGCATGCTTTAGCCGTTATTCTCACAAATTTCCAGGTTTAGACTAGATGAAAGCCAGAAAGGTCTACTTTAATGATATTAGAGATGAACATAATTTGAATAGTTTTTGAGATATTTCTATGGGATTTTTGTAATGAAATTATGACTAACTACCGTAGCCAAACGATATAAATATGTACAGTCTGAACGGAAGCTTCCACTGTTCGCGGACTGCTTCACTTATTTTTTTTAGGACACGATTCATGGTTGTTTCTCAATCAAATTAGACCTATACCTATAATCTTAAAATAAATGACATCATGATATTTGTCTAGAGTAATTTACGTGGGCAAAAATTGGAAATGATATCATTTAGACAAGCATTAACTTCCCACAAATGAGCATTGGCCTTTCCATTTCTGGAAGTCTGGTCACTGAACCATCCAGTGGGTCTATAATAACTTGGTGGTAAAAAAATTAGTATTAACTTAGTCATTAAATCTAGAAAAAAATTACCAAATTATACCCCTTCAATGTGTCAAATTAAGAACTTTCGCTCTCGCAGCTCGCAGCAGCCGTCATGTCCAACGACAATCTGCAAGAGTGTAGCTCACGCTTCTATTCTAGATGGCAATTTTCTTTTCAGTTTTTGACAATTTTGGTTCAAATATTTTTTTTTCTAATTGAGATAAATTAGTTCTTTGGAAGCTTCCAACTTTTGTATGAACTTATTTGAACAGAAATATTGGTCTTTATTCTGACAGCGTCTACTAGTCATGTAGAATATATGGGCTTCTTATTATTCTTCTTCTTTGCTTACATGTTTGTGGTAAAGTTACATTCTATAATACATATTGTTTTTACACAATATAATATAATAGATATATGATAATAATAATAATAAAAACAGCCCATAAATGTCACACTGCTGGGCTCGGGCCTACTATTATAGGGGGAACGGACAGTATACCCGCTACTCATGTCCAAAGCGGTTGGGCAGGTTTGACATATCGATTATTTTAAGGTGTAGGTTGCATCATGATTCATGATGTTTTCCTACACCGTTTTTAGAACGTGGTAATTGTAACAATATGCACATTAGGTCAGAAAACTGCAAAACTGGTGCATGCGTCGAAGAATCGAACCCGCGTACTTTGAGATTAGGACGCGGGCGCTAGCTATTACGCTACCACGACTATATTATACTAATGTATATAATATGTTAAGATAATTTATTAGAATACATGCCAGATATTAATGTGATTAAGCCCTTGACACGTAGGTTATGGCTACTATTTATTTCAAGAACATCTTGTTTCACAACATTGCGTATATTTACCAGTCACATTTGGCATGGAGGCTTTGCAATCATCATGTACAGATGTGGCAGACTGCACGCCACCTACGAACGAATTAGTACTAGTCGTTTTACAGTTAAGTATGAAAGCCTGTGAACAAACTGTTGGTTCTGTTTTGGCCTCGGATGTACACCCACGTTTTATTCACCAGCTTAATTTAGGCTCTACATGTATTAGAAGTTTCGTGCTCGACGCCTATTGTAGAAGAAAAGCGGGGGAGAAGGCAGGTCAGTATATACTGGATGCGTTCCGTAATGCCGTCATAGGAGCGGCATGCTGCGTGACACGAAGCCATGTATCTTGCGCAGTAACATGGAGTGCTAACAGTAATTAGGAAGGACACTGAAATGGCTTGGCTGTGTGAAGGACAGCGATTTTATAGCCTGTTACGACAGCCATTAATGTCTATTTGACTGATGTCTTTTGCGGTAAGAAAAGTGGGTAGACACATTTTACGACCCTTGGCTTACGTCATAGGCTTGAAGTGTGTGACGTACTATAAATGGTGCCCTAAAACATGCCTAAAACCCTTAGAGAGTTTTTTAATACTTACGAATAATTCTGTTATATTTGGACAAGCCTATATATATTTTGTTGTATAACAAGGGTTTCATTAGTCAAATTAAAAGTAAATAATAAATCTCGCTCATACACAAAGTTATAGTAAAGACGTGTTTTTTAAACATTTACTTATATAAAGAATTTTGTGTAGATAATAATATATAACAATAATAATATTAGTCTATAAAGGCATCTGTCACTCACAGTTTGTGCCAAAGCAGATTGGCAAATTCTCATAATTGTTTTATTAATGTTTTACGGCCTCTGTAGTCGAGCGGGCTAAGCCTTTGCCGGCTTACCTAACTGCAACGGAGACACTACGGGTTGGATTCCTGGTTAGGTAAATTTCGATAACGAATTTGCTCCGATATGTACTATGGCCTGGGTGTCTGGGATCGACTCCAAAGTAGTCCGTTGTATATTACCTGTAACACGTAACTTTCTTGATTTGGGTATACATATACCTACAATATGTGTGTTGGTCTGCCGATTAGAATTATTTTTAGTAATCATCAGTACTTTGTGATAGTATTCACTTTAGGTATTTAACTGCTCAGTAGGCATGTTCCCCGACCATGATTCGAATTCACATTAATGATATAAGATGTGGACGGTTTACTCTCTTAGATATATCACAGCTTGTTAATTACTCAAGCCAATTTCACAGCATTCTGTATATACTAGCGTTTACCCCACGGCTGTAGCAATTACTTATTTTACTTACATAAAAACTGAATTTGGTTTTATATAATATATATACAAACCTTTAATGATTTTTTTTCTACTTGATGGTGAAAATCGCTTAAATATGGGTTGCGTGATTTAGTAGGAGTTAGCGGATATACAGACAAACAGAGGCGGAGAGCAACTTTATTTTATACTATCTAAAGAAGACAAAGAAGCACGAATAATTTGAGTAAACGACGCGGACTAAAAGATCTGCTTAGAAACAGGAACTTGAGAACATTTGTAAAATTTCGGTGAAAAAATAAACCATGTATTTTATTTTATTTGGGTTTATGGCTTGGCAGCTAGGCCTTTAAGCCAGATCTTAGTTAACAATATAGTTTCTTCATTTACTTATGCCTATGTGTAGCACAGCTGAACTGTAGGTAATCAGCTAGTGCCATTCAACTGAGTTCTTGTGACAACTCAAAAGGCCACATTTGACTATACAGTTCACATTTCTCACAAAACACATAATTACTACTCAAAAACTATGAATATCCTACAACTATTGTTCATTTTAGAGTAATTTTACACATTTTTAGAAAATAAAACTGCACAGCACAACATCTCCTTTCAGTTCCCGCCAAAAACCCCCAATAAACCATGATTATGCGCCAAACCATAGATAAAACTTATATAGCCAAACCATAAACTATGAACGTTTCCAATAGTAAATTTTTGATATTGCGCTTTCATGTCCGGCTGGACCAATATTGTACTTCCGCTGGTCAATCGTGCGCCAGCAGCGATAAGTAAATAATTTGGCTAAAGGAGGTTATATTCTGTAATTATTTAGACCCAAAAATAATAGTTTAAAAAAAAAACTAAAAAACACGCTTTCATAAAAGATCCAACTAAAAAACAGAAAATGAAATTTAATAAATTTGGTTTCTGATGAATGGGGTCTTACCGTGGAGTGCAAAAAAGAAATAATTAATCAATTTGATTAAGTACAAAGTAAAAAAAATGAATGTACATTATTGTAAAAAAGCGTGGAGTGTATTCAAAGCGCTTTTTAAGATATTATAATACAATTTTTTTAATGTTTTTAAATACAAGCTTTTGAGATCCTGCATAAATATCATCAGCAGAGTGCTAGCCAAGACAAATAAAACGAGCCCAAACACGACGGGTCTATCTTGTTTAGTACAGGAGTTCCTATGGCCACCTTCCGACTCCATCATCAGATCAGCTCCATGGTACTATATTATTGCATTGTCATCGACCTTTGACAAGTGTGCAAAGTTTGAATTAAATCTGATCGTTCAAAGTGGGACAAAATCGAGCTCAAAGGGGTCGGTTACAAACATACATACATACATACAGGTAGGTAAAGCTAATAAAAGCGTGTTAAAAAGTATAGTTTCTTGTTCAATTCACTTCAAATACAAAAAAATCTAAATCAATACAGTGTAGACAACTTTGCAGCAAAACATAAAGGAAAGTCGCAGTCAATATGATTTTAAGTACCTAATAGGTAATGAATGACTCGTGGGCAACCTGACAAAGTATTTGTTACTATATATATTGTTTTCACTAATCCGTCTATCCCACGGAAATGACGTCATTTATCGGGATAAAAAGTATCCCAAGTTACGCCCCGTGATATAATTTAGCTTCGTTTCGAGTTTCATTTAAATCCGTTCCGTAGTTATTCTAACGAGATGTTCTAACAGGCAGACAGTCAAAAATTCTAAAAGTTGCATTTTCGGAATCTCCTGGTCTGAATAATTATCTCCCATGATTTTTTTTCACATTTTTAAACGCAATATACAATTTCAAACCATTGACAGATTTGTTATAGTATAAGTATAGATAGATGTTTTAAAATGAACCAATTACCAAATACATCGTCAAAAGAAAACAAATCTACCTGATCTGAACGAATGGAATGGAATTCCAAATTTAAACATTTAAGATAGTTTGTGACTACAGAAACTGTTTCACTCGTTCCATATTCAACTTCTTTATTGTGTTCTCATGTTCCCGCTCCATCTGGGATAATGTTAGTCTTAGTGACTGTGGCTGAATGCGTCTTGTTTATAGTGTTAAAATATGCCGTTACTGATTAGCTGTATAGGTGGGGATAATGTTACCGCTATAGGCCGTTTCAAATGTGGTGATGGGTGTAGTGTTATTTGTGATGCTATATTGTTTTTAATTATGAATGACCTTACATTGACAGATAACGTATGTATATACACTAATGTGGCTATTCGGTAACTGCATTATTTTTAATGCTATAAATAAGACTCATTTGGCTACAGTCAATAACTTTAACATTATCTCATATGAAGCCCGAGCATCAAGCTCGAATAGGTTCTAAAACGGCTCAAAGATTAAAAATATATTCTTCCTAATTTTAGTGTATGTTTTTTTAAAATTTATTTTAAGGACTTTTGGACTGGCGTCCATATCAGTCCATGGAAACAAAAAAAAAATTACAATCACATTAATAATAATAACAATTACATAAGCAGTGTATGTTTGATTTCGCATTATTGTAAGATTCAAAACATATGAATATATGTATAAGTAAAGTCAAAGTCCGGCGCGTACAAAGTGTCCGCCACTTTGAGCGCGCCGGACACAGCTAGTTTTTATTAGTCAAATACGAGTAAGGCTCCAAGCCTTCGTGTCTGAAAGCGTCATGATGTAACCGCGTCATGCGTCAGGCCGTCAAGCAAGCGGAGCCGCCGGCACCTAGAGGTGTGTCAGATGTCGAGTCGTAGAGACGTGTTGGGACGGAGCGGCATAGACCGCGCCGCCCGCGCCCTTATCACCTTATCTTATCAACCCTTATCAGCGCATCGCGAATCCCCCGCCCGACCGGTTGATCCAATAAATCCACACGTGCGAATCCAGCCAGATGTGCTTTAATTACGATCATGTACCGATTGTTAGTGTGTGATTTGTGCTTGTTACTATTGTTCTTTGGATATGCGAATGGTCAAGGTGAGGTCTTGATTTGTTTACCCATATGTTAGGTACGTTGAAAGTGTTCGCTGATAACAGATAACAATTCCTTACATTTTATATATGTTTGTATCACATGCGCTATGAGTAACACGTTCACGATAAGTTTTCGTTGTTGGTATAAAATTTTATTATTTGGTCATGAAATGTCGAATATACCTTGAAATAAATATTTATGAACTGAAACAATTTCTGTGAGTATAGCGGAGGATCAAAATACGCAGTGTTTTGAGGAATCCAATGTGTAGGAAACATTGATTGCCTTATGATGATGAAATGTATGATAGTTTTTTTATAACATGTGACGGTATTTTTAACCGACTTGAAAAAAAGGAGGAGGTTCTCAATTCGTCGGAGTCTTTTTTTTGTTTTTTTTTATGTATGTTCACCGATTATTTCCGAGATTTATGATCCGAAGTTGATCTTATTTGTTCGGCGCGGAATAGCTGCCATTTGGTCCCCTAAAATTTGACATAGTTTGGCCCAGTAGTTTTCATTTTATGAACATTTTTTTATGAAAAAAATAATTCCATTCCAAGCGGCTCCTTTTTAGGTTTTAAAATTTAATCAAAATTTTTGTATATTACTAAGCAGCCAATTAAGATACTCACAACATTTTTCAGTGCGTTAGTATTCTGAAGAAATTACATCTGATATTCTGTTAAAATATTGCGATAATAGGCTCAAAGGCTGAGCACTCCTTAACTTTTGAGTTTAGATCTGATGAAGGTTGCGATAATTTACGTGATAATGACACTATCTTAGTCCCAATGCCTTTTAGTCCCTGTACGTGTTTAAAATATTGTACGAGTCTTAGGGCCGCTTGCATAACGTTCCTTAAATTAAGAAACACTAAACGCATTTAACACCCTAAGTACGATTAGAGTCTTGCACAACGCAAAATTTGTCGCTAAATATGTTTATAGAACTGTCAATACATTTTGTGTAAAACATATTTAGGGAGTTTAATATGATTAATTAATTTTATTTAAAGGCGATCGTTATGTAAGCGGCCCTTAGTTATATTTCGGAAGATAAGTAGGTACACCTAGTCCAAAACGTAACTCTATAAAGCTTCTGAACCCTACTAGACCTGACCAAATGGCGCCACAGGTCAAAGCAATAAAAATTAAAAGCCTTATGCTCTCTTTATTGTACACATACGAGTTATATATAAAACTTTAAAATAGTGATGATGAACAAAGTCGAGCTTAAAAGGAGTTTTTTCCAGCAAACCTATGCGTCTAACGAATGGGGTTGTGTACACTAAAGATTATTTGTTAAGTGTGTACTTAACACAGTTATACCTAAATGTAGGTACATTCACATATCGAGCTTGTTGTGGTAAACATCGTAGGTAGAATTTAGGTATTTCAACCTTTTTTATTGTAACATGCAGCTAAACTAATCTTGAGCATAATAGAAAGATATTTAGGCCCATTCCATCGAAAATGGCAAAATTATAAACATGTTTCAAATCTGAGCCCTAATGTATTAAACTAGTTCTCCTGTAAAATTTTGTAATGGTATTTATATGTCACTTATTTATTTATATGTCACTTACGATGTTCTTCTATAACAGGATAGATACTTCAAAATTAAGATCTATTTGCATAATAATATATCCTATTGTCCTATGTCCTATTGTATTCGCTCATTAGCATCATTAACCAGGTGTTGCAGATTCTTTTGCATTTGTGAAGTTTAAAACGACGGCCTGATGGAGAGAGGGGGGAAGTTGAGCAACGATTACGATACGGGCTTGACGCGTGTACAGCCGGGAATCTAATAGTGATGGACTTTGCGCGTTTTATTGAATTACTACCTTCAGCATTACGTTTGGATTTGTTTTGTTCGGTTATATTTTACTTGTGTTATGCGTGTTTGTATAGTTCTTATAAACTTTATAATATTTCTAACGGCATTTTAATTCTAGTCCCGCTGACTCGTAACAATATGAAGAAGCGAGTAGATATAGAACGACTTATGGCACCCTATGGTGAATTAGTCGCAGAATTTTTTTAGAGCTACATATTTACAGCTATTTACAAGTGACTGTCAATGTTTACAACTATCACAACCATATGCCAAAATTAAAGTAATCAAGAGTTTTAGCTGGGAACTTGAGACTAAAATGTAGGTGTGCAGTTTTATTTTCAAGAAATGTGTAATATTAGAGAGAGAGATAACTCTTTATTGCACACCAAAACATACAATTACAAAAACAGACCATATTTACAATATTATCTATACAATAGGCGGCATTATCGCTCAAAGCGATCTCTTCCAGGCAACCTAAATTATTAGTTAAAAAAAAACTTCGTTTAAAAAACCCGACTTCAAAAACTAACACAATAAAAAAGTATAAAATAACTTATTTCTAAAGTTATTATTATTAATATATATTATCTTAAACATCTTAAAGTCGGTGCTTAGTAATTTTCAAAATATACCTAGTAATTTTTATGTTTTACTTTGCACCGACTTCAAGATGTTTTAGATAATATATATTAATAATAATAGCTTTAGAAATAAGTTATTTTATACTTTTTAGTTTTTTAGTGTTTTAGTTTTTGAAATCGGTTTTTTTAAACGAAGTTTTTTTTATTTGTTACTTTTTAGTGTCTAGCTATGTATGGGTAGACCTACGAAAGGTGCCGCGCTCCTTAAAAAAATATAGGTCCAAGAAATGAGAACAAAAAATTTTCGTAAAATGAAAACTACTGGGCCAAATTATATTAAATTTTTAGGGGACCAAATGGCAACTATTCCGCATCAAACTAAATAAGAATCACGTAAATCGGATCATAAAACTCAGCGTAATCGGTGTACATACGGAACGGCACGGAAAATTTTTCATAAGAAATGTTCATAAAATGAAAACTACTGGGACAAAGTATATTAAATTTTTAGGGGACCAAATGGCAGCTATTCTGCGTCAAACAAAAAAAGAATCACGTAAATCGGATCATAAATCTCGGAGTAATCGGTGTACATACATAAAAAAATATAAAAAAACATACCGATCAAATTGAGAACCTCCTCCTTTTTGAAGTCGGTTAAATATATATTTTTATGATTAAAATTTCGACTATTCAGTGAAACATGCTTTTTAAGCTGCCACAAGACCTCCGTCGTTTGGCGTCAGTCAAAGACCTACTTTTTACTTGAGCTCATAGAAAAGGACTTAGTTCTTCTATCTGATATTGTAGAGAAAAAAACAACAATCGGGTTTACTTATTATTGTTACAAATTAAACATATTCTAAAACTGAATCGTATACAAAAAAAATTGAAGTGATAACTTCTTATGGGAGGGTAAAAAGCTTCGTTACGTAATGCGTTACGGTGCCAGTCTGTCTGGCTTCTTTTTCTCTCACACATACGGCAGCGGTAGGCAGGCTCCTCCTCTCTTACTCTAACCCATAGCGCTATACATACAAAAAATCCTAATGTACATATTGAAGAAAAGTAACTAAGAATAAAATATATTTTATAATCAATAAAAGATTTTATTAATAAATAATCTTTCCTTACATTATGATATTAATATACATGAAATTTAAGTAATAACCTAAGCTTTTCTCAAGTTAAACAATTTCAATATTAAATAGTTCAACTTAGATTATTAAGTTATTATTTCTGTCGGGCACAGAAATAACATTGCAACAAAGAAAGAAATTAAAAAGAATACGACGTCTACGCTTTCTCATGAAACGATAAATCCTAAACCATATCACAAGTTACTCATAACTGCTATGATTAAACAAACATTACGATTGGGGCAAATAAAACCGATTTCTTATCTCGAAACGATGAAAACTTCAAAAGGAATAATTTAGTTTTATGCTGATGCATAAACAAAAATAGCCAAAACAGACGATGGGCGCCGGAACCCACCTGTTACGGGCATTAGTCCTCTGAAATAGAAAATATCCCGAAAAGGAATGACAAGATGTATTTATAACAAGCTAAGATTTTGTTCGTTTGTTAAAACGAACAAAATCGGTGAACAAGTCCCGCGACTCTCAAATTGAAGCCCATTTTGGAGTAGGAAGCCAATCGAATTACAATGCGTTACGATTTTTTTATACAATCAGTAAATTAGTACGGACATTTAAAAAGAATACCAAGTAATGTAATAAATAATGAAAAGTAATGTAAAAGTAATTTGGTATTCTATTCTATGCTATTAGCTATACAGATGTAAAGCACGTGTAATTTATACAAACTTACAAAACATAGTAACTTTCCGCGTGTCTCTCTGTCTATATATCCGATAATTCCTCGCAATCCACACAACGAAATTTTAAGCAGTTTTCACCATTAGTTAGGTATTTTTCCACTGAATGTTTATATACCTATATAAAACAATAAAGTTTTATGTAAGTAAAATAGAGCTAATGCCTAGGGTTTAAAAAACTGGATAATTAGTAGTAGTTATAGTAGTACGCACATTGGTAAAAAATGCTTCACTTCATATGGCGCTTGTTCAGTATTCACGTACCTACGCTCTGTCTATACTATTATGTGTACGAAATAACAAGTTACAGAAATGGGTTTTCCAAACCGATTCGTTTTATTTTAGTTAATTATAGTCAAGGCACGCGAGAACAAGAAATGTTTCAGCTGAAAAAATAGTAACTATTTGACATTGTAAATTTAATTAGTAGCTGTATTTTTAGTCACAATTTACACAGTGACAAATTGAAATGTGTAGAAGCGTATATATATATATATATATATATATATATATATATATATATATATATATATATATATATACACACACACATATATATATACATATATATATATATAAACTTGATTGTGTAAAGATATAATATACTTTATCTGTGATCGTTTTAAAGATTAACGATCTTATTCATAGTGAGATGGAGTAAGTTTGAACACTTCTTTAAAACCATAAAGAAGACTGCAAACATGCCGATAAATATTGACTATGCATATATGACTTTATTTTTAAAGCTTTAAATAAGACTTATTCGGCCATAGTCTTAATATTTAACCCTAACGCAGATGAAGCCCCAGCATTATCCTTGCAGGAATGGCTCGACATAATACATTTTCTTGCTGCCGGGCGGGCTGTCGTAAGAGTCGACAAAACAACTCACAGTCAGGTGGTAGGGTATTTGTCCGCCTGGATGTCTACCATCCCTGGTCTAGAGCAGGCCGCCATAACTATCTTGAGTTGTGTTCCGGCATTAGTGGCCAGGTTCCAGAATTCCTTCAGAGATCAGCAGTACATTGTTTGCACCACACATGTCCACAGACGATGGTAACCGCTTTCCATCAGGTGGGCCGCCTGCCTGTCTGCTGAAATCATGCAATATTAAAAATAATATAAAGAGAACTTTTGTTTTGCGTTTGTGATCGCTAGTCACAAAGCCGTGATATTCATTTTTATGGTTAGATATGAGTGATGATTATAAAATCACAGATCGAGTTTTAGATGGCGTTATCGAAAATTCACATCCTATGTTTGCTTTATGCAATTGGGTATTTGACATATTTATAGTATAATATATCTGTAGACGATTCGAGTTTGTATATTTAAAACCTGGAATGTCGGCGATTCACCCGTCCGTGTCGTGAACTGCTTAGCTACCCTCATGTTTACCATTGGTTACATTTCCTGTGAAATATAATGAAGAATTCCATTAAAAATATATTTTTTATATATATAATGTTTTTATGGTTTACTTCACTTTAAGCAAGCAGTCCCGACTATAGAGGTTAAAAATTAAAAACAGATAAGGGGATTTATTCGGACCAGATTCCAAAAATACAACTTTTAGTATTTTATTTGTCGCTCTACCATCAATAAACTATGTTAGAATTATGACGTCATAACTCAGTTACGTCAGTCACTACGTCCATACAAAATCAAGTAGACTCTGACGTGGTTGTATCATGTTATTATGTAGCAAATTCGTGTTATCTTCGAGGCTAAGGAAATTGCAACTGATTCCAATAACGTGTGGTAGAGTCTTTCTTGGCTGGGATCTATACTTTTTAGGTAGTTTTTCTTTCTAATCTTCATTGTTGAGCTGCTCAGACGGATCAATTATACGGTGTAAAAAAGAAAAGCTAATGGCAATTTTATGAAGACAATTGTAAATCGAGATTGTTAATGTGTGCAATCCGTCAACAAACCTAAATCAAGCACCACGGGTATATCATCCGTTTTCGTAAAATTAGCACTTTCGAGGGCAGTGCAGCTTATGGGTTATGGACTGATATTATTTTTATTATAATTGTGCTTATATAAATAATTTTAATATTAAGCATACCTGTAATTAAGAATTCCAAAAATAAATAGTTATATTTATATTTGAAAACATCTACATATACTAACTTTCTACTATGTGTATAGAACATTAAATAAACTTAAAAATGTTTGTGCCATTTGTCGGTGAAACGCCTGGACCGTGGAGTCTGGAGGCCATGAGCTTCTACAAAGATCTATTTAAACGACTCATTGACTCTGTGGGCGATCAGAGGGCTGGTTCTTACCTCGGACAAAAGATCAGTATGATAATCCAGCGAGGTAGTGTAGCCAGCCTTCTGGGAACGTTATTCATTGACTTGATGATATAGGTTTAGTATTCTACTTATAGTCATAAGGGGATATATATAGATAGAATACGATACAAATTATGTTTCCTTCATTGTATTAAAACAGTTGATTATATAAAACTAGCTGACCCGTGCCCACTTCGCTGGGGATCAGAAAAAAAAGAATATTTACTATTAATCACAATCAAATATACCCTATGTCACTCAGGAATAATGTAGCTTTCCACTGGTGAAAGAATTTTCAAAATCGGTTTAGTAGATCCAGAGATTACCCCTTACAAACTCACAAACTTTACTGATTTGTAATATTTTAGTATAGAAGATAAATAAGTATTTAATCCTTATCGATTAAACATAATATACTACAAAATCAATGTTTCTGTTTAATATCATCTGCACCGGTATCGGTCAGTGGGCACGTGTCGGCATTATGTCGCAGCTATATTCGTAGCCAGATAATCTGTAAGTCTCGCCATAATCTACATACACCCACATCAATTATCTCGACATGGTATTAACACGTTGCGTGTGTAAGCGATTTTGGTGGTCCATTTCATGTTTAGTGAGAATTTTATCGGAGACTGTGAAGAATAAAGTCGTAAAGTTTGGTGCGCATACCATTGGATGCTAATAAATAGATTACTGGGGAACATAAGCTAGCATTTGTTAAAAATATTTTATAATATATAATATCAACCCATAAATGTACCATTATATGGGGAATAGACAGCATACCAGCCACGCTTGTCCAAGGCGGCTTGGAAGGTTCGACACATAGGTTATCTCGATGTGCAGGTTGCATCACGATGTTTTCCTTCACTGTTGCTAGCACGTGATAATTGTAACATTAATTAGATCAGAAAACTGACTAAATGGTGGATGCGTTCCGGCCAAGATAGAACCCGCATCCTTTGAGTTAGGGACGCGTGCGCCAGCCATTACGCTACCACGACTTGTTAAAATTATTTTAGGCAACCCATAATTCCTTAAGTTAGATACCAATATGAACATTCACAATTAGATTCAATGTATTCTAGGCTAAATCGAAATTGTGAATGAATAAAGGATACTATTTATCTTGGAAAATGCGATTTCTGTGATTAAGTACATTTTCCGGGCGCCTATTATCGCCTAGATAATAAGCTGGTGGACAAAGGTTAAGCTTTCTAGGAAAAATCATGATATATAAATATATGTACATAGTAACTTAAGTTAAAAGAGTCACAATTCTTGGTGAGGTGACGGATTTTGGGCACCAGAGAGCCTATAATGGTCGCCAAAGAGTACATTGAATGTGGTCTCCAAAGGCGGGAGAACTGTTAGTGAAATTGACACGTATTAAGATATACTGGCAGTTGTAACACAAAGTATAAAGTTCCACTATATTTTGATATTTGTCATTTTCATCATAGCATCCGCGAAATCGACCTCTTCAAACTCTCTGAAGTCTAAATGTTCCTACTTACCACATCACACCAAATTTTCTTTACAACTTCTATTGCGTAATTTGCTGCTTCATTTAGATCAACGATAAAGTGCTAGACTTTGTTTCCAATGGTCTTGTATTGTATATAGATTACTAGCTGTCCCGACAGACGTCATCCTGCCCGGAAAAGCTTCAATCAATATGCCGACAGCAGCGCAACCTACCGGGTCCAATTGTGAACCAACTCAGAAACCTTCTCTGGCTCATGCACAACAATTTTGTTAAAGATCATCACATGATCAAATGTATAGTTTACGATTCTATAAAGGACATACCGAAAACATTCATTTTTATATATAAGAAGAAGAAGATCAGGCAGCTAAATCCCTGACAGTCGATTCCTAGATCTTACCGTTCATTTATTTGCCTTATGACTACAGGTTGAAATTTACCATAAACACCATACAAGTAGGTAATGTCAATTTTCTACCAATGGTAACATAACAGACTGGATGTCAAGATATAGAAATCAGGGAAGACTTACATGTCATATCTTCGCAATATAGGTATTGATGACCCTAACAACGTATCGTTTAGCAATTTTATAATGTGCGATGCTCAAAGGCTCATTAAAATACATCGCCAACCATTCTGTAATGTGTCAGTTATTGTTCTTTTCATTGATTAATTTTTCTGACATAATGATTTATTGATATCCATTGTACTCATTAATATTAAATAGACGTATTGATTATAATAATGAATAGTGATTTAGAACAATTATTAGATTAATTTTGTAATTTAGACCAATAATTTGCAGATTCTTTAGTTTTCAAATGTTTTATAGTCGCATATAAATAATGTCTTTTTTAACCACGGCATTATAAGAATGGTCCGTACTTTTATAAGACTTTCGTGGACCATAGGAAGCCCAACATGTAGTGGTTGTTGTTGATGTGATACTCAACAATTATTAATCATTTTGATGTTGTTTTAAAATTAAGATTGCTCCTGGTTATCAAATATTTAGTTTTATAGGAGTTTACTTTATATACTGTGGTGGTATATGATGAATACGATTTACGGTTTAAGATCAGAACTTGGTTCTACCGGCCCGGCTTCTGATCATCATGGAATACCTGGAATTGAAATAAGCGCAAAAATAGTAGACAAAGGGTGAATACATTATAAAGTCCATAAAAGCAATGTCTATCCTTGTAAAAACCGTGGTAACCCAGAAGCTAACACATCCTCGTCTAAGCTTGTATCCTAGCAAAAGAATATATTTCTGTCAAGCAGTTTTTCTGATCTCACCAGGTGTTGTAGGCGAAATCTTTCTGGAATAAGAAAGCGGTTGACCGGGATTTGTGGCGCAAACTTGAGAAAGCTTATATCCAATATTGTATATATTGCGATTCGCTGATGATGATAATGACTCAGAGACAAACTATCTATGTATATACTTATTATTTATTATCTATTTGACAGTTCAAGAGCTGATGTTAAACAAATTGGTATGCATCGATCACGACGATTGTGGTTCTTGCCTTTCGGCTGCTTCACACTGCAGGTGGTGCGCTGACCCTTATTTCAGTTCTAATGTGCCGAGGTGTAATGATGATGAAAGGTTAGTACTTTTTATTGTTTAATATGTCTTTATTAAAGGTACATTACAAACAGTTCTTCGGAAGAGATCCGGAAGAGAACCAATGCCTCGCAAAGTTAGCAAAATAAGGTGACAATAGGTTGGACATGTCTGTCGCAGGACTTATGGCCGATAGAGCACACGAGACTTGGAGTCGAGACCGCGTCTTGGTAAATGTATTAATAATGTAGGACAGGACGTTCTTCAGCTCAGGTATGCGTTACTAAGTAGATCAGGAAAGTGAAGGCCTGGGATAATTGGCACAAACTTAGGGTGACCTAAGTCCAACAGTAAACTGTGATTAGCTGACGATAATGACGAGGAAAGGTTCTATAAGTCTTCGATTTTCATATTATATAAGAGGTGATATATAACACACATCTTTTGAAGTAAAAGTATTTCATCTTTGGTTTGTAATATTCTATTTATCAAATTTTATTTATTCATGAAATCTGGGTTTAATGAAATATAATATATAACTTTCTTTAATAAGCTACTGGTTTCTTTTTTCTACATGATGACCTAAATCTTGCTTGTTTGAGTTATCAGCTTCCTAAATCAAACTAAAGTGCTCTTCATGGAGTAGATAATAATTTTTGAAATCTTTGTACTTTCATTCATTAGTTTAATAGGTGTTCGGTATTCAAATAAAAAATATTACATAGCTAGCTAGCTATAATAAAAGCTTAGAAGATAATTAACTTCTGTTAATAACTTAATCTGATTGCGATTAAGAATAATTTGATTCAAGCTCATTACAAAGTTCCCGACCGTAATGTAATGTTCATTAGAGATAACAAACAAAATTAAATTGAAGTGCATTGTTTTGTATTTTTGTGTTTAATGAATAAAAGTTTTTAACAATGATGAGTGCGGCGCATTCTTTGATTCATTCCCACGTTCAGTGACCGACATTTTGGGCTCGATGTGCCTGACTAATCAAGAGATAGTCGTTTGATTGATTATTGATTGTGCGCTTGCACCGCAGCATAACGGCTGAACACTGTTCAATGGGCCAAGTACCAGGCGACGTGCTAGCCCGCGGTTGTTTTCGACATCTTACCAAAGTACCACATTACGATACTTACTCTTTGCATGTAGTAACATTGAACTTCACTGTATAATAAAAAGAGTTTGCTTCGTAGTACAACTACTGAAGTATTATAAGAAAAGCGGGACAGACATGTTCGCTAAAAAAATGGTGGATTGGCAAGACAGCAAATTTCTTGACGACTCCCTTCTCGGACGTACAGGATTATATGGCGACCTTAAAGCATGTAATGGTCTAATGCGATTGATGGCGTAAATCTACAACTGTAGATTCCGGTTCATTTTTTATAGGGTAGATAGAGGGTACCTACCAGGTAGACCACATTCGGCCTATGTACTTGGTCCTACGTTCAGCGTAGTTTAAAAACGGTTTAACCACCGTAATTGTACTCCCGGGGGTGATAGCTAATAAAACTATTGACGCACAACATTAGCTGTTATTCGAGCCAAAATTGGCAAGACAACGTCTTTCTTTTCTTACGCTATAAGTGAGAAGAAGCATAAAGCTGATCGCCTCATCAATGTGGCAAGTGTAGGTCCACAATAGCCATGGCTATATAGCTTAGCTGTTGTCTTATGAGCCGTTGTCCTACGGGTGGTTTCAATGAATTCAGATGACAAATCTGACAACTGTCGTCTGGAACTGTCTCTTCCTGATCAAAAGGCTGTATATAAAACATTTCCACCTAGCAAAAAATATTAATTGTTAACAACTTCAAAATGTACTCTTTATTTTAATACATTAATTTTTTCCAGTAACGTATTAAATATTATTAGTAAAATGGTTGGAAATAATATGAGTGGTCTTATATACTTTACACGTTAATTGGTGTTTTAATTATATTTTTATTTATTAGGACAGACATGCTAATACTTCATCAATTCCCTTAGGGTGACTAATGATTAGTTTTTACAGCAAAGTAGGTATAAAACAAAAATGTAAAAATGAGACGTATGTATATAAGCCCCTGTAAAAGCCCCTGTAAATAAACATACTTGTATAAATAAATTAATAACTTCACCACACATATTAATATCTAAAAAGAAACAAATATCAGACAAGAAGTTGTTTATTAGAGTGAAGTCGGCTTTGTTTTTGTTTAGAAAAAAATATTCAGTATCGTAACCCAGTTTTTAATTGGCAGTCTCGTGGCAGCAGGATGCGGTCAAGCGATGATACAACGTCCTGAGAAACCGTTTTGGAATGTGGCCGAAAACAGCTCCCTGCAAGACATGCAAAAGGGCAATCAAGAAACAGTGGTGCAAATACAACCGCAAAGAATACGGCTTTCACTTAAACCCAGTACGTACTTACCTAGCACTAATTGTTTTGACGTCAACTATTAATAGCTTAAAACTTTCTATTAACACGATAACATTAAAGCAACCTGTCCAGTAATGTTAAAGCTAAAAGAATGCAGAAATAATTTGTCATTGACAGCAGTCGTACAAAACAGTACTAAATCATTATTTTAAGTCTCAGAAGAGAGACGTTGGCGCTCTAAGCGCGTTCTACCGTCTGTACAATGGGAGTGTTCTGAGGAGCTGTTTGGTTTGGTACCTACGTTGCCATTTTACCACCGCACTGCTCGCCGGCGACTGGGACGTCATCCACACTTCCTTGACACCTGGAAGTTATCCGCACGTGGCGCTCGCTTCTGTATGCTATACGTGAGCAAGCTGTGGAATGAGCTCGGATCTCGCGGTTTTCCCAGAGCGCTATAATATGGGGCTCTTCAAGAAGTGCGTAAACAGATATTCAAAGTCTCAACGGGGTAGGCAACGCAACGCCTCCCTCAGTGTTGCAGATGTCCATGAGCGACGGTAGCCACTTGCCATCAAGTGGACCCGTCTGCTAGTTTGCCTATAAACAAACATAAAAAAATGTGAATTTAATTCCTGACGATAAGGACATTAAATTTTGGATACTATCTTCTTAGTATTTTCTCTGGACTGAATATTACTCATCGGCTCCAGAATAGTTATGTATATAAATGTAGCATTGAGTCAGTGACGTAAGAATGAGCTTATCAAGATTTACTTAACCTAATTTCTTTTTCTAACATTTGGTTTTTGATATCAACATTACAATGTTTTAGGAGAGACAAAAAAGATACAGTTCTCATACAGGCCAGCAAAGAACTATCCACTGGATCTATACTATTTAATGGATCTTACGTGGTCCATGAAAGACGATAAGGAAACGCTGGTCTCATTGAGAGATGACTTACCTGAGATGTTGAAAAATTTGACGGATAACTTTAGGTAATAAACAATATCTTGTTTTATTATTTTGGGATTTTCTGATGATATAGCCGGTAATTATTAGATTCCAGAATTTACGCAAGAAATTTGGAGAAGCTCTTATTATTATTTTTAGATTTTACATTGTTTTTCTTCATCGTCAGTATTCGTTCATTTTTTTAAATTATTGTACTTAAAAAACTAACTTGACGATATATTGTTACTCATCATTTGTGTTGGGCAAAAAGACAAATAAATTACGGGGGATTTTCTTTGACAATTGCAATTATAAAATATTAACATTAGTAGTATGTCCTTTTGCCAGATACTATTTACGGTCATGGGGTCTTATTTTACATTGTTAATGGGTTAGGAAATAATTTTGATGTTCATCTGTTCACAGATTAGGTTTTGGCAGTTTCGCTGAAAAACCAATTATGCCTTTCATAAGCGTGGATGAAAGGAGACGGGCTAATCCTTGTACTGTAGAAGAAGAAGCATGTGAAGCGACCTATAGTTATAAACATCATTTATCTTTAACGAATAAGGTAAACAATCATTTACGTTGTTAGATTTAGACAGTATTAAATCATCATTTTACCACCTCTTATCCTTAAATTTTTTATTAAGATTCTTACTAATCACTTTTAAGCAATTGTTTAAAATTTAAGAAGCATTTATAAATAAGATCATTAATGTTTTATTCACAGTAATAATAACATCTTAATTACAATTTAAACACAATTAGAATTTAATTATAGTCGTCTCAGATTATTAGAAAATAAAATGTTATCATAAAACCTGTTCATATTTTAATGCTGATAAAATTCAGAGCGAATAATGAAGAAGAAAGTTCACCTAACTGTTATTTAAGCGCAGTCTTATTGTAACTCAGTAATTATTGGCCCTATTTTGTAGGTAAATGATTTCATCGAGAAAGTAAACAGCAGCTCAGTGACTGCTAATTTGGATAACGCTGAGGCTCAATTCGATGCGCTGATGCAAGTTCTTGCATGTGGTGAAAAGATTGGATGGTCAGCGACGAGTCGAAAGATCGTTATACTTCTATCAGATGGCTATATGCACGTGGCTGGTGACGGTAGACTTGGTAGGTTTGGGTGCTGTATTACGTACATGTAACTTAAAACCCCTTTTAAATAATAGAATATGTGTAAAAAAATTCAATGTAATCTTTAGAGTTTTGGTGAAAACGGGACCATTATAAGTTGTCTTATCCGTTCGTCCGACTGTCCGATAACTGGTACAAAAAGTGTAATCGTTCTTTCTAATCGTGGGTGTGTGTAGGTTTTTAAAATCAGAGTGACTTTCATTAATGATTTATATATATATGTCCGATGTCGTGAGAACGAGGCCGTTCTGCGACATATATATATATATATATATATATATATATATATATATATAATATAAATTATTGATTTATATTTTATATGTATATATACATATAAAATATAAATCAATAATGGTGGAGATATTACCAAAATCGTAAGAAGTGTGAATACATTTTCAAGTTAATTCCGTTAAAAAGGACACCTACGTTACGTAGTTTTTGTGATTTGTGGTCAAGTGACAAACACGTTGAACATTCATTACCTCTACAGTATTCTTCAAGACGTCTGGATAGACATGTGTATGTGTTGGCCGACTTTTTTCTTAACTTGTAATGTTGAATGGCTAGATAGGTTATTTACTTTAACAACAAGTGTGGATATCAATGACGTCAAGTGCCTTGAATATATAGTAAGGTTAACGTTAGAAACCAATGATGTCTAATTTTAGGTGGAGCGACAAAAAGAAATGACGAACAATGTCACCTTGACGACAAAGGTTACTACAGTGAAGCCGCCATTTACGATTATCCATCCTTAGCGCAAATATACCGACTGCTAGATAAGCATAAGGTAAATAATGTTTCTTAGTATCCAGGATTACCTCACGTTACGCAATGTAAACTTGCCGCGGGTAACGTAAACTGCACTATGTTTACTCACGGTTTATGTTATTATGGCTGTTATTTTTAGGTGAACGTGATTTTCGCCGTAACCGAGAGTGTTAAGGACCATTACGATAGTCTCAATCAATTGCTCTACGATTTCACTTACGTCGCCAAACTAGAGAGCGACAGTTCGAACATTCTCAAGCTGGTCAAAACGGGCTATGAAGAAATCGTAAGCGTTGTAAATTTCGAGGACAACTCTAGTACTGGCCCAGTGAAGGTCAGGTACTTTACGGACTGTGGAGTGAAAGGCGGCTCATTGATAGAAGCAACACGTTGCACCGGAGTCGAGTTTGGCATGACCCTTCATTACGAAGCTCACATCACTCTTGAGTCTTGCGTGGAATTCAAAACGGTAAGCTAACGAAACCGGTAATCGATTCGGACGTCGGCGAGGTGTATTGCATTTTAATATTTTTGTTGTCCTTTTTTAGACAAATCAAACCATCCTTATTTCCGAGAGTCAACTCGGTCAAGACGCATTGACCCTTGAGGTGGAAATTCAATGTGGTTGTAAATGTGAAGGAGATACTCAACCAAATATGTCTTTGACGTGTCCTGCAAATTCTCATCTCGTTTGTGGAGTTTGTCAGTGCAATCAAGGATGGTGAGTTCCATATAACGTTAGTTTAGCTATAATCTACTTTTAATAGTAGTTGTTCGTGCCTACCCCGCAAGGGACCTGGCGTGAAGTTATGTATGTATGTATGTATGTACTTTTAATACTATTCGTAAGGTTTCATATTCCTAATTTGTACATTTTTCTATTTTTATTATTAACCTCTGAATTAGTGTCATATCAAGATCACAGTTATTGAAATATGATTTGATTATTTTTTAATAGCTGTTATCCTGATAACAGGATACTAATCCAGAAGGCAAGTATAATGAGTAATGGAAAATATATTTATAATTTGGGATTACTTTAATATAGTAAAAGTTACAGAAACAGTTCCCAAGCAGATTAAAAGCAACACATAAAACTTATACTAATAGTATAAATTGTATTAAAATTGAATAACCGCTGTGACGCCAATTCACGTCTGAATTCTAAAGCAACCAAATTTAAACGAGATTTAAGACATGTACCAGTTTAAATATGTCTAAAAAAATAAAAAAAATACCATGAATTTGGAGCTTTTTGGTGACAATGATGTTTAATACATTACGAGTGTCATCAGCAACATAGAATCAACAAGTTTTACTATATAAATTAACAAGTACTATGACCATTAATGCTTAGATTAAATTCCAAAGTGACATTAAGCTATTTGTATCTTAGCTCCGGCTGTCGGCGTCATTCACTGGTGTGGAAATTAAAACATACAAAACAACTTTACACGCGCATCGCCGCGCAATGGACCGCTGTGTTTAATTTGTTACCTAATTACTCGTCTCGATTTACTGCTTTATTTTCCACTAAGCTTTAAACCAGTGGAGAAATGTTGAAGTTTGTTGTCTTGCTGGTTGGATTTTCATGAAATGAGTTTGTTTGTTTGCTTGAACGCGCTATTCTCAGGAACTACTAGTCTGATTTGAAAAATTCTTTCAGTGTTCGATAACTCATTTATCGAGGAAGGTTTATAATAACCTTCCTCGATAAATGAGCTATATCATCACGATAAGACCAATAGGAGCGGAGCACCAATGAAGAATATTTCAAAATCGGGGGTTTTTTTACATACTTTTTTATTAACTATTCCACGCGGACGAAGTCGCGGGCAGAAGTTAGTTAGTTTATATTGGTGTAAATAGTGCAATCACTATTTTCAAGATTAAATAGAATAACTGAAAGTATTCTCTAGATCTCAAATTGTACTGGCGGGGAGCGTTACAAAAAAAACATTTCCATACATTACAAAAGGTAGAAATAATAATAATTTAAATTCTTTTAGGTGAAGTAGCGGGAACTAATAAATCGATATATGACCATTATATCTAAAAAATAAAACAAGAAACGCAAGATTTACTGCGTGTTTTAAAACTTCTTTGAAACGTCAGATGATATCCGTAATCAAGATGCGTGTACAATACAATTGATTTTCCAGGTCGGGACCTTCGTGCGATTGTTCAATAGAAGATGAGAACGCATCAGCGGAACTGATGGCGCAATGTCGGCCGCCGAACGCAACTCGCACGATCGCGTGCTCAGGCGCAGGCGACTGCCTTTGCGGCAAGTGCGAATGCGATGCGGGGTACTCAGGCCGCTTTTGCCAGTGCAAATCGTGCGAAATCAGCATGTGAGTCACTAGATACCTTATATTCAGACGTACTTCAGTTTATAAAGACTTAGCCAGCCTCACTTGGAATACTATTTCTAAATGTAGGTTGGTGCTCTTACCTACTCTCACTTAAATCCATACAGCGCCGTATTGTTAATATGTCGACAATCTAGCTCTGACAAACGGTTCAAACCCTTAACCCTTAGACGAGTCAGTACAGTCAAGAGTGTTGCAAAGTACGGTCGAGCTACTGCCTACATTGCTATTCTATTATTGCACCAAACCTTGATGACTGGAATTTCATCTATACTTCCTAGACTCTTGGCAGTCATCTACCGAAGGGGATCTTGCTCCTTCACACAATCTATATGCAAACTGAGAACGTTAGGTGGCTCTTCGAAAAGAACTGAACAGACATTGAAATTCTAATAAAGTAAGCGATTTCCCTTGGTGTTACAAATGTCCACAAGTGGGTAGTATGGTAATTTCTTTTTCAGCCAATCCCTGTCCACTGTTGGACGTAAGCCTCCCCAAGCTCGCGCCAAATATCCCGGTCTCCCGTCTTCCTTATCCAGCCCCTGCTGGCAACCTTGCGCAGGTCGTCAGTCCTGCGACAGACGTGACCGGCCCACTGCCACTTCAATTTGTTAATTTTGCGAGCTATGTCGGTTACTTTCGGTCTCTTACGGATGTCCTCATTTCTGATCCTATCTATAATAGAAACACCTAACATAGCCCGTTGAGCGACTTTGAATTTGTGGACCAGTTCCACTGTCAGTGTCTATGGCTCGGCACCGTATGTCATAATGGGTAGGATGCATTGCTCGAAGATTTTACTCCTCAAACATTGCAGAATTGCATAGCCAATTTGCTTTCTAGTAATCGGAAAGAGTTCCTTGGGCAGTGTTGCGGTGTGAACATTAATATTTTCTGTTGACAACAGTCATGGATGTTAGCCACCTGTGCTAGATCCAACACCGTTCGGAGATTGATAAGTTTTAATATTAGACCTTAATTTACTAAAACAAATAGTACTCGCATAGTATTACGAGAGTTTCGAGTCACCGATGCATCAGTTTTTCAACTTTACAGAGAAAATGGCTTAGAATGCGGCGGCGTCGGGCGAGGAGTGTGCGTGTGCGGTCAATGCGCTTGCACAAATGGTTGGAGCGGCGACGCGTGCGATTGCACAAGCAAGACCGACACCTGCAAAGCACCGGGCAACGATGAAGTTTGTTCAGGACATGGCGATTGTGTTTGTGGTATGAATAATATATTCCATTATATACCTTGAGGTCGTATCGTATTCGAGATCAAGGAAAAATCTTTAAGTAATAAATTAAATATAAAAAGTTGTATTCGAGCATTAAGAGTTCCTGTATGCCTGCCTTCAAAGAAAAAAAAATATGAGTAATGATATACAGATGATTCTCTCACATCAATTTTGTTTTGGGTATAGTGTCGACCTAGAAATTTTTATTGCATTTTCAGTTTAGCGTTCTACTTCTGCTCTTTTAACATTATTGACACTTACCTCGTTATTGTTAATTAAGAGTGCGTTGCCTTTAAACTGCTATTAGTCATCTGGCGTGATATGAAGTGGTGACTTTGTTTTTATTGCTTTTATTGCCCATTTATTCCATGATGTTGTCTCTACAGGTGACCAATAAAACCCCACTTAATAAGATCTAAATATTACTTTCATCAGGTTTTTTACGATTCAACGAACAGCATTTTGCTGACGCTGCCGATTACTTTAGGCTACTTTAGTATAATAACATCAGTATAAATAATGCTCACAAATACTTTTGTGATTGAGTTGCTATCAAGTCTTTACGAGCTGCTATTAGTCGTAACATACGACTTCAACTACCACTAAGTTGAACCCAGGGATCAGCATCCAAGAGCTAATAGTACGTTATATCATATCCCTGAAAGCAACTAGGTGTCTTTTCTTCACTCTACTCAACAAAGCACTAGCAATCCACAACTACTGCCAACATCCACTACACTACAACCAAGAGAAAGTGTACAAACTGTACAAGTTTCATTACGATATTTTCCTTTCATCGCCAGCCCGTGGATGGTGAGCAATATGAAAATTAGGTCAGAAACTATCTTTTATGTGATTGCATTCTTTTTCAGACCGGGACTTAAATCCGCATCATCTTGAAAGGCGAGTGCTTCAACTTCTAAGCTACCATGCCTTTTTGGTTTTTGGAGTGACGGAAAGCACAGTTAATAAACCGACCAAAAGACGAAATATGATTAGTATAACGCTGACATGTGATTTAATCTTTCACGAGAACGTGATAGTATTTCGATCGTGGTGATAAAACAGTTCAATGCTCTTTTTTCAGGGAAATGTCAATGCGCCGGCGCAGATGAAGACAGCGGTTCCGTGTATTCGGGCATATTCTGTGAAACTTGTGCTACTTGTGAGAATCCCCTGTGCGCGCACGCTGAACCGTGCGTAACGTGCCATCTAAACAGTAGTTGCACTGATCTATGTACTATCGGCACGGTAAACTATACCGTTACTGAAAAAATTAACGATGTTGGTAAGTAATTATTTATCTTAGCTTTTTTCGATCAGCATTGTTTTTAAATTAGCGCCATCTTTCTATTTGTTGCTAGTATTTACAATGTTGTATATAATGATTATAAGTCGTTACATGCCGACAAAGAGTGAATACACATCTGCCTGCTATATACCTGGTATATTACCTTTCCCCATTTTGACTTATTTTGTTTACTTTGTGTTTACAATTTGTAATTAAGAAAAACATTCCATTGTACTTGTTTTATGGCAGTCGTTTGGCAGGTGTGTCGAACTAATTCTTGATGTTATTATTTTGCGTCGAGGCATATTGTATTTATACAGAATAAAAGGAGTGCCCGAACGGAGGGGTGGGGCAGTCAAGCTAGGATTACCATACGAGCAAGACGTACATTCAATAAGCGATATAGTGACGGATTTTGCGCGTTTTATTGAATCGTGCAGTTTGTACTGGTTGCGTCCAGTTATATTTATACCTGTGTCATACGTGTTTGTATAGTTCTAATAAACTCTATAGTCATTCCAATGGCATTTTAATTCGAGTCCGCTCTTAACAATATAATAATTATATCGAATAATTTAGTATGTTTTCCAGGTTTGTATTTCAACTGTTTTCATGAAATGGGAAATCATTCGGTTACAATAGACGCTTAGAGCCGCGGTAGCATAGTGGTTTACGCACTTATCACTAAAGGTTTATTAGTTTACATAGTCTAGGTATGGGAGAGTTGGCACCAAGAACGGTGCGACGTAAATTTTTGGATGGCCCCGTACTAACTCGATTTAATGCTGATTTCTAATAAAGCACTGCGACGCGATCGGCATCCTATTCTTGGATCGGCATCCTTTAGCCAGCTTCACTTTGAGATTCCGAGACTCCGTCTTTCTATCAATGGTTTAAGATCTGGGGTAACCGGTTGATCGGTTAACATCGCTAGAAAGATGCAGTGGAAGTCATTAATTGTGGTTTCAAATTTATTCTCTGCATATCTCAGGTGATAAATGATGTATTGTGGTTTTGTATCTTATTCTGCGGTAGAGATTATTCCAGAAAGTGTTAAGATTACCTTTTTAACAGTAGCTTGCGGTTAATGCGGTGGCAATTAAAATTATAAGTCAGCCACTATTATATTTTCTTTTTTGTGATTTATACGAAACCGGAATCGTTATAAATTCAACAGTTGTTTTTAAGTTTATTTCTATTAATATTATAAGAAAGAATACATGTTTTTTAACCGACTTCCAAAAGGAGGAGGTTCTCAACTTGTTTTTTTTATGCATGTACCTACGTACACCGATTACTCTGAGATTTATAATCCGATTTACGTGATTCTTTTTTAGTTCGATGCGGAATAGTTCCCATTTAGTCCCCTAAAAATTTAACATACATTGGCCCAGTAGTTTTCATTTTATGAAAAAAAAATCCACTGCGTTCCATATTATGTACACCGATTACGCTGAGGTTTGTGATCAGATTTACGTCATTCTTCATATTTGGTAATTTTGGCCTATTTGGTCATTTTGGCCTATTTGGTAATTTTGGCCTATTTGGTCATTTGGCCTATTTGGTCATTTTGGCCTATTTGGTCATTTTGGCTATTTGGTCATTTTGGCCTTTTTGGTAATATTGGCCTATTTGGTCATTTTGGCCTTTTTGGTCATTTTGGCCTATTTGGTCATTTTGGCCTTTTTGATCATTTTGGCCTTTTTGGTCATTTTGGCCTATTTGGTCATTTTGGCCTTTTTGATCATTTTGACCTTTTTGGTCATTTTGCCTATTTGGTCATTTTGGCCTATTTGGTCATTTTGGCCTATTTGGTCATTTTGGCCTATTTGGTCATTTTGGCCTTTTTGGTCATTTTGGCCTCTTTGGTCATTTTGACCATTTTGATTATTTTAGCCTTTTTGGTCGTTTTTGCCTATTCCGTCATTTTAACCATGACGGTCACTGTGGTCTTTTGGTCATTTAGACCATTTTGGCCTTTTTGGTCAAGTTTTGTAATTTATTTTGTTGACAGATAGACGGGGGATGGTATATATAATTAGCGATATAAAATGAAGTGAATCTTCCGTGGGCAAATACATAAAAATATAATATAACCTGTAGCACTTGCTCTATAAACAAGAGACACGCACTAAAGGTTAACCCGCGGCGCAGCCGCGGGGTAAACTCTAGTACTTATATATGGCAAAAATAGGAGGAGGCCTATAAAAATTAAAGAATTATTAGGCGTGATCATTGATCAAGTAATAATGGCTGTTATTTTGTTTTTTTATTACCAAGGTTTCAGTTTTACATATACAGTTGGAAGTCTTTAAATGCATTTGAATTTGAAAAAAAAATAGGTATACCGGATTTTTTTGTCGAAAACTACAAGAGCGACGGATTGCTATAATAGATTTTCTTTTTAAATATATATCAATCTATATATAGTATTAGTTTGAAATTAACATTTTATACTTTATTATTGATTACATATTATTGAATACAATGTAAGAAAACTTAACTTATTTGTATTGTATTCTACCCATAGTCCCTCAAGACTATAAGTAGAATACTGAGCCCAGATCACCGTCTTCTATGGGTAAGGTGCCCAGAAGGCTGGCTACGTTTCCTCGCTGAAATAATTATATTCAAATGATATTTTCTTTAGTTCGCTACTACAAGAATTGTCTCGTATGGTGTCAGTCAAACACCCACGATTTGCTTTTCTTAATATTCGTGAATACTTGACCAATTTAGATGCACAAAGCTGTATTTAGAAAAAAATAACAACGATATGATCTTGTTTTGTTTTCAGAAGTAGCAAGCACGGATGAAACATCATGTATACTCCGAATGGAAGAAGGTGATTTAGAATGTGAATACAAATACACTTACACTGCGACATCCAAATCTATGGTGACCATGGAGATTGTGGTTCGATCCAAGGAATGTTCACAAGCAACCAGTGCTAAGATGGCGACCAGTGGCTTGATTATAATGGCTTGTGTCGTAGCAGCAGGACTTATTGTAATATTAGCGATAAAGAGCGCACAGATTGTGTCAGACAGGAGAGCTTACGCGAAATTCCTTAAAGAAGCAGAGGAGAGTAGGAGACATATGCAAGAATTAAATCCTTTGTACATATCGCCGATATCCGAATTTAGACTACCGGATGCATTTCCTAGAGATAAGCATGATTGAAGATATTTTTTAAATTTTGTACAAATTAGTCTAAGAGAAACTTTTAAAATTATATTTTATATGTTTCGGAGTATAAACAATTTTATAAAAGCGTAATAACAAGGAAGTATTGTTATTTTTAAATGATAGCATTAATATAATTTAATTATTTATACAAGCGATTTACATAATAATTAACCATTTAGTTGGCTGTTAATTTACCTAAGAATATTCAGTATTCGGTTACATAACTCTTATGTCATGTAGATAATTTTATTGTAAATTATGTTTATTTTATATATAATTTATTTTAATGGTTATGACAAGTACTTAATTTAAGTCAATTTAATTTTAAGTAATTTAATTATGTGTTTGAGTATAAATAAGTTACATTTTCTAGTTGGAAGTTTTTAATATTTTTTGTGATGATAACTACATAACTTGTTATTAAATAATTTCCAAGCATTTTAAAGTGTCTCTCAGTGAGTGCGGGGGCAACATGGATATTTTTTTTGTTTATATCATTATGCATGACAAATATAATATCGTTAATCTTTTGTTTGCATTTTAGATATAGATTTGGATTAACGTTCTTGCAATCCATGAAGGCGAGCAGCCTTTACTTATGGTTGAACGTATACATACAAATTGCGATAATGTGCGTGTCTGACGGAACGATCAGTTGCAAACGTGCTGTCCACTCACTTCTGGTCTCACGCACACATAGATACAGGTTTACCACAAGTAAAACCCACTCGCCTTCGTGTAAGAAAATAATAAATGCATGGTAAGTTTAAAAACTGCAAAATGTGCTAATTGGTTCGCGCCGTCATGATCCATGTCCAGATTACCTACTAAGGTGTATTTGCCTTGCCGGGTGTTTCTATAGTTAAATGTTTACTTAAATTCTAAACAGTAACACTTTTGTCAGATATAATTTATAACAGCTATTATGGGAGCTGCATACATATAGTCATCGCAGCGGACAATGAACTACTGGCAAGCGCAATGCGGGAGCGCACATATTAATAGTTGCTCTATCTCGCCCGTACACCATCCGTCTCGCTTACACACTGCTATACATTGTACTAGCAGTGCGAGCTGTTAATATTTGTACTTAAGGTTACCGTTTCCAAAATAAATTAGTTCAGTTCAGTTTATATCAGCACTTGATAGTGAATACTACTCTCTGCCATCTGAAGTATCATTTTCATTATCCCTACCTTCTCACTGCTACACTGTTAAAAAGACTATATCCGTGTTTAGTGTAATCCTATTGCCAATTATATTCCCGTCATTTTCTGTTGTAGAAAATAATGCTAGTCTCTTTTGCACTCTGAATAATAGTTATAGTTCCAAAACATTGAATAACAGGGTTTGCGACTTAGACTGGTGTGATATTTAACCGATTGTTAAAATAAAATAATCTCAGTTTAGGCACGTGTTTATCTTATTTTAACCATCAGCCTTAATATATTTTTATTCATAATAGTTACCATAATTAAGTTTTCTACTTATTGTGCTGTTTTCGTCAATCATGTTTGAATTGTTACCGTTTTTGTCAAATAATGTTCTTAATTTATTGAAATTTTGAAAAAATCAATCCGTCGAATGTATTCAAAATAAAACCATCGTCAATATTTTGATTTTTTATTATTTCCCATCGTTTTCATTACTTAAAATATTTTATTCTTAATTAAGAATAATTTTCTCACCTGTTCGTGAATATTGTTACAAACAATGATATAGGTAACGTATTGTTATTATGTTATTCGTTCATTAAACTTTTATTAGAAAAACGTTTTAGCTAATTAAAAAATACATATATTAAAAAATCCGTTTCACAAGAGGTTACCTAGCCATTATTTCTATCTTATTCGATATTTACACGATACTTCAGTAAAAATATTTTATTAGCAAATCTACATTGGAAGACAAAAATGTACTAAATAACAATTGGGATAATAAGTAAAACGATATCACTCAAAACATGGATGTTTTCAATATAACTTGTACTATTTCTCACTAACTTGTTAAAAAAATATAAGTACTAAAAATCTGTAAAGGTAAAATTCACCATTAAAATAATTTCCATTTTTTATAGTCAAAATGTGGCTAACAGACACAAAACCCGCCTGGTGGTAGGTAGTCACCACTATGTACGGACGCTTGCGACACCATTAGCTTTGAGGTTTGCCAGGTATAATGGAATAGTATGCAGATATAATCAAATAACGATATGTAAAAAAATATTTACGTATGTAATTATCGATATAATAGGGTAAATTGTATTATTTGGCCCCCCTAAATTATTGGCAATCTATTAACTAAGTAACTAACACCGTTGGCTTAAAGTCCCAGAATGTGTCTTGGTCTCCGAAACGAGAACACGCCACCAGGGACCCAATTCTGTTATTAAAATCTTTTCAAAATTGCAGGCCACTATCGTCTCAATTGTGGGTTTGCCTGGTTTCGGTATTCTGTTAATTTTGATTGTGTGCCCGTGCCGAAATATGTTGGTAGCATTTCAATATTTAATCAATCAATCATTTCGGCTAACGCCATTTATGCTAATGGCGGTACAATTTTTTTCTAGCATTATTCCGCCGCGACGATATCGAGAACATATTGTGGATTTAGTAGAATACGAATTTTTACACTATAGCAATGAAATCCTACTTTGAATATCTTCGCAATGGTGAGATATAGCAGAATTGAGCCCCTGTTTCTATACTGTGCGATCTCTTACCAGTTATGGGCTTGAGGGTTGACCTATGTGAGCTTCAAAGCTCACACAGACCAGCCTGTAACTCTGTTCCTCCGCCAGTGCCTGCTTGGGGCGGCCGACTCACCTTCACTCTTCGATCCTCTCCCATCCGTTTCAAGTAACCGATCCAACGGAGGCGGTAAAATTTCATTGGCATCCTTAGCATCATTAGTTTATTTAAAACATTAAGAAATTTTATTTTTTACCCATACAATGATAATAATAATACTACCGTCTATTGTATGGCTACAAAATTTTAAAAATATTTAGATTTCAAAATATTTTTAAATAGATGATTACATACCATGTTTATATTTTTTACAAAACCTTATCAAATAAAATTTAGTATTTATGGCATATAAGGTCTCAAGTCATATATAAAGCATGTATTGACTATGACTATAACATGACGATTAACCCAGTAAAACTGTTTGAAAAGCTTGTAAATCGTACATAAATAGATGGCGCCACCATTAATTAATTATATCAATATTTTAGTTTTGTTATTTACAATAGGTTTTTAAGCGCAAACAATTTTATTTACACAAATCAATCAAAATTTTACTTTTAACTTATTTTTCTATTCAAATTTTGACTGATTAGGCCTAAGTTACAAATAAAAAAATCGAAATAAGAATGGCCATGATGCCATTAGTCATGTAGGATTTAGTCGATCATCAAAATACGTTATTTTGTGGGCGATTCTACTCTTCGTCCATAGTAAGACCCTAATTCGATAACTGATTCACGTGGAAACCGATGTTTCAGACCGTAACCCGTCAAATAAAAAATGTATGTCAACCCTATACCAATTCATACACTCAAAATACTTTTAAATTTGGTTACATAACCACATCTAGCGTCCGTTTCTTGAGTAATGCTCTGAAATACGGGCCTTTGTATGAAAATAAAAAATTGGTAAATAGTTTTCTTTAATTTTACTTTAAATTTAAATGCCCGTCAAACCTTTTCCTATTTAACAGCCGATTTTTCAACTACCAGATAAAATTGTTCATAGAATAAAACACAACATGGAGAAGAAGAGACAGTTGCATAAATAGACTAGCTGGATTGTTTCAGTTTTAAATTTAATTTAATACCGATAACTTTTATATGGTGTTTGAAAAATTGGCCCTAAGACTAATAATTTACAAAACATTTAACCATTTTAAGGCCCCATACCAAATCTTATACTTATAATTTTTATTTACAAAATCAGTAGACATAAACCTGAAATATATATGTAGATATATGTAAAACATGAACAGAATATGTTTCGCTTTAATAAGTGAAAATTTAAAAGCAGTAGATGCTTATAATTTTTATAATAATATTATATGTAAATTATTTATTCACTATATTTTAACAAACTATCATAGAATAACGCTCCTTAACAATTTGAGAAGGTTACATATGACAACATTGTAATATTTGTTAATTATAAGTAATATTAATGATTTTTAACCGACTCACATTAATATGGTTAAAACAACTAAGTAGGTACGCGTAATTACAAGTAATTAACTTCATTGCAAGACCACATTCAATGTCAAATACAGTAATCGTTTACATCCTAGTGAACAAATCACAAGCAATTTACGGCAAATAATGTTTACCTTGGATTGTTTCACATTAATTAACGTAATATGAACTCAGAACAACGCGATAAGATCATAGCGCTCGTGTAGACGGCACTGAGAAGCTAGCATCGTGCTGATATTCTAGAAAGTTCTGTGATATACGACGTGTTGTTAGCCCTCCCTTGCCGCTGCTTTACCCTTGAATCCATATTACAGCGAAAGTTAGAGTTGCGCTTTGTCCAAACAGTGTAGCGGCGACATGGCGACGGCAGCGCGACGGTGGTATCGTGTACACGTGCGCTTAACTGTCTCTTTTTAAATATAGTTACTTTTATTGTAAGGTTATTTAATGATTTAAAGGGAAAACGCTTTGAACATCAAAGTCTCTATCGAATTAGACAATATTATCTATATTAAGCGCTATTAATAAAATCTCACAGTAAAAAGGCACATTCATAGCTCTTTATAATTTCAATAACTAATCAATATTAACAATGACAATATGTATATAAGAAAGTATTGTTTTCATAAAACAATAGGTATATTTTTACATTATGCACATATGTATGCCAGAAGTGTTATTAACATCATCGCAATTTCAAGCAAGTTGTATCGCTAGCCTAAGCTCGCCAAGTACTGGAAGCTTCACTATTCGCAGAAGTTGTTTATCGCTACAACTTTTTGACCATTTACACATTCGGTTTTCAGCAAGTTTCACGAACTTTAAAACTTCGAGAAACAGGCTTTCTTCAAATAACTAGGTACACACAATTTATAGAAATTCAAGTCTGGAAGCACTATTGTATATTCTAAACCTCGTTTATACATTCTTACACTAAGATTGAGATATGTTGAGGAGGTCAAGCAACACGTGCATAACAAAATAATAAATTTAAAATGTATGATTGGAATTCCAACCTATCTCTGAGGACGAAGATCGGGGTCTATAAGACCTACCTCCGCTTGAAGCTCACTTATGCGGCTCGAACATCTTATGCACTGTGCTCGGCCATACAAAAATCTAAAATCAAGGCTCGAAAAACAGCGCCCTCCTAGTGTGTGTAGGAGCGGGTCAGTACGTCAGAAATGTTGTAATCACCTGTCATGTGGGCATCCCTAGCGTCGAGGAATTTGTGGTGATGTTAGCGCAAAAAATGTTTGATCGTGCTGACGCAGGCGGTCAGACATCGCTCCACGGGATCGCCCTCATATACAGGCGTCCACCGGACCATCAACGCAGTTGGCTGCCGACCACCAGCGATCTCATACGCTCGCATTATCAGGGTGATGTTACGAGAGCCGTTGAGAGACCACCGTTTTGAGGGAAGGCTCTAACGGCGCTAAATCACACCACTGACGGGTAGTCGCCCATCGAGTAGAAGCCGGGGCAAAGAGGTCTTCCTCGAAGCCTTAACTTCCTTACCACCTCTAATGGCCAAGAGGAAGACCACCGAGAGAGGCCCTTTAGGTGATAATCGGAAAATTTGAAGTGTTTTCACTCCCCTCTAGCAGATACAGGACTAGACAATCTTCAACCATGTATAGCCACCCCTAACATTCATACATAATATTCTATAAACATTTTTTGAATTGGAATGAATTATTTTAGGTGTTAGTTTGTACACATAAGTATTGTTCTACATTATGAACCTGAAATAGCTCTCTATTATTTACTATGGTCTGGGTGTCGATTGAGTTGTAATTGTAACCCATAACACAAGCGTAACTTGCTTAGCTTGGGGATGTACAATGCGGGTGTTTGTCAGCCGATTTATTTATTAATTATTTAATATTGTATAGGAGCGAATTCGAATGTAACAATTATTTACAATATTGACAAAAGGTAATATTGGAAAAGAATAATCATCACCGTTATAATGTAAGAAACTTACAATTTATGATACAGAAATTTATTTGTAATATGTGTGTATATTACCTATTTAAATTTAAACGGCCTTTAAGCTCTCTTACAGTTGCAGATATTATAATTATGTGCGCAAAAGCGTACAAAATTATTAAAATATTTTTCTGTGTTTTGTCAGACATGTCTTTCTGGTCTGGGTGGAGGCACAAGGCTCATTGGCCGCGATTCTCTCTTCATACTGATGTCAGGTAGGGAGGTAGAGCTTGTCTCGTGGACACGAGAAACCGATGGTGGGGAGGGTACTGCATCAGGGACCATCCCTCGGATGAGCTCTGCTGTACACTGCCATGGCACCAACCTGGAAATGTAATCAATTCACTTATTACCTTTTAAAGCTCTTTAAAAAAATAAATTAATAAAATAAAAAACTAAATATGATTAGATAGATAGATACACTTCATTTTACACCAAAGTAAATGATTACAAAAAATCCATATTTAAAATTACATCTAAGCAATACTGCCTTATCGCTCAAAGCGATCTCTTTCAGGCAACCTAAATGAAAGGAAATTCCTAGCGAATGTGACGATGTAGGTGGTGCAGGAAAAAGGGACAATATATACATAAATACTTAATAGTATATTAATACTAATTAATGAGGATTTGATATCAATGGATGGATGATTGATCTCTTAAGAGTAGAAATAGAATGTGACTAGGTCACAGTCTTCTATAGGTAATGCTCAGAGGCCAGAAGGTGGGCTACGGTTCCTCGCAGGATCGCCATACTGATCCGTTGTCCGACGTAGACATTATGCGTCTGATCACTTGACTGAATAACAATCCTTCCTATTTGTATAACAAATCCAAATAGTATAGTAAAATATCAGCCAAAAGTGTGTAGTCCACGCTCACTAAAATATTCTGTTCAGCTCCCCTAGACAAGTGGCATTAGCGCTAAACGAATAGAATAAAAAATGTATGGGAATGACATATTGTTACGGTAAGTATTATGTCCTTCTCATACAGTATAATAACGCAACTAATAATGTCCACCGGGTTTTTCACTTCACTTCGGATCTAATCGGTGTGAGTTAAGAAACTTACAAGAACATTGTGTTTATTCAAGTGGATATTCAAATGAATTAACTATTTGAATTTTTATGTGAATTTTTATTCAAATGACTTACCTATACAGTAAAGGTACGTAAATGGAGATACGTTCTATTTCTACTTTGTAATGACATGTTTTGGAATGTTAATATTTTTTATTCCAAAATATATTTTTTACAAAGATTTTATTAATATTACATAAAAAATATTTGTACAAAATGAAATTAAAGTAAATTATGTAACAGCTAAAAAAATATAGGTGAATTAAAATCCGGTTTTCAGGTGTTAAATTCAGTTGCACAATATTATGTGGCTTGCTTGCTATTACCGATGCCAGGAAATATTCTATGTTCATGTCCAGTTTCTATTGAATAACTATATCAAATGTCATGAAAATAGATTCATATTCCAGTTTAAGACAAAACATACAAATACGTTATATTAAAAACTGATTAATGCAATGAGTGCGATAAATTCAACAAAGTCTAAGATTTGTAATAGGTCTTTATCGGGTCAAGGTCCGTTTAATGTATATTAAAAAACTGGTTTGACAAGAACATGATGTAATAAAATGAATCTCATTAAACAACGCATAAACATAATTCTCCATTTGTATCTAAAATAACGCACGCCTATATCGGTCAAGGGTATGTAAAAGTAAATTTATAAAAGACGACTGGCTTAAAGTATGGGCTCTTTTTACCTTCTAAAATTAACCGTTGTGCTAATCTCTTTTTGGGAATTTGTCGTGCGTTTCTCTTAAACAGGGAAACCCGAGCCCGGTATTATGACGTTTACGGGCTGATATAGGTCCCGCCGCGTAAAAAGAACGCTGAGCGGATAGTGGAGGGGATGTGTCTGCGCAGGTGTACAGTCGTATCCTAAATTATCACCCCGTCTCGCCCCCTTCATACCACCAATTTGATCGATAAAACGCTCACTGCGCAGGTTCAGAGCCAGCGTTCTTTTTACGTGGCGCGAACTATATTAATTATTATAATAGAACGAATCTAATTGTGTGTACGAGCTATAAAACATATCTGAATAAATTAAATTTAATGCGGATGGAATTGCATACTCGAGTCACTTACTATTGTTTGTATGTTACACTAGCTAATTTCAGAAAAGCAATTTTGGTTTGCATTTCGTTTTAAATAGCCTAGGCAGGTCAATTGAGGCACACGAAACTGTAGGCCTCAGCTAGTTTGAAGTAAGAATGATGATTAGGTACCATTTGCAAGAACTTACCATCTAGCCGAGACTAATATACGGAAGTAGCCTGGAATGAAGGCGTAGGGTTCATTGGTGCGAATCGCGAGCACCACCCGATCTGCCACCTCGTTAGAGTTCAGTTGTGGCACGAACCTGCAACATAACGATAATCAAATAAAATATTGTTATCTAACTACTCTGAGAAATAATATTGTAATTTTTCTACATTTTAATATTCATCGCTCTGTCAGGTTATATCATATATACTTATACGTGATACCCTTTTTACGAAAATTGCGCGGATGGAGGAGTATGAAATTTCTCACGCTTATAGTTTATATAGAGAAGAAGCGACGAATGCTAATATTGTTTAAAAATTATGCATAAAAATAAATTAAATTAATAAAAAACATTACACACCCTACTATGTATTTGACACACAAACGCATATATACTCTATTGTTTACTGTTCAAGTTAAATTAACAGTGTAGCCTTGGCGAAATCTGTGAATATAGAATAATTATAGTCTTTGACATTTATTACTATGATCGAATTTCGAGCATGGGCGACCACTAGTTATTGTAATTGTATGTGTAGGTACTAGCAGCCGCTACTTGGGGTTGTTTTTTGCGGAATGTTTAATTTTGGTTTAAACACCGATTCGGCCTTGAGCGGTGAGACGGGGAATCTGAAAACTAAAATAAATGCTCTAAGACGTAATGTGATAGATATATCGAAAGCACGTATCGTATCCTCTGGATAACATGTCAGGTGGTATGTATGTATGTATGTATGTAAGTCAACGCGGTTACGATCATAGGAAGCGTCTTCGGTCAACGGAGTAGTCCTGATAATGTCTATTAGGTCTACAAATGCACAGGTGGCCCTGTTGTGGCGGTCATCGACACTAGCAACACAATAAAAGTGTGATCAGTATTTACTCCATATGCGGCCTAATTAAACACTTATATATCGTACATAAAAACTGCTTTATATTACTTCAATTTTCTTAATAATCCAATGACAAACACTCACCTTGATTTAACCTCCTCAAACATGCCCGTTGATCTGATAAAATAGGGACATATTAAAGAAGTCCGGACACCTTTGATTCCTTTAACTTCTAACTCCAATCTTAATGCCTCATCGAAGCCGCAGGCAGCGGCTTTGGATGAGCAGTAGTCGACTAGCTTGGCAACGCCGACGTAACCGGCCATGGATGCGATGGTCACTATGTGACCGTCGTTGCGCTCTATCATTGTGGGCAGGAAGGCTTTGACTGTCTGAAATTGAGCGAAACTTGTATAAACAAAACAAGGGGTAATCAACAAGTAGTAGGGGCCCACGATGCTAAATGGGGATTTACTCGAGCGTCATAGAGACCTATTGGGTTGCAAGTTGTCAGATTTTCTAAGGGGGTGTTAAGTGAACCTAAAAAAAGATCTCATTCAATAATCTGACGATTTCGATGTGACGCAATCTCGCGACCATTATGTGTTAAAAAATTCACCATTTTGAAATACCCCAGCGCATCAGATTAAGATATATTTATATGGTTCATCTTTAGGTACTAGACGCGCTGTCTCATAATCTGACGATTATCTACAGGGATACGCCTAACCTGACAAAAAAATCATTGAACTTAATTATTTGAAAGGTTAAAGAGGTTATTGATAACTTAAATGATTTTAAATATACATAAGATAGAATTTCTATTTTCATAAGCCGTAATAATATTTTGGTCAAAATTTCGGACAAACTAAAAATTTTAAAATATTAAGCATCGTATAAATAGCAGAATTTATTTTGGAATCACAGACAAACACTTCAATTTGGAAACAGAAGATTCTCAAATCCAATGGATATTTGCATCACCAAAAGTGTTGGCGGCCTGGAACCTAGCCATTGATGCCGGAATATAACTCCTAACGGTATAGTCTAGACTAGCCCCTTTGCCCCTAACCACCCCTAGGTAACCACCTAGGGGCAAATGCCGTACCCCCTAGCTGTGGGTTGTTTTGACGCCACTTACGACTGGCCTTGTCGTCAGCCATTTGCGGTCCACTGCTGGACGTAGGCCTCCCCAAGACGGCGCCACTCAACCCTGTCCTCCGATTTCCTCATCCAGCGCCTACCGGCGACCTTGCGTAGGTCGTCGGTCCATCGGGCTGGAGGGCGTCCGACACTACGTTTACCGAGACGCGGTCTCCAATCCAGGACTCGTTTGCTTCATCGGCCATCGGTCCTGCGGCAGACGTGACCGGCCCACTGCCACTTCAACTTACTAATTTTACGAGCTATGTCGGTTACCTTGGTTCTCCTTCGGATATCCTCATTTCTAATTTAATCCATAAGAGAAACACCCAACATAGCTCGCTCCATAGCCCGTTGAGCGACTTGAAACTTGTGGACCAATCCTGCCGTCAGTGTCCATGTCTCGGCCCCGTAGGTCAGGACGGGGAGGACAGACTGCTCGAAGACTTTTGTCTTCAAGCATTGCGGAATGGTCGACGAGAAGACTTGACGAAGCCTACCGACTTATTACTACGACTGGCAGCTTGGCCGTAAAGCTTAATATTCTTTCTCCGTACTTGGACGGTTTTTCTTTGATCGAGTCAAAATTAGAATAAAATAGTGTTTAACTTACCCAAAAATGAGCTAAGACATTGACATCAAACGTCCTTTGTATAAGATGGTCTGGTGTATCAAGCAAGTAATGGCCTGACACGACGCCTGCATTATTTATCAAAAGGTTTACCTGGAACATTAATAAGTACCTTACTACCTTAACCTTCGGTATGAAAGGTCAATAAATAATTGCACTATAGAGGACATTGACATTAAACATATTTTTTCTCAACAACGTAACATCGCAAATAATATAAACAGATAATAAAATGAGTGCTGCCGTCCAACGTGGAAACGTCGCCAGCATATTGAGGACGTTCCCAACTTACGGTGGTGATATGGGACATTGGACCCATATATTTGTAACATTTTTTCTAAGACATGAAATTGTATTTAACATAACATTGAAAATTGATTATTATTATTATTATGTAAATATTTAACTGCTCAGTATTCTTCTTATAGTCTTGAGGGACTATGAGTAGAATACAATACAAATAAGTTAAGTTTTCTTACATTGTATTCAATAGTATGTAATTTTATAATTGTTAGTTGCATGTATAGTTTTAAATATATTGTAATTGATAATAGTAAATATTTAATAAAATAAGGGAACTGAATGATACGATAGCAGACCTCGGGCACCGAAGCGGACACTACGATCACAACCGAGAATTAACATTAGCATTATTAGAAATAATTTAAAATATTATTTGGCTATGATCTCCATAATTTTTGGTGAGATTATAAAAACATGTTCTGTTTTGGCCACCGTATATAGAAAAACTACTAAACTAAGAGCCTTACACGGAATGAGATAATTGGCTGTTAATTTTAAATAGGACAGTTTTACAACTCATTATTCAATGCTGGACTACATATGAGTTGTAGTCAAGTTTCTAATCTTTACATACAATCAATAGTTAATAAAAGCTGTATAGAATTTTATATTAATTTTATTTAGTCCTGATAGTAAGTAGGTCGTGGTACTTTTGGCTAGCACATTCGCGGCACATTGCAGTGACGTGGATTCGAATTCTAAATAAGAAGCCCGTAATAGAATGTATATCCACAGTTTTCTGACCTAATTCTTGTTAGAGGAAATCATAATCGAGATAACCAATGTATGAAACCCGCTAATCTGCCTTGAGCAAGTATTGCGGTGGCCCAGCAATTTAGCATTTTCGTGTTGCCCGGGACAAGATTTAAACTTTGGCGTTTACAAAACATATTTGGTAAGAATAGAAGCAATACTACGCAACAGAGTTAGCGCCCCTGGTTGCTGTCTTTGAAGACAACAGCCAGGGGCGCAAACTCTATGGGCTATTATTATTACATATTTGAATATGTAATCATAATAGCCCATAAACGTTCCGTTTGTGGGGTCGGACCTCACAATTTATTAGGAGAATGGACAGTACACCCGCCAAGTTTTTCGAAAAAGGCGAAAAAGTTTTATATGGTGCATGCTTTTCGGCCAGAATTCTTCTAAAACGTCTCATTGGAAACTTACACATTCCAATTCAAATTCAAAAGTTTGTTTTTATTCAAAATAAGTTTTACTTGAGAACACTTATTGAAGGTCATACGTGTTAGTTAAAATTTAAATTTACTCCCTATTCTATGTACACTGCTTTGCTACGTATTATTGCTTAAGTTCGGGAACCGATTGCGGCTTTAAGCTAACTCTAAACGAGTCTTGGCCTCCGAAACAAGAAAACTCTAATGCCTTCTGTTCAACGCTGTCTCCTGCCTGTCATAGGCTTGAAGTAACTACGGCTTTATGCAGTGCCTCCAAAGAAAGGCCCTTACTACAATACTATTCCTAAATATGTTAATGACATATCATTAGCTTTAATACGTTTTTCAATCAGGCATAGACATAATATACCACATTGCATTTTAAACCGTTAAAAAATTAAGATATTTGACACGCTTTTATTCTTAAATGCGTCTATTAAGTTGTAATTAACGAAATAGCTCTGTTAAATTCTGATAACTCATTTATGTTTTCTTATCTTGACACGTGCAATGCTAGTGCCATTCATTTTACGATAGGGTATTCTTCCTCTATGGCCATTGGAGCCTTTGAGGAGGTTGGACCTTCAAAGGACTCCTCTTTACCCCGGCTGCAACGCAGTTGTTAACTACTCATTGGTAACCGAGTTTAGAGGCGTTGCAGCCTTCCTCGAATGATAATGTCTTCTTAGCAGCTCTCATTAGCCAGTCTACAGCGTCTGGTTCATTCTCTTTGTTTATAAGATGAACTATTCAAAGGGTGTATATGTAAATTAAATTTGGATGCTCGCCAAGGTATTGTACGAGTATATAATAACAAAGCCAGGCCTGTAAGTACGTACCTATACGGTACGGTGTACATAATATAGTACCAATATATATACATAGTAATAAAGGCTTATTGATTATTCTATTTGTGTTGATATTTAAATAATCACCTTTAAATATGTGGAAATGCTTCACAAATTATAACCGTTTATGCTAAAAATGTTGTTATTTTAAGTATAAACGTTTGTGAATATTTTTACAATCTAAAGTAGGTATAGGTATGCACTTTCAAGAAGTACACATACATAAAACTAGCATTTGCCCGCGACTTCGTCCATGTTGGACAGAGCAGAAGATTAAAGTTGTCTTATCAACAATTTTCAAGGGATTTCCGGGATATACAGTACCGCAGATTTTAAGTCCGGTCATTTAACGCATGTAATACAAGAGATGTATCAGATCTTAAACCTCTTCTTTAAAGTTGAGTATAATGAGACTATCTATAGTTACGAATGCTTTTAAGCGAAGGTTTTTAATTAAAATTAATTTATTACGACTCACCGCGCCCACTTCTTTCTCCACTTTCTTGGCTACCCTGTATATATCTTCTTTATTGGAGAGGTCCACGACGTATCCAAAGCATTTACCACCGATGCCCTTCACAAGTTTTACTGTGTCTTCTAAACCTGTAAAAAGAAACATGATTTCGTCAGTAAAACTTTTATTACATTTATCTTTCATTCACCAGAAAAATGTCATCATATAAACGTTTGTGAGGCTTATATTATAACTAGTATTTTTCCGCGACTTTGTCCACGTTTGATGGGTAACGTAGACTACAATTATTTTGCCAGTATTTAAAGTCAAAAGGTATTTCCAGCGGGGCCATGGATTTTTTAATATGAAAATTATGAATTCCGTAGATTCCCGTAAAACCCTAGTATAAGTATTGTTACTAAAGGCATACATAATTAAACCTACTAAAGGTGTCTAATAAACATAGAAACTGTCTTATCAAGCAAGTCCCAATAAACGTGGTTAAAAACCACCACCAGGAAATGTGCCGAAAAAAGGGCTGGATTATATTGTTTTAGTATTAATCAGATCCGAATCCAGTAACTTTTATGTATTTTTTTAATGCATGAGTTCAGCTGAACACAATTCAATTTCATTTTCATGTTCAGTTTCAGTTTCACATTCGCTTCCAGTTTCACTTTCAGGTTCGCTTTCAGTCTCCATATATTCAATATACTCTTTGGCTTTCAGTTTTATTTGACCAAATATACTCTTTGTATTTGACTTTCACGTTAACATTTAGTTTATTATTTACTCTATGGGAGCCTAATCTAATTTACATCCTATTTTCCTCAAGATATTTTTAATTTTAGATTCGAACCCAAGGCGATGTAATGAGATACACGTACCTAAAGCACTGGATTACCACAATTCACAATCATAAGATATATAAAAAATAAAAACTTCGTTTAAAAAAACCGACTTCAAAAACTAAAAAACTAAAATGTATAAAATAACTTATTTCTAAAGCTATTATTATTAATATATATTATCTAAAACATCTTAAAGTCGGTGCTTAGTAATTTTCAAAATATAGTAATTTTTATGTTTTGCTTTGCACCGACTTCAAGATGTTTTAGAATTAGATAATATATATTAATAATAATAGCTTTAGAAATAAGTTATTTTATACATTTTAGTTTTTTAGTTTTTGAAGTCGGTTTTTTTAAACGAAGTTTTAATTTTTTATTTGTTAATTTTTAGTGTCTAGCTATGTATGGGTGGACCTACGAATGGTGCCGCGTTTCTTAAAAAATATAGGTTGCAAGAACCGGAAACAAAAAATGTTCGTAAAATGAAAACTACTGGGCCAAACTATGTAAAATTTTTAGGGGACCACATGGCAGCTATTCCGCGTCGAAAAAAAAAGAATCACGTAAATCGAATCATAAATCACGGAGTAATCGGCGAACATACATAAAAATAGCAACAAAAAAAAACAAAGATCCCGACGAATTGAGAACCTCCTCCTTTTTCGAAGTCGGTTAAAAACAATACATGCAAATTGGAAAACATTCTTTTAATGGCAGTTGTATTAAAGTGATGAGTACCACTTACAAAGATATTAAAATACATATTAAACAAGTGTTAGGGTTAGCTTTCTACAATATAATTAAAATTCAAATACAATTAAAAACGTTATATTCATGTTTATGACATTGGCCATTGTGATTTCCCCTTCACTATAGTAAAAAGTAAGGCCGCGGGCGAACTGGCAAAGCGTTGCGTGGCAAAAATTGAGAAGGGAGAAGATATTGCCGAAGGCGGCCCACACTAGACCAATAAAATTACATTTTTAATACTTGTAAAATTGTTCATGTACATAATATGCTTCAACTGTACAACGAGATATTACCGTCGATTTGTCGTAAGCGACATTAGTACCTAAATAGGTATTTTGCTTGCCGATCATATTTCAAATTATTGTTTTTATTATCTGTCTATTTGTACTATGCTCAAATAGCCACTCCGTGCGCACAACATTCTTTAAAATGTAAGTATACAAATGTTTCTCTTAAATAGATTGTTGAATGACAAAAAAAATGCTTGCAAAATCTGCTCTTGGCCGATTAGTCTTGAAAACTCAAGCACTTGATTCAATTCATCGAGCACGACAGTTGTTGGGTTACGCAAAAACACGGAATCCGGTTCACCTTGGCAATATTGTGCTACAATTAGGTTAAGTAATCACAAAATATAAACAAATAAACTTCTTTTAATGTTTAATTAATATTTCTTTACTATTTCGTAGTATGTAGGTATATAATATTATACTCTGTCCAACGGTTTATTTTAATTTTGACAAGTCGATGCTCAATTCGTGATGTTCTAAAGCGATTCGATTTGCCAGGTGGTAGGGCATTTGCCCAAATGGATGGCTATCACCCCTGGTCTTAATTATGTCGCCATAACAACCTTGAGTTGTGTTCCGGCATTAGTGACCAGGTTCCAGTCTTCCTTAAGAGAGCAGCAGCGCGTTTGTAGCATTTGGTGTTGCAAATGTTCATAGGCGATGGTAGCCGCTTTCTATCAAGCGGGCCGTTTGCCTGTCTGCTGAACTCCTGTAATAAAAACTTAGATCATATAAAAGTCTATATCTCAATGAATAAAAATAAAAAAAACGAATTTATTTGACAATCGAGTTTATTTGTCAATAAATTTTAATCAATTTAGTACATCCATATCATTTGCTAAATATACTGTATGCGTAATAAATAAGCCGTACAACCCATATGTTTAAACTTACAAATGATATAAAAGCAAGAAAAGTACTTTTTAAATCTAAATTAACGCCGTGTTATTTTCTTTTAATTAAAACTTTTTCATTTCAAATTTATTAAATTTAGATATGATGAAGATAGTTTATAGTCTATGTATCATGTATTAAAATGATTCACAGAAAGACACTACTACGTCGCCTATAAAAACAAAGTATGATAATTGTAAAGTATGATAAAAGCGGCCGAAACGTCGGAAAAACCAAAACCTATGATAATTGTGACAAGTGAAATTTACTGCAAAATATGTGCAAGTCGGCGGGCGTGAAAACGTCAAAAGTAAAATAAATGCTTGTGCGGGGTATAGGCTATGCTATTAAAATATTTATATTTTCATACAAGATAAACCAACAATTATATTATTAACGATATATCTTCCAATTTTCAAAAACAATTTTGCTTTTAAATGACACTTAATACTCCTTAGGTGCTATTAATGTACATAGTCTTTTGATCTTTCGATTCCGTAAACTTTGCGAAACCTTCGCAATGAAATCATTGTTTATATTATTTTACAAATTTTAACCAATAATTTTATTTCTTCTGCTATATGACATTGAAAACGCCGCCCTAGCCGTGGGCACAATAAAACGTGAAAATAGATGTCAAGCTTGTATTTAACATCTTGGGAAGTAATTAAATCCTATAAGTTTTATTATACATTTTTTTGTTTTACTACTGGTTGAAACTTCGCATAAACTCTATACAAGTAGTGTGATTTTTTTGCCAAAAGTAAGGCAACAGTTTGTACATTTGCATCAGTAGTTGGTGTTAGTGGTGGATGCTGACAGTAGTTTTTGGAGTGCTTTCTTATTGTGGGATGGCGAAGAAATTCTTTTCGGAGTTTCAGAGTCTCACTCAGGATTCTTCATGTAATAGTGCTTGGTTACTTATCGTTGGAATTGTCGGTTCAACTTAATATTGGAAGTCGTATGTTACGACTTTATTAGCAACTCGAGGCAACTTGTTTTAGGCAAAATTAGCAACTAACCCACAAAATAATTGTATCTGCTATTTATTTGTATTAAAATAGCGTAAGTGGGCCGCAGCGCCAGCAAAAACGCTGTACGTTGAACCGTACAGTAGAAATGAAATTAAAGTGTACATTTTTGTATTTCAATTTGTGTAGAAATAAGACATAAAAAATGTTATAAAACACAAAGATTTAAATGCACGAAAAAGGTTGCATAAGCGACTTCTGACTGCTTTTACGTTTTTTTTATTTTATTCTCAAAATTTCCAAATTTTGTTACTTGAATTTCTATTACTTATTTATACACAGCAATATTTTATTATTCTTAATCTCATAAACAACACTAAATATAAATATAAGCAATTAAAAAATCTAAATTAATTTGATTTCACAATAAGTTCGTATGTTTTTTAATGTTGACAATGCCTTCTTTCTGTCAAAATTAAAAGACTGAAATGAATTTTCTATTAACAGAGTACATTAATATTGTTACTAGTTTAGCGGAACTCGAATTAAAATGCCGTTGAAATTATTATAGAGTTTATTAGAACTATACAAACACGTATAACACAGGTACAAATATAATACCGAACACAACAAATCCAAACGTAATGCAGAAGATCGTAATTCAATAAAACGCACAAAGTCCGTCACTATTAGATTCTCGTTATGTACACACGTCTCGCCTTGATTGTGGTTCTCGCTCGACTGCCCCTTTATACTGCACAAATGCAATGTGCCTGCATCGTAGTCCACATAATCCAAAACACCTGGCTAATGAGTCGACCGCAAGCGGCCACAAATGACTACAATAAAACAGTTCTCTAGAAACATATGCCAATCAATAAGTAAACAAAAGAGGATGATCATAAAAGAATTACAATGACTCAAATGCCTACTGGTAATAAATGTGCTCCTACAAATCTGCACATGGAATTTGTCTTTGTCGGCGTCTAGGTTGTATCAATATAATAGATTTATTCTAGGCTTAAGGTAAAAGCAACCAGGTATGAGACGATACAGTTTATACCTTTACATTCTACAAAAACAGCATTACAAGTAGTTGCTGCGACACAACATTATTCTTTTCATAATCATTTGTGAGGAGGCTTATTACGTTTGCGCAAAAGCATTTTTGCTATGAAAAACTACACGCATGTCAAAGATAATTTAGTTTTTGTAAAGTGAGAGCTAACGTATATGTCATTGTCTAACATAAGTGGTGAACAGAGGCCACACGAAGTATTAGTCATGTAACATATTCGTTTAAATTCAAATTTAAAAAATGAATGGACAAGTGCGTGACTGTCCAGTACTACATCTATGGTTGAGTGAGCTAAGCCTTTGCCGGCCAACCTCATTGTCAACACAGAGTACATTGAATATATGATTGTCAATCTTGTCAATGAACTTTCTGTTATTTATTATGGTCAAAGCGTATATTGAATATATGATTATGGTCTGGGTGCGTGGGATCGGGCGCATTGTGTTCGAAAACGGTTTGTTTTTATTGTTGTTATTAGTAAATTCAATTAGCTCTAGTATATGTATTAGACAAGGTTATTAATCTTTATTATTTGACGTTTATTTTACACGACTGTTATAACAATTATGAATGTAATTTCCATATTTTACTTAATTTTCTTGTGTTATAAGAACTAAGTTATAGTAACAAGAACTTTAGTAAATGAAATTACTTCAAAAAATCAATATTTAATTCCTTTTTTCTAAAATTATGTTTCAAATAACAGATGGTGAAAAAGTGATAAAAAATGACGTGACACTACCGTCTAGTATTTAGAAGGTTACATAGTAATTTTTTTACGAGGCCGTTGTTAATGTTAGCCCTCGTGTACATTTCCCCGGTTGCGAGCAAGATAGTGGCGTGGGAAGTGGGCAACGCATGCCATGTTAGACATAACAATATGTTGTTTTTACATAATCTTGCTATTCATTTCGTTCGCCACTTTCCTGCTTCTTGCCTTGTAAGTAAGCATAATGTAAATGAAAGATTGGTATTCTTCTTAAACGTCTGCAATGACACTTGGCGCCAAATGGTAACTAAAGTTCTTATTTTACAGTCCTATATAAGTGTTGAAGTACTACTGCCCTTTCTAGAGTACCATATACAAGTTTTAAACTAATAAGACTGGCCTTCTAAACTAATAATATTGCCATTCTAGAGTACTGTATACAAGTTCTAAACTAGTAAGATTGCCGTTCTAGAGTACCGTATACAAGTTTTAAACTAATAAGATTGCCGTTCTAGAGTACCGTATACAAGTTTTAACCTAATAAGATTGCCATTCCAGAGTACTGTATACAAGTTTTAAACAAATAAGTTGCCGTTCTAGAGTAGTACCGTATACAAGTTTTAAACTAATAACATTGCCGTTCTAGAGTACCATATACAAGTTTTAAACTTATAACATTGCCGTTGTAGAGTACCGTATACAAGTTTTAAACTAATAAAATTGCCGTTCTAGAGTACCGTATACAAGTTTTAAACTAATAAGCTTGTCGTTCTAGAGTACCGTATACAAGTTTTAACCTAATAAGATTGCCATTCTAAAGTACCGTATACAAGTTTTAAACTATAAAGATTGCCGTTCTAGACTACCGTATACAAGTTTTAAACTAATAAGATTGCCGTTCTAGAGTACCGTATACAAGTTTTAAACTAATAAGATTGCCATTCTAGAGTACTATATATAAGTTTTAAACTAATAAGATTGCCATTCTAGAGTACCATATATAAGTTTTAAACTATAAAGATTGCCGTTCTAGACTACCGTATACAAGTTTTAAACTAATAAGATTGCCGTTCTAGAGTACCGTATACAAGTTTTAAACTAATAAGATTGCCATTCTAGAGTACTATATACAAGTTTTAAACTAATAAGATTGCCATTCTAGAGTACCGTATACAAGTTTTAAACTAATAAGATTGCCATTCTAGAGTACCGTATACAAGTTTTAAACTAATAAGATTGCCGTTCTAGAGTACCGTATACAAGTTTTAAACTAATAAGATTGCCATTCTAGAGTACTATATACAAGTTTTAAACTAATAAGATTGCCATTCTAGAGTACCGTATACAAGTTTTAAACTAATAAGATTGCCATTCTAGAGTACCGTATACAAGTTTTAAACTAATAATATTGCCGTTCTAGAGTACACCCTATACAAGTCTTGAACTAATAAGATTGTCGTTCTAAAGTACAGTATACGAGCCTTAAACTAGATTTCCGTTATACAATAGGGATTAAAATAAGGTATTTCGATTACGAAAATATAAGGGCGTGAGTTGTTCATGGCGTGACTTCAAGAAAACACTGAAATTATTTTTCGACACATTTATTTACGCGAATACAATTGAAACTGATAAAACATCACCTACAAAATTATAATATTCAGTACGTGTATAGAGTATTTTCATATTTATGTTATATTCAAACATCGAAGTTCCGGTACTTCTAGAACTGCCTAGAAATATCTCATATTTAACAAGGAAATCTAATTCGCGTAAAAACCAACGCGGGCAACTAGTTGGTGTTTATCTGTCGTGGTCTCTCCTAGGATTAGACCTCAATTAGTTAAAGTTCAAAACACACCATTGGTGTTTGACTGCAACTAAGATAAAAACCTCAGGTTTAACAAGAAGTCAAGCCTGAGGTTTGAATAGCCAATCTTAGGAGCGTCGGAAATTCTTTCTTTGACTATAACATAATATACAAAGACTTGTTTTAGCGTCTTGACATAACAAATGACATAAAAGTTTAAGGTTTTCGAGCATTTTACGACCTTTCTCTATTCACAGTGTAACGTTAACAAGTTTTATAACTTTGGAATACAATTCATAATTTTATATTCTCTCTTATTTATGCTGTCAAGTAAAACCATCATAAAATACCAAACTCTGAAGATAAAAATATTTTTTAGAAATCGACCTACAATGTACAAGCCCCTTCATTTTAAGTTCCCAAGATTAGAAATTTCTGCAATAACATGCAACGGATAATACTGATGCCAATTCAAGTAAGACACAGACCAGAGAAAATAGCATAACATAAAAATAAGTCGTTTTCAAAATTTATTTTAACAGAAATCAATCAGATTATACTTTGAATCTGAATTTAATGTGATGCTGGGTTATAATATATCTTACCATCCATGCTATTGTTTTATCGTTGGTAAGAAATTGAGCTCAGTTGTATGGAACTATGTTACATTGTAACCAGTAACTTAGTAGTAAGGAAAATGAATTTATAGTAAGATAATAAGAACTGGATGTAGATAATTCGGCCATTTTGTACTAATATTTCGATTCCATCCTTTCATGCTTTAGTAGATACGCTAACAATTTGTTTAAAACCTTGAGAAGCTAATTTCAATTTAATACAGTGTATTGACATTTTATTAGCTTAACGTATTTATTTGTTATTGTTGTTCATTTATTAACATGAATTGCAATATAATTCTTTAAAGAAATTTTACAATTAATAAGGTTGAAGATCATTAAAAGGGAAGTAAACCGAGTCTGAAGACGTACCCCAGCGACAGATGGGAATTGATGGGATTAACAACTGCCCTTTAGAAAAATTACCTCAAACTCTCAAACAGAAAAGTTTTACTTTTGATAATAAACGTTAATTATTTTACGATAAATAATTAGTGTAATTAGCAAGTAGAAGTGGCAGTGGGCCGGTCACATTTGTCGCAGGACCGGTGGCCGATAGAGCAGAAGAGTATTGGTAAACATAGTGTCGGACACCTTCCAGTCCGATGGACTGACGACACCTGAGCAAGGTCGCCGGTGGACGCTGGATGAGTGCCGCCGACTTGGGGTGGCCTCCGTCCAGCAGTAGACGGTGATTGACTGACGACGAAGTAAATAGTACTTTACTAATGTACCTGTCTAATGATCTTGGGCTCTCTCAACGCCTTTGTTGAGAAATCTTAACTTTTGTTTATTTTTTCATGTTTGAGGTCGACGTGACAAGTTAACCGTGAGAACGCCGAGATAATCATATTTTAAAGATAAAGAAACATGACAGTTTATATATAAGTCATTATCCTCCTAGTATTAGTCCGGTTGAATTTGGAGCATCTGCTTTCCTACTTTTTCTTCTCCACTTCGGTCTTTGGTATGCCTTACTACCTACCTGACGGAGTAGCACGTAGATGTGGATTACAGCTAGTTTAGTATAAATATACATACATTCGATTACAGGAACACATTTAGGATAGGGTTTATTAACAACAGGATAGCTTCCGCGGAATACGGATTTGAAGTTTACTTATGCGAAGGCTTGAAATATTTGATCTGATGCCAACGTCTCACTTCTATAAGCGCACCGGCGGGATGTGGATCATCATACTTATTTCCTTGAGTTACCACGCTTAACTAAACAACGGCTTTCTAAAACATTGAATCCCACTACAACAATGATCCGGTGTTGCAAGTCTATAAGCGGCGGCAACCACTTCAGGTAATAAAAAGTTCTTACAAAAATTATAACTGATATCTAAAATATTTTAAAATGTAAACATGCCATTTCTGTACATTGAAGCTATTTAAATAATAACAAATTGAAAATAGACTATATAAACGAGAGAACACGATGCGTTTTTTTTACATTTAGCTGTTTGTTCGGGTTTCAGGTAAAACTAGCGGGCCGATTTCGATGCGGTTTCACTGACCGATAGCTAATTCTTAGACATTAAACTCTATGCTACTTTCCATCCTGGGAATCCTGCGGATTTTTTTCTGGGAATGATTTGTAGTTGTGCGGGTGCGTAACGATTAGCTTATTCCGACACAGACACTAGAACGATAGGTTACATTCTCTTTTTAATGCTGTGGTATTTATGACCTGGGAATCCCGTGGGAGTTTCAAGTCAAGCGTAGAGGAAGTCGCGGGCATATAAGTAAGGTATATAAGATAAAACTCTTTGACGTATAAAATCGCAACTACGAGTATCACCTTAGGTGAATCACATGCTTCGCTCTAATAATTCGTTAGTTACTTATTCAAATCTGGTTGTGTACTGTAGTACATTGCGTGTATAACAAGCATGTATGCAATGCATGTGTACTTCCTGTTATGAAGTAAGCGTGTTATTTGATGTTAATAAAGCCATTGGACCGGTTTATTCGTAAATACTAAAGCAAGTTCAACTGCATTTCGATATATTGTTATTGGGAACCAAGTGTTATGAGTAAAGGTCGCCTGTGTGATATAATTCCTACCCGGTAGCAATACTTTTCTTTTACTCTTTTGTGGAAGGATTTTTGACAATGTGCTGTAGGGGAAATTATACCATTGTTGGTACCAAGTGTTTGGCATCCCGTCAATTTATTCAAGAAATTAAGAATTATTTTGTGACCATACAATAATATCATTATTATTATTGTATAAAATAAAAACTATATTAATATTTCTTATTGTTGTGTTTAATTAGTAAGGTGCTAATTATGACATAATTTACCCAATTTAATTTTAATAACCTCCTAATGAATATGCACCAGGCAGAAACCCTCTAACATACAAAGTTATAAATGATAATTATATCATTTATAACTTATTTATATATCAACATTTACACATTTTTAAAATAAGTCATTAACAGAATACCACTTTCTAAACTTCGGCCCTTTGGTAATATTTGTAGTAGTGTGGCAATATTAAGAATTAATTCTGAAATTTTAATTATTCCTTGATTCTACAAATGAAACAAGACAGCTTATTGCCAAATGACTTTAAGATTAATTGTGGTCAAACGCGACTCTATTTCTCATTAAAAAATAAACGTATAGAGGACCTAGATTGTCTGCCACCATATACATAACTACTACTAACTGTACCTAAATTGTAAGAGGTAGCAATTATTTTTTCATTACGTCATAATTTGTATATCATAATGTAATTGCATGACATTTTAAAAATAGTTGTTAAAATTAAAATACACACATTAGATAATAGGTATATGATTTTAGAATGTACGTTATTATGTAAGTATCATAACTATTTATACTAAGAGGGTCTTTATTACTTTAAAGAATATAAAATGTTAAGAATTATAAAGAGACTAGTAAAACATAAGGTGTGTTTGTAAAGGCAAGTTGTCACAATAAACTCGATGACGATCTTTCATAGTCACAGGTTTCTATGTGATTCTTTATTGTGTTAAATAATTAATGGTTTAATTTTATTTACACTTCAAATTTTATTCAAGTTCTGTTGAAGGACATTTTAGAGTTCCTAGTAGTACATATTGTGGTGACCGAGGGTAGAACTTTCCGGCAACGTAAACCGGTTGCAAGACTTTTGGAAAAAGGTAGATGATTCTGGCAGAAAACGACAAGGACGGTTATATTTCAGAAAGGGATAGACGATGAACGAATGTTCTAGAATAGAGAGTTCGGGAAGGAAAAGAAAGAGATAGATATATTTTAGAAAGGGATAGGATGATAAACGAAAGTTCCCGAATAGAAGATTCGGGAAGGATAAGACGGAGATAGATAGATGTTTAGAAAGGGTCAGATAGTAAATAAAAGAATAACTAAGTTATGAGGGTTCTAGAAGATTCTTCCGGGTATATAAGAAGCGTAAGGCGCGCCTACCGGACCGTTTAGAGTTGAGTTCAGTTCAAGACGGCGAAGCGACAAGTGCGATACGGAAGAGTTGGAAGAAAAGTTTAATAGAAGACAGTGACGAGTTAAGTGGTGGATTTAGTGACAAGATTAGTGGACAGTTAAGTGAAGGAGGTGTGTAGCGCAGTACGAGAGAAGAACCAGAAGCGAGCTACGCGCGGTAATATCGGAAGTGAGCATTGTAGTAGTAGGAGGTGGTCTACGCAATATCGGCGACGGTATTGTGTGTGAGAAACCTTGTCGTCGGGACAGTGTATCGTTAGTCGTGCGTATAGGGGCAACCCTGCTGAGAGGTTTTACGTGCGGCTGTGTAAGTCAATAAAAGCTTTAGATAAAAACTGGTGTTTTCTTCCAATCCTAAGTGCGTACCCCCGCACACACGTATGAATATCTTTAAGTTAAAATGTTATACAAGTCCTTTTTCAAGAATTCATTTGTCGTTCATAAGCAAACAGTACATTTACGAAACAAATCTAGTGTCAATACGTGAAAATTTATAGTTGATCTACTATATTTTAAGCTCATGACCTCTCTAGAGCGCACAAGGCTACACAGTTATTGGTTTTGTATAAAAACCCTTTGTAATGCAAGCATGTGTTGCTTGCTAGCTTAATATCCGACATATTATTGGGCCAGACTATAACATACGAACTTAAATAAAACGAGAAATTCAATTTCCACTATTTAAATGAATTTATAATGTATGTAATAAATAGTGTTATAAGTACTTTAAATAATTTTTATGCGTGTACGCTATATGAAAAAATTAATAGCCCGACCACGACCTTTGCGCATTGAGCGACAGCAAACCGCGACGCTACGAGCTACTAAAACAAAACTAATAATAAATAATTTTATTTAATGCAAATATAAGTAATAAACTTATAATTATCATAAGAAAGACCTACGTATATGCGGTTTAAAAAAATAGTACTTATAAGCTGTATCTTTGGAGCTGGTATTATAGATGTAGTATCTATCTGCTTATCAAATAACAAAACTTTGTGCTTACTGAAAGCGTGAAATTGTGAATTTGTATGTGTGTGCAACTGTGCATGATGTGTGTGTGTGTGTGTGTGTGTGTGTGTGTGTGTTTATGTGTGTTGTTGAGAGAATGGTGTGTTTACTCTCCTATGCGTAAGAATTATATTATAATTTAACCTAATAGCCAATATTTCGAATTGTGCTTTATTTACTTAGCGAAACTGTATAAAGTCGAATTTAGTTATAATTAATGTAAACCAATCGTCGCATATTGTTCACTTGCAAAGTAGTTGTTGAAGTAGCCCTGGCTTTAGCATCTTTTGCCTGTTAAATGAAATATCACTGTCATACGACGAGACAACAGCGGATGACGTTTTACGTCCCCCTCTTTTCTCTTCTGCCTGTCAAAAGTGCTATGTAATTTATTGTTGTTTAATATAAATAAAAGCTATCTTAAATAATCGCCATAATTTATTGTTCAAAGGTATCCTCTCGATCCACAACAGCAGTTCGAAAAGATAAGTTAGGACATGGTATTCCTCTTATTCTCTGAATGATTAAAATCTCTAAATTATTAAAATTGGAATCAGGTAGCCAAGAAATCATTTTATAGTTTTTAAGGGTAGTGCATAAAATATAGATCTGCCCTACTTTGAGAACCTGACATTCTTGATATAATTTAATTTTATCCAACTTTAACAATGGGGAGGAGGTTCTCAACTCGTCTGTTTTTTGTTTCCTTTTTATATGTTTGTTACTTGATTTTCCTTCAATTGTGAATCGATTTTCAACATTTTTGTTTTAATCGAAATTTTATACTCCCGAATTAGTCCCATTGTCACCATGTCAGGAATTGATGAGTGGATCCTAAGGAAATCGAGAGCAACCCTTGTTGAAGAGCATATACACCAAAGAGTGAGATGGAAAATTTGTATACGCGTGCCATTTATACAAATTCTACAGGTGCTTAATATATTATTTCTAAAGCTATTAAAGTATTTGCGCAAATAATAAGTAAAAAAAATCTTTTTTTAACAAAAACGAAACCGACTTCACCTTAAAAATCAAAACCAAAAATAAGTATTTAGCCGGTTTCTTTCTACAACATGTTGTTGTTAAAGAACAATAACAAATTAAAAAAAAAAAAAAAAATACTTGACGGCCGATTTTTTGGTTTTTAGTGTTGAGTCAGTTTTATTTTTGTTAAAAAATATAGGTTAATAGTATAAAATAGTATAAAAATAAAAGTTTAACCGTCATAACTTTCATAACGGCTCTTTGTGCAAGGTTAAGCATATATGTGTTTAAAGTAGAATCCACGCCACAAGTGATTGCACTCGGCGACAACGCGGACAATTTGTGTCGAGCGAATTGCTTTTGCGACGCGCGATGGAAGCAAATGCAGAAGCAAACTAGAGAGAGACCTCGAGCTATGACTCGCAGCGGCAAGAACAGCGACGATAGTAGTTGCTGTCGATGTCGGTAGTGCTAGTGAGGGTTATTTGGCATGCAAACCGTTTCGGCGCCCCACGTTAATCGCGTCGCCCGTCACTAAGCCAAAAGTGGCTGAGTTGTAATAAAACGTTGTGCCGAGTAGTGAAAATATCATATAGGAATTCGAAACATTTTTAATCTTTCCTAGGATAAAAAGTTGCGAGTAGATTACTAGTAGATTTTAACTCTTAGCTATATGCTATCAATCAGCAAAAACCGCATAGAAATCGGCCTAGTAGTTTGTACGTGAATCCCGAACAAACAGACCAGGCATAAAAAATACGTCGTATTCTCCGTCGTTTATATGGTGTATTACAGTTGTTTTTTTATAAGCTTAAATGTAACAGACACGGTATTTTTAGAATGTTATACTATTATATATATGAAGATAAATACGGTTACAACGACATCTGCTATCTGATACTATTGCACACAACTGGATTCAACACACTGCTCATGTTTCTGCCTTTACGTATATAAATATGATATGGTTGGAATTCATGTCTGGCGGCAAACTGAATATTGTCAATGGAGTTGGTTTATTAATTTAAAATAACTCACCAGGCTAATAAAGAAGATATATTAAATGATTATTTTACCGATAGAATCAAATATGAGGATTTCGGTAAGAAAACTGCTGAAATGGCAGTTAGTCGACCACATCTGTCGCAAGGGATATCCTTGAACGAAATCACGTGTTGGAAGTTGATAATTTTGAAATAAATTAAAACGTATTCGGTCTAGTTAATAAATTTAAGAGTTTCAACATATGTAAAAACTACGCACATCCGATTATTCATATTATGACCGCTTAGCTATTCATGTTCATCCTTCGGTTGAAGAATATTAAAAACACTTTACACTCCTCCATTCACCTTTGTTACAATAATCATTCATAATTAACTAAATTGCATCTAATGATGAAGTTAAATTAAATTTAGGACATTTCATCTAACTATCTATATTGTAATGAAACTGTAAATGTTTTAAGTTTATATAATGCGTTTAAAAATGTAAAATTTTTTTATTTTATTTTTGTTGCAGGAGTTCAGCAGACAGTTAGACGGCCCACTTAATGGAAAGCGGTTACCATCGCCTATGGACATTTACAACACCAGAGGTGCTACAAATGCGCTGCCGCTCTCTTAAGGGAGACTGGAACCTGGTCACTAATACCGGAACACAACACAAGGTTGTTATGGCGACATACTTTAGACCAGGGGTGGTAGCCATCCAGTCGGGCAAATGCCCTACCACCTGGCTGTGGGTTGTTTTGTTGCCTCTTACGACAGGCCGCCCGGCCACAGGAAATTGTATTCTTTCTCTGTTCCTGCACTCATAAAAATCTGGGAGATAATTCGTACCAGAAGTTTCCGAAAATACAATTTTTAACTGTCTGTATATGTGTCTGTTTGTTAGAGCATCACGTGAAAACTACTGAAAGGATTTAAATAAAACTCGATATAGAACTGGCTTATATCCAGGGGCATAGCTTAGGATACGTTTATCCCGATAAATGGCATGGTTTCCGTGGGATAGACGAATATAGCGAAAATAATTGCGCTGCTATCGCGTCTTTTTTGGCACCTATTGAACGTATATAAATAAAACTCGAGACAATGCTGGCTTATAATCCGACAACACTTAGGATACATTCTATCCTGATAAATGATGTCGTTTCCATAAAATAGACAGAGTAGCTAAATAGATGAGGCTGCAATCGCGTTTTTTCAATTCACTAACAAATATTTTGTCATAATTATCAAGTCATTCATTGTATTATTTCAAATCAGGTTGACTTCGACTCATCTCTATGTTTCGCTAGGCAGCAGGTGTAACTCTCTTTTCATTCACCATATTCCAACTAATTGGGGTCGGCACAATATGTGTTTTCCTTCCACACTCCTCTATTCTGACATACATCTTCTGTCACACCACAAATCATCATATCATACTTCACACAATCCATCCATCTTTTTTTTGTTTACCTTTACATTTGTACCCATCTATCTTGTATTTTAACATTCTTTTTGTCGCGTGACTTTCGTCCCTCCTCGTTATATGCCCATACCAACTTAGTCTTCTTCCTCTCAAATTTTCAGTCACGGGTGCAACTTTCAAAGATCCCTTATGTATATGATCCCTTATGCCATTTCTCACCTTATCCATTCTTGTAATACTACAACATTCTCATCTCAGCTGAGTGGAGACGTTTTTGTTTTATCACTTTAATAGCCCAACATTCGGCCCCGTATGCATGACTGGTCGTAGAACAGATTTATATATTTCACCTTCTAGTTACAGTAGCATTAGTGTGTGATACGTCACACCGGTTACGCGTTTCCACTTTAGCCTACATTTATTCTTCTCCTTATATCTCTCTCTGTATCACAATTACTCTGCAGTAGTGAACCAAGGTATCTGAATTCGGGCGTACATGGTAGTGTGGCTGATTGTAGTTTAAGAAACACAGTACTAGAAGTCCCGCCGAAATCGAAATCAATAGTGTAGGAACACTACAATAATTCGCGTAAGGTATAAACGAAACCGTATCGAAGCTTTATTCGGCTAATTTCGCCTGAATCTGCAATCTGGCGCGTAGACAGAGCAGCGCCTTAAGTAAACACTCGTGCTTAAGAAATAAATTAAGTATCTTTTTTTTGTCTAAATATCAAATATGATTAAGGATTAACTTATTTTTTGCCTTAAATTAAGTAGACAATATTTTTTTAAACCATACCTGCTCGGGAAGTTAAAAGCTCGTTTAAAAACAGGGTTGTGTAACGTTACGGGAGTATTAATGCCAAGAATTAAAATGTAAGAAAATCATTGTTAACGTGCTGTAGGGTATTGATATCCAACTCAGTTAAGAATCTTTTTACCATCTTACAAAATCCCTTAGACCACTAAATTTTGTACAAAAATAGTATGTTTTAACCTCATAACTTAAAATCTGTCAAACATTCACACACGAAGATGCCAAAGCCTCACATTGGTCAAGGATAATGTATTTAGTCGGTTACAGTTATGAGCACGCGATCGCTGACACTATGTATGTTTCTTACTGAGAGCAATTAGCAAGGTCGTATCGCTCCACCAAATACATAGCTTACGTGAAATTTAGAGACACATACATAGACAGCAACTCTTAATTTCCTGTTTATGAGCAACTTCACTGCATCATTGTGTATAATGTTACAACTTAGGCCCTGACAAAGACAAAATCCACGTACAGATTACCTGTCGGCATTTGAACTAATTGTAATCCTTTTATGATCGTCTTCTTTTTTCACTTATTTATTAGCATACGTTTCTACTTATTGTGGAGAACAGCCTATTGATCTATTGTACTCGTTTACGGCCGCTTGCAGGCTGCATCATTAGCCAGGTGTTGCGGATTACAATTACAAGGTAATTCTAGGAAATTGTGTCGACGTTGCCGGACGGGCACATTTGCATTTGTAAAGGGTAAAACGACGGCCTGATGGAGAGAGGGGTCAGTTGAGCTACAACTACGATACGGGCGTGACGTGTGTACATTCAGGAATCTAATAGTTACGGACTTTGCGCGTTTTATTGAATTACGACCTTCTGCATTACGTTTGGATTTGTTGCGTTCGGTTATATTTGTACCTGTGTTATCCGTGTTTGTATAGTTCTAATAAACTCGATAATAATTCTAACGGCATTTAAATACGAATCCCGCTAACTCGTAACAATAATAAGAACAGTCCATTGCCAAGGCAAGGCCTCCGCCTCCGTGCTTGCCTTAACCAGCCGGCACGGAGTGGAGATCGCTAGAGCTAAGACTCAAGCTCCAGGGGTGGAAGTGATAAATGGCATCACGTCAGAAGTAGCTTCGGTGAACCTGCAGCCCACCTCTCTACACCCGTTAGCCACTCATATCCATGTTGCCCCTGCTTTTTATGGCATTTTTTGGAGCCCATGCAGGGAGTGGCGAATCACCGTCTGCCCATTTTTCCATGTTCCCCGAACATTGCGACGGGCAGACGCCATAGTCCTCATATTCCCAGAACCCCAGTAACACTAGCAGTTCACCCCAATAGCCCGGTACTTTTTGTCCTCATTTTCCACAATAGTCCTACACTGGCCGGGGCTTGTCCTTGGGTGCATTATTATATGGTGTAGTAAGGGATAATCGCCGATCAGTGTCACGCCACATTTACATAAAATTTGTCAAAGGGCCTCTACGTTGGCCTTTCCGCGGCCCTGCGCAAGCCCTCCAAAAGTCCGGGCCATTTTTATGGCCCGTGGTCGTCAAAGACAGTCCATTGCTGCGTTCAGGTCTCCCCATCTTTAATGGAGTACTGATTATTTTTAAAAAGAATGGCTGTGCGACTGACGAAAGGATGGATATATGACAATTTTGTTAGGGGCCGGCTTTTGTTATAGTGCCTACGGAACTCTATCAATGGCATTTCTAGAAACAAAACTGTTTTTTTCTTAACGCCAGGTTTTGAATATTTTCGCAAGGCTATTAATAGCCGTCATATAGCATAAAAAGTTGCTGTGTTTGATCATTTATATTTTTATAGTGCCTACCTACTCGTTTTGATAATTATGTATGTTTTTTTGAAAAAAACACACGGTACTGAAAATTATCTTAATAACAACTATTTACGAATATTGTATTTGTGTACTAACTCCATTGATTCAGCGATACTATGCTTTGGCTTACGAAATTTAAGCGTGCCATTTTTTTTGTCCTGTAAAGTTCTGCAGGGTTGAAGGTCGTCCAGGGTAGCTTCCATTCAATTCTTCTTGCAATAGTTTAGAATGGCAAATCAGTCGCCTACCTTAAATATGCTTCAAACTTAAATTCTCTCCTTTCCTGTCTATCCGACGGAGCAAAAGCTTTGAGTGAGCCTTTCCTTTTGGGCTCGAAAGTTTAAGTTGAACTTATTTTTGGTTGATATTATTCTTCTGTTAAAAATACAGAAATCCAGAGAAATTCGATTTTCAACTGTCATTTTCTCGGGAACTACTAGGTCTACAGATGGATGAAAGATACGAAGGTAAAATATATGCATGCTGTCAGGGCCGCCTTTACCCCAGGGAAGGAGGGAGCGTGGCACCCGGGTGCAGTCACATAACACCCTTATGTGACATCAATAAAAAAGTAATTAAAGCAAATCGTCATTATTTTTCAAAAACGACACATAGCTAACTTACATGCACTGCGTATACTTATTATTATTTATAGACTTCACCACCGTCAGATTTAAAAATCTATTATTAATTCCTACCAAGGGTTGCCTCGAAGAGTTCGCTTTTTAGCAGTGTCATAACAGTCAGTACAATTATTTTTTCTTAGAGATTTTTTGCGTTCTATTAGTAGGTACGTATTGCAGTAGATGTCACTGTTCTCAAATGAAACACCAAATGAAAGAAAATAATATGTTTCGTTATACGCAGTTGTTTTAATACTTGTTTAAGAAATATTTGATATGTTTTTATGTTTTTCCAAGCCATATCAGCTAATAAATATATTTTAAAGTGTGTAAATTCTATTCCTCACCTTTTTCAAATTATAAAGCTCTTTTTAACTTTAATTACTAGATTTTTGATGAATTGTCGATTTACCAAAAACTTATTTCAAAGATGTCAATTATGTCAAAACCAAAAAGACATTCCGATCGATACGAGTTACACTCTTGAATGTATGTACATTGTTTGTGTTTTGATAATTTTTCGATAACTTTGTTTGATTCCTGGACTCCGGAGACTTCGCTTATCACGTTTACTAGTGTTCTGTGATCACGTTGGACTTACGCATGTACCCTGAACACCGATTTGCCTAACGATTTGTTCTCTAATGACTTGGATTATGGCTTCTTCTGAAAGAGGTTGTTGTGTGCCCAGATGCGGTAAAATTTGTAAGTAAATCATCGTAACGGCACCAGATTAGATGTGGGTACAAATGATGTTATGAAAATGTATGCCTTTGAATATTTTAATAAAAGGAAACATAATAAATCACGCTACCGCTAAATTGTTGTTTTATTTACTAACAAATAAACATTTTTTGGAAAGGCTTGTGGGAATTGCAGGAGTAAAATTATTAACTCCCGCAATTTCCAAAAGTCTAATATAAAAATCAAAATAATACTAGACCCCCTGGACGGTTTTTGCCGTTGAATAGTGTCGTATACCGATAGAGTGCGTTAGTATATACATTATGACTGTTGACTCTATACCAGTATATATAAAGTACTCTGTGCTTTTTAGCAATTAGACCACCCGTTGAACTGTCTTTTATATTTTTCCACTTCTGTTTGTCTATACTTTGGTGAAGAATAAAGAGTATCTATCTCTTTAAAATGGATATATCGTATATCCATAACAACCTTAAGTTGTGTTCCGGAATTAGTAGCCAGATTCGAGTCCCATCTCCGAGTCCGTCAGCACATGGATTAGCTTCCAAAGTATTGCAACTGTTTCCCCTCAAATTTTAAAATTAGGACTATGGAGGCCTAAAATTCTGAAAGAAATATGTGGTTTTAGAACTTCAAGAGCACTTTCGTTAGTTTTCGCGACTATAGTACAATTATTTTGCATGCAGTTTTATTATGCAGTTTGGGTCATAAATCAAACTCGGCCTCAGCCCGGCTGGGGCGGTGAGCATGTTGCGCGGGCGCAACGCCATTAACGATAAAACTCGTTCCTATCAAAAAAAGATTATCATTCTTATAAAAATCATTATTATCTTTTTTGCTGTTAATTTTAAACTTAGACAAAAGTATTTATATTTATTTTTAATATCATTTGTTACATTCTATTCATAATTATTCTTATTTTAATAAATACGTGTAGAGGGGCATTTTGGTGTGCAAGAAATGAAAACCAGATAATAAACTGTAAACAATATACTTCGTCATAATTTAAGTACATGGAAAATAGAGCAGTGCGCACAGGCATTGCTTACCGACATACTTAAACGACTAAACGACGGGGCGGCCGGCGATTCCTAAGAGGACGAGAGGGGCGGGAGGCCGTACCATCGGTACCATCTCGGCCAGGTGGCTGGCAGGGCCTGCGAGGAGGAAGGGCGCGGGAGGCCGTACCATCGGTATCAGGCGACCGAGCAGGTGGCCGTAACACGTGAGGCTCGACTGGGATAACGTCGCGCGCTATAACCTCCCCCTCCAAGTCACAAGTACGACCCGTTTGTGACTTGGGATTAGGCGGTCGTCCACGACGACGTGGGTGAATGACGGCATCGGATGAACCGGTATAACGCGTTAAATCACTAGAATGATACTTCCCCTTAGGAACACCGGCACTATCAACAATCATATAAGAAGTTGGACTGATGACTTGCGAGACACGATACGGGCCTTCCCGTCTAGGAGCAAATTTACTTGTAAAACCCTTAGATGCGCTGCTCGCCATATGAGTCTTAACGAGCACTAAATCTCCTTCAGTAAAAGGTAAAGATTCACGTCGGTGCTTATCACCTTCGGACTTGCGCTTATCCTGTTGCTCCTCCATACGTTGCTGTACATCTTGCAAGGCACGAACAAAGTCCTTCAGATAGGGTGTGATCTGCGGCACGAAGTTCTGCTTCGAAACGATTGCACGTAGATCAGTGCTCACTGAGAGCGGAGAACGCATCTCTCGCGCGTAGGTCAGGTAGGCAGCTGAATGTCCGGTTCCCTGATTGTACGCACTGTTAAGTGAAAAACGCACCATCGGTAGAACAGCTGGCCATTTACGGTGTTCAGGACCTACGAGTATAGCAAGTCGCGTTTTTAATTCACGATTTTTACGCTCAGCTGGATTAGCTTCGGGGTGGTAGACTGGAATCAGAGATTGCTGCACCCCTAATACAAACAAAGCTTTTTGCATAACAGCCGAAACAAACTGCGTTCCATTGTCGGAAATAATCCGACGAGGAAAACCATAACGCAGAAAAACCTCCTCCAAAAGAACTCTCGCACACGATTCAGCAGTCGCGTCACACAAAGCGAATAGCTCTACCCAGCGACTGGCGACATCTTCTATAAGAAGGATCCACTTCTCGCCACCATCGCCTTCAGGCAAGGGCCCAAAAAGGTCCATAGCTAAAACCTCAAATCTCTGCTGGGGCACTGGAGTTTGAAGCAACCCCGCAGGCTTCAAATTTGACGATTTGTATTTTTGACAAGGGTCACATGACTTTAAATACTGAGCTACATAAGAACGCATATTCTTGAAATAATAATTTTGTTTGATCTTCTGCAAGGTACGCTCTAAACCCCAGTGTCCAGCAGTGGGCGAATCATGGAGTTCCTTCATTAGCTCCGCCCTTAATGACTCTGGTACCACTAATTGAGGCTCTTCGGATTCTCCATCCGGATCGCAGCGATACAATATACCTTGTGAAAGATAATATCCTCTGTCCGTCCAGCGTAAAGATGCATCTGGATTATCAAATTGTGCTTCAAAATCTGCAATAATTTTACTAACGTCAGGATCCTTCAACTGAGCCTCTCTAAGATCCTCAGGCTTCTGACGTGGCAGATCTACAATTACAGGACAAATATCACACGAACTGGAACTCAATACTTCTGATTCGTGGCTTACCGGGCGGCTAAGCGTATCCGCAACCACGTTAACCTTTCCAGGAGTATAATCAATATCCAAATCATAAGATTGGATCTTCATAGCCCATCTGGCTAAACGACCGCTCGGGGTCTTTATGGACAACAACCATTTCAGAGGCTGATGATCTGTCGCTACACGAACCTTACTTCCTTCAATGTACCCTCGAAATTTATCCAGAGCCCAGATCAGAGCGAGGGCTTCCCGCTCTGTAGTATGGAAGTTACGCTCAGCAGGCGTTAACAATCGACTTGCATACTCAATGGGTCTCTCTTCATTAACAGTCTCACCTTGCATGAGCACTGCTCCAATGGCGTACGCACTGGCATCTGTCCGTAGAACAAAAGGCAGGTCAAAATCTGGCTGACGAAGAATGGGACTGGTGGTGAGCCGGTACTTAAGCTCCTCAAATGCTCGTTGCTCACTCTCCCCCCATTGCCAGCGTCTGTCCTTCTTGGTCAGATCCGTCAAACTACGCGCTACGTCGGAAAACTGCGGAATGAATTTCCGGAACCAGGAGCAGGTCTGCAGAAACGTCTTTAACTGCTTCAAATTCGTCGGAGGCTTCATGCTGGTTACAGCTTCGACTTTCGTGGGATCTGGCTCGATTCCACGCGAAGACACAACATGTCCTAGGTAATTAATCCTATCCCTAGCAAAAACGCATTTATCTCTATTGGCCTTTAATTTAAATAAACGAAGACGCTCAAAGACCTGATGCAGATCCTTTAGATGACGTTCCAGAGTGGGTGATATCACCAGGAGATCATCAAGGTAGGCCAGAACACAAACATCCTTAAGGCCTGCCCTCATCCGGTCTATCAGCCGCTGGAAGGTCGCTGGAGCGTTCTTTAAACCGAAGGGCATACGACGGAATTGGAAAGTTCCAAAAGGCGTAGTGAAAGCCGTCTTAGGCCGATCCTCTGGAGCTACCATCGTCTGCCAATAACCAGCCTTCAAGTCTATAGTAGACATCACACAATCAGGCTTTGTACTGATTAGCAAATCGTCGATGACCGGAAGCGGGTACTTGTCAGTACGAGTGACACTATTGAGTTTCCGGTAGTCTACGCAGAATCTGACTTCCCCGTTCTTCTTTGGTATTAAAACCACAGGCGAAGCCCACTCTGACTCGGCATCCTCAATAATGTCACCTTCCAACATCATCTCTATTTCTCTTTTCATAACCTCTTTTTTTGCAGGCGTGACTCTATATGGTGGGCTAGCGATCGGGATAGCATCGCTGGTATCAATGCGATGCAGAGCAAAAGTAGTTGGTTCTCCCCCTGGAGAAAAAATGTCCTCATGGGCATTCAGGAGGGTACCGAGCTGCTCACGTTCATCTGACCCAAGATGGGAACCTTCATCCTCACGAAGTCCCACAGACGAACAGCTGATCAGCGGCAAAGAACATGACTCAAACTCAATGGGTTGCGGCGTCCGATCGTGTCTCACAAACCATATATCACTAGCAAAGTCCAATACCATACCTATTTCGTTAATGAAATTCATACCCAATAAACTATCCGTAGCGTTGGGTAACATAATGAAATCTACCACACATGTTACCCCTCGCACGGTAACATTGACACTAGCTATTTCTACATTTTGCGCACAAACGCGGCCATCGGCAAATTTTAACTCTGTAAAAACATAGTGAAACTTATGACTATTCTTAACTAAAAGCGTTCTTAAACTAACACTACCGATACTATGTCTCGCGCCAGTGTCCACTAACACTTTACCACTTGCGCCATAAATTTGAATTTTGAGCACCGGGCGCATACGCGAATTAATATTAACGGAACTCACAGACACTGATTTGAATGAACTTTCAGATACTACTGTAGATTTTTTTTTGTTTACATGTCGGACAATTTGTACGAATATACCCCGGTGTCCCACAACCGAAACACGTTATCGTACTCGCTCGCGGTTCAGCCTCCAAAATATCATCTTTTACTCTCTTCTGTTTGGTAAGTCTCTGACAGGCATCCCTCACGTGACCATACTGCTTGCAGTAATTACACTGTGGCCGTGAGCGGGGTTTCAAAACTGTATTAGACTCTGAGCGCTCCGTCCCTGACTGCGCTAGCACGGTAGAAGAGGTGGAAGGCTTGGTTTCCAAAACCACTTGCGGCTGACATTCTTCTAGAATATCCTCGACACGGCGCGCCTGCGCCAACAATTCTCCAAACGTAACAAAAGAGGAACGCGGCACCTTTTCCCGGATACGACGGTGCAATAACCCGTAGGTCATATCCAATTGCACCACTTCGGTGAGTGTAAAAGGTGGAAGCTGCGCGATTAATGCACGAATATGGCATATAAATAAATCCGTTGCTTCGTTATTCTTTTGCTCTCTCTCAAATATAGCACGATAGATTTTGTGCGGCGGTAACCTGGGTCCAAATGTTTGTATCAAAGAGTCGACCGCTGCTTGCCATGTTAGTGTGGTATCCTTAACTCCCTGCCACCACGTAGCAGCAAGTCCCGTCAGTAACATAGGCAATCCACGCAGCGCAACATTGTCGTCTATACCTACGCAGGCTTTATACGTCTCAACTGCGTCGACAAAGGCTCTAACATCGTTCGATTTACTGCCGTCGAATCGTGCCATACATTTAGCAAAATGGCCTGTATTCTGCTGATTAGTAAAGTAAGATTGCGTACCTGAGCTGTTGTTATGCATACTACTTATCAGAAGCATCAGCTGATCATTCGTCAGAACAAACTGTGGCGTGGCAACACCGACGGGAGGGGCAGGCGGCGTGACAGGTCGCGTCACGTCCGCGGCCGCAGCGGCAGCGCCCTGCGTGGAAGACTCCCGCATAGGCACCGTAACAGACGCTGTGGCAAGTACCGAATCAAACCCCGAAGCAAGTGCCATACCGGGCACCGGGGGCGGTACCATAATCCCCTCATCAACGATGACACCGGCTTCCGCCGGACTCGCAGCACGAGATCTCGTCATCCGTCGCGACATAATGAAAGCCACCCGAATGTTCCAGAATACGAATCACTATTACGTACACAACATTTACAGTTTATAACAAACAAAACAAAACTGTCATTGCACACCAAACTTTTAAATATTATTTACGAAAAACGTTCATTATTTTTATAAAACACAACAGTTTATTCACGGGTATTGGCCGAACGTTGGGCGTCACTTTGTAGAGGGGCATTTTGGTGTGCAAGAAATGAAAACCAGATAATAAACTGTAAACAATATACTTCGTCATAATTTAAGTACATGGAAAATAGAGCAGTGCGCACAGGCATTGCTTACCGACATACTTAAACGACTAAACGACGGGGCGGCCGGCGATTCCTAAGAGGACGAGAGGGGCGGGAGGCCGTACCATCGGTACCATCTCGGCCAGGTGGCTGGCAGGGCCTGCGAGGAGGAAGGGCGCGGGAGGCCGTACCATCGGTATCAGGCGACCGAGCAGGTGGCCGTAACACGTGAGGCTCGACTGGGATAACGTCGCGCGCTATATACGTTATTTTATCAATTTTTTTCTTTCATTTATATCACTAACCCACAAAATGACAAAACTAAATACACTATCGATAACGCTTATCGACAACAATAATGCGTATCACTATGCCTGCCCATAGAGCCCGTGAGTGGAAGAGAGAGCGAAATACTCGCTTCACTGCTCCGATTATTTGTGATCCAAACTGCACGGAGAAAATAATTCTACTATAGTATACATAATAAAACAACATTTACGGTTTTAGGCGCGGTAATTTATTTCTTTTTTATTATTCCAACAAATTTGCGGTTTAAAGGACGGTTCACGGTAGGCTACATAAAACTTTAACAATACTCATTGACACTTGACATCTTTGTTGTCCGTGATTACGGCTACTGAAAAGTGGTTGAAACGTCGGAATAATACTACGAGTAGTTAAATACTGAGCCGAAACAATAAGAAAAACCAAACTTCGTTGTACAAATATAACATGTTTTTCGTGATAACACTGTTTAACACAAAGAATATATATTATATATTGTGTCAAACAAGCCGTACGCTGAACTGGCGGTGACGAAAAAGTTAATATACTTTGTAAATCGATGTCCGCACCATGCTAACCTGTGTTGCAAACATCTATGGCCTTAGTACGAGCTCGGAGGTGTTGTTACAAACACGGCAGGTTTCGTTGAGAGTAAATATTTAAGAGTAAAGCCGTAGAGTGCAAGGCAACGCACCTAGCAATAGGCATTATATGATTAAATTTTTCCTATACAAGATAAGGGCGTTTACAAGTACCTACTGATTTGTAAACTAATATTCAATTTATATAGTATATATAGTATTATATAGTTTAAATAAGTATATTTAAACTGTTAAGTCATATCTCATATTTTTTGAGTTAAGTTGCCTGAAAAAGATCGCTTTTAGCGATAATAAAGTAGCCTATTGTTTTGCCAGTAGTATTGTAAATATGCATTATTTGTAATTGTTTCTTTTGATGAGGAATAAAGTGTTGTTATCTATTTAGCAGAGACGTTGTCCTGTTAAAATAAAAATTAGGGCTCTGTACCCCTGGTCCTAGATAAATATCTAGGACCTGTTGTCCATATGATATAAATATATCTAGGACCCGATTCTAGTATCTCCTACCGGTTTCGATTGTGAATCTAAACTATTCGGGAACCCACACAAACAGACTAAAACAAAATCGGTCCAGAAGATCAGGAGGATCCTAGAACCCGATCCCGGCGGCACCTACCGGTTTCAATTGTGAATTTAAACCATCCGAGGATTCACTCAAACACACACAAAAAAATCATCAAAATCGGTGAAGTCGTTCTCAAGTTTTTCGGAACAACAACACGACAATAGTTACTTGGGAAAACAAAAGGCGGCCTTATCGCTAAAAGCTACCTCTTCCAGGCAACTTGACTCAAAGGAAACTTCTTACATTATCTGTAATTAGGCATATAATGATAAAAAATCTCTTTGACTTTTTTTTACTACTCTCCGATGATTTATGTCGGAAATATTGTAGTTGTTTATCGAAATAATGCAGAATGTATGATTTATTGACAGTAAAAAATTAATTGTTGATATTATTAAATTATTTATCTTAAAATGACTTCTTAGTCAAATAATATAAGAAATTACGTGCAATAGTATCGTGAAATTAGGATCAATTTTCATAACACAATGATCTAGAACAACACTCGTACAAATACCGACATTTGAGATAAAATCAGCACTTCCTGCAGATGTGTGGTATCTTGTATATTCAAAATACTTTTTAATTAAATCTTGAATACGTTTCAAATTAAATGTAATCATTTAAAGTAAGTTGAACCATACCAAGCGTCAGATTCCGCATAATTATTATTAACAAATCAATGGTCTTATAACTTCTTTAGACCTTAAACCATATTTATGCTGCTGACCATAAATAGCCTTCCGCAAACTCATATTCAAGGATTCCACACAAGCCAATTGATAAGTTTTTGAAATCACATGCCGTGAAGTCATATATAATAAAGAATAAAAATTCTTCAGTCAAAAAGATGATTCACGTGAGAATATAACTAACACCATAACGTGTAATAAATATATAAATCCATATTTTAAAAAAGTATTGTTTTAAATATATTAAATGAAGTTTAAAAAAAGTCTTCGAGTCTGTAGATTTAATAAAGAAAACATTTATGATTAATTTTCTTAATAATTTTTATTATATAAAATATTTTTTAGTGGAAATTTGATTGATATATGTATTCATTTTGTGTTTTATATTTAAGAATATTAAATATTGTATGTTTTTCAAACAAATTAAATAAACAATTATAAAAAAAAACATAAATATACGTAGACGTGTGTAAATAAAAAAATGTGTGCGTGTACTAGTGTACACACGTAAGAAGTGAAACTTCTTTATGACCTTATTTTTCGATAAATTATCTACTATATGCAACTTTACAGAAATTGGTTGAATAAATAAAGCCCCTACCACCGTCGAATCGACCGTGTACCACGTTCGATTCGACCGTGGTACGGGCAAGAAAAAGATGGCGCGTAACGGAAAAAATGTGACGCGTAACCGAAAAATGTGACTGTAATTTTTTTCCAACGCCGATAAAGAAGTTTCACTTCAATAAGCCATTTATAAGTAGTTATTTTGAAATTAGAGAGTAGAATAACTTCACCGTATTATATTCTTTCATAGTAATAATAATTATTTTATGAACTATTAGGATATGCCCACGCTTGAATTGAAATTCCCGCGGGGTTTTCGGGACACAAAGTACCGCAGCATTTGAAAATGTATGAAGGTGTATCGTTTTAGTGAAAACTAATCTTACTAAGCTAATTTTTATACAAATCACTCCCGGGATAATGCCCGTGGGATTCCCGGAATAAAAAATATTACACAAATTATTACATTACACATTTTGTTGTTATAACAGCGTATATAGTAATTTTTATGGTTTGCTCGGCACCGACTTTAAGATGTAGAAAATTTTATATTATTTTGTCAATTAATAAACTAAATAAATGTTTAGTCAAAAATCTTTATTAAGTTATTTTATACTTTTTAATTTTAGAAGTCTGTTTTTTTGCCATATAACATAAAAATTGCGGGATTGTAATATGTTACAAAATTAATGTTCACGCGACAAGAGTGTGATCGTTAGTTATTTTTTGTACAATAAATATTATACAAAAAAAACTATTGTATTCAAAACAAACCCGCAAAAACACAGAATAAATAATATCCGCCATAAGATGTTTCGCACCAGTGACAAAAACTTTGAGTATAACTAAAACTTATTTGCTAGCTATGCTTATAAAGATATACTATGTAGTTTAGTTTTACTACATCTTAATTGACTTTTTCTTGTTATTCTTTGTTTTACTTGGCACTGACTTCAAGATGTTTCAGATTATATATATATATATATATATATATATATATATATATATATATATATATATATATGTCGGAGGGAAGCTATGACTATGACGATATGACTATGTATTGTTGACTGGATGTATAACGCACAATATCATTTGTTTACATTATAATCACTTCTAAAATTCTTAATGTAATTTAATTAGATTTGTTAATGTTTCTATAACTTCAAGATCGTTCTAACCTAATAAAAGTTATGAATATTGTAATTTTATAAACGACCAATCGGAGCAGAGCATATGGCGGAGCGAGGTCAGAGACGCCCTCTATACTTTGAGTAATATCTACTTAGGTAGACTGAGGAGTTTTTGTGGCACATTTGGTTGGTGGCTACAGGTCGAGTTGGACCTTTGAGAGTTTTAAAGAAAGTATTGAAGTTGAAAGTATGAGCGGGTACCCTGAACCCGCTGCTCGGTCTAAACTATGTCATAATGTTGATCAAATCTAAATTAAAAGTGTATAAACCGTGGCCATCGTGTTTTATGCTCGCATTTTACCCTGATGACGCCCACTAAACCTGCAATAACTAAAGATGTCGTGAGAACGAGGCCGTTCTGCGACATATATATATATATAATATGATGATGAATATGATATATATATATATATATATATATATGTCGCAGAACGGCCTCGTTCTCACGACATCATCTTTAGTTATTGCAGGTTTAGTGGGCGTCATCAGGATAAAATGCGAGCATAAAACACAATAGCCACGGTTTATACACTTTTAATGTAGATTTGATCATCATTATGACATAGTTTAGACCGAGCAGCGGGTTCAGGGCACCCGCTCATACTTTCAACTTCAATACTTTCTTTAAAACTCTCAAAGGTCCAACTCTACCTGTAGCCACCAACCAAATGTGTCACAAAAACTCCTCAGTCTACCCAAGTAGATATTACTCAAAGTATAGAGGGCGCTGACCCCGCTCCGCCGTATGCTCTGCTCTGATTGGTCGTTTATTAAATTACAATATTCATAACTTTTATTAGGTTAGAACGATCTTTAAGTTATAGAAACATTCAACAAATCAAATTAAATTACATTAAGAATTTTAGAAGTAATTAAAATGTAAACAAATGATATTGTGCGTTATACAGCCAAATAATAATCCATCCAACTATAACTTCCTTCCGACATATATATATATCGTAATTATATATAAGTTGTCCTAAATATTAACAATACACCAATAGTGTTGTGGAATAAATACTTATTTGTGTAAATATTTTAATACTGGCCGCTCGGTTTTTCGAAGTTTTCATAATAAAATAAAATCGAGTTGGTTGTGATTCGGACATGAGGAAAAATGGTGTTTGATTTTATTTAGTCCCATTTTTATTAAAATATAATTGTTATTTTGCCTCGTTCGGGTCCACCACAAATAGTTTGGTTGCTATCAATCAATTTTAGACCCCAAACATCGTGACCAATTTATTATTATCTAATCTAGCAGTTTTATGAAATACAAGCTGAGCTCGCAACTTGTATAAAAATATTTTTAAATAATAAAACTTCAAATGACGTTTGCAAAATGTCATCATCATCATCATCAAATATCTGGTGGCATGTTTACAGAATTATCGTTTTAACGAACAAGTGCTATTCCCAATATTCTTCTTTTAGGTCTGTATAGTATAAACAAAAGTGCACTAAGAAGACTTACCTTGTTTATTTATATCCCAAAGCACCACAGTGCATCCGAGGCGGGCAAGTCTCAGCGCAATCAGGCTGCCGAGTCCTCCACCACCACCCGTTACGACCGCAATACCTCCTTTCAACTCTTTCTTAGGGTAACCCACTATAGTCCTATAAATTGCCTGTATCACATGTCCTATACCTACTATGATGAACACTATCACATCCATTATGGCTTGTACCACCGTGTATTTGTCCCTCATACACTCCGGAATCTCCCGAGTTAGGGGACCCGGCCGCAGACCGTTCACATATTCCTGCGTCTCAACTGACATTTTTTAGCTTTCCTATTTATAAATTTATAAAAGTTCTAAAAATCAATGAACACTTTATACATCACTTTTATCATACCAGTTTTAAAGTTAAGGTTTACTTTATTCGCTAAGTACCTGAAACAAAAATTATCAACTTTAGTGTTAGCATCTCACTCATACTAAACTATTTGAAATGCACATTATCGTTACAAATTAACATAAGCGTTTTTAACTATGAATAATATTATTTTATATTATATTAACTAATATATTAATATAATAAGTCACTCGTAAGATACATACACTTCAACACAAATTAATTAATGTCACACACAAGAACCAAAATAATTAGCGTGTTAAATTTTAAAATTTAAATCTAGAAATAAACCTTTAAAAAGGGTACGGAATTCGAGTCCGTAGAGTAGTAAAAAAAAACTATGAATAATAACGTCATTTAAATACTGTCTTTAATTCACAATGCAAGTCGTGTATCATGGTCCTTTAGTGCCCGCCACGGATTTTGAGCGGTCGGTGGAAGTCGTAAGGACTATTTCTACTAAATAGTCCTTACGCATTGAGCATAGCCAAAGTGATGCGATTTCTTTTTTTTTTCTTTTATTGCGCAGGAGTTCAGCAGACAGGCAGACGGCCCACTTGATGGAAAGAGGTTATTATCGCCTATGGACATTTGCAACACCAAAGGTGGTACAAATGCGCTGCTGCTCTCTTAAGGGAGACTGGAACCTGGTCATTAATGCCGGAACACAACTCAAGGTTGTTATGGCGACATACTTTAGACCAGGAGTGGTAGCCATACAGTCGGGCAAATGCCCTGCCACCTGGCTGTGGGTTGTTTTGTCGCCTCTTACGACTGTCCGCCCGGCCACAGTAAATTGTATTCTTTCTCCGTTCCTGCACGGATTTATCGACATATCGAAAATATTATGTTCTTGTCTCTTAATTTGACAGAGAAAACATTATACTGCAAAAAAATCTCATAATCATTGTGCATAGGCCAAGATGATCACTAAAGAGTGGCGTCGGGAACTATATGATGTGTTTTGTAGCATACAAAACCTTAAATCTTGCCCTCGCGTATTATTTAATGCTAAGCTATTAATTGCCTTCTAATACGTGGTATTTGTGACTAATATGCGGAAGAGACTGAAACTTGTTTCTTTGTATTACAAACATATTTACAGGAAGCAAATACGAGTATCTATTATAGGATAATACTTATTTTCGTCTTCCTGTCTGTTCTAAGCGTCTGCGACTTAGTGTTAATTATTAGCCATTTTTAATTAATTAATCTGCATACAAATAATTATGACTATGATTTAGAATTCGTATTTCGTCATAATTATCTTCTAAAGCGTTAGCAATAGTATTATTAACAAAAAGAAATCGGTCAAGTGCATGTTATACCCCGCTAAGTCTGAGTGGTGTAGTAAAAGTAAGTAAGCAAAGAACGTTCACTTTTTGGAATATAAAACATAAATGAGGTTATTCAGATACCATGTAAATTAGGTAATTTTTTCTTTTGAACGTCACTGTTCCGGCTACCTGTGTATACAGCGTCTAGATCTTGAATTTTTCTCAGGGGGGGGGGGGATAACAGAAAAATGCCACCCCTGCTCGCCTATATTTCTACCTTAATCATCGTAATCATTGATTGAGCACATCAGACATTCACTGATGGACACGCGTGCGTCTATGGTTTTTAATTTATGTCTACGCGCCCCGCGAAAAGTAATTTATACGTCTCAGTGGTCAGAGTTGCGTTATTATCCGCGCAGGAACGGAGAAAGTGTATCATTTCCTGCGGCCGGGTAGCCTGTACTAAGAGCCGACTAAACAACCCACAGCCAGGTGGTACGATATTTTTCCGCTACGCTCCGCTGCCACCACTGGTCTACAGTATGCCGCCATAAAACTTTAAGTTGTGTTCCGGCATTAGTCGCCAGGTTCCAGTATACATTAAGAGAGCAGCAGCGCATTTCTGGCACTTTTAGTGTTACAAATGTCTATAGGCAATGGTAACCGCTTTCCATCAGGTCATTATTCTGTCTGCTGTACGCCCACAATGAAAAACGTTTCTAGCTATAAAACTCTTTTATTTCGCTTCTATCAAAACACGACTCATTGACTCTTCGGGTGATGAGAGGGCTACCTCGGTCAATCATGGATCAGCATGGCGATCCAGCGAAGTAATGTAGCCAGCCTTCTGGGGAACATTATCCATTGACTTCGATGACCTAGATTCAGTATTCTAATTATAGTCTAAAGGTAGGTAGTGTGTAAGTTAAGTTTCCTTCATTGTACTACTGTATAATTTAACAAAGCAAAATAGCTGCTGATCTTGATAAAATTATTTTATTTGTCAAAACGATATAATTACACGAACGGTGTACACCTTCGCATTTCTCCTTCACGAGTCTGTGTTGCAACCATTAAAGCCGGTGAATGCAACTAGCATTGCATAAACTGTTTCGGCGCATGCCCCATGCGCTAGTATCAGTTTCTATGCCCGTTTATTCCGAACGGAGGTCATATAATGAGAGGATTTTATTTTTATGATAGACTAACCGACCGTTCACACTTGTCGGGTGTCACAGAAATCGGTTGCATACCGACAAACAATTAGTTGCTCTAGTGGCAAAACATTTTATATTGAATTTGTTCACACTTATCCGACACCTTTTTTTTGGCGACTCCGACAAGAAATATTGGGTGTTTTACCAGCTCTCTACATCCGTAAATATCGTGTCGGATCTCACTCGTCTATGAGTATTATTATGACATTATTCACTCTTGTCAGATATCGGACCCAGCAAAACTCTCCCCGCTCCCCTTTCTTCCGCCCGTCGCTAGCTGCTCGCTGGCAGGCTGGCGCAGATCGCAGGTGATCGGGCACCTTAGACCATTAAACCAATGGACAAGCCTCGTATGAGCATACCCCTCCGCCAAGGTAACAAGATTATAAAATCTAACGCGTTTATAAAAACTAGTTCTATAATCGATTTCCAACAGTCTTAGTATCGTTATCGCTGTGTGAGGAGCTCCTCAAAAATGCCAACCTGTGCTGTTAACGTGTGCGATAAGAAGTCAAATACGTCAAATCTAGAAAAAGATGGTGTAACATTTCACATGTAAGTATTTTTTTGTCTAATTATTGCTTATTTTTAGTAAAATAACTTATAGTTGTCCATTCAACTTGATGTTTAAAACGTCGATTCTGTAATCGAATTAATGAAACATCTCGCATCGACTTCCGACGAATCTCTGTTTTACTTTGAACTGTTATTGCGAAGAAATTGAGTCTACATTTGTATAACAATGCCCAAATAACAAAATATATAAAGTTTTCTCTCTCTAGCGCACTTCACACACACACACACACACACACACACACACACACACGACACTAATGCGAAATCCTTCAAGAAAATATAGCCCTTATTGCGTTGGAGACTAATTTGAAATTTGAATATCGAAGTTTGTTTTTTTTGCTACACGAGTCTGCCTATAGTGACGTATAATCTGTACATATAACTCCGAGTCGATATCGATAAAACTACCTTTGATACTGTTAGTCGAAAATATGATTACGTTAATAATAACCCACTTTTAGGGTTCTATTGTAAGATAAGGAATCCTATGATTTCGTCGTGTCCGTCTGTCCGTCTATTTTCCGAGATTAGGTCTACACTGCTGAAATTTGGTATATTTAACTGGAACCTATACTAGGAAAAATATTTTAATGTTGTGAGAGTTTTTTTAAGTATTACTCCTACAACATGAAAAGTTACGATAACATACATCCTGAAACTCTTACACTAATAACTTAATGGGAATTTCATGAGATGTAGAGGGTATCACTGCTTAATCTTTATTTAAAATTTATCTTTACTTCATTGTGATACTCTTCTTATCTTGTATCTGGGGAGGTCGCTGAGGTATTATTCCTCATATTTACTATTTTATTTGATATTTTGGAAGAGTGACTTTGATGTGATACGTTTACTCAAGTCTTATGGTTTTCCCAATTCATTATACACTTAAGGCACTCCAAATGTGTTTTCTAAAATGTTTGGACGTACTGCTGGAGAGTTTCTTGTCGGTTCTTCTCGCCAGCTATAGTACGTTGTGAACCGACGTAGCTTTAGATAATATTTATAGTTGTTTCAACAAATTATAATTAAAAGTTTGGAGGTTCTTCCTTAGTCTTGATGTGAGCTCGTTTACTGATAGCTAATGATGTGGCATAGCATCAGCCGGGTGGATAAGGAGGGGTGCCTTACACAAAATTATATAATTTGTTATGAAATTTTCATAGAAATAATTTGGCTTAAAGGCAAGGCGTACTCAGGTGATGAGCTTCTGTCATGAGTTGATATATTTGTCATTGTTCATAAAAACAATAATATTTTACACTTACAATATAATATTACTACAAATGATTATATATATTATACACCGATCTTTGAGAGTATACCTGTTTCTAGATCAGCGCTTCTATATAACCTACTTTGTGAACATAGGGTTAACGGTATTGCAGCGAAGGGTTCTTACTACTAGATGATATTATTTTTTATTTATTTATTGATATTATGTTTTATTCATTTAATAAATTTTATTAATATTCACTATATCAATTCTTTTATTTCATATCAATGCTTCGGCTTGAGTATGTCATTCCTAGACATCACAGCTTCCAGCCATGGTTACCTGGGAAAAGGGTTCTCGCCCGCCGTTATGCCGTCGAGATGGGGGCGCAGCGTGTTCCGCGCGCGCTCACTTCTCCCGCGAGGCGCCTTACAAACCGCCCCACGCTCGGATGAATAATTTTTTATACCTTACTAATTGATATGTAGCCTCGAGTTAAACCGTGATCACAGCTGCTATAAAGTAGCCGAAACGTTTGCAAAATAAATAAATATCGCGCTTAAAACCGTAAATAACTTAGTTTAATTTATGTGCAACAGTCGCGAATATCTAAGAAGAATACTATAAAGTAAATGAATTAAACTTATACTTTAGTTTAATTCCACTGTCATCATATCTATAGTATTCAAAATTATTTTTCCTAGTTTAAATATCGACATTAAAGTATCGATATTTACTATCCCTATGAAATTCACAGTTTTGTACATAGTGATACCAGCATTTTTCCCCTCAAAATAAAGGGCATTTAAATTACGTTGCAAGTAAATATTTGAATTATATGTACATAATTATTTATTATGTTCATGGATTTTTTTAGCCATTAGGATTTACATAAAATTGTGAAAGTGTTAATATCACATATCACAATTTTCATCACACAATAACTATGATCTTATTTCAACTAGTGGTAGTTTAATAAGTCATCTATGTGGTACTGTTTAATTATTACAATATTAAAGTTTATTTCATAATCCAATATTATAATAAAAAATAATAATGAATATTTAGTCAATTATGATTAAATTACGAGGCAAATTGAATAATGATATGGCACTTTCTTGTATTTTGAAATGTGTGAGTCGTCTTTGTGTGCGTAATGAGTGTAAATATACGCTGTCTCTATACTAGTTTTGAAGATTTGTACATGTTTGCGTTTATAACAACACAAATAATATTTGGGTGTATGCGATTGTTTCAATGTGTGCTTTACTCTTCCCCCCGCAGCAAATGGCTGAATTTTTTGTTTGCAAAATTAGACGCGAGCCGAGTCCTTTGGTTTAATGGTCTAAGTCGGGCACACATATCGCGGCACCCGCTTCGATCGGGTCCGATATCCGACAAATGTAAATGATGCGCCGACACGCGATTAAAATACGGGGCTCGACACCCGACAAGTGGGGGGAACAAGCTATAATTGCGTACGCCACTTCATTTGCCCGGGACTTCCGATTTCGGTTTGTTCGGGATAAAAAATAAATAAATACGCAGTTTTCTGGAAATGAGTAACAAGTATGGAAATGCTTGTTGGACAAGAATAGACATATAGTTGAGTGACGTAATGGGGATGATTCAGGAAACCTGTACAGATATATAAACGTGACAAGTTGCGCACGGAGTCAGTATCGAAGCGAGCGAATCTTGCATGAGGAGCGGGACTCGCACGGACTACCGAAGTGAAAGGAGCTAAGGACAGTAGGGTTTGGCGTACGGAACGAAGAGAACGGCCCAGTTGAGTGGTAGGGGTGCCTCGGAGACTAATTCCAATCTATGTTCTGTGGCTGTAGTGGGTAGTCGGCGGTTAAACGCGCAGATGAAGAGGACCCTGGTACGAGTTTCGGAAGCCAGTAACGCTGAGTGCGCTGAAGCTGAGTCGTTGGAGGCGGCGCTGTGTGGCGTGACGTTGCACACATTCCTTGTCTGTCTGCAAGCGTCGTATTCGGAAGCGCCAGAGGTGTCACGCATGTGAGATCGCCTTCCAATTCCGCTATCCAAAGCGCGTAAGAATATAATAAACCAAAATTAATGAAAATTGTGATTTATACCCAACCAAAACGTTAATAGAAAAAAAACTGTATGTATGTATGTGAGTGTATGCTACAGATGGGTTTCTGTCGATTTCGTAGTTGGTTCTAGCAAATCTTATTAATTTCCACATAGATACATATATATGCAACAATAATAGGATCTCATGCGTGGAAGGTCTTTGAGGAAATGAGTTCACGTCTTTTTGAAGAGCCGCATGTTGAAAGCATCATAGTTGTCTGTGGCAAACATGTTAACAGAAATTTTTACTACATAATGTTGATTTAACACATTGCAATAATGTAAGTTTGACTGTAGGTTTGATTATTTCATTATTACTATTATACGCTCAAGTTCTTGTCGATTACAGTAAAAATTGCAACCACGTACTGGTATGAACATCAGCCCGGAATCATAACACAACTGAAGAAAAAGAAAGACGAAAGAAGAAAGAAAATATTCATTTCCAATTGCGACACACGCAATACAAATTGAATGCCGTAATTTTAGAAATGAGAGAATTGGATTTAGATCCCCTCCCTCCTCCTCTGAAGCAGTTGGCTTTCGCGTTAACCTATAATACTAGTTACGTAAGTATGTAATTTTTTTTAACGACCTACTCTACGGACTGTTCCGTACCCTTTTTTAAAGCTTTATTTCTAGATTTAATTTTTAAAATTTAACACGCTTATTATTTTAGTTCTTGTGTGTGACATTAATTAATTTGTGTTGAAGTGTATGTATCTTATAAGTGACTTATTATATTAATTTATCCTAATTTTAATACTGTTGGCGCCACTTATTTCCCAATTAATAATTGTGTCTTGGGTTTATAGCGCCTTGCAACCCCCGTATGTTGTCACCGCTCGCTCGGCGCGTGAGTTTAGTACGTTGCCAAACGCTACGCCAACGCGACGCACGCACATAATATCGCACCCGCCTTTATATATAAATACAGTCAATTCGCTATCGAAGATTTCCGCATCCAGTCAAATAGTTGGACATTCGCCTGAAGCTATAAACTTTAGTGTCAGTGTATCTGCGTCTCTTGCGCCCCGGGGCTCGTGTAGAAGGACTTTGTCACCTTTATCGCGACGCAGCGGCAGAACCCTGAACCAGCGCTGTCGTGGGCTGGTGGCTGACTGCGAGGTAAGTGCAAGGTTATATATTCTCCGGGCACCTGTTCTTGATTGGGGAATAAGGGGTGGCCATACATTGAGCACATAACCCCCCACCCGCGGAGATTGCCTGATTGCGTCTCCATCTTATTTTGGTACCTTCGAGCCGGATATATCCTTATTTCTGGCATCTTTAAGCCATATACCGCTTTATTGTATCCCTATACTGGTCCTTCGATATATTTTATAATTTAATATACCTAATTTATAGGTTTTTTTCTATCCTAAATCCTATTCGTATCGCCCTATTAAATTATTTTTGTACCCCCTTATTTATAATTTCACCGCTTTAGGCTATTGCAGCCATAATAAACGTCTAGTTATTAGAGTTTATTAAGTATTCGAGTAGCGCAATATATATGTGTCTTATACTAATTGCTAGGAAAGTGCATTATATTCATACTCAATACACCGCATAGGTATTGCACCTTATTTGTTCCATATTTATCGCATTTATATTTATATTACCGCCTTATATACGTATATATACTTTTATATTATTGATTTATATTAATTTTATATCGCATTATATATTTATTTTACAAATTAACACGCATAATTCGTAAATCGATACATTTAAATCTCACTCTGTAGGTACTTTGTAAACGCATACGTCGCATCGCCTCGCTTGGTCACCGCTTTTACACTCGACCGCGGCTACTTTGCAATTACAAAGTTAACCCGCATAATTATTTTATATTTTCTCGTTATAACTTACTTTATTTAATTCGCCAAAATGACAAGTAAAAGTAAGGAATTTTCGGTAGTAGATGCCGAATTAACCATTTTGGAAAGTAAGCGTAACGCAATTTTTGAATACTTTCAAGAAATATTTGATGAGTATAAGTCCATCCAAGCTAGTGACAAAGGTTCCGTAGAAGGTTTCCTTGGAGCAACGTCCAATATTGACAAACTTAGGTCCGAATTTACGGAAGTTTTGGACAATTATAACAAACGTTTGCTTTTAGTTAACCCATCCGCTAAACCTAGTTATAAAAGTTTAATTTCGTTTGAGCAATTGTACAGCCGTATCAGGTGCCTTAGGAATCAGTTCTCGTCAGAGTCGTCATTGCAAAACACCGCGCTGACACGAAATAGGCCCGCACTACCGCCTATAGAATTAGTCGCATTCGACGGTGATATTCGTTCGTGGCCAGTTTTTTATGCAAGTTTTAGGTCGACTATACACGAGAATGCATCGCTTACGGATTCTGAAAAACTTTATTATCTTTTGGGTAAAATTAGTGGCAAAGCACAAACTGCTTGTGCCGGCATTACGCCAAGTGCCGAAAATTATAATTTAATTTTGCAAACACTTATAGATAAATATGAAGATAAGCGAATGTTAGCTTCAACGTACATAAATCAAATATTTGAATTCAAACAATTAACTTCCGCATCCGCAAATAATTTTGATAACTTTTTAGATCATTTTGTAACCGCCGTTAGGGCTTTAAGTAACTTGAAAATAGATAATTTGTCAGATTTAATTTTATTACAAATCGCTTTAAAGAAACTCGATCATGAAACTGTTCGATCTTTCGAAATGGAAAATAGTTCCACCGCTATACCTTCGTTCAATAATTTAGTGGATTTTATAAAAAATCAGTCTAAAATCTTACAACGCACCCCTACTTCGTTAAGTGCGACAAAGAGGGTTGAAAGTACTAACAAAACCCGCACAAGTAATATTCCAAAGATACGAAGTTTTGTTAGTACAGTAAATCAAAGTAGTTGTTTATGTAAAAATAGCCATCATTCACACTTATATAAATGTATTTCATTTCATAATATGTCTCCCGAGACACGTTTTAAAACCGCTAAGGAACGTAATGCATGTATAAATTGCCTTAGTTTAAAACATAAGTCTTCGTCGTGTAATTCAAGTTCACATTGCGTAATATGTAAAAGAAAACATCATAGTATGTTGCATTTTAATTCAAGCCCAACGAAGGAGGTCAATTTTAAACCCGTAACTATAACCGGTAATAATTCGCAGGAACATATTTCGAACGAAAACATTAATGTAAACTCGCATGTGTCCAGCCTTAATCACCCAACCAACGTATCGCTTTGTTCGATATCTATGCCCGCGTCTAATGCTATCGGCGCGCACGCGGCCGCTGCTTTACCGAGCGATGAATATCGTACAGTTCTGCTCGCAACTGCGCAAGTTCTTATCTATGACAGCTCGGGTCGCGCGCAAACAATACGCTGCCTAATTGACAGTGGCTCGCAGTGTAATTTTATAACACATGAATGCATTAATCGTCTAGGTATTGAACCTCAGGAAACAACATACACATCTGTTAAAGGCATAGGAGGTTCTGAACAAGTGATTAAGGGTTCTTCACACTTAACATTTTATTCTCGTTTTGATAAAAACATTAAATTTGATATCAATAGTTTGATTGTCGATCGAATAACAAGTTGTTTGCCTACCGCTTTTATCAATTTAGCCGCCTTTTCACATTTAGAAGGCTTACCGCTCGCCGACAGTACGTTCGCGCAGCCGGGCCCGATTGAAATGCTCATCGGTGCCTCGGTTTTCCCGCACTTGTTACTGCCCAATGTCGTCAGCTCTGACACCAGCCGGCCAGTGGCAGTCGAAACCGTTTTAGGTTACATCGTAATGGGTGATGCGCCCACTACGTCAGTTGTATGCTGTGCACATGTAATGGCTTGCTGCTCTTTAACGCAAAATGAGCCTATTGACAGTTTAATTAAAAAATTTTGGGAGCTTGAGGAGGTTTCCTCAACTGTGCGTCAACGTCAGTGCGATGTTGAATGCGAAGAATTTTACCGTGCCACCACTACACGCGATTCATTAAATGGTCGATATACGGTCGCATTGCCCTTTTGCGACGACGTTTATTCTTTGAGTGATTCTCAAGATATCGCACGTAGACGCTTTATTTGTTTAGAGAGGAAGCTTGAAGCTTCGCCTAAATTACGGGCTGCCTACGATCAGGTGATCAATGACTACATTAGTCAGGGTTACCTTTCACCCGTGCCTTCTGATGATGCGATAGCGCCTTTTTATGTAATACCTCATCACGGGGTTGTCCGCGAGGATAAAAGTACAACGAAACTTCGCATAGTACTAGATGCCAGTAGTAAAACAAATACAGGTATGTCACTTAATGACATCCTACATAGCGGACAAAATCTACAGGGCGATCTCTTTAAGATAATATTAAACTTTCGCTTATTTGCCGTGGCCTTGACTGCAGACTGTAAACAAATGTTTTTGCAAATTGGGATACGCGAGGAAGATCGTCGCTTCCAACGAATATTTTATCGCTTTTCGCCTAATGAACCTCTATTTTTATATCAATTTAATCGAGTTTGTTTTGGTCTCAAATCCAGTCCTTTTCACGCTTTGCGCACAGTGCGTCAATTGATAGAAGACGATGGAGAGCAATACCAAAGCGCTGCTTCGATTCTTCCTACTTGTCTATACATGGATGACGTAGCCTTCTCCGAAATGACGGAGCATGGAGCTTCTGCTTTAGCGCACGAGCTCATCCATCTATTTAAAGCCGCTCAACTTGACTTGGTAAAATGGACAAGTAACTCGAATTGCGTTTTAGAAAGTTTGCCAGCCTCTCATCGTTTCCCTAGTGAAGTAGATTTCGATAAATCCATTCAGCATAAAATTTTGGGATTGCAGTGGTTTACTAACACTGATACCTTTCATTTTTGTGTAATTCCACCAGGGGATAAATGTACCAAACGCTCTATATTGTCAACAATCGCTCGCCTGTGGGACATTATGGGCTTTGCCGCTCCCGTCATTCTGTACGCCAAGTTGTTAATAAAACAACTATGGCAAATGAAGCTGGATTGGGATGATGAACCGCCTTCGACTCTTATTAGACAATGGAAACAGTTTTGTTCTGAACTTCCATCTTTGAATGAACTTAGCATTCCGCGACATCTTGGAGTAACCGAAGCTTGTATCGTCTCCCTCCTTGGGTTTTCAGACGCTAGCGAACACGCTTATGGTGGCGTTATTTATATGCATGTTAGTTCTTCTTTTGGTAATATAGTACGTTTAGTTTGTGCCAAATCTAAAGTTGCGCCTATGAAGCCTCTCTCCATAGCGCGCCTGGAGCTCTGTGCAGCAGTTTTATTGTCACAGTTACTTCGTACTGTATTAGACACGTATAGCTCGCGTTGTAAACTTAACGTTTTTGCCTTTACTGATTCAAAAGTAGTATTGTATTGGATCAAGAGTTCACCACATCGGTGGCAAACTTTTGTTGCAAACCGCGTAGTTAAGTTGACCGATAACATTGCTCCTAATAATTTCTATCACGTATCTGGTACAGACAACCCCGCTGATTGTCTATCACGCGGTCTAATGCCTTCCAGATTGATTTCACATCCATTATGGAATCATGGGCCGCCTTGGGCTGTTTTAAATCCTTCCCAGTGGCCTCTTAAAGATATAGACCGCATCCCCGATGATGTTGCCGAAGCTAAAACTCTCGCATACCCTGTAGTCGCTTCCATAAATGACGAATTTGTTCTTCTTTCCCTTGCCGCTCGCTCTTCTTCGTGGAGCAAACTGTTAAGAAGTATTGTTTTTATTTTTAGATTCTTAAAAATTCTTCCGCGCCATCTGACATTGTCTATAACCGCTAGTGATTTGGAGTTCGCTGAAAATAAATTATTTAAAGAGATACAATTAAAGTATTTTTGTGAGGAGCTTAATAATTTACGTAATGGTGGTAAAAGTGCTTCTACTATTATCAAACTAAGGCCGTTTCTACATGATGGCCTAATACGCGTCGGCGGCCGCCTTACAAATTCAAGTTTAGATTACGCTTGTAAACATCCAATTATCTTACCGCGTCAAGATCATGTAATCAATTTGCTAATAGATTATTACCACCGGAAATATCTTCATGCGGGACCAGAGCTCCTTTTGTCTTTATTACGGCAAAGGTTTTGGATTTTATCCGCAAGACGCATTGTTCGACAGCGCGTGCACAGTTGTAATATCTGTTTTAAGTCGAAACCCCGTTCGACATTCCCCTTGATGGCTGATTTGCCGGCTGCTCGTGTCAGACAAGCTGCTAAAGCCTTTATTTACACCGGTTGCGACTATGCAGGACCAATTTCTTACACTCCCCTGCGTCGCCGTGGAGCTAAAGCTCATAAAGCGTATTTATGTGTGTTTACATGTTTAACTACTCGTGCTATACACATTGAGTGTACAACCGATTTAAGTACAGCTAGCTTCATATCAGCTCTTAAAAGATTTCTTTCTCGTCGTGGTCCGGTTTCAGTACTATATTCTGACAATGGAACAAACTTTGTTGGTTCAAATTCTTACTTAAGGGAATTATACAAATTTTTAAATAACGAATTTCGGCCGCGCTTTGAAGAAGAGCTAACAGAAAGTCGCATTCAATGGAAATTTATACCACCCGCTTCTCCACATTTTGGCGGATGCTGGGAGAGCATGATAAAGATAATTAAATCACATTTGTTTAAAATCATTGGTCAGCAACTCTTATCTTACGAAGAGTTAATAACCGTATTGACACAGATAGAGTGCATTTTAAATTCACGTCCGCTCACCGTTTTAAGCTCAGACCCATCTGAAGCTACCGCTCTTACTCCAAGCCACTTTTTACATACAAATCCGCTTTTATCTTTGCCCGCACCTGAAGTACAAAATGTATCACTACTTCATAGATATACTTTACTGGACAAGTTGGTTCAGTCTTTCTGGAAGCGATGGAGACTTGAATATTTGCACGAATTACAAGTCCGAGAGAAGTGGAATACACCAGCTGTTCCTATCGCCCTTGGTACGGTTGTAATAATTATAACTGACAACGCTCCACCCCTTTCGTGGCCGCTAGGTATAGTAGATAGCATCCATCCGTCTAAGGACGGTACTGTCCGCGTAGCTTCCGTACGAACTGCCAAAGGAACTTTCTTGCGCCCTGTCGTACGGCTATGTCCGTTACCGAACCAGTAGTTTCTTTTTATATTTACCGCATCATTGGTTGGTTGTTAGTTGAACAACCACCAATTTACGTTATCCTAATTACGCTTATTTTATTTATTTTCATTTTAGTTATGTATTCTAACTCACGCCTGCTATATCCGCTATAATCTATTATTTTATTTATATATTTTATATTTCCGCTTTGTACAAGTAAGTACATCCCTTCTCTTTTTAAAGGCAACCCTTTAAGGGCGGGAGTAATGTTGGCGCCACTTATTTCCCAATTAATAATTGTGTCTTGGGTTTATAGCGCCTTGCAACCCCCGTATGTTGTCACCGCTCGCTCGGCGCGTGAGTTTAGTACGTTGCCAAACGCTACGCCAACGCGACGCACGCACATAATATCGCACCCGCCTTTATATATAAATACAGTCAATTCGCTATCGAAGATTTCCGCATCCAGTCAAATAGTTGGACATTCGCCTGAAGCTATAAACTTTAGTGTCAGTGTATCTGCGTCTCTTGCGCCCCGGGGCTCGTGTAGAAGGACTTTGTCACCTTTATCGCGACGCAGCGGCAGAACCCTGAACCAGCGCTGTCGTGGGCTGGTGGCTGACTGCGAGGTAAGTGCAAGGTTATATATTCTCCGGGCACCTGTTCTTGATTGGGGAATAAGGGGTGGCCATACATTGAGCACATAACCCCCCACCCGCGGAGATTGCCTGATTGCGTCTCCAAATACTAAATTTATACTAGTGTAGAGTGTATCTGTTACATACTGGTGTCGTAAGTATGTAATATTGTGTTCGTCCTATATTAAATGTTTTTCTTTTTTAACCGACTAAAAAAAAGGAGCAGGTTCTCAATTCGTCGGAATCTTTTTTTTAATGTATGTTCACTGATTACTCCGAAATTTATGATCCGATTTATGTGATTCTTTTTTGTTAGACGCGGAATAGCTGCCATTTGGTCCCCTAAAAATTTGACATAGTTTGGCCCAGTAGTTTTCATTTTATGAACATTTTTTATGAAAAAATTTCCATTCCGCGTGGCACCTTTCGTAGGCGTAGGTACCCATAGACAGTAAAAAGTAACAAATAAATAAAAAAAACCTCGTTTAAAAAAACCAACTTTGCACCGACTTCAAGATGTTTAAGATAATATATATTAATAATAATAGCTTTAGAAATAAGTTATTTTATACTTTTTACTTTTTGAAGTCGGTTTTGTTTAAACGAAGTTTTTTTTTCTAAGCCTATAGGTAACATTTATTTGTTTTACCGATGCTAATATTAAATACGCCAATAGTAGTGTTAGGTGTAAGGAAAGGAAGTAAAATCTCAATTTAGAGAGCACTACGAGAATTTTCTAACTGTATACCTCACAATTACCTTGTATATCGAATAGAAACATGGGGAGCTGCTTCTAAAACAAACTTAAAACTATAACAGACTACCTGCGCCCCGCGGTCCACCCGCGTAGTGATGGTAAACCGTTATATTTTCGATAATTTACACTATATCTTTACAGACTATATGTGTTATTCTGATTTGTAAGCTATATTATTGTAAAGTTTCATCATAATCCATTCAATAGTTCATTCTTATAAACTTTCGCGTTTATAACATTAGTAGGATTATACAAAATAAAAAAACGTTATACAATTTAGATCTTACTCCAGTTTTCTCCGTGTAGGAACGGGCAAAGAATACTAATTCCTGCTGCTGGGTACCCTGTCGTGAGAGGTGACAAACCAACCCACAGCCAGGTGGTAGAGCTTTTGTCCGACAGGATGGCTACCACACCTGGTCTAGATTTTACCCCATAACAACTTTGAGTTGTGTTCTGGCATCAGTGGCCAGGTTCCAGTTTCTCTTTCAAGGCCGGCAGCACATTGGCACACCTCTGGTATTGCTAATGTATGTCCATTGTCTATAGGCGATGGTTAACCACCGTCCATCACCGTTGGGCTGTCAGCCTCCTGTCTGCTGTGCTTCAGCAGTAAAAAAAAATCTCACACACACATATAATACCTGGCATACTAATAAAAATATACTCTCCTTCTATCTTCCTATCCTATTCTACTAAAATATATAATTCGGAAAAAAAACAATTTGTACTTAGGTTGGTGTGGATAGACATTTAACCAAAGGTTAAAATAAAATCATCGCTGTTTAGGCATATATTTTTAGCGATTATTTTATTTTAACCATAGGTTAAATGTCTATGCACATCAACCTTAGTCTAACATCCCATATTATGGGAAAAAACATCATGTTTGAAGGTGCGCAGTTATTTAAGAAAACGGCTTACAAAAGTACAAAAATGTTAAAATTTAAATTTTTCAAAGTTAAACTGAAAAACCTTCTATTAAAATAGATATAAATTAATAAACCGCAACATTTAACGAAAACTGCATAGCACTACATTAGTTAATAATTATTTTTAATTTCATTGTAAGTGAACTAAATGTTTTGATGGGAAATAAAGTTTTTTAAACCTAAATCTAAGTGTTTAACCGCATTTAGTTCAATAATTAGCAGAGTCAAAAGAAGGAGACTGCTGTCAATAACAACATGACCCTGTAGCGCTGAATAGCTGTAGAGTCGGTGCCTCGAAAGTAGTCCCACGTAAAATTTACACGATTGACGGATTAGCAAATAATAAATGTGGCAGGATTAAGTACGGCGATTGTAACGCGTCGGTGGGACTTCTGTCGTGGCACGGACTCTATATTAATGTGTGTACAAGTTATTTTTACTTAAAATTTTAGTTATATTGTGTCTTTAGATGATTAACATAAATACATTTCATACTTAACATCTACTTTAGATGTGCCTTAAATTGTTTAAGATATACAATAAACAAAATTAAATAGTGTAATTCATTGCAAAACTCCTGTTTGTAATTTACGAAAATTTATTGATCTTCTAAGGATATATTCAATCTTCTAAACGATGCGAGTGACGCGAAAAGTTTTCGATAGATTTCAGTCAGATAACGCCGGCAAGACAGTTCTCTGTCAATGATAATGCCTCGAATTTTAGATTATAATAACCATAATACAATAATTATAGTTACCTGTTTTGGCTAAAATGACTACGGAACGTTTTAATTTCATTTATTTATTGGCCCCGAACCTGATAAGCGGTTCTCATTTATTTTTTATTATATGTATATAACAGTATATAGGTTATAGTAGAGGTAGAATACATAAATATAGAATAGATATATGTAGGTAGGTTATAGTTGAAGTAGAATAGATAAAAATCAGCAAGTTTCTGAATCATTTAAAAAAAAGAAACATTTAAAAGGTGGATAAATAAAGCCACTCTCAAAAATTCCAATTTTGGAGTTAAAAATATTGCTTTCTTTTTTTTATCGTGGTTTGACATTGCGTTTGACCCGGATCTCGCTTCATGTTAAGCAAAGATATGACTTAGGATAAAAAAAGCTTACCTACAAACTCTACTCATATAGGAGTCGAAGAGACTAAATCTGTAGATGTCGGTAAATATAGACTCCATCCAGCAGAGTTCCACTCTCTTGTGAGTGTTAAGACTTAGAAAAATAAATTAGGGGTGCCAAATATTATAAAACCTTTAAAATACAAAAAAACAGTAATTTAAATACATAAGCTACTACAAGATGTTAATATGTTACAGATAATTTGGAAAATTATTGAATATCAGAAAAAAAATGTGTTACAAGGCGTACATAAATTAATTGTCTTGTTTTTCGTATTATGTTTGTGAATAAAATAATTTTATAACACAAAAAGTAAATGATTGACGCCATAATATATTTTGCACAAAAAAAGATAACTAACAAAACAAAACATTATAACTCAAAAATGACATCAATCGGAAGGATAATTCCTAAGTGCTCACTGATCATGAATGCCTTTTTGCATAATGCGCATAGAAATATAATATTGCTACGACGTACATATATGTTGTATATGTCGTATATTGTATTTTTTCCGTTTAACCGCAGGCGAACGAGATTACCCGCATATTACGTATATTGTATTTGCTAAATATTGATAAGGCTGTAATGATGGTTTTGTACCAAAATTGTCTTCTAAGGAAAAATTTATAATATTGTAACAAACAATTCTCAAAAGGGGCGTGGCTATAAATCATGCCACTGAGCGGCGGCCTCCACACAAAGGCCCAAGTGAAGAGCGGGGCGAGTTGAAACCGCGGCCGGGCGTAGGGCCCTTCGCCACAACGAAATAAGCTCGGATGGTGGACTCACGCGAGTGTGCACAAAATAGATCGCGTTTTTATTAATAATATTCGTTTCATTTTAATCTCACTTCTGTTTTATTATATCAGAAGTGGGATAGACAACGCTGCCTAGTCCGTTTTCGGCTTTACATGTTAATTAGTTTTAATTTCATATAAAAATAAAAAGTGTAATAATTGTTTAGTTGTAAATAAAAGTTGAGTAGATTTAATCATGTCAGAACGACGCTCTAGTTCGCGAAAGCGAAATCGCGAATCACGCTATGCGACCGCGCTTGACAACATCCTTGCGAGATTAAGTAACATCGAACAGAGATTTAATGCATCGCCGCCACCGCCATCCGAGCTCCCGTTACAGGTCGCCCCCGCAATAACGAGCGCTGCACCGGCCGATAACGTGCAGGACACTGATTCGGTAGTGAGTCACGCACCCATTTCGGTATCGCAGGAAAGTACCTCTCCGGGCGTGGACACAGCTGGCAGAATCGTGGAGGCCATTACTTCGCTAGTTAAAGTAAGGTCTAATAATTATTTTATTTCAAACTTCGATCCGTGTGTTCACGATATTGACTTGTGGTGCAATGAGGTAGATAGGGCTAAGGAAGTTAACGGGTGGGACGATAACGAATGTTTATCACGAATTGGTAATTGTTTGAAGGGCGAAGCACGCTCATGGCTTAACGAGTGGTCCAGTAATGACCGTTCATGGACTAATTTTAAACGAGAATTTAAAGCGCTGTGCCCGCACACCGTCGATATTGCAAACATTCTATACGAAGTGATGAGTAACGATTCTAAATGTTATGCCACCTATGCCGAGTATGCAAGGCGTTCATTATTGCGGTTGGGTCTGGTTAGGGGCCTGTCCGACGAATTAATCGTCGCAATAGTTCTAAGGGGTATTTCGGATCCTCATATTAAAGCTGCGGCTATTAATGCCAAATTACAACCTAATGATTTAGTTCAATTCTTGTCGATGTATATTAAACCCAAAAATAATTCTAGTTCTGCCCTAAATGCTACCCGTGCTTCACGTTTCAATTCTAGTTCCGATTTTTCTACGGTTAAAAATAATGATCGAAGAGCATCTAGCGACATTGGTGGTGCGGGTGACAAAGGTAAGAATTTGTTGGTGTTGGAAAGAGGCAAAATCCACAGCTGGGTAGATAAAGCGGCACTCACCTGCGGATTCCCAATCCTCGTTCCTTAGAATAGCACGTTCAGCACGTCTTCCGAAATTTGCGTATTATTCACACCAACAACTGAAGCGGGTTTACAGGTAAAAAGCGTTCTTGTGATTGCACTTAATGCGCGTGCGGTTATCGCGAGGTCATCGACGTACTGGGCCGCCCGTCGGCACGAATCATGGTTGGCCGACAGGTGGCACCACCTGTCCCTATCCAGCGTGCGGATTTGCGGGAAGGAGGGGAAAGGTAGGTAATATAAGGCGTAAGGCGCCTAACCATGCACCCCGCCTTGAAAGTTCATAGAACTTTCAACAGAAGATGTGGAAAGAAGATAAAAGAGGATAGAGCAGGCATAAGGCCTAAGCAAAATAAAGTGCGGTGCGGATATATAAAATAAATATAATTAGCGGTTGAAAATTATGCTAATAAGTGCGGTATCAATGAATTATATAATAAAAACTAATATTAAAGCGGTTATTTTACTAAATTTTACTAAATTTTACTAATAATTAAGATGTTACTATATGCTAAATAAAACTTTGAATAGTTATTGTTGCGGTAAAGGATAAAGTTTGACAACTGGACGTTTATAAACTCCAGTACTAGTTTTTACAGTAGCGACTCGGATAACTCCGTCTGATCCTGGATAGACTTCTGTAATTATACCTAATGGCCAACTCAAAGGTGGCAAATTATCGTTTTCTAACAGAACTATGGTGCCTATTTCAACGGAGCGTTCCGGAGTACACCATTTTTGGCGCACTTGTAATGTATGTAAATACTCAACTCGCCACTTCTTCCAGTAAGAAAGAACGAGCTGATCTAAAAGATCTTTCCGTTTGGTTAACGTTATGCGGGCGTCTGGCAATTCAGAAGAAGGTAAGTACTTTAAAGGACTAGACATCAAGAAATGAGCGGGTGTTAACACGTCCGGGTGCGGATCTGCCGATACAGCAATAAGCGGTCTCGAATTCAAGATACATTCGATTTGTACTAAGATTGTCAAAAGTTCCTCATAGGTGAGAAGTTGTTTGCCTATTACTCTAAACAGGTGCGTCTTAACACTTTTAATATTAGCCTCCCACGCCCCACCAAAGTGTGGCGATCGTGGAGGAATCATTTTCCACTCTATTCGACTATTCAATAGCTCTTGCTTGACTTCAGCCTGAAAAGTCGAATTCAACAGAAAGTTATGCATTTCGTCTAACATTACTTTGGCACCGACAAAATTAGTGCCATTATCTGAATATATTACCGATACTGGACCGCGGCGAGATATAAATCTCTTGAAAGCGGAAATAAACGATGCAGAAGTGAGATCTGACACCAATTCAATATGAATTGCCTTAGTAACAAGGCAGATAAAGAGGCAAATGTATACCTTACAAGAATGCTGCCCTCTCCTTCTTATCGGAATATAACTAAGCGGGCCCGATAGATCTACTCCAGAATGGACAAATGCTTTCGCATCGCTAATACGAAATGCGGGTAGATCAGCCATTTTTGGAGTCGGATGCTTCGGATTCAGACGGAAACAAATATTACACTGACGACAACGAGAGCGAATGACGGTTCTAGCATCCAAAATCCAAAAACGTTGACGTATGATGGACATAAGTAGTCCAGGTCCAGTATGACAACTCGATGCATGATAATGATCAATGATAAGATCTACTAAACGATGACGTTTAGGGAGTATAGCGGGGTATTTCACTTCATATGGAAGGGAAGATTTAGACAACCTGCCCCCTACGCGGAGTATCCCATCCTCATCTAAAAAGGCTGATAAATTGCGTAACCTTTTAGATGGTAATTCATTAATCTTTAAAAGTTGAATTTCTTTTGCGAAACAAATGTTTTGAATAGCTTTAATAATAAATTTTTCGGCGGTGTTAATATTACATACAGGTTCATTATTTGGCAATTTTTTAATGAATTTTAGAATATAAACAAATATTTTTAACAATTTAGACCAAGAGCTGATGCGGTTAATGATATCAATTAAAAGCGGTGACTCACACTGAATTGCAGATGTAAGTGTTTTACTATTAATTTTAAACTCAGGAAGTGACTCCTGAACTAGAGGTGAAAAAGCTACAATAGGCCATTCGTTAATGGGCTTACTAAGCCAATTTGGACCATTCCACCACAGTGGATGCGATAGAAGTTGTGAAGGTAACATACCACGTGACAGACAGTCACTCGGGTTCTCTTTACCTACATACTGGTAGAAACAATCGGATGAAAGATTTTCTTGTATCTTAGCCACACGGTTGCTCACGAATATAGACCATCTATGTGGAGAAGAATGAATCCAAGAAAGTGCTATAGTGGAGTCAGAAAATGCGTAGACTCCTTTAATAGGAATGCGAGCGGATAGCCTATCCCAAACTAATTTAACAAGTTTTGATAATAACAAAGCGGCGACTAGCTCTAAGCGGGCGAGCGTTACAATTTTAACTGGCGAAACTTTAGACTTTGCACACAGAAGGCGGACAGTTACATTACCTAATGAATCTGTAACATGTAAATACACACAGCATCCGTAACCGCTAAAGCTAGCGTCACAAAATGCTACTATGTAAACCTCGGATCCTAACTGAACACCAGAATGACGCGGAATGCTCAAAGTCGCAAGCATGGGAAGTTCTAATGCGAGAGCGGTGAAACGTCGACGAATAGATTCTGGAGGCGTTTCATCCCAATCAATTTTACTCAACCAAAGTTCCTTGATAAGAATTTTGGCGAATAAAATGATGGGCGCGACTAGACCGAGCGTGTCAAATAAGCGTGCAACAAAAGAAAGGATCGTGCGTTTTGTGCATTTATCATCAACTTTAACAATGCTCAAAGAGAGAATATCATGAATAGGCTCCCAGGATAATCCTAGGATTTTACAATTATACAAGTCTGACTGTGCAAAGTCAATAGACATACGATGCGAATCGGGAAAAGCGTCAAGTAAAGCTGGTGAATTACTAGCCCACTTAATAAGATCAAATGAACCTAATTTAAATAATTCAATTAAATCTTGCGAAATACTTAAAGCGGTTTGTTCATCAGGAACAGAATGTACAAAATCATCCATAAAAAATTGAGAATTTATTAATTTAGATGCCTCAGGATAGCGGTGTCCAAAATCCGAAGCTAGTTGACGTAATGTACGCATAGCTAAGAAAGGACTTGATTTTAAACCGAATGGCAAACTATTAAAATTATAAGTGCGGATAGGTTCGTTAGCGTTAAAGCGAAATAAAATGCGTAAAAATTTGCGGTGGTGTTCATTTACACCGATGCGAAGAAACATAGATTTAATGTCAGCGGTTAATGCAATAGGAAATAATCTAAAGTCGATCAAAAGCAAAAATAAATCAGACTGCAAGTTAGCACCGACGTTTAATACGTCGTTTAGCGATAAGCCAGAATGAGTTTTCGCGCTGGCGTCTAACACTACGCGGACGCCATCTTTGTCCGGACGTACGACACCATGATGTGGTATGTAATAACCGACATCCTTGATATCGGAGACCGGAACTTCTGACAAATATCCATTTGATATATAGTCTCTTATTGTTTTATTATAGCTATCCTGCAAGTCAGGATGTATTTTAAACTTGCGTTCTAAAGCGAGAAAGCGGCGATGTGCAACAGCGCGGGAGCAACCTAAGTCATCAGGGTTGCGACAAAACGGTAAATCAACGTTGTATTTATTATTTTGAAAATTGGTTGTTGAGACAAAATTACTCTCACACTCAATTTCAGCGGGACTAAGAAAGCGTTTAGAAGCGACTTCTTCTAACTCGAAAAATTTATGCAAGCTTGACTCAATGTCAATAGGAGAATGCGCGGTGAAACAAGCGAAAGATTGCGGCGGCGGTATCACATCGGAATTACATGGGACTTCGCCCATTAATACATAACCAAAACTGGTATGTATGGCGGGAGGTGCGCGAGTTCCAGATTCAACCCTATCACCTAAATAAATGTAAGGAAATAGTTGAACACCTAGAACCAGTTCTATTTCGCCTGGTATATTCCAGGTTAAATCTGCGAGTTGTAAATTATTTAAGTAAGTCATGTCCTCAGAAATTTCAATATAATTAGCGGGAAGTCGATCAGTTATACAATCAACTACAAGAGCGTGAATATAATATTTGTTATCTGGATAAACGCGGGATTCGATATGAAAGTTAACATAACCGTAAACCGGTTGCGAGTTCATACCAACACCTTGCAAGTATGAATTAAGTAACTTTGTTATAGGAAGATTTAAGCGTTTGCAACAATCTAATGTTATTAAATTACTTTGACTGCCACTGTCAATTAAACAGCGAACAATTAACTTGTTAGTATTATTGTAACAAGTAGCGTAAACTTGCGCGGTTGACAATAAAATAGTAGAAAAAGGTTTAAGTTCCGACGCAAACGAACTCGATGTATTATTATTCAATAAAGTTAAAGTTTCATTCTTATTACTCTGCGGAATATGCGTGACGCATTCACTCGAGTTGCGCGGCTCTGATCGATCGGCTCTCATACTGACGTGCGCTAGCACACGGTCCTCGCGTTGTGGCGACTGCGAATACCGCTTAGCGGCAAGCGGGGAACTGTTTGTTCGAGAGGTATCGGCGTTATTCGTGAAATGTAGCAATGTATGATGTTTTGCAGAACAAAACGAACAAACATGTTTGGAAGAACAAGCATAAGTTTTATGTTTAACACTTAAACAGTTATTACAAAATGACTTCTCTTTAACAAACTTATATCTTTCATGCGGAGTCAACTTTATAAAAGAAGGACAAAAATAAAGATGCGTATGAGAGTCATTTTGACATAGATTACATTTTCCATATTTATTATTATTAAATGAATTAGACTTTACATTTACAAATGATTTAGTTGTTTTATATGTTTGTTTGCGATTTATATTTTGCGGGTTAATAATATTATTTGCGGTTTTACAAGAAGAACGAGACAAAACTTTACTCTGTTCTTTTACAAAAGTAATGAGTTCCTTATAGGAAGGAATATTTTCTTTACGATATGTAATTTCGAACAACTTTACAGTATCTGAATCTAAGCGTTGCAATGCGAGGTGTAAAAATATAAAGTCATTTAAATCGGTTAACTGCAATTGTTTAAGCGCTTGTACAGAAGAGTCAAAGTTGTTTACAAAAGAATCGAGATTAGTTGCATTATTAGCGGATAATTGTTTGAAGTTTAACAATTGATTAAAATAAGAACTAGCAAGTGACCGAGGGTCATCATATTTTTCAATTAAAGCGTTCCAAATAATTAAATAGTTTTCTGCGGTTGGCGGAAGACCCGCACAAATAGATAAGGCTTGACCAGATAACTTTCCTATTAAGTAAAATGCCTTCTCACTATTAGACAAGGTAGGATTATCGTGTACCATATTTTTAAATTGCGTATAAAAGAGAGGCCATGTACGGACATCACCTGAGAAAGAAATTAAATCGATAGGAGGTAGATTTGGTTTCCGCACAGCATTATGTGAATGCGTAGCCAATATATTTGCGGTTTGAGATGACTCATTTTCATTTGTAATCTCATTTAAAATTTGTTTGACAGAACAATACATTTCATCAAAACTGATGAACGATTGATAATTAATAGTTTGTGCTTTTTGAGGGTAAATTTTTATGTAAAGCATATTATATGAGTCCAAAACAGATTCAAATTCTTTACGTAAATTATCAATATTGGAAGCGTTGTGAATAAATATTCTTTGATTATTCTCATCAGAAATATTTGACGATTTATCGTAAATATTTTGCATGCGGCTAAATAACATGTCGCGTTTATATTGAAGAACAATTAATTTACTATTGTCTTCAGAGCTTGCTTCTGAAACAATAGCTTCTCCACCTTTCTTACTCATATTGAGTGTTTAAATTTATTGAGGCGAAGAAAAACTAATTAAAAGTAGCGTACAAAAAAACTAAAACTCAAAACCTCTTTACTAGAGCAGCGGTCGGTTAAATAATATGTTAAAACTCGCCCCGAGTGTACGTGACTCGAAGCGGCCGAAGCGACGTTGCTATCCGACTCGCTACGAAATTTCGCTAACCTACCGTCTATTAAAGCCGGTTAAGAAAAGATGCAAAGTAACATCTATATTATTGAGATTTTTGAATATACGTATTTAATACTGATCACGCGGGATTAATAAATGAATATACTGCCAATGCGGGTTGAATAAATGAGTAAATTTGGCAATAATTCGATGATACAGCACAAATTACGCATAGAATTTTCTATGAGTTAGCGGGTGGCGGGAAGCGATATGAACCAAAAATGATTCAAAGAATAATTAAAATAAAGAAAATAAACTATTTAAGGCTAGAGAAAGGGATAACATATAGATTTTAAATACAAATAGCGGAAAAAATATATAAATATAGCGGGAATAATACGTAAAATAAGTATATAGCGGGAATATTATAAAAAATATATCGCGGAAAAATAAAATTACATATATCCGGCTCGAAGGACCAGAACTAGTATGGTGGTGCGGGTGACAAAGGTAAGAATTTGTTGGTGTTGGAAAGAGGCAAAATCCACAGCTGGGTAGATAAAGCGGCACTCACCTGCGGATTCCCAATCCTCGTTCCTTAGAATAGCACGTTCAGCACGTCTTCCGAAATTTGCGTATTATTCACACCAACAACTGAAGCGGGTTTACAGGTAAAAAGCGTTCTTGTGATTGCACTTAATGCGCGTGCGGTTATCGCGAGGTCATCGACGTACTGGGCCGCCCGTCGGCACGAATCATGGTTGGCCGACAGGTGGCACCACCTGTCTCTATCCAGCGTGCGGATTTGCGGGAAGGAGGGGAAAGGTAGGTAATATAAGGCGTAAGGCGCCTAACCAGACATAAAATGTTTTTATTGTAAAAAGACCGGGCGTAAACGAATAGATTGCAATAGTGCAAAAAGAGCAAGGTCAGATATCGCGAAGTCTGAAACCAAGACTACATCATCCGATTTAAAAACGTGTTCTTTTTGCAAGAAGCTGGGACATACGATTGACAATTGTTTTGCTAAGCAACGATCCGAATCAACAAATCGTAATGCACATAGAGTTAACTTCTGCAGAAAAATTGAAGGCAGTGTCTCTAAACAGGCAATTGATGTAACGAGTGCGGTAATTAATGGTATACCAGTAGACGTGTTGGTAGACAGTGGTTCCTGCATATCACTGATTTCAAATACGTTAGTGAAACATTTCGACGTAAATTTGAAGCCAACATATCGTGCATTACGTGGTATAGGTAGCCAACTGGTCGAGTAAACTTCATATGTAACGTTAATTATTGAGTTACCAGACTTATCTATCGAAGCAGATTTTTATGTTGTGCCACATGGTTGCATTAGTACTCCGGTCATAATAGGCACTGATATTTTAAATCGTGAAGGCATCACATATATACGGAAAAATGGAATACAAATTTTGACTCGTTCGGACATATCTATGGTCGTAAACAATATTCTTGATGTGAGTAACGTAAACTCACCACTTAAAGGGGAAGAAAAAGAGCAACTTTTGTCGATTATCCGTGAATTTTCGGGTTCCTTTATAACTGGTACCGCTTCATCGACGGTAACGACCGGTAGTATGAAAATAGATGTGTGTAATAGTGAACCAGTGTGTTACAGACCGTACAAGCTGTCCTTGGACGAAAAAAATCGCGTCCGAAATATCGTTAATGACCTAATGGCTAAGGGCATTGTCCGCGAATCGGATTCGCCATACGCAAGCCCTGTAATCCTAGTTAAAAAGAAAGACGGCACAGACCGCATGTGCATAGATTACAGAGTCTTAAATTCGCGGACTATAAAAGACAAGTTTCCTCTACCTCTCATAGAAGACCATATTGATAGGTTGGGTTCGAGTAGATTCTTTTCAAGTCTTGACATGGCGACTGGATTCCACCAGGTGCCCATGGAAGATAGCTCCATAGCAAAGACCGCTTTCGTGACCCCAGAGGGCCACTTCGAATATTTAAAAATGCCTTATGGTCTTTCTAATGCCCCAGTTGTTTACCAAAAGATTATTTCAAAGACCTTTAAGTCATTCATTGATTCAGGAAGGATACTGGTATATATTGATGACGTTCTCCTTTTATCCAATTCAGTATCTGAGGGGCTTGGGTTATTACGCGAGGTTTTAGAGACACTTGTTTCGACAGGTTTCTCCATAAATCTAAAGAAATGTACTTTTCTTAGTCCTGAAATTGAATACCTCGGGAGGATTATCAGTAACGGTCAGGTGAGGCCGAGTGTACGCAAGGTTCAAGCTCTTGTTGACTCCCCCAAGCCGTCTAATGTCAAACAAGTTAGACAATTTCTGGGCCTCCCTGGCTACTTTAGACGATATATCTCTAATTATGCTCAACGTACAGCTTGCATTGCTCAACTAACAAAAAAGAACGTGTCTTTTCAGTGGGGTGTCGAACAAGATAAAGCCCGTAAAAATATAATCGATTGCTTAACCAATGAACCTGTCCTTGCTATTTACGACCCCCAGTTACCTACAGAGCTGCACACCGACGCTAGCGCCATAGGCTATGGGGCAGTTTTACTACAACTTCATGAGGGTGGACTTAGACGCGCGGTTGCATATTTCAGTAAGTCAACACAAGGTGCGGAGTCCAAGTACCACTCTTATGAATTAGAAACGCTAGCAGTAGTTAAAGCTCTACAACATTTTAGAAAATATTTATTAGGCATATCCTTCAAAATAGTAACGGATTGTAACGCTTTAAAATTAACAGAACGAAAAAAAAATTTACTTCCTCGTGTGGCTAGGTGGTGGCTATCCATGCAAGATTACAATTACAGTTTTGAGTATAGGAAAGGGTCCCTAATGTCCCACGCTGATTATCTTAGTAGAAACCCTATAGATGTTTCTCATGTACAACATCCTAAAAACTGGGCCAAGTTAGCCCAATGTGCTGACGAAGAAACAATGAACTTAATAGACAGACTCAATAATGGTCAACTTGACTCTACCCGATATCTCGTACGTAATGGATTGTTGTACGTAAAACATAGCTCCATCGGTAAGGAAACCCGCTTACTGTGTTACATTCCGAAGGGTTATAGACTGAGTCTACTGCACGTGTTCCATGATGACCAAGATCACATCGGTTACGATAAGACTGTGGAACTAATACTACGTAACTTTTGGTTTCCTGGACTACGTGCATTTGTGAAGAAGTATATTAAGCATTGTATCGTTTGCTTGACCCACAAACGAGTACCACGTGCTCCACATCAACCCATCGAGTCATGGACCAAACCCGATACTCCATTTTCGGTCGTCCATATGGACGTTCTCGGGCCATTAATCGAGTCGCAAGGCTATAAGTACGTTCTAATTATTATTGATGCATACACCAAGTATAGTCTCCTATACTGCCTCTACCGCCAAGACACCGAAGAACTGAAACGTGTATTCACTGATGCGGTATCACTATTTGGGTCTCCACGGTTATTGGTTACGGATAGAGGACGAATGTTTGAAAGCACTGCTTTTCAAGAAATGGTCCGGTCATTTGGGAGTGACATTCACTTCATAACGCCAGGCATGCATCATGAGAACGGACAAGTTGAGCGTTACTGCCGAACTTTACTAAACCTTCTCCGTATTGAGGTTAATTACAAAAAGCAGAATTGGTCAGAGATACTGTGGAAAACTCAACTCATCATTAACAGTACAAAACACAGTACTACCAAAATGTCTCCTCTCCAATTATTAATAGGAACTGATTCGTCCACTCCAATAATACGTGCCCTTGTTCGAGACGTTGCAATAGATACTGCTTCTCCAAACCGTGAAGCTACCATGACTTTAGAAAGACAACGTGCGTCATCACTTTTGTCATCTAACCAACGAAAACAGGATGACTATGTAAACAATGGACGCAAATCACCAAGAGTATTTGAAGCAAACGATAAGGTGTTTGTAATTAAGACTGCACAGGCAGCAGGAAAACTGGACTCCTGCATGCGCGGACCCTACAAGGTGGTGGAACAGCTCCCACACCACCGCTATAAGTTGGAGCTATTAGTTGGCTCGTATGGGAAGCATACGGAAGCCTCAGCTGAGAATATGGTATTGTGGGCCGGGGAATGGACTCCTGAGACTTGCGCAGCCTTTTTTGACTGTAAGTTACAAACAATATAAACCTTACTGTACTAATTTTTGGCATGAGTGTTCCTCTCTGTCGCGGTATTGGAACTGTCTGTCGGACTGTTAGTTCACGTCGTTATGAGTGCATTTCGTTGTCATAACGAGTGATCTGTCTGTATCAGAATGTTCTGTAGCTAACTACGTTAACGGAGATGACCCTTCTCTGTGTCTGTAAGCTGTCTGTCGGAATCTCTAACTTACGTCGACATGAGTGTGCTTCTCTGTCTACTGTGTGAGTTGTCTGTATCAGAATGCCGTTTGTCCAGATCGACATGAGTAACCTTGGCTGTTACATTGTTAGAACTGTCTGTGTCGGAGTCGTCCGTGTCAGAAGTTCGATGTATATGTTCTTACGATACGCTAGCTAATGCCGTAAATGAATTAGGTATTACATAAATACCTAACAAATGTCCGGTGTGTGTTGAAGGGCCCTTGAAAGGACGATGCATGAACAATGTGAATTGCAGCCAGAATGATTCGGTGAAATTCGAATGTAAAGAAAGAATGATTGATCCTGAAAGAAGTACATCGCGATGTGTAGTATCTTAAGAATGTAATCTAAAGCGTGCAATTTATAACTATATTTCAGCGGAACCTGATGACCATGAGCATCCCAGAGTTACGGGCGAGGACGACCGCTCGTCAGGAGAGGCCGTGTAACAAACAATTCTCAAAAGGGGCGTGGCTATAAATCATGCCACTGAGCGGCGGCCTCCACACAAAGGCCCAAGTGAAGAGCGGGGCGAGTTGAAACCGCGGCCGGGCGTAGGGCCCCTCGCCACAACGAAATAAGCTCGGATGGTGGACTCACGCGAGTGTGCACAAAATAGATCGCGTTTTTATTAATAATATTCGTTTCATTTTAATCTCACTTCTGTTTTATTATAATATATTTTTCTTAGGATATGAACGCGAATGGATCCACGCTTGATTTGAAGTTCCCGCGGGGTTTATTTCACCATTTAAAATAGATTGTAATCTATCGTTTTAGTAAAAAACTGTGTCGGAATAAGCTTATTTTTATGCCCCCGAAACAACTATAAACCGCTCCCGGGAAAATTCCCGTGGGATTTCTGAGATAAAAAGTAGCGCACATTTTAAGTCTAAGAGTTATCTGTCCATCCGCAAGAACCACATTGAAATGGGCTCAGTAGTTTTTACGTGAATCCCCAACAAACAGACAAGAAAGCTTAAAAAAATTGCATTGTGTTTTTTTTTAAATAGCTTCAATGTAAAGACACAGCATGTTTAGAATTTTATAATATAATAGATAGCTTGTGAATACACACATCGTGTAGGTAATTAAAAATATCAGTCTGATGACATATGTGGTTCGGTGTTCACAAGGCCGGTCCTTGCTGCCACTTGGTAAAATGTAAACAGTAAAAACTCATGTTCTAGACCTAGACGATACAAGCTACAACTAAAGCTACGGTCCATTAGAGACTCACAACAACCACGTTCACGACCGCGATTTTTCCCGTTCCACTTGCTTGCCGGCGTTACAATCGCAAACCCAAGTGGAACGGTTATTCGATCCTCCTCTTGATATGGGTCGTTGCGAGCTTTGGGTGATCGAAATTGATGACGTCATTAGTGACGTTTTCGCCACGACCACAACGACCGCGGTCGCCTTGTGGAACGGCTAACGGAGCATTTTGGGCGTTGTGAGCAACGGTAATGGAACGCGCTGTATACTGCATTAAATTTTGTTTTCCTGACATGGAAACCAATACAATGACGCATGTTTAACGCCTAACGCACCGTGATTGGCATACAATATATTCAAATACTTCATCGTATGTCATATTGATTGTTCTATTTTGTTTTCCAAGGTCGTCGTGTATAACATATCAATGGGATTAGTACTATGATTATTCTGATACTAGATGGATCAACCGAATTGAAGCATTATGTTTTAAAGGCACTATACTGAAAGGACATGACGTTATTTAATGACATTGAATGATATTTTCTTCAGTTATCGCGACTAGTATACATAATAAAACTACGTTTTAACGGTTTTAAGCGCGGTAATATATTTGTTTTTGATTATTCCGACATTTCGGCCACTTTTCAGTAGCCGTGATCATGGAAGACAAAGATGTCAAGCGTCAATGAGTATTGTAAAAGTTTTATTTAGCCTACCGCTCCATCAGGTCATCGTTTTATACTGCACAAATGCAATGTCCGCCCGGCAGCGTGGACCGAATTTCCTAGAATCAGCTTTTACTTTAAAATCCGTAACACCTGGCTAATGATTACAAAAGAAGTAAAATAGTTCCAATGTTATTAGTTCAAATGCCGGAGGGTAATAAATGTGCTTTGTTTCAGATATGCAGGTGGATTTTGCTTTTGTCGGGACTGACAATATGTATCTAATACCCAATTATCGAGTGCTGGTGATAAAGGAAATCAGTGATTATAACATCATAATTATAATGACTCCAGTGATGAGTCACTATGACTCCAATTTTAACTCCTGTCATTCCTCAAACTTTCACATTTGACGTTGATTTAGATTCTGAGCCCCCCCTGGACCATCGAAGAAAAGTCGATTAGAGTAGCTAGGTAATAAGTGATTAAAAATATTATGATGTCGAGGATTACCCTATAAGCAAGATGTCCGTGGAGTAGGCCTACTGGGGATACCACGTAAAAGACGCGCCTACGGACTCTACCTCATAGGTGGCGGGGAAAACGGAGGACCTTTTCTACGTGCTTAACATTCGATAAGTTAAATTTGGTAAGTTCTATGGTAAAGAAAAGAGTTGGGAATGAATAAAAAAATCTCACTTTTTGCTTATAACTTCTTTAATTTTTATTTAGGCAAAACAATTTGCTATAAATTATGACTTTACAAATTTTTTGTAAGACGCATAGTTTCTGAGATATCGCGAAAAAAGCGTTTTCACCCCTTTTTCCAAGATGGCGGCCGGGGGACAAGGGTGGCGACCCCACACACTTGAGGTTAAGCTTCTATTGACCCCCCACACATGTCCCAAAAATAAAATTGCGTCCTCTAATAAATGCAATATTCGGTCCTTAAATTGTAAGATTTCAATGGACTAATGAATTTAGTTATTTTTCCTAGTTAAAAATGTATTTTATTCAGACAGTTCTAAAGAGAGTGATACGTACATAGCAAAGGAAGATTATCCCAAGCAGACATTTCTTTTCCAGTGAAGATTTCTAACTTTATTAATAGTTGTCTACAATCTAATAGCCGACAGGTAGTCATTAGTTGTCACGCGAAGATCACTTGTAATTATAATCGTAAAATAAGTAGGTAATCTTGTAAATAACAGATAATTACATGTTTTCTTTAACCATTATAATGACGCATTTCCATATAGAGATAAAGACATAAGGGTGTATGTTTTACTTGAAAATTTAAATTATACGCTTTCTACGTATACTTGAGAAACAATGAATTATGTTGTTCAAATTATTTTCCAATATACTTATAGTTTATATTTCGGAAACCTCTTCAGTTCTATCGTGTCACGACTCTCTTGTATAATACGTAATGTAGGTATAAACAATTAAATTACGTGGTAACATTTTAAAAATATTATTATATCAGTGTTAGAATTTTTTACTTTATATTAAAAATAGGTACAAAAGTAAGGATTTTTTTATCATTAACTAAGTGTTTCTGATTATACAATAAGGGAAGTAACGTAAACTCGGCAAGCGTAGCGTAGAACGCCCTCCAGCCCGGTGGACTAACGACCTGCACAAGGTCGCCGGCAGGGGCTGGATAGGAAAGACCGGAGACCAGAATATGTGGCACAAACTTGGGAAGGCCTACATCTAGCAGTGGACAGAGACTGAATGAAGTAGGTGAAGAGTTATCATCACACTACATTCATAAATGTCCTTATATACGAATAAAGAGTTTGAGAGTAAATGAATTTCAATTAAATGCTCCATTTATGATTATATCCATGAGATATTAATACAATGTGAATTTGTCTCTGATACAACATCGTAGTTTCAGAGTCATATTCTCAAATATTTCTAAACCCCAAAAGCGACAGACAGACAGACATACGAAGGAAGAGAGGCATTGACCATTTGATAAAAGTTTCATTTATTCCAAATGCCCACTGAACCTTACAAAAATATATACATAAGATAAAAGTTAACGTTGCTTGCAACAAAGTGGTTTCATAGTTTTTTACTGCAAAAAGTGTATTAATAAAATGAAAAAAGGTTGCTGCATACATAAATAAAACTGTAAATTGAATATATTTAAACATTAAAGTGCCGGATTATAGAAATTAGGCAACAAACAGCATCGCGCACTTCCAGCAGATGAACCGTTGTTTGATTCGTTCAAAGTTTTTTCAACCGTTTTTTTTTGCGACTGCTTTCTCCTTGCTTTCACTATAACGGCTAGTGGTCAGAGATTTTGGGATATAATTTATCATATACATACACACATGCCAGTCGCATACACTTATTTGTTTAAGTTGAGTACGTTTGAAATTTAAAAATGGTTTTACATTTTGTTGTAAAGTCGATACAGTTATTGACATTTTGTGTATTTATTGCTTTAGTAACATTCCGAAGTTATACATTTTTTGGTCATAATAATGTTACGAGTTACACAGGACTCGAATGAAAATACCGTTGGCATTACTGTGTTTACTGAATTTATTAGAACTGTACAAACATGTATAAAACAGGTACAAATATAACTGGACACAGCCATTACAAAGTGCACGATTCCATAACATGCGCAAACTCCGTCACTATATCACTTGTCGAATGTACACACGTCTTGATAGAATCGTAATCGTCGCTTGACTTCCCCACCCCTCCGTTCGGGCATTGTTTTATACTAACTATACAATACAAAAGATCGACCGCGTGCACTGGGGTTTCCGAGAAACAGTAGTCTGTGATAGTCTGCACACCTGGTTAATTATTCCTGCGAACGGCCAACAAAGTCGAAAACAATAACAATAGGCTATTGTCTAAATGCAAATTTTAAATACGAAGTAAACAAAAGAACTCCGAATGTGGGAAGGGTAATAAACCAGCTGCGCATTTCTTTGTTTGTATGTAACAATAAGATACTGATGATTGACAATAATCATGGATTTGTCTGTACTTAATTGATTGGGCGGATATTCATTATAGTTACATGTCAGTTTTATTATACTCAAGGTCAAATAATTTTGTAGGAGTTGCTCGCTTCCCCATGCCATTCTGTCTTTACTAGGAAGTGACATTTTTAAGTTTATGTTCTTAAAGATCATCAAATGTAAATTTAAACGAGAAAAGTACTTATGTTTAAACAATTTTAACCACGCTTGACTATTTTTATATGTCGGAATTAATCTCCAGAGTTGTCTTTTTGGCGGGAACGCGTAGTGTTTATTTTACTACGTATATCAATTTACACTGTAATAATTACTTAGGTTTAAATTAATTAGATTACAAGATATAAAAGAAAAGTTATTACTTCGTTCAACGGTTTCAAGCGATTATCGCAATAAATTCAAGATCATCGTAAATTGATTGCAGAGCTTTACTACGCGAGCGCACCGACACTGGACGGCCTTTGGTATGCGTTTCTCAATCCAGCGGTCTATACAACGTGACGTACTCGAAGGATTTGCTTTAATAATTTACAGTATATGCTATGAATAAATGCCAAGCTGCTTAACTAGTGAATCAATTCCTTTACGTTGATGCTTCATATATTTCTTTTCTTCCAAAACACTGTTCGCAAGATTGGTATAGACCAGTGTTCCGCAAACTTTTTGTGTTCAAGGTACATATAGGAAAGCGAAAATTTTGGAGGTACACCACAAATAAAAATTATTTTTTAAGTAATATTAATCAACATTTATTTATTAATCATCGAAACAATATTTATTATTCATCAACAAACCTCTAGTTTAAATTGCAGCATAACCTTATTTTTCCGAGGCACACCAATTAATGACCGCGGTACGCCAGTGTGCCGTACATACTTTGCGGAACACTGGATTAGACAAGAGATTTATAAAATAACTAATTGTTGCTCGCGTCTTCGCTAGCGTAGATTAAACATATGTATGTAGTTATAGTATGAGAAGGTTTCCTTACAGAAATTTATTCCTATAAGCTACTCTCTACTATCTACTGGTGTCCATAGGTCTACAATGTATTTTTTTGAAAATCAACCTGTTAGATAGGAATCTATATTATTTTACTTATAATAGGAATGGAATTGAAGTGATTATTACTAGTGATGATTACAATAGTCTAGTTAGTCTAGACACATTACAAAAAATATTTAATGATTTAAAATCAAATGCCAAGGGATGTGATTCTATAAATCTTGACATGCTTCAGTTGACACTACCTTATACTATGGAAGTAATTAGGTCCATTTTAAATTTATCGATAGAAACTTGTATATTTCCTGATATCTGGAAAACTGTAATTATCCGTCCTATTCCTAAGACTCAAAATCCAACTGACGTAAAAGACTTAAGACCGATAAGTATATTACCATGCCTGTCAAAGATTTTAGAAAAAGCAGTTTGCTTACAATTGACAAGGTTTCTTGAGTAATAATATTTTGCCGGAGTTACAATCGGGCTTTAGGAAGGGTCGCGGTACGGTGACAGCGCTACTAGATGTTACGGACAATATACTATGTGCACAAGACGAGGGCATGTGCACTTTGCTTGTGCTCCTTGATTTTTCCCGGGCGTTTGACTGCATAAATATTAAGTTACTTCTTTCAACATTAAAATATTACGGTTTAGATCAGAAGGCAGTGCACTGGTTTACTAGCTATCTAAGTAACCGGTATCAATTCGTTCAACTTGATCGTAGCAATGGTTCCTCTTCTATATCTGAGAAGATGGCGGTCCTAACGGGGGTGCCTCAGGGATCAATTTTGGGCCCTCTTCTTTTTATTTTATATTCAGCAGACATCACTCGACAAATACAACATTGCAAATTTGACACCTATGCCGATCATACCCAGATTTATATATCATTTAAGCTGGCGGATGTAGATTGTGCTATAGTTAAAATAAATGAGGATTTGTCGAGAATAGCGCTGTGGTCTAAACAGAACTGTTTAGTGCTGAACCCCTCCAAAACCAAATATCTTGTTTTTGGCAGCAAAAGTAATGTATTAAAACTTAACCCAACAGTTGCAGTTATGATTAATGATGTTCCTATTGAAAGGGTGTACGAAGTGCGAAACCTAGGCCTCCAAGTCGATAGTGAACTTAGATTTGAAAATCACGTTGCCAACTCAGTAAAAAGATGCTTTTATAAACTTAAGGTATTATATAAAATTCGGCCATATCTAAGTCATAATCTGAGAATCCAACTAATTGAGTCACTAGTCCTGTCCCAGCTTAATTATTCTGATATCGTTTTTGGCCCTCGTCTACTGGGTAGAACGCAGAAACTCATCCAACGAGTACAGAACGCTTGTGCACGCTTTTGCTATGACATCCCATTTAGAAGTCATGTGACGCCTTTTATAAACAAATGTTCAATGTTGAAAATGAAACACCGCCGTAAATTGCATCTCGCCTGCCTACTTTTCGGAGTTATTAAGCATAAAGCTCCTTCATATTTATGTAAAAAGCTTTCCTGGTTTTCTTCAAAAAAATCGGCTGGACTGCGGCAATGCGCTATGCAGCTTACGACGCAACGACATGGCACAGTTGCTTTTAGGGGTAGTTTTAGGTATTCTGCCTCCAAATGCTGGAATAATATCCCACCCCCCATAAAAAATATGCAAAGTGTTCAGGGATTTAGAGTTAAATTAAAAAAGTTCTTGTATGCGCACCAAATGTGCCAATTTGATCTCATCCATGATACAAGTGCTATATAATGGCGCCCATTTGGAGGATGTTATGATGTGTATGCCTGACCGATCCTATCTGTGTTGTGTCGTGTGTTTGTTAACATTGCTTCTTTTAAGCTCTTATTGTTATAACTATATAAATAATATGTATTTAATATTTTTTACAATTGTTGTGCACATCTTTTTTATTTTTTTATTTTATACATTTTTTCTATCATTATTATTTAAAAAATTTCTTTCACTTTATATTTTATTTGCTGCAGTGTCCGTGTCACTTAAATGGCCCTAGCGGAAGATCAGCGCTGGTTAACTTAACCAGCAACATGCTGAGCTAGGACCAATTTAGAGCTGCACTTTATTTTTATTTTTATTGCATTGTATCACATTGTACATTTATTTATTTATGCTTGTATATTGTGTTTTCATGTGTTGTAGTTCTGAATAAATGTTTTTTTCTTTCTTCTTTCTTTCAATATTATGATCGTAAATTTTTTGTAAAATCCATTACCCTAGTCTCCTTACTAGGGTAATTGAATTGGCTTTTCCACCCATAGTTTAGATTTTTTCCCGCTTTATTGTTATGTTTTGTGGAAAGGAAATAAATAAATAAATTTTCACTTAGTTTCTATCAAAATCGGTCTCGAGACTCCTTTGAGTATTTTTTGCTATTTCACATAGTTTAGGATTGAAAAATTCAGCGTGTATAGAGGGTCTAAAGGCCTTTTCTGATTTTATCCTCTTCTTTTTTTCCATTAATTTATATATATATATATATATATATATATATATATATATATATGTTTCCTCTAAATTTTTAGGGCTATAACTTATAGTTATATTGAAAAAATGTGGTGGAACCCACATGGTTCACAACCTTTTCTAATCCTTTCTAAGATTGTCTGAAATAAATTGCTGTTAGACTAGATTACATAATCGAGAGGCCCAAATAACAGACAAAACTTCAGTTACAATATTTTTCAGAAATATTGGGCGGCCTTCACGCTTAGAGCGATCTCTTCCAGGCAATCTAACTTACATAATATTTTGAGGTAATCTGGCAATACACGTGATGCATAAATTCAGATGGTTTCTAAAACATACTAAATTTGTACCCATAAATAATACATACATATTTTATGAAATATACTACAGTTTACCCCGCGGCTGCGCCGCAGGTTAACCTCTAGTTCCTGCTTCTTCTTTAAAGAGCAGGCGTTCAATACAGGTTACATTGTACAACATCTTTATGTTAGTGCCATTTGCACCCGAAAAAATCACTTAATTTTATATCGCAAACTATCCGATCTCCTGGCATGAGTATATATGTCCATTTTCGGCATTAAAACTATATTTAAACAAAATGAATACTATCCAGTGTTCTCAGTGTTTTTTTCAAAACTTAACAGAAAGACATATCGAGTTACTATCGCATTTTTATAGACGATGAATTTTTATATCTATGAACTTGAGAAATGATTGGTCTCATTCAAGCTTTCATCCTCTATTTCATACCGTCCTAGTTTTATTTATCTATGAACACTACAAAAACAGCAAAAGGACAAAAAAACAAAAAGGACAAAACGAGCTAAAAGGACTAAACGGGGGAAAAGAGCTAAATGGACAACAAGGGCAAAAAGAGCGAAATTGTCAAAAAGGACAAAAAGAGCAAAAAGAGCAAAATGGACAAAAAGAGCAAAATAGCAAAAAGAGCAAATTGAACAATAAGGACAAAAAAGAGCAAAATGGACAAAAAGGAAAAAAGACAAAAAGTTCAAAAAGAGCAAAAGAGCAAAATGGACAAAAAGATTAAAAAGAACAAAAAAAAGTAAAAAGAGCAAAAGGGCCAAATGGACAAAAAGGACAAAAAGAGCAAAATGTACAGAAAGAGCAAAAAGGTCAGAAAGAGCAAAAAGGTCAAAAAAGCAAAGTGGACAAAAAGGATAAAAAGAGCAAAAACAACAAAAAGGACAAAAAGAGCAAAACGGACAAAAAGGACAAAATAACCAAAATGATGAAAATAGCAAATCACAAAACAACAAAAACCTATCCCACTTTTGGGATAACCTTTACATAAATCTATCCCATTATCCCGGATGAAAAATGTCCCTTGTCCACCCTCGGTATGAAAATTACATATATACCGATTTTCAGACAAATCGGTCCAGTAGTTTTCCGTAAAAGCATAACAAACAAACATACAAATATATTTTTATCCCGGAAACTATCCCATTTTTCGGGATAAAAAGTATCCTATGTTCATCCTCGGTATCGAAAATATATACTGAGTTTCAGCCAAATCAGTCCAGTAGTTTTTCCGTGAAAACGGAACAGGCAGACAGACAGACAGACAGACAGAGTTACTTTCGCATTTATAATATTAATAGGATTTTTTTTATCGATAAATAGTAATCATATAATATAATATTGTTATGAGTTACGGGACTCGAATTAAAATGCCGTTAGAATTACTATAGAATTTATTAGAAATATACAAACACAAGAACAAATATAACTGAACACAACCAGTACAAACGTAATGCACGATTCAATAACACGCGCAAAGTCCGTCACCATATAGATTATCGAATGTACACACGCCTTGCCACGCTTGTGGTTATCGCTTGACTGCCTCACCCCTCCGTTCGGGTATTGCTTTATACTGTACAAATACAATATGTCTCGACACAATACTCGACCGCGTGGACTGAATTTCCAAGAATCACACCTGGCTAATGACTATCATAAAGATTACAATACACAATAGGCTCTTTTTCTAATTACAAATTTTAATCACAAAGTAAACAAAAGAAGTCCAAATGCGGAAAGGTAATAAACTGCAGGTGTGAATTGGTCTTTGTCGGTCGTAACAATATAAATAATTGCAAATAGTTCATTTAGGCATAGCTGTTTAAGGAGAGGCAATGCTTTTTGTGTACATTCTTAAACGTCTCGTTCGTTCATTTGTTAACGTTCTGGCCTCTCTGACTTTAAGAAGCAGCGCAATACGAAGTGCGACAGCCTCCACTGTACAAATTTTACCATAGAAGAATGACGTGTGGGCAGGTGTCACAGTGTGTTAACAATATGTATCAGTCCGCAAATTCTGAGCAGTAGAGAGGCGAAGGAATGCAAATCGTTCCTTAAGGTAATGAGAACTTTGGGGCAAATAATATCTTGTAAAGGAGAGCGAGAGTGTACGTATTTTGGTGAAAACAAATAGGAAGTCACTTGAGTCTTTTACGAAATTCGGAAACGATATTTTCGCAACCCAAATATGAACCTGATACAGAAGTTTTGAAGTCGCTCAAGCCTGCTCAGCAGCTTAACGGCTAAATCCAGATAACAGGCGTCAACCAAATAAAGAATGGTAGGTAAAAGGAGCTCGGTAAGCGTAATTTTGGTGGCAGTTGGCAGAAAGATTCTCAATCTTCTAAAGAATCTCCAACTCGATCGATAAGACCGGCTATTGTTTCTCTATGCTTAGATTCATTCATGATCAAGTCTACTGTATCATGTAATAAAGTAGCTACAATATTCTGTACTAACCCGCGAGGTTGTGTTCTGTTGGGTGCATTGCAACAACATTGTATTTGCCTTTTAAATAAGTACTTATCTGTCTCGAAAAAAACGTTTTTTTTTATTGCAGGAGTTCAGCAGACAGGCAGACGACTCACTTCATGGAAAGCGGTTACCATCGCCTATGGACATTTGCAACACCAAAGGTGCTACAAATGCGCTGCTGCTCTCTTAAGGGAGACTGGAACCTGGTCACTAATGCCGGAATGCAACTCAAGATTGCTATGGCGACATACTTTAGACCAGGAGTGGTAGCCATCCAGTCGGGCAAATGCCCTACCACCTGGCTATAAAGAAAGAGGTTAATAAACCCTTGACTTTAATTATTCTTTGACATTGAAAATGAGGCTTTAATTCGTGTCCTTTCATTGTTTTGTATGACAGTTGTTGATGTGGAATAAATACTTATTTGTTTAAATATTATAATACAAGCAACTCGACTTTCTTTTAAATATAATAACAAAAAAACCGAGTTGTCAGTATTATAATATTTATACAAATAGGTATTTACTCGACAACAGTTGTAGTTGTCGAGTAGTAGTTGTTACCTTTGCTTCAATATATAGAACTAGCTTCTGCCCGCGACTTCGTCTGCGTGGTGCGGTTTTTTAAGTATCCCTCGGGAGCTCTTCAATTTTCGGGATCTAAAGTATCCTATATGTTGACCAGGGATATAAGCTATCACCATACAAAATTTCATGTAAATCGGTCCAGTCGTTTCGGAGATTAGCCGGTACAAACAGACAGACAAACAGAGAAACAAAAAATTCGAAAAAAATCTAAATTATTTCTATTTTACTTCTTATATCTCCCTGACTCGGTTTTTACCAAATTTTTTTCATTGTACAGATACATAAAGCTATGATTATAGGCCGTTTCACGCATATGTAGGGATGGGTTTATTGCGTTATTTGTGATGCGATATTGTTATTTATTTAGTATTTGAATCTTTAAATTATTTTTTACGGAGTAATATAGAGCTGACCACAGACCCATACAAGAGTAAAGAATGAAATGTACGTTTAGAAATTTAGATTGACGGAAATCGAACCCTTGGCCCTCTCGCTGCGTTCTATTTCGTTCGTATTTGCGAAATAGGTGAGTTAATGCTTAGATCACTAGATCGTACAAACAGATTCAAATAATAGTAATTTACATCTATATTGTCATAAAAACTGCCCAGATAGAAATTCAGTAATATTACCTAGTTCAAAGTAGATTACGGTAAGACAGCCAAGCACGTTCGCTATCCATAATCTTGCTTGTTAGACAATATTATTTTTATAACATAACTGTTCTAAGACTATTGAATGTAAAATGCGGTTTTACTCTACTGATCCACATTATTTGACCTTCATCTTTGGCTGTAATTACAATTAATACATTTTATTAAATATGGCTTTCAATTTTTGACTGAAAATGAAACAAACCACATCCAAGTGGTAGGGTATTTGCCCGTCTGGATGGCTACCACCCCTGGGCTAGAGTACGCCACCATAACAACCTTGACTTGTGTTCTGGCATTAATGGCCAGGTTCCCGTCTCCATTATGAGAGCAGCAGCGCATTTGTAATGCCTTTGGTTAACCGCTTTTCATCAGGTGTGCCGTCTCACTATTTGCTGAACTCGTGCAATAAAAAAAATACAATCAGGAATGCGGCTCACGTACTGAAAAGTAGTTACCGTCGCTTATACAGATTTGCGTGTTGCAAATGCGAAACCAACGTGTCTTAGGAAAGGACAGCAAGGATGGTATAGGAAGGATTAGATTAGATGGGGTGGGAGGATTAAACAGGAAGAATTGGATATGGAATAAATAGTGATGGGAAGGGGGAAGGGAAAACAGGCCACCGAATTCTCAGTCATCGTACGAAACTCAAGGTAACCGTTTCACGACGATTTTCTATGAAAGCGTGGATCAAGACGATATTAAGAGCTGAAATCATGGAAATGATTCGAGCATGGCCCTACCACGTCAAGCATGGCTCTGCCATGTCAAGCATGGCCCTACTACGTCAAGCATGGCTCTACCACGTCAAGCATGGCTCTACCATGTCAAGCATGGCCCTACCACGTCAAGCAAGGCTGTACCACGTCAAGCATGACTCTACCATGACAAGCATGCCTCTACCAACCACGTCAAGCATGACCCTACCGAGTGACTATATTATTATTTACATTTTTATTTGATAACATTATGCTCAACTATGGCCATGACTTGTATACATTTTATTGGCTTATAGAGTAAAAAAAATATTGCACAACTATCTTTAGCCCGCGGTGGCACCCGGCGGATACTGTAGCAATAGGTTATAGTATTAAGAAACGCGCCGCATACTATAGTAGAAACAACCTTGAAAAACTTGATATTTCGGAACAAGATATGTTTAGTATTTAAATTATTTAAGGGCCCGATTGAGTGGTCGTGAATTGCCAAGTTCATTAATATTTATTAACACGCTGTTTTGGGAAGCTTTTCTTGCTAAATGAAGTATTCGGAAGGCATATCGACGGTCTATCTAGAACTTTTCTTTTCTTTTACTGATTCTCCAAATAGAAACAGAATAGAAAACTCTTCTATATAGATATCTGCTATTTATATTTTCATTTTATTGCAGCTACATTAGGCACTGCTGCGTATTAATGCATAATATTATACCTAAGAGATAACTTGTGTGTGTATGTATTGTATGTTCACTTAATTATTAGTCATTTTAATAATTGTAAGTTAATTTTATGCGTTATATTATAACTATGGGACATGTTTTCCTGAAATCTTCTTTCTAATATATAACAGTCTTTTGTCACGATCTTTGTGGTATATTTGGTATGAGAATAGGTTATAAATTTCACCCGCCTATGGTATTGTTTTAAATATATTTTTATGGGATAAAAGCGTTTGCGGGGTCACGGTCATATAGTAAATATTTAAATAAATTAAACTAACTGAACTATGTTTTTGTTTGTCCATAATAATTTTTAATAACATTTCATAATAACTTTTTTTTACGAAAATTGCGCGGAAAGAGGAGTATGAAATTTCTATAGTTTATAGGAGAAGAATGCAGAATCCTAATTATTTTTTTAAATTATGCATATAGAATACATTAAATCAATAAGAAAAACATTACATACACTACCATGTATTTGACACATGTCACACGCATATATACTGTTTTGTTTATTGTTAAAATCAAATTAACAGAATCTGTGATTATAGAAGAATATTCCATGACAACAGAAACTTAATAATGTTCATATAATTTAAATTAATTATTATTATAATGGAATTTCGACCACGGGCGAACACTAATAGAAATCATTCTGTGATTATAGCCATGGAAAAAGAATAGTGTGTTAAAGCCATATTTCTTTGCTACCCTTAATTAAATATATTATCACCTGTCGCTTTTACTCTGACATTGTCAAAATCAATGCCAAAGGCTTTGAAGCTTCGATCAACAATAGTACTAGATACCCGGTCTTATTTTGTTTACTTGTTTAGTTTACTTGAAACACAGCCAATGTAAACACGTCTCACAACGCCGCAGTGAGTATTCAAAAGTTGCAAAAATAATGCCCGAAAAAGCAAATTAACGGCCGGAGTATCTTACTTTCGGTAAGTACATGAAATATAAGTTACATTTTAAGCTTTAAACTAATAAATAATATTAAATTTTGAATAAAATTACCGATTTTAAACCACAGCTACAAATGTTTGGCCAAGGCTCGCCAACATATGGACAAACTTTTGTTTAACAGAACAGTGAATGAATGGAGTAGATTTGTGTTGTAATAATTTTTTAAAATTTGTTAGCAGTACTTCAAAATTGGTTGGTTTAAATTGGTTAAGGCTGCTTTTGTGTCTGTTTGTTGGACTCTCATTAGATACTTAGCTTTCCTTTTTTACACGCTTTATATTAGCTTCACTTGTATGTCAGTATGTCTGTAACCGACCCCTTTGAGCTCGATTTTGTCCTACTTTGAACGATCAGATTTAATTCATACTTTGCACACCTGTCAAAGGTCGATGACAATGCAATAATATAGTATCATGGAGCTGATCTGATGATGGAGTGGGAAGGTGGCCATAGGAACTCCTGTACTAAACAAGATAGACCCTTCGTGTTTGGGCCCGTATGTTTATATCGCGTGACAATGCAATAATATGGTACCATGGAGCTGATCTGATGATGGAGACGGAAGGTGGCCATAGGAACTCCTGTACTAAACAAGATAGACCCTTCGTGTTTGGGCCCGTATGTTTATATCGCGTGACAATGCAATAATATGGTACCATGGAGCTGATCTGATGATGGAGTCGGAAGGTGGCCATAGGAACTCCTGTACTAAACAAGATAGACCCTTCGTGTTTGAGCCCGTATGTTTATATCGCGTGACAATGCAATAATATGGTACCATGGAGCTGATCTGATGATGGAGTCGGAAGGTGGCCATAGGAACTCCTGTACTAAACAAGATAGACCCTTCGTGTTTGGGCCCGTATGTTTATATCGCGTGACAATGCAATAATATGGTACCATGGAGCTGATCTGATGATGGAGTCGGAAGGTGGCCATAGGAACTCCTGTACTAAACAAGATAGACCCTTCGTGTTTGGGCCCGTATGTTTATATCGCGTGACAATGCAATAATATGGTACCATGGACCTGATCTGATGATGGAGTCGGAAGGTGGCCATAGGAACTCCTGTACTAAACAAGATAGACCCGTCGTGTTTGGGCTCGTATGTTTATATCGCGTCAAAATGCAATAATATGGTACAATGGAGCTGATCTGATGATGGAGTCGGAAGGTGGCCATAGGAACTCCTGTACTAAACAAGATAGACCCTTCGTGTTTGGGCTCGTATGTTTATATCGCGTGACAATGCAATAATATGGTACCATGGAGCTGATCTGATGATGGAGTCGGAAGGTGGCCATAGGAACTCCTGTACTAAACAAGATAGACCCGTCGTGTTTGGGCTCGTTTTACTTGTCTTGGCTAGCACTCTGCTGCTACATGATATGCAGGATCTCAAAAGCTTGTATTTAAAAACATTTAAACAAAAATCAACTAAAAAATGAAAAATAAATAATAGTTTAAAAAAACTAAAAAAAACACGCTTTTATAAAAAATCCAACTAAAAAAACAAAAAATAAAATTTAATATAATATAAAAAAGCGTGGGGTGTATTCAAAGCGCTTTTTAAGATATTATATTATTAATTGAATACACCCCACGCTTTTTTATATTATATTAAATTTTATTTTTTGTTTTTTTAGTTGGATTTTTTATAAAAGCGTGTTTTTTTTAGTTTTTTTTAACTATTATTTTTATTTTAGCTTTCTTAGCAATCCATTTACGTGTGCAGAGTGTGTGTACGATCTCGATTGTCGCCAGAGAAAGAAGAGATGAATTTTATAAGCCAGCTAAGAATTCGATCATATGTTCGGATCACTTTGATAAATCGGATATATCCGGAAATACTAACCGACGTCAATTGGTTAAAACAGCAGTTCCTAAATTTTTATTTTGTGCTTAAATGTATTTGTGACACGATAAATCATCGTGTTATTGGAATTCATGTTAATCTATTATTAAAGAGTCTTTTCAAAAACACAGATTCAACCCCCCTTGAAGGATGCACAATTGGCAGCACCCAATACTAAACTCTCATGCAAATGAGTCATTTTTTAGCAGTAGGTGTCGTCAATTTATTATATGTGATGCTAAATTATTATTTTATTGAAAATATATATTTTTAGAAATACCTTTAAATCTTATCAAAATTATTTCAGCAAAAAAATGGACTTAATATTTCTTATACTCTAACAATTGAGATTTGTAGTTAATTTCAGTAACGTATATTCGGGCCATTGCAGATAGTTAATTAAGGACATACATTATTATTATTTTTTTCAGCCTCTATCATCGAGTTGTGATGTTCTGTTAGACATGACACCACCAAGCAGAGCATATTTCTGTTATGACCTCTCCTGTTGCATCATTATCAGATTTAATATCAGTTTTTGGAACACCCAGAACGAGATTTCTGAATAAACAGTTACTTACTGCTCGCAAAGTCATAGATAATAAAACAAAAAAAGTTAACAAGAGACTGATGAAAAAAAACATTAACTATTTGTTGTAATAGCGGCAATGTAAAATAGTATCTACTACTGAATCGGTCAAAAATATTTGCTACCATATAAAACAAACCTAAAACAAAAAATATATTCTGCAACTCTACGCCTTTCAATACTTACTGTGTTCGGAGCATTGAAATGTAATACCAAGAACTACATCTAGTTCCACAATACAATAAGCACGAAATTGTAAACAAAATGTTTTTAACCTTATTGCTTTTGATTTAGGTATCATTTTAGAATAAATATTTTTGTACTGATGACTTTTTATTTTCAAGCGACATTTTAAATTTATTCCATCTCATTTTATGTGACGAATGATCGTAAGTAGTCGATTATGTTTTGGAGATTTGTGAATTTATTACTAGTTGCCCTAGCTGTAATTAGGTTGAACTTAAAACTGTTTTAAAACCTTTTTCTCCGTTTGTTAGTAAACAAATGTAGCTGTATAAATGTATATTCACGCGGACAGCTTTTGCTTTGATTTTGTACGTGTCCCTTTATCTAGTACTATTGTTGATTGAAGCTTTGGAGCCCGCACCAAGAAGAATAAAATAGAATTTATTCACCGAGAAACAATGCCTGTTTCAGAACATAAATTCTGTAATCGTTTTTCGTGGATTTTACTTTCAACAGCTGTGGTGGTAGGGGATTGCTTGCCGCAATTTAAATGTTTCAAGTACGTAAATTTTCTTCCTGAAACAGTGTGTACAAACCAATATTTCTCGTCGAATACGAGTCTGAGGGGATTGTATCATTAATATTATTTTGTAAATTAGTCTAAAAATTTTATAACTGCTATACATGTATACCATCTAAATAAAAATACCATGTTTTAAAATGCATTATTACATATAATGGTTTACATATGTTAGTTTCACAAAAATAATTAATATGTTTAACTTCAGTATTTCTATTGTTTAACATTTTGTTGTCAATAAAGCCTATTAACAGTAGAACAATACGACATTTAACCGCAATGTTGTAAAAGTACAAAAGAATGACGCTTATATAAACATTATTAGGTATATAATCTTTGTAATGATTACCCAGGTAAGCAATATTTTCCTTAACAAACAAAGCTATTATTGTCATCATCAATATATATATATATATATATATATATATATTAGCCCATAAATGTCCCACTGGTGGGCTGGGGCCTTGGGCTAGGATGGCGGTTATACTGTCCGTTCCCCATTATAGCGGAACGCGCGGTATACCCACCACGCTTGTCTTAGGCACCTAGGCAGATTTGACGCGTCGGTAAATTCGATGTGCAGGTTGCATCACGATGTTTTCCTTCACCGTTATTAGCACTTGGTAATTGTAACAATATGTACACTAGGCCATAAAACTGCCTAAGTGGTGCATGCGTTCCGGCCAGAATCAAACCCGCGCCCTTTAAGTATGGGACGCGTGCGCTAGTTATTACGCTAGCACGACTTAGCTGCGGTGTAGGTACACCGTATACGCCCTACTAGTGCTTATTTGCACATATCAGGTATAATATACCTAAACGTCCCTTTTGTCCCTGTTTCTGGGGAGCAGATGATATTCAGGGTACGTCGCGTCTCACCAGGATTTCCTGTGCCGTCAGTAATAGTTAGCCAATAAGCTAACCACCTCTATACTTATTTGTAATGAGTGTATTAGTTAGCGCTTGTTGCACAAATATAGTGTAATTTCAATAAATGTAAGAAGCCTAGGCTAATAAATGTGTTGATACAAAAGGTTGTTTAGTCCTGAAGAGCGTTCCTTCAACTTCACCTACCGACCGACTACAGGTTATGGAGCTGTAGAACGAAATATTATACTAGAAAACATAATTTCATATATATCTAAAACATTATTCATATTAGAAGGTAAATAGAATAAAATTGCTCTGGGTACACTCCCCACTGCCAGTGAGAGTTATGCTACCTACAGTTTTATTACTTAGTACGTAATTTTGTACTAAACTGTTTTAAAAACGTTATACAAAGCGAGTTGAATGAATATTTAATTGAATACATGAAGAAGATCTTGCATCTTATGTATTTAATCAACTTACAGAAATAGAACGCAATCATTCAGTAATTATTAAACGATAAATTCCTAAAGACAATTTTTATTAATAAAGTACTACTGTAATCACATACGTATATCGATACGTATATAGTTAAAAAATGGCCTTAGCGTGATGATAATAACTTCCTCGATAAATGGGCTCTATCTAACACTGAAAAGAATTTTTTACATCGGACCAGTAGTTCCTGAGATTATCGCGTTCAAACAAACAAACTCTTCAACTTTATATATTAGTATGAGATAAGATTATTATTGTTCGTTAGTTCGTCGTCAGCCATTTACAGTCCACTGCTGGACGTAGGCCTCCCCAAGACGGCGCCACTCATACCTGTCCGCTGCCTTTCTCATCCAGCGCCTACCGGCGACCTTGCGTAGGTCGTCGGTCCATCGGGCTGGAGGGCGTCCGACACTACGTTTACCGAGACGCGGTCTCCACTCCAGGACTCGTCTGCTCCAACGGCCATCGGTCCTGCGACAGACGTGACCGGCCCACTGCCACTTCAACGTGCTAATTTTGCGAGCTATGTCGGTTACTTTGGTTCTCTTACGGATATCCTCATTTCTAATTTTATCCATAAGAGAAAAACCCAAATATATAATAGCTCGCTCCATAGCCCGTTGAGTGACTTGGAACTTGTGGACCAATCCTGCCGTCAGTGTCCACGTCTCGGCCCCGTAGGTCAGGACGGGGAGGACGCACTGCTCGAAGACTTGTCTTCAAGCATTGCGGAATGGTCGACGAGAATACTTGACGAAGCCTACCGAATGCCGCCCAGCCCAACTGAATCTTCCTATTGGCTTCCCCCTCGAAGTTGTGCCTGCCTACCTGTATTTTCTGTCCTAGGTAGACATATTCCTGCACAAATTCCAGAGGGACGCCATCGACGTTTACCGGTCTCGGCATGACGTGTTCATTGAACATGACTTTCGTCTTGTCCAAATTCATACAGAGACCGACCCGTCGGGAAGATTCATTTAAGCCGCCCAGCATTTCGGCAAGTTCCTCCAAAGTTCTGCAAAGACAACGATATCGTCGGCGAAACGAAGGTGAGAGATGCGCTCGCCGTTGATGTTAATGCCCCGTCCAGCCCAGTCCAGAGTTTTGAAGACATCCTCCATCGCGTTGGTGAACAGTTTCGGGGAAATCACATCCCCCTGTCTCACCCCGCGACGTAGGGGTATAGGCTTCGCCCTCCGGTCCTGGATCTGGACGGTCATCGTTGCGGCGTCATACAGACATCTCAGCACCTCAATGTATCGCCAATCAATACGGCATCTTTGCAAAGACTCCAGAGCAGCCCAAGTTTCGATGGAGTCGAAGGCTTTCTCGTAGTCCACAAATGCCATACACAGCGGCTGATTATACTCTTCGGTCTTTTGTAAAATCTGCCGAACAGGATGGATGTGGTCTACGGTGCTGTAGCCTTTACGAAACCCAGCCTGCTCCGGTGGTTGGAACTCGTCAAGTCTTCTGGCGAGACGATTCGTGATGACCCTCGAAAACAACTTATAGACGTGGCTCAAGAGTGAGATTGGCCTATAGTTTTTCAATAGAGTGTTATCACCCTTCTTGAAAAATAAGACCACCACACTCTTGCTCCACGCCTTTGGCACTGTGCCCTGGTGGATAACGGAATTGAAGAGCTCAGCCAAGGGCTTGAGGATTGGCATACCTCCTGCCTTAAGGAGCTCAGTTGTAATTCCGTCATCCCCCGGAGCCTTGCCATTTTTAAGTTGCCTGAGCGCCGCACTAATCTCGTCCACGTCGACCTCCGGGATGTCCTCCGTATAATGGCGCGTGAATGGCGCAAGTGGTTCTTCGTTGCTTTGCGTCGCAGGCTTCTTTGCCCGCGAAGAATACAGCAGCCGGTAGAACTTTTCTACCTCCGTCAGGATCTCAGACCGAGACGTAAGCTCTCTGCCATCCACTGTCCTCAGTTTTGCAATGTGGCTCCTCCCCAAGTTTCTTGAGAAAACTTTGGACCCCCTGTTTTGCTCTATAGCTGCCTCAATGGCACGCGTATTAGAGCAGCGGAGGTCCCGCCTAACAAGTTTTCTTATTTTCTTGGAGAGGGCCCGTTGCTCTGGCGAGGCAAACAAAGCGGGTGGTATTTCACGTCTCGTCTTCATGAGATCCAGAGTTTCGGTAGAAAGTTCGGACCGTCTGTTTCTTCGTACAGGCGGAAAATGCCTGCGACCCAAATCCTGCAACGTCTTCACCACGTTGTCGGTTCTCTCGTCAACATCGACTGTGGTTTCCAGCGATTCGAACCGATTGTGAAGTTCCAGTTGGAATTTTTCGGACCCGTGGATCATTTGGGGCGGCGCGGGTCGGAGAGTAGATTTCACCAGGCGGAGTCTTTCAGCCTTAAAATTGATATTTAGAGTGCCTCGTACAAGTCGGTGGTCGCTACCGGTATTGAACCTGAGACATCTCTAAATATATGCTTCTTATCTGCCATGATGAAATCTATCTCGTTCCTTGTCACAGCTCTGCCAGGTCCATCTTCTTTGGGGCTTCTTCTTGTAGAAGGAATTCATCAAGAAGAGCCCCTGCATTTCTAAGAAGTTGACGAGCATTTGCCCCCTGTGATTTCTGCGCCCCAATCCATAAGGTCCGATTATCAGTTCGTCGCATTCTTGTACTCCCACTTTGGCGTTAAAGTCCCCCATAACAACGTTGTAGTGAGCGGAGGTTGTGCCATGTATGGCTTTAGTAATGTCGTCATACATAACCTCAACCTCTTCGTTATTGTATTGTAAATTAATTGCATTCGACATTGGATTTAAATATTGCATTCCTGTCAAGATTAAATGTATTATAATAGTATCTATGTCAAAACAATCATGTACTGTACTTATAGTAAATACATCTTTGGTAACGAAACTATTCTTTCATATTTCACAATTTGTTAACTTAACACTTAACAGTGTTTATTTAAATCAAGGTCACTTTGAAACGTAGATCAACGTTTCAAAGTGACCTTGATTTAAATAAACACTCGTACTTAGTCTGTAAACATTATTTACCTAATAATACATTTTTTTACTGTAATGACCATGAAATACATAAATTTCGTCATATAACGGAAAGAATTAATTTTATAAATTAATTGTGTCGTATGGTGTTTTTAATCATTCCGGTTAAGTAGTTTATTTTCTATTTTATTTTAATAAGGATCACCAACAGTTTTGTACATTTGATCAGTTACTAGACTTATAACTAAGCTTAGAACAAGAACAGAACAGAAGCTAGTAGTTTATAAATACCAATTACCCAAAAAAGGTTCTTTGTTTTTTGTACAGTTTTATAGTAATTGTTGTGATTTTGAGAGTTTTGACTTTAGCTTTAGGGTTATCTAATATTTTTGATTATTAGTAGCTCTGAGTACCTAACCTATCCGTGCAGGCCGGGCGGCCTGTCTTAAGAGGCGACAAATCAACCCTCAGCCAGGTGGTAGGGTATTTGCTCGACTGGATGGCTACTACCTCTGGTCTAAAGTATACCGACCTAGCAACCTTGAGTTGCATTCCGGCATTAGTGGCCAGGTTCTAATCGCCCTTAAGAGTGTAGCAGCATATTGGTATCACGTTTGAAGTTAAAAATGCCCATAGACGACGGTAATCGTTTTCAATCGGGTGGGCCGTCTGCCTGTCTGCTGAACTCATTCAATGAAATAAAAAACCCTAATAATGAATGAATGAATGAAAATCAAGTTATTGTGAACAGGATGAGCACGGTTTTTATATAACAAATTGAACACTAAAAATTCAAACTTGTGTCAAAATGTGTAAAATAATACCTTATTTTTTTAGTTTGATAGCAGCTTGTCAATTTAGTTTCAGCAATTAAATTTGTACTACCATATTTTTTAAATTTTAAATAGTAGTAAATTCGAAATATCTACGTTGGAACGAATATTTGAACCAGCCAGCCGAAAATTGTGCAATACAGCGGCTAACAAACTTAAAAATGAGCGATACCATTTTTAGTCTGCTTTCCCTAATTTAGGGGTCATAGATTATGGAAATTACTACATACATACATACATACATACATAACTTCACGCCAGGTCCCTTGCGGGTTAGGCACGAACAACAGAGCGCCATTTAGGCTTATTCTTACACACCTCACTTGCTTCTTTGACATTCATAGTTCTTGTCATGCACGCTCGTCTGTTCTTAAGGCTCCTGACATCACCTTCTGCTAGTACATGATCAATTTGATCATGGAAGGTGTGTCGTGGCCTTCCGCGACTTCTGCATCCATCCACTTTTGCATTGTATATCTGTTTAGTCATTCTTTCATCATACATTCTTTCCACATGCCCGAACCACCGGAGCATTCCTTTCCTTACCTTCACCCCGACACTCTCTTTCAGACCAACTCTCTTTCTTACTTCGGTATTACGAACGCGGTCCGCGAGCGTCACTCCGCAGATTTTGCGCAGTGCTCGCATCTCGACCGCGTTTACTCTACTTTCGTCCTCTCTATTCCATACCCAACTCTCGCTTCCATACGTGAGCGTAGGTACCAGCACCGCGTTGTGTATGGCAAGCTGGGCCTTCTGGCTGAGGTTCTTAGCGCCTAGAAGTTTACCTAACGCTCCATTCACACTATTCCCCAAATTCACTCTTCTTTCTATATCAGCGGTGTACCTTCCATCCCTGCTAAAAGCACATCCGAGATATACAAACTCATTCACTTGTTCCAGCATAACATCATCGACCATTATCCTTGCATTCGTTCTGGTTGTTTCTCTTTCAAACACCATCACCTTTGTTTTCTTCGCATTCAAACGTAAGCCTCTCGCCTGACAGTCATCTTTCATCATTGTGACTAGTGTTTGCAGTTCTGATGGCGATTCGGCTAAAAGCACGGCATCATCCGCATAAAGCAAGCTGCTAACAACTAGATCACCCATCCGCACCCCAACATCCATCAATCTTAATCTCTGGAGACAATTGTCCAGATATAGGATGAACAGCAAAGCCGACAGCACGCAGCCCTGCCGGACGCCAATATTGACGTCAAACCAGGGCGACAGGCTGCCGTTCACCCGCACGCATGCCATACAGTCCTCGTAAGTGGACTGTACAGCACGCAGCAAATGGCCATCAATCCCATATCCGGGCAATATGTCCCAGAGGTCCTTCCGTACAACCCTGTCAAATGCTTTCTCTAGATCCACAAAACCGCAGAAAACCTTCCGGCCCATAGCCAGCTGCTTCTCCACGATATTGCGGAGCGAGAAAACTTGATCCATACATCCCCTTCCATTTCTGAAGCCTCCTTGTGCATCCCACAGTAATCCATCGGATACCACTCTCATTCTCCTTTCAACAATTTTCGCATACACTTTAGATGCTGTGCTGATCAAACTGATCAAACTGAATGGAAATTACTAAACTTTCTATTATACTCTTAAACGCGTTCTATTTACAGGTAACAATTTGATCATAGGTCGTTAATTTATTAGCACTAGTATCGAACGCGTAAGTATAAGAATATAACGTAAGTATTATTTTATTAATATTGTAATGTAATGGGAATAAATTTTCTGAGGAATTCAAAGTCTAAGCGCACCAAAGCACACAGCCAGCAAGATCGCCTTGAAATACTTTCGAGCTCCGTGAGCTATGTATGTGAAACCTTAGCACGAAAAATAATTACATTTTTAATTAAAAACATACTCACTTAATTAAAGTCACAATGTTGATAATCACATTCACTATCACTAAGAACTTCTTTATTGGAAGTTGGATGTAATGTTGGCTGTTGGTATATTGGTTGATATTGGAGGTTTGATGAAATGTACCGGTGATATTTTTTTTAATTAACGCGCCGGTTTTTATCGAGGTTACAACCGGCCGGTGACGGCGCGCGACTCCGCAGATCGACTTCGACTGAGAGGCGAGGCCTGCGCGCGCAGTTCGGAGCACGAACCTAGCACCCTCCACCTGACTTGACCTTCAAAACCCATTTCAGGGTAACTTCCCATCACAACAATGACGTAAATGTCTACGTGTTTAGAGCACAGATGTAAATACAGAACTGATTTCAATATTAGAACATTCAGTAGGTGCATTACTTACATGAATAAAACTGAAGGGACGGGCTACTTTTTGAAGTGATAACTACTTATGGGAGGGTAAATCGCTTTGTTACGTAACGCGTTACGGCGCCAGTCTATCTGGCTCCTTTGTCTCTCGTACAAGTTATCACTTCTGTCGGGCGTCCCTAGACGCACACGTTTATTTATCTAAATAATTAAGATTAATTAAAATCTGTTTCAAATAAGACGATATGGCTGATACATCCATAAAACGTAACTTGTAGCGTTGTAAAGTTTCCTATAAATAAATATTAAATTTAATAACTTTGAACCAATAAATAATAAATACAATTTATTATAGTGTTATGGAGAGTTTAGAATATGAATAAAAATATAATTCCTACCTAAAATTAATTTAATTTTATAAAATTATCCGGCAAGCTTGATTCGTCCACAAGAAAAAAACAAAAAGTGTGAAAAACACTTTACGACCTCATACCTACTAAATATACCTACAAAAAATTTCGGCCTTAATGATCGATTAGGCCGTTTCGGTGGAGTGCGACCTCAAACACCGTGACACGAGATTTTTATATATTAGAAGACATTTAATCCTGTTACTATGCTATAATAATCTTATACGTAGAATCACGATGTTTATTCTTCAGTTTACCTAATTTCTACTATACCAAAAACATCTTAGACTATACCATCCTATTTGAAATAGACTGTAGTAGACATATATAAATTCAAGACTATCCTAGAGGAACTATGGAAAAATAATATCACAAAAACAGTCAATTTGTTAAATTTAAGTGATTTAATAAACTGTCACCTAAAGCTATAGACAATGAATAATATCTTGGTCCTACAATGATATTATATTAAAAAATAATATCATTGTGGTCCTACCTAATTTAGGGCGAGTACTAACTACTTGTCTTGGAAAAGAATATTATGGATCTGTAGATCCTTAACTATGTTCTTATAGCTGCGCGTGTTATGAGTAATAAGTACGTATATGCGTTTTTTATTATGTTTGTTACTACTTACTGCGATCACGATAGATCAATAAATATTCAGCCTTTTCCTTTGTTATTGTTATTATTTAATTCAATAACAATGCTTTATGCCAGCCCTGGATCTTGATTTATTTCAAAGGGGGACATAAAGTTAAAAATGCCACCCCCGCTCGCCTAAATTTTTATCCAATTGGTACGATTCCAGCATAAAGGTTTCGCTTCTTTCACCATCATTATAACTGGCGTTTAAAGTTTACTTGATATTACGCCGAACTTGAACTAATTTTTATCCAATATTTCCCAAAATATCTATAACTTATTTTAAATACATTTAGTTTCATTTTGTTTTAAAACAACTTTCCTCGGGAGGAGTAAAGTTTCAAAAAGTCAAATGACAAATACACAAATACGTAAATGCTTAATGGGCATTGAACCTAGACAAATCACTCACGCTGTAGGAAATACATTTCTAATAAAGCGCCCCTAGCGTAATTTCCAGTAACTAAGAAGCCTGGTAATATACTAACAACTAACATAGGTAATGCGCATAGCTATTTTCTTACGTTCTGAAAGTTATACTTAGTAAAAATAAATACGCTGGGTTACTAGATGGCGCTGTTTAAGTTATTCACCTAAATTATATCTTACACCTAACTACAAATGTTAGTGTTATCATGGTGTTAGTGCCTGGGCCCCAAGGTTGTGACTTTCACAAAAGACCATGTCAGTGCAAGTCAAAATCTAAACGATTGACGATGATCAAATATCCGTAGTTTCTAAAATTCTCGGTCTTGGTCAAGTTAAGATTGAATCAGTATTGAGCGCATATTGATTTACAGACTATCCAAACCGTCAAAAGTTACGACTCCAATTTGATTCAAATACCAATTTGAGTTACAGACTCGGGGCCCTGAAGGAAGGATGAATTTTCTTAAAGAACCTTTGACAATGAGCTAAAGCCTATTTTTTATATTGCATTTGTGAAGTAATTTAACTTGTGAATAAATCAAATCATCGTTGGGACTGATAATCTGATAATCTGATAATGAAATCTGACTTAATCGATGGCTTGGAAAAATTCTATATAAACAGGGATAAAGATCTTTCCCGAATTCAATGAAATCCATGAACCTGTAATTTTTTTAATAAAGTGATATAGTACAGTTGATATCTAAATCCTTAGTCTTATAACTGATAATCAATATTTATAATTATACTATTAATTACTTTAATATGCTTTAATAAAATTTCCAAAAGTCAAGGTACGTTTTGTAGGTCATCAAATAAACCTTTAAATATTTCCTGACATACAAGCTTTTGTGTGAAACCTTTGCCCCGAGTGCTTCCGTGTCAAAAATTTGACATTACAATTTCCCAATTGAGTCAGGTAGTGAAAGAACTGTTCGTATGTGATAAGTCAAGGTAAGAAAAAATATTAACAGAGTTCGCTGTGCAGGCTGTCTGGTTGCAGAGCTCATTCATTGGACTGAAAATGTGAGACAAGCGAAGCCATGGTCAATGTTTAAAAACTTTAAATAATAATCTCACATTGTAAATAACAATCAGTATCAAACTATGTTTTTGTCTTTTTTTATTTGTTTAGACTATTTTTTTGTATTTATTTAAGATGTAATATCTATTAATTCGCAGTAATTATTCATATATATTTCATTATTTTTATCTTATTTGCACACCACCGTCATACACTGCAATTCCTGACACTGGATTGTCTGGAAGAGATCGCTTATAAGCGATAAGACAGCTCACAGATCTAATGTTTTGCAAAAAATGAATATCAGCCTTATATTATTTATGATGTAATATCGAAGTATGCATTTAACATTGTAATAATTAACGAAATGTATTAAATTCATTAATTATTGCACCTGAGGAAATTAGCATGGCTTAATTGGCTAACAATATATTGTGCAACTTCCTAGGAGCGATATACAACCCAAGATATCTACGCAATGCCGTGAAAGAACAATGAAGTAATAGATATACAATACGAGTACCTATACTTAGGTAAGACTGTAATTGTATGGTATGGAAGTTTGACAAATGAAAAGGTAGACCAAAAAAGAGATGGGTTCATTGCCTGAAGGATGACATGATGATTTGTTGTGTGACAGAAGACGTATGTGAGAAAAGAGGAGTATCGAATGAAATTACATATTGTGTGGACCCCACATTATTGAAAGAAGGTAAGGAAGAGAGTGGTGTACAAAGTATGTACAATAGTCAGCGTTTTACAAATAAACAACTAGGGCCTAACGCTTAACAACACATTTATATTAATATATTTATTACATTAAAGCAGTGTCATTACACTGTCATCACTGTCATTGCGCTCGTTGGGTTTGGTGTTTCGTACATTTTACCCTTCCCTCTTAAACTAAAACTGTATACACATTACAACCGCCTATCAAAAATATCAGCCGAAAGAAAATCACCCGAGACGAGAGTTTCAATCATCAGCAACAGAGTACGTGTGTAATTGCCCTTATTGCAACAACAAACATGTTTTGTATAACTGTGGAATTTTTTTGAAATTGACACCGGAACCCTAATTATGGTATGGTGGATAAACATAATAAAAATCAAAAAAGTTTTAAACTTTCAGCTTGGCATTACTTTGCGGAATTCCGTGGCCAAATGGCAACAACGGAACCTTTATTTTTTCGTTATGTCCACCCGCTCATCTGTGTATATATGTCATAAACATTTTTATCAAATACTGTGCGGATAAAATATGGACAGGCGTATATTTATTTATTGAATATATACCCAGGGCCGGCCCTAGGTTTTTTGCTGCCGTAGGCAAACTTAAAAAATGTCGCCCCCACCGAAGCTTGAGAAACTAAAAGAAGTCTTCTATCTAGCTTTTTACTTCCAGAACTAGAAATTCGTGTTGTATGTAACTTGTTCATTTCACTACTCATATATTTTTTAGATTTAATTGAACGAATGAAGATATATCTTTGGGTATTGTGTTTGTTTTTTTTGGGCTTTAGGTTTAAGTGATTTTGCAGATATTTTTGCTGCCCCTAAATTTTTCCGCCGTAAGCAGTTGCCTACCGTGCCTACCGTCTCGAGCCGCCCAAATACTAAAAATTGGAGATCTTGCGCTCAATATGTACTATATATACTATATATGATGAATGATAATGTAATAACTAGGGGATGAAAACCTACGCAGAACTGTTGGTTAAGTTTATTTAATCCATAATAATGTTTACCAATAACTTGAGCTATTATTTAAAAAAACCTATAAGCTAACTGCCTATCCCCTCGGATTCTTTTAACGGTTTGAGAAAATACTAAACAAAATGTAGGTGATAGAACTATAAAACTCAATCAAAAGGATTTTTTGCGATATGCATAATTTTTGGCTACACACTTTTTAGGGTTTCGTTCACAAATGACAAAAACAAACGTTCTTAGCCTAGTAGCCGCTACGGTGGTACCATTCACTATCCGCAACTTTACCTAAAACTTTCAAATTCCTCAAAAATTGTTTCAAAGATTATTGTTATTTAGCAACTCGAGGCTAGACCAGATAACATAATTGCTCAGTACACCAGTCACAGCCCAAAGCAATTTTCTCATCAGCATAAGTGTATCTAATGAGTGGCAATAACTTACAATCACCAGACTAGAAAGTTTCCAAGGATTATTAAGAATTTAAAATAAATAAATATATCCATTCAGAGCATAACTGCTGCGCAATTTTAAAATCTAGTAACAGACATTGATTTTTAATGAATATTTGTGCATTGATTACTAAGCTAACTAAGCATTTGCTTACGTATTGTGCTAAAACATGTAGTAAAGTCTGTACCAAAATATGGCATCACTCCCAATAAACTTAATAAATAAGTTAGATATGGTATATCGTTGAAGTCTAATACTGATGAGTTTGTTATGAGCTGTTGTATATAGATATCAACAGCGAAAGTAGTGTGGACAGGTGTGAGGTATCATTAAGGAGATATTATTACTAGAGCGCAAATGATGGAAATGAGAAGAATGCAGGAAATCAAAAGAAGGAGTACAAGGATGAATATGTATTCTTCTTCACTTAGCTGTTTACTGTGCTCACATTGTACTGTTCCTCAATTTTTATTTTACTTTTTTATATATTTAATTATACCTAGACGTAAGTATCCTTAAAAGTGTCGTCTCAGTCATGTTGCCTGGAAGAGATCGCTTTACACAATAAGGCCAGGCCGCCTTTTGTTTTGCTGTTAAATTATTGTAATTATTTATTTTGTAATTGTTTATTTGGTGAACAATAAAGTGTTTTCTATTCTATTTCTATGTAATGCATGAATGAGTAATACACTTGGTAGGTTTTGAAATTACACAGCTGATATATTCCAATCAAACAGAGTGATATGCACTTGATTCTTGTAAGATGTGTGATACTTGAAATGTAGAATTATACCGTTACTGGAGAAAGTTGGTGTTGATCGGCGAGCTGCCAGTCGAAGCGCGTACGCAGCTGCAACGCGCCGCACGTGTGTAATATTGCGCGCGTGTACAACAAACATCGTAAATAAGTTTTGTTGTATTACATTGGATTTTTTAGTATAGCAATATTACACAGGTAAAATTTTTCTACTATTTTAGTATTTTTAATTACCCAAAAATTTTATTCGAAATTATTTACAGTTATAATACGATGATTTATTAAATATATTTTTTTAATTTGTATAATTTTACGTAAATATATAGTTCAGGTAGCTCTTATATTAGTTTAATTGGTTTTTATTCTATGAATGGTGAATGAGGATATTTTATCTACACGGTTAATCGATGTTAGAAAAACTTTCTACTTTCTCAAATAGTAAACAAGTGGCACAAGACATTTATCCGTGAGTGGATCAAAATGACTTAACAAGGTCAATAATATAAATATTATAAACCAGATGTGCTCGCCACTTCGCTCGCATGGGATCTGGATTTTATAGGTATTCACATCTTATGAACCCTGAAAGTTATCAAATTTAAACAGATACTATTTAGAATAAAATAATTATTTTAATTCCTAACACTATTATTAAAATCCATTGGTTATGGAGTACCTACATTTGAGACAAACTCTCAGACAGACTGATGAACAATAATTCTAAAATCTGTCATTTATGATATAGATAGCTGTTTTCAATTAAATTTTGTAATCCACAGGACATTTTTACAACAATTTTTACAATTTTTTTATTTCTATAGAAAAAGACATGTCGACCAAACTTTATGTTCTAAATAGTAGAACAGACTCAAGTCAGCCTTTGTGTTTAAAACGTATAAGTAGGTAATTACGTTAATAAATAGATATCTAATACGCTCACCGTTTAATACTCCCAAACCAAAAGATCAATTTCAAATATAGTCAATACAAAACGAGAAGTATAAAATTCGTTACAATTTAGAAAGTGTTTGTTCTTATATTAGACAAATGATGACCTCCGAAATTTAATTTTATTACTACTAAATTTAATTTAAACCTGCAAGTTATAAATAGGACTTAGAAAACTCCCCTTTCTGATAGTAAAATACACATAAACTAAAAAGCGGGTATTTCGGGTTTCGTATTTTTTTAAACATATATTTATTTACAACATATTTCTGAAAGTATTTACACCATACGATATTTAAAAAACGACCGGAGTATAGGGCGAATTTATTCATTATGAACAGATGCGAACTTTTTTTAATAATAATAATAATTATTATTATTAAATATAATTATTAATTTAATAGAGCCTTTGTGGTTATTTTTTTTATAACCACCCAAAATTCACTTTATATCTCAAATAATAAATAAATGCGTCATATAACTACACCGCACCCGAAACCTAAAAAATAAATGCTTTACTTTTTTTTAACATAAAAGATGTTTTAAGTGTCATAAATCTGCAAAAGAATTCCCCCGATGTCTAGAATCGAAAATTACATATCTATACGTGTCTTAATATATACACCACAGATTCCATCGATTTCATTATACAATACATACCCAATTCCTTTGAGGATTTGTCCAAGCTATCAAGGCAAACAAGATCTAAGGTTTATTGGGTCAATTGAATTAGTTAAATACATAATCACTAACTATATTATATAGAAGTAGATATAGTATTTTTTCATAACCGCTCCACAGTAATATAGACAGGAAAATTATGGATAGATAAAAATTTATTGGTCACTAAAATAAAAAATACAGAAAGATATTGGGTATGTACAATATTTACTTGATAAATCAAAAAACGACCTTATCGTTAAATGAGATTTTTTCAGGCAACCTGACTTAAAGGAAATTCTTAATTTATTATAAATATTCTAGTAATAAAGAATAAAAACAAAAGTGGCATCGTGCAAAGCAAATTACTATCTAATGAAGAGTAAAATAGCACATACATTATTATACTAACGAATGTAGGAAAAACAAGTTAGGTATTTTATATTATTTAGATTAGAATAAAATAACGTTGTAACACTGGTGGACTTAGCCACCACATGTTTGCGCCACACGTCTCGTTTTTGAGCCTGAGCAAGTTATCAGGCAGACAATGCATTAGGTCCCTTGATGTACCCATGAGCCACTTACCATAAGGTGGATCTTCTACCAGTTTGCTTACTTGCAAATATAAAAACCTAGAAAACTTTGTGTACTATATTTATTAATACATACAGTTTACTCAGTCTTTATATTTATTTCGTTAACTCGATTGTAGAAATTTTGAACGTTTGTCTTGTCGATCCAAATGTCTTGCTGCATGACTAAGCTAGAACGGTTTGCGAAATTAGCTTAAATCCTGAATCCCTTGAACTCGATTTTATAGATATAATAAACTGCAATGTCGTTACATATAATGATGTCAATTAAATGTGGATATAGATGACTAAGCGCCAGTTGCAAAATTGATTTCAAATTGTTATTACAAAACAAGCATTTCTTATTTTTCCTCTATATGCTTTTAGGGTATCGATAATAGTAAAACTAAAAATAATAAGGAGTACCTATACAGTCAAGTGCCTAGCAGAGCCCATTCTTTAAAACGCGGTAGAGCCGTTATTTAAGACATAATAATCTCCTTTGTCTATTTATATTAATTAGTCAATGGTATGGTATTAGTAACGCTATAGTTAATTTAAAATTCAGTTAAAAGAATGGCTCTTAAATAGAATGTTTTACTCGGTGTACATGTGTACACTATAACATATAAGCCAACTGTTTAACCATGTTTTGAACAAATAAATTTGATATGTGTTTTTTATTATATATTTGTTACCATGACAGGACGTCACATACGGCCACAATAAATTCCATTATTATAAAGTTTCATTTGCATGCAATTATATATTTGTGTGCAACAGAGATGTTGAAATTATTATCTTTATCGTAGCTCTTAGCGCCGGCTTGATCGGTGTCATGCCACGCTCTCACAGACGTTTCGTACTGTGAATACCTACCGATAACCATCTTTAATGGGTGGCGTGTTTTCGTTTCGGAGGCTAAGACACATTTTGGGTCGCCGAGTCAACGGAGTTAGTTAATTACCTCGTATCATAAATGTAATCGCAACTTTTCAATGGACTGAACAGCGAACTGCTTGAACAAAATATCCACGTTCTATCACGTTTTCAAAATTGGTTTTTGCCTCTAATGTTGAGACCATTACGAATACAATTTATGATAATCTATTTATAACGAGCCTTTAAAGTTCATATAACTTAGTAGTTAAGGCCAACAACAAGGCCGAAAGGTTTTAAATACACACAACGTATTTATAGAGGAAACCTATTTTCCGTGCAGGAAAGAAGACAGAATACAATTTTCCGAGGCCGGGCGGCCTATCGTAAGAGGTGACAAATCAAACCACATCCAAGTGTTAGAGTATTTGCCCGTCTCGATGGCTACCAACCCTGGTCTAGGGTATGCCGTCATAACAACCTTGAGTTGTGTTCCGTCATTAATGACCAGGTTCTAGGTCCCTTCAGCGCCTTTAATGTTTACAAATCTCCAGAGGCAACGGTAACCGCTTCCAATTAAGTGCGCCGTCTGCTTGTCTGCTAAGCTCTTACAAAAAAAACCCTTAACGCGAGAGTCTTACGGTTCCATATTTAAAATCACAAAGACAGAAGATCGTGCTTGTTGCACAACGTTTGTATGTAAATAGACCATTGAATAGTTTTGGGTCCCCTGTGAGGAAAACTTCAAACTATAGGTACGTGCGAGCGCTACTTATTACTGTAGGCTAAGGTTGCGGAATACTTCTTGAACCATTCGACATAATAGAGGTAATTTATATTTGCGAAACAGTTGCTGAGACCATAGCTACGATTAATAGTACAAAAAAACATTTGTTACACAACAAAAGCAACATTAGAATATTTGTGGACACTGCTGTTTATAGTTTACCAGCTTCTGCCCGCGATTTCATCCGCGTGGAATTGTTTAAAAAATAGTAAGATTTAAAAAAAAACGATTTTGAAACATTCTTCATGAGTGCTCCGCTTCTATTGGTCTTAGCGTAATGATATATATCCTATAGCCTTCCTTGATAAATGGGCTAGCCAACACTGTCGCCATAACAACCTTGAGTTGTGTTCCGGCATTGGTGACCCGGTTCCAGTCTCCCTTAAGAGAGCAGCAGCGCATTTGTAGCACCTTTGGTGTTGCAAATTTTCATAGGCGACCGGTAACCGCTTTCCATCAAGTGGGCCGTCTGCCTGTTTAGTGAACTCCTGCAATAAAAAAAAGCGTCAATGTAATATTATAAATACAGCATGCTTAGAATTTTATAGTATAGATTATATTAGTAAATTAGTAAAACTAATAAATAAAGAACTACCACAATGTATTACTTACCAGTTACAATATTGTTAGGCACAACAATAAACGGATTATGGTCGTTTAGAGCTAGAGGGTCACTTTTGCAGATTCGTATTATATACCAATGATAAGTATTCAAATAACGTGGAAATCTATGCTATGTCTTATACCTATTAGTATATCCAGACACGGTCAATTTTACCAAGCGAGTCTTCAAAAGCGGTCGCTTCAGGCCCTCTGATCCAGGCAACCTAACTTATAGTATATAGAATTTACCAAGCTAATCTCGCCATTCAGATAATGCATGCATGAACTTAAATGCTACTAATTTTAAATAAATACCTACTTAAACTTCAATAGTATATTTGTTTTTTACAGTCTCACCATGTTGGAAGGAACCAAAATCAACAATCCATCTCAGATGGCGAGTGTCTTTGATGTGGCAAAAGATACTGTACTCTTCCTTCTTTTATCCTGTTACTACATCCTCGAATCATTTTTCTGGACCTTGGTACCAAACGTTATAAGACCCATGAAGAGTTTGAAGGGTGATGTGGTGTTGGTCACGGGAGGTGCTGGTGGTGTTGGCCGACATTTGGCCATTAAATTAGCCAGACTTGGAGCCAAAGTGGTTATATGGGACATATGCAAGGAAGGTGAGTTATTTTATAAAACAGGTTTATGATAGAATTCGATTTTGGTATCGAGATCAAGGAGCTTAGTTCAATTTATATTTTAACCGAGAGTTGTGTAGAATAATTTACGTGCTGCCTTTAAATTAAACTTCTACGCTTATGCTAGTTAAGGCGCCTGACTCTGATTGGTTATAAATTTTAAAAACAAAGAGTTTAGTCAGTGGTTGATTTAGGCCGACTGCCGCCTGCCAAGGCCGGTAGAGAGGCTAGACCATGTACACATGACTCTGGCATAAGGATGTACGAAAGAACACCGAGGGGTTTTACTGTGTATCCACATGGGTGACAATAGCATCTGCTAGCGGTGCTAATTCTTTTTTTTATATTAAATAGTTTTGCGTTTCAACACGATCATGTCCAATGCCGGACGATGATGCGGTCGAAGACGGAGCACGCTTACCTTTACCTAGATAGTACCTATTGACACGATACTTGAAGATATTCTACACTAACGTGGCGAACCCCACCACCGCGATTCACCACGCGGCTGACGGCCCTCAAGCGGATTTCCGTCATTAAACAAAAGTCTGGCTGTCACCCTGCACTCGTTTCAAATACCACCCTTTTTAGGGTTTAATCACATTTTAACAGGAACGGTACCCTTATGTAATAAATGATGAATGAATAATGGCGGTTTCTGTGGTTGAGTCAGCGAAACCTTTGCTGACTTACCTCACTGCAGTGCAGAGGACCCGGGTTCGATTCCCTGCATGGTTAATTTCGTAAACGGAATTTCCGTTATTTACTGTGGCCTGGGTGTCTGGGATCGGCCCCAGTATATTACCTATAACACAATCGTAAGTTGCTTATTTGGCAATATACAATGTGTGTGTATCGTCTGCCAATTTATTTATTAACTGCCATGTCCAGACATCCGTCTATTTATACATTTATAATTCGAATTGTCCTTATTGTTGTTTTTGTCCCCTCCAGTAGTTAATTTTTACATATAAATAATTAATCTTATATTTTGGGCGTTACGAAAATTTTTCCGCCCTAGACGTCGGCCTCACTAGCCTATACATCTAGCCAATTCAATAAATACAGCACTGAGTCTAGTACTCTATTAAATTATTTGACATTAGCCTCTTTATTTGTCAGAACGAACTTGCCCATTACGATTATCCAACTCAGTTTGGGGGGTTTCTCAAATCAATGACATCGATAGGTATGTAGTTTCCTCATAGTTCATGTTCCATTTACCTCTATAGTGATGGTAACAAGCTAATACTACTACTACAATCAAAATGATAAATGAGTGCATCAACCATTACGATTTATTGTTAAGGTAGATTAATTTGGCGATATTTAACGTCCTTGTATGATTTTTCAACATTTCATGTTTATACCAAAAAATAGATATTGTTAATTATCCATACTATAATGATCGTAGTAATCACAGAGATTTCGACACATAAAACACCTTGCACATGACAGTTAAAGTTTAAAAGGTAGCTGCCATTCAGTTTCATGGTCGATAGAAAAGATCTAATATCTTAAGTGTGTGTTAACCAATGTATCAACATAAAAATGCAACCGTAACGATATTATGAAAATTGGTAACATGCAATTTTAGCGATAATAGAGTTGCGAGTTTTAAAGGTTATTTATTATTGATCCTCTTGTTATTTCGTCACACAAGAAAATATAGAGTACATACACTTGATAAGATAAAAGTATTTATTTGCTGAAAATTATTTACTCCGCCAATAAATTTAGAGATACTAAAATTCAAATTAATTCTTGCGATACTTGCTTAAATTGATGTTATTTTGTTATGTTGTATAAAGTGTTCCCAGGGGCGTGTCGAAGCGCTGAAAATCCAACTACGCCCCACGCCTGTAACAAAAAAACAAAATCTATTTTTTCTGTTTCACTTTTAGAAGTTTGTAGCCATTTCGACAAAAAATGTAAACCGACTTTTGATGTGATTTCCTTCTGTCTTTGTATATCATAGTAATTTTTTAGAAATCACGGCTATTCTAACATTAAATTATATAAATGTACCATTTCCATCACTTAATTAGTTCACTAATTTTCAAAACCAGTATATTACCTACATATGTTAGGCGTAGGCATTGAAATAATACGCTTAGAACCTGAATAGGTGCCGGTAAAGTGAAGCACTTTTAGATAGGAACTAAAAGACTCAATACGCTTGTCGACGCATCGGTCTCTTCAGTCCGTAAGACAAATCTCAGTGTGACGAGCTCCATTAGTTCCAATTCCCTACTTTTTAGGAAGACACTATTCACTTGCAACATTATTTGTACCTTTGTGTGCGTGAGAGCGAAAATAGTTACATGGCGCTCACGCACATATCGATTGGTTTTATGATTCAACTCTGAACCTAATTTTGTAATAAACTATATCTCTAAGTAACACCCAGTTACCACGCACCCCTTGTATCTCAGGGTATAGACAGCCCTGATTGTTTCACTATATACGTTTATTAGCCAAATGTTAGGGTTAGAGTAAATAAATGCTTATAAGACTACACTAGTATCTGGCATAGACAGTATACGGGTCGTAGCTATAGATTCTGACTCTCCTTTTTTATGGAACTATGACTTGATTTCTTCTCCGTCGTCACACTCTTGGCAGAGTGGTCGTGGTCCTCATAACAGGGTTGGTGGCAAGCTTCACAATTCGTCGCCATTCCTCTCGTACTGTAACTTGCCTCGTGCATTCGTAGAGTGGACCACTTAGGGCGGTTTTGACTTGGTCGGTCCAGCGCATTGGTGATTTACCGCACGCCCTCGTGCCCTTTCCATTTCAATTATTTTTTTGTGTATGTTCAGTTGGATTCCAGCATGGTTTATATTCACAATTTGACCCGGTAGGTGGTGCTGCAATCGGGTTTCTAGGGCAGGACTACGTCTGCTGACATTTTATACATTTGATTGTATGTAACAAGAGTGTTAATCTAATTTCATTTTGTACACCAGGCTTACAAAAAACATGTACAGCTGTAATGGATGAAGGCTACGAAATAGCGAGCTACATTGTAGACCTCGCCGACCGTAACGCGGTATACGCGGCTGCTGAATTAGTGAAGCGAGAGGTGAGATTTCATAAGCAAATAAACATATACCATACTTATAGATGGTGTAAATTATATTTAAAAGTATTTTATTTAAGTATATATGTAATGTAAAGATACTTTAGGGACTCAAAAATATCAAGTGCTCCATGCTAATCTTGCAAAACCACGCAGTAGAAATACTGATGACCTAACTTTGTAACAGTGTGAGTATAATTTATATAGGCTTATTTCTTTAGAAACGAAACACTTGACAATGTTATGTTTATCAACACTTGTAAGCAATATATTACAATTCTTCACGTCCCGCCATCGTCGCGTCGCCGTCCCGTCCCGTCCGCTGTTTGACCAGACCTTTAAGCATTAGTGACGTGACCAAGAGATAAATGTATAAAAAAAAGTTTAATAAAAATCGTATGTAAGTTACAAATATTTTTTACATTTTAAAGACAAAATACATAGATTTGACAGGATGTTTGGAAGAGTTTGTTCCGCGCATTTTACTATCTTATAGTATCTATATAAATAATGGAACAGATGAATGGTAGTTATTTTGGGAAACATAGAATTCTGATAAGATCATCATGTTAGTGCGTCCATTTGTCCATCTGTTTGTTAGTTTTTGTTTGTCACAATCACTTTTCTCCGAAGATACTAGGTTTATAAGAATGAAATCAGTAGGAATATGTAACCAATATTTTGTTACACTGCAACACAATTCTATAGTGGAATCGAGAAGAGAGAAATTAGGGGCGGCAACCACACATACAAGTATTATCTGAGGGTTGAAAATCCTACATCATAGTGTGTATAAATGGGTCAAGTGTTATTTCCATGGTAATTTAAGACTTTCATGTTTAAATCAATATAAATAGGTTTAATGATTGTTATTTTCCTGGAAGATTATTCAAGAAAAAGTAGAGGAATGTCAGTAAATTCGAACAAACTGATAAAATCATAATGTTTGTATGCACTCTTGATGATGGTTGATCGTAACTTAAAGAAGGATTTACAAATCCGGTTGATGTTTATTTGTGTTGCGTTGCGTAAAATTGTATGTCCATGGCTATCATTTTTCAGCCACTAAAATCAGTTTGATATTTATGCCAAAAGTGGCTTTATAGCGCAACCTTACAATAATAGATAGTCAAAGAGTACATTGAATAATATAAAGATAGATAGTTAATTATCGAATTTAGGCTGCAAAAGATTGCGTGATTTTCATATTATTGTTACATGCCAACAAAGTGGCTGCACACATGGTTAATTATCTTTCCCGCATTTGGACTTCTTTTGTTTACTTTGTGTTTAAAATTTGTAATTAAGAAAAACATTCTATTGTTATTGTACTTGTTTTATTACAGTCATGACAGGTGTGCCGAACTAATTCTTGGAAATGATTATTTTGCGTCGAAACATATTGTATTTGTACAGGATAAAAGAATTCCCGAACGCAGGGGTAAGTGAGTGAAGTTAGTCAGTCAAGTGAAGCGAGGATTATCATACGAGCAAGACGTACGTTCGATAAGCGATATAGTGACGGATTTTGCGCTTGTTATTGAATCGTGCAGTTTATACTGGTTGCGTCCAATTATATTTGGACCTGTGTTATGCGTGTTTGTATAGTTCTAATAAACTCTATAGTAATTCCAATGGTATTTTAATTCGAGTCCCACGGTCGTAACATTTATATAGTGTAAGTTTGCCCATGATTATAATTCTGAAATAGAAGTGTCAAATATTATCGATTTTCATAAAAATCGTTTATGTTCAGACCACTGAATATAGAAACATAAAATAAGAGAAACAAACTGATGTTTATATAGTGAAGATGATAGAAATAAGATACCAATAAATATTATTGTTTTATAATTCTAGGTGGGAAAAGTAGACGTGTTAATCAACAATGCGGGCACTGTGTTTGGAGAAACTCTACTTAATTTGTCAGACACAGCTATTGAGACTACATATAAAGTAAACATTCTCTCTCACTACTGGGTAAGTAGTTTCGTAAACGTCTAAAGAACTTAGTTTAAGTCATAGTGAGTGATTTTTTCATTCATTTACCAACACTACTAAATATTTATAAAAAAGTATAATAATTTCAAGATAGAATAAAGTCATTTCATTGTTTAAAGGCAACACTTTATATCAAAAATACTGCAGTCAAACCTCATGCCATACTTATGTAAAATATATTGGTCAGTATTATACTTACGAATATTTGCATCAGCTGTAATGCTTAATAAATAAAGTTCAGCAAAGGCCTGATTTCCATTTGCATTGGTTAGTGTTATACTTGACTGGCTAATCGATTAACAGTCCTATTGATATTGTTACATGCCGACAAAGTGAATGCACTCCTGGTTTATTACCTTTCTCGTATTCGGACTTCTTTTGTTTACTTTGTGTTTAAAATTAAATTAGACATTAGCCTATTATTATTCTACTCGTTATGGCCGCAGGTGTGCAGATTGCGTTTTCTTGGAAAATCCAGTCCACGCGGTCGAGTGTTGTATTATATAGTTAGTATTAGTATAAAACAATGCCCCAACGGAGGGGTGAGGCAGTCAGGCAACGATTACGATACGAACAAGACGTACATTCGATAAGCTATATCGTGACGGACTTTGCGCGTGTAATTGAATCGTGCAGTTTGTACTGGTTGCGTCCAGTTATATTTGTACCTGTGTTAAACGTGTTTGTATAGTTCTAATAAATTCTATAGTCATTCCAACGGCATTTTAATTGGAGTCCTGTACCTCGTAACAATATTAAGTTAAAGTAAGTTAGTAGGCTTCTTTAAAAACTTTAAAGTAGACTACAAACTTACACTAACTTAATACGAATAAGACCGCTAATGTTTAAGATATACATACAATATTAAAGTAGAAACAATATTAACGGATTTATCTCCTTTAAGCGATGACTGTCGAACAACCAAATTACGGGATGATTTCCTTTTCTTTGGAAAATTCAGTTAAGAATTTCAATACAAACCCACACTTCTTACTAAAACAATATATATAATACAGAATTATTCATACGAAATCTCATTTATACTCCTAAACCTAAAGCATAGACAAAGAACACTAGGGGGAATGCCGTTCAGTTAAGAAAAAACTTTTATAATTATGCCATAATAACTTTACATTATAAGTTAAACGAAATAATACTATTGTTCACTTATTCAGTGATCATTACTTCGACATAAAACATATGAAACTTTCCTTAATAATCGGTAAGCATAGAAAAAAGGCACTCTTGGACGCCATTACCCGACTATGGGTAATACCTCTCATATAAAAGCATATTAACTCCAGTGGGCATGTGTATGATAAAAACGAATGAAATGTATACTAATGTATTAATTTATTATTACTAAATACAACAAATAATTAAGTACTACTTGTACTAACAATAAAATAAGAAATTCAAATATTAAAGTTACCAGTAACAACGTTCAGCAACCAATTTTGCTAGTCGGACCGAAAACAAACACTCTTTCTCCTGCAAGCGTATTTGTAAAACTAGTTACTGTTTGCTCTCACTTCATAGCCCCCACGCTTTAACCTGTATCCTGTAATCCAACGCGTCCGATTACAAGCCTCGGCGAAAGGCTCTCGTGCGACGACCGCGTAATGTCCTTACGGACAAGGTCGACGCTATTACAAAACGGCTGGCCCGGATCAGCCCGCCCGCGGTTAGGACGGCAGGCTGGCAGGCACCGACAGACAGACATAGACGGCGGCGTCTCAGACAACGCCAATCACGATCTCTCCACGTCCTCGAGAGGGACGCCAGGAGACATAGCCCCCCCACAGGATAGACTAGGCGTGTTGCTGGGAAGTTTCTTTCGCCGTTTCTTCTTTCCCAGCCATAACACGTCGCGAAACGGCAGTAAGATAGCGTAGGCCGCCGCGAACCGCCGATCCCGCTCCGCCGGGATCCTTCTTCTCGGGCTTTATATTACCCGACGCAATCGAAAAAATGTAATCCAACGCCCTGAGTTTGCTAAGATATACTTGTGGGTGGTATTACCGTATTACCACCCTTCTTACCAGTATTAATATACTTCTATGTCTATAGTGACACGAACTAACTTTGTTCACAAAATCGATTTCCATGGTAGAATATGAATCAAATATCCTAACAGATATTTGTATGTATTTTTTGACCTTTCAAAATGTTATTTGAAAGATAAAAGTAAATCTTGACCGCATTGTGTAAAAGTTAACGACTTTAGCATTCACTTTCTTAGAACACAACATAAATTAATTGTTTATGCATATTGACGTGTCTATAAATAGTTTGATGTTAATGAGCAATGAGGATAACCTTGGTATAAATTCGTATCTTACGAATAAAATCTTTTTATATCGAATCTTACTCTATTATTATATCGTATATTATTCAAGGGCATGAAAAAGAAATAAAGCAGCACGTTAGCATCCTCCTCAATAATTGGCCCCCTATTCATTTAAGCAAAACATTTTAAAAAATTAGTCTGTTTCACACAGGACGGTATGCGAGAAATTACATGAGTAGAGAAATAAACATCATAATTCCATGTATAAACATACCGTGCCTGCACATTGAAGCTATTAAAAAAAACAACTTGAATAGACTATACAAAGGGTGGAGAACACGATGCAGTTTTTTTAAATTTCTGGTCTGTTTGTTTGAGATCCACGTAAAAACTACTGGGCCGATTTGGATGCGATTTTCACTTATCGACAACAGTCAATAGCTGTTTTTGCTGATCAACAGCCAATTCTTAGACTTAAACTCTGCGCTACTTTTTATCCTGGGAATAGAATTTTCTGGCATTTATTTAAAATGGCCAGATTAAAAAAAATCGAATTCCAATTTGTTTTTTTTACTGATTGATAGAAAATTTAATGTAATAAAATGTATGATATTTTTTATCTCGGATATCCCGCAGGAATTTTCCCAGGAGCGGTTTGAAGTTGTTCGAATGCATAAAAATTAGCTTATTATCATTGATGTCTATTATTGCTACATTTTTTTTATTTTTTATTGCAGAAGTTCAGCAGACAGGCAGACGGCCCACTTGATGGAGAGCGGTTACCATCGCCTATGGACATTTGCAACACCAAAGGTGCTACAAATGCGCTGCTGCACTCTTAAGGGAGACTGGAACCTGGTCACTAATGCCGGAACACAACTCAGGGTTGTTATGGCGACATACTTTAAACCAGGGGTGGTAGCCATCCAGTCGGACAAATGCCCTACCACCTGGCCAAACTTCATCAATGCTTATTATAGTTAACCACTAAAATGATAGCTTACATTATTTTTTTAATACTGCGATACTTTGTGTCCCCATAATTCCGCAGGAATCTCAAGTCAAGCGTGGACGAAGTCAGGGGCATATCGTAGTATTTTTATATAATTAAAATTAGTATTTATTTCCTAATGTCCAGGCCATTTTTATGGCCCGTAGTCTTCAACCACATACAAGTATCGTTTATTGTATGGGCATGAAGGAACTGCAAAATATTAAAAAAAAATAATGATAATTGACAGGATACCCATCGCCAACAATGATATTTTCCCCTATATTACTTTTATCCCGGCAATAATCTTATGATTTCAGACTGTCAAGGCGTTCTTGCCAGATATGATCAAGACCGGCAAAGGGCATGTCGTGACTGTGGGCTCAGTTGCCGGGCTGCTTGGCACTTACCGCTGCACGGATTACAGTGCAACCAAGTTTGCTACTGTCGGCTTTCATGAAAGTCTTTTTACGGAACTCAGGGTAAGGATAATACAAAAAAGACAAAATAAAATTGCATTTATTTTGTTTTATATAATCAACTAGAGCTTGACCCGCGGCTGCACCGCGGGTCACACTCTACTCCGTACCTCTTGTTTAAAGAGCAGGCGAGCAGCGAGCGCGTCAGCGGATCTTCTTAAAAAATCTTGTTTTTTGACAAACAATGATTTTTAAAAGACGGTACGCCATTTAAGGTATCCGTCATTTTTCACGGTTCGTGATTCGATTAAACTCGGCCTTTTAAAAAAATTGCCAAGGTCAAAAAATGACGAATCGTACAAAATGTCGAAGCGGCAAAAAGCTATTTTTACGAGTTTAGAAATTAATAGCTCGCTACTTATTGACTAATGGCATCACAAATCTCGTTATGATATCATCTTCAAGACCCGACGTCAAACAAATAAAAAGTCGCATAAAATTTAAGGTTATCAGGTTTTTTTTAGATGACGTTTGGCATTCCTAGGGTTCCGTTTTCATTGCATTTAACATTCTAGGCCCACGGACATAACTCCATCCACGCAACTCTTATCTGCCCGTATTACATAAACACTGGAATGTTCCATGGAGTGACACCTCGTCTCATGCCAATGCTCGAGCCTGATTATGTGGCAGAAACCATGATAGACTCCATCAGGAAGAACGAGGTTAATTGCGTGATGCCCGGCTCCGTAAGATACCTTTTGCCCCTCAAGTGGTAAGTCTTGGAATTTCTAAGTAATATGCGATAACTCTGATTGTTCTCTACAAAGCTTGATTTATTTACATTAATTAAATGCTTAGTTAACTTGTCAAACTGACGAGTTAAGTATTTATCATCATTTGGACAGTAATTTTCGAACAAAGTAATAAAGCGTCGATTAAGTACAGTTCGTGCGAACCTTAAATGAGTCCTTGAAGTTTGTACATGTCATTACGAAGAACATAGTTATAACTTATAAGGCGCTAAGTCTAGAATCTGAGAAGTGTTACGCCCTCGCTCTGCCGCTATCGGACTAGCATATTGCATCTCTTTCGCAATACACATTAACACGTTTACGTTTTGCGCGTACTTTAGATGTCTCGCTAAAGGATAATTTTATTTGCAAGTTAACCAATTTTTTATTTATTTGTTGCATAATTTCAGAAGACAGGCAGATGGCCCACCTGATGGAAAGTGGTTACTATAGCCTATGGATATTTATAACACCTACAGTGCTGAATGTGCTGCCGCTCTCCTGTAAAAGGAGGCTAGAACCTGGCCACTGATGCCGGAATAAAACTCAAGGTTGTTATCGGGGCATGCTCTAGCTAGACTAGGGATGATGGATAGACGGGCAAATACCCTGCTACCTGGCTGTGGGTTTTTTAATCGCCTATTACGACAGGCCGCCCGACCGCAGGAAATTGTATTCTTTCTTCGTTCCTACGCGGTTAAAACTACTACTGCTACTACTACTTAACTAATTTAAATGTTAAATGCAAATAATGTAAAAGGTGGAAGTTTTAAAATAAAGGATTTTCTGCTGGTATCTGTACGTAGTAGGTACCTAGACACGTTGACTTACATATGCTTTGCAACGATTTCTGTACAACCTTTAGTACCTTACCCTACATTACTATATAAAAAAATGCAAACTAACGCAATTATATTAGGTAATTAAAAGAGGCAATTTATAATTGGTTTATAAACTGAACTGATAAATAAAATTGAAGTGTCTGTGTGTAATGTTTAATATAATATTTCGAGGAGATTCCGAAAATCCAAATTTTAATCTGCTAATCTGCTGTAATTCTTTGTGCTAATCTGTTAGAGCGTCACGTGAAAACTACTGAACGGATTTAAATGAATCTGGAGACAGAGCTAGCTTATATCCCTGATCAACACTTAAGACACAGTTTATGCCGATAAATGACATCGTTTTCGTCGGATAGACGAATATAGATAAAAAAAAATACGCTGCGGTTGTTTTTTGGTGCCGTGTCATTTTAAATCACTAAAAAAGTTGTCATTATGGAAATGTGAACGAAGTTTCGCTGGCTTATGCTGGTTTAAAAATAAATGCCAATATTTCAATGAAACTACTATTTATACGATGAATAACTATAAATTACTGAACTTTATCTTTCATCTTGAAATACTATTTGACTAATCATTACTGCAATAAAATTGTACGTGTTAAGATATATGTGTTAATTTCAGCCTACTCCCAGCTAAGATGTGTTGGGATCTGATGCACAGAGTCATGAAGGGCCCACAATCCATGATGGAGTTCAAAGGAAAGCCCAAAGTTGCCGGAGGTTAATCATAACCTCACATAACAATCGTTTACAATACTTTTATTAATAAATTATGTAAATATATTAAAGTATAAGTACACTAAGTTGTATAATAGTAAGGAAACGGGGTATAATTTATAAAAAAAATGTATATTAATTTTGATATGATTATTTGTATAATAAGACTGATGAATAAAGCAGTGATTGTCGAAAGCTAAATAGTTTGTAATTGTAACGAAAGAACAGTCTATTTTAGAAATATTGATTATGAATAAAGCCACATTTTCTTTCAAATAAATTATATTTATTTTTACGATGTGGCTTAAATTGATCCTTTAATAATTAGTCACTCAGAGTATACAGTCGGTATATCCTAATGTTATAAAAGTCTAGCCACTAAATTAATGACGTCACTACACAATGGTAGTTTAAATTACATAAAATAACAGCCCATCAGGGGCAGTGGCGGATTTGCAGTCTTGGCCGCCCTAGGCCCCAGGCCATATAATAAGTACCAGCCACCCCTTTCTCAGCACTCATCATATTGAGTACATAATGAATTTACTTGAACGAAATAATTACTTCACATTACATTATCTATTTTTTATGTCTAAAAAGTACAAAAGTGGTTTAGGAAGATTATTGTTATACGATGCGGTGCAGTGCGGTCCACCATGTTGTGCGCGAACCTTTAGATTATTTACGTATTTTGAGTTATTTCTTGTTATCATCAGTGAATTCTTTGTCACGATTGGCCGCCCCTAAAATCTGGCCGCCCTAGGCCCGGGCCTCCTGGGCCTTAGGGCAAATTAGCCACTGATCAGGGGCGTAGCCACCACGGTATCAGCAGTTTCAATATTATGGGCCCCCAGGCTATAGGGACCCTGAAACTGTGTAAGCAAAAATTCCTAAAATATTATCCACAATCCTTTATAGATTACTAACATACTTGAGAACAACTGCTGGGCTAACAAACTTCTCATTATTATCTATAGAGGCAGAAAATCTAGAAAAATTGAATCGTTTTCAACTATAGATGATTTGGTAAATATTAATGTAAATAAAAAGACGCGAAAACTGAATCTTTGATTTGAATTGTTTGTCTCACTTGCTCCTAGGAGAAGTAAATATAATTATTTTAATTCATTTCGAGCATTTTTTGTTCCTTTTATATAAAAAACTTTACCCTTCTTTTTGAGGGACCCCCCAACACGTTTAGATACAGGGCCCGTCTAAGCTACGCCACTGCAGCCCATAAACGTCCCACTGCTGTGCTCGGGTCTCACACTATAGGAAAACGGGCAGTAACCGGCCACATTTGTCTAAGGCGGCTTGGCAGGTTTGACACATCGATTCTTTCGATGTGCAAGTTTCATCACGATGCTTATATGCACATTAGGTTAGAAAATTGCCTAAGAGGTGCATACGTTCAGACCAAGATTCGAACCAGGTACCCTAGTAAATTACATAAATTATTGAAATAATGTATTGTCATTGAACGTATAAATATGGACTTCATTGTAAAATGGAAAACGCCTCTACATCACATCTCTGGTTGCTGTATTATAATTTAACAAACGTGTTACGGTTTTTATTATTCAAAAACTTTTTAGACCAAATCAACCAAAATTGAGTCTCAATACATTCTTCAACTTCATACAAACAAAGCATTGTTTCCACGAATACATAACATTATTATAAATCGATACTAGTAACATCTAGCGAACCAGATGAGACTAACCACAAGGTAACACATTAAAATATTAGGATTAAACATTTCAGGCCTTCCAAGTCTCCAACTTTCACAAAAAAACCATGCCAGTCCAAGCGAAGATACATTCAAATGACAGATGGTCAAATATTTGTAGTCTCTAAAATTCATATTAAACCAAACTCGGTCAAATCAAGATTGATTTAATATTAACCGAGACGGATTGCAGACTACCAAAACGTACTACTTACGATTCCAATTCAATTCGATTGTCAATTTGAGTTACAGACTCGGGGTCCAAATATTCTTGTTCAATAGCAATACTTAGTACAGTACAGCCTTGTATAGATAATCTACCTAAAATATCATTAAGTTTTACATATGTCACACTTAGTATTTGGTGTAATATACTCAAATAGCCATGACATGAATAACATTAAAACTCAGAAATATTATAGAAACCATAATTTAATAACTTAAAAATAATATCACAATTATATGGAATCAAAACAGATCATAGAAGTAATCCAGGCCTTGGCCGAGCTCCCATATTGCAACACCTGTGCCATATTCACGGGCCAAGTCTAATCTTTTTTGTATGGAGTACAAAGTTGGATAGAATATCTTCTTGGCACCTTGTAGCGTTCTATAACAAACAAATAACATTAAATGCTTAGCTTTCAAACCATAAACAAACAAAAAACAACATTAATTACAATTTATGGTTATCATTATCCATCTTTTTAAATATGACTCTGCAGAGTTTGTATCTAGCAATGTCAAGTATTGGTGAATATTATATCTATATAAATATAAATGAATCGTAGAAATGTATGTACGTGCATAACTTGAGAACGACTTTACCGATTTTGATGAAACACACAAAATGTGTTTAAGTGAGCCCCGGATGGTTTAAGTTCACAATTGGAACCCATAGACGGCGCTGGGATCGGGTGCTAGAGTTATATTTTTGCGGGGTAGGACAACTGCCGGATCGCTTGTTTTAAATAAATCGTCAAACAAAAGCCTCAGCTACGTGTATGTCTTTGACTGACGTCAAACAAAGCAATTCTTGTAGCAGTTCGAGAAGTTACATTTCACTGAATGGTTGAGATTTCCCACATAACACACGATTCTTATAATATTTTCTTTCGCGACTTGTATACATAATAAAACTACGTTTTAACGGTTTTAAGCGCGGTAATTTATTATAAATAAATATTTATTATATATAAATTACCGCGCTGAAAACCGGTAAAACATAGTTTTATTACACGATTCTTACTTAAAATCAATATTCTAAGCTTTTGTTTATTTTTAACCAGTATACTTTTTTTTAAACTTCGCTCATTCTACAGATTCCTATCAAAGATTATTTTCTTTAACAAAGGATATTAATATTACCTTATCTCAACATAATTCTCGGCAGTGTTATTATTATATGTCAATGCTTGATTGTTTTTTGCGTTTTTCAGCAATTCAATGTATTCTGTACCAACAATCGGACCTCCACCGTTGGCCGTGTAAGAATTCCCATAAAAATTAAGTCCAATCAATATTTTGGCACGTTTTGATGGACTTTCATCGTTGTCTATTAGTTTCTCAACGCAAAGTCGCATCCAGTATATTGGAGCATTTGGGCCTGAAATATAAATTACTTTTAAATAATAATAATAGGTGAAATGTCACAAAAATACAAACTCATATATATATTATTAGTCAGGATGTTAGAATATTGTTACGAGTTGGGGACTCGAATTAAAACGTAATGCAGAAGGTCGTAATTCAATAAAACGCGCAAAGTCCGTCACTAATAGATTCCCGAATGTACACGTCATCAGGCCATCGTTTTATACTGCACAAATGCAATTTGCCCGTATCGTAGCCGACGTAATCCGAAACACCTGGCTAATGAGTCGGCCGCAAGCGGCCATAAACTAGTACAATAAAACAATGGGCTGTTCTCTAGAAACGTATGCCAAGAAATAAGTAAACAAAAGAAGACGATCTAAAAAAAGAATTACAATTAGTTCAAATTATTACCTGTCGGTAATAAAATGTGTTTTTTCCAGATATGCAGGTGGATTTTGTTTTTGTCGGGACCTGACTTGTAACAATATATTGCAATGTTTCCACATCCGTATTAGGGAACAAAATGGAACTAACTATTAAAGCAACATCACATTTTAAATACAAAACATCTTACCAGGTTTTTGTGGACTAGAGAAATCATATGTCATTACAGACACAGCTTCAACATAAGGGTAGATATCATTAAATGCTTGTATGAAAAACTCATCGGTGGGGAAACCACGGAATGGAGGGTAGACTAGAATCAAACTGAGATCATCTTCACTCATCTCAGCACCTGGAAGAATAATTTAATAAATTATAACTTATAGTCTACAATATAACTATTTCTTAACCTTTATTAAAACAGATAATAACCTTGGTTGCCTATTTATTACTGAAACTAGTGTAAGGATGTATTAATAAAAGTATGAACACATTCCACCATACCATGCTGATAATATTTTAAACAACTGCCAAAAATCGAATGCCTTGTTTACATTCACTTACTGCCAATGCTGCTCCCATTGCCAAAAATATTTCTCAAAACACTTCTGTGGCAATATTGCGGGCAATGAGTGGTTGTATGCTTCTCCTATACTCACTTCATGCTCATGGGGCATTGCCATATTAGTGCCACTATGTTTATCAAATTATAATGAAAAAAACATAATCTTCGTCGCAAAAGATGGTGGCTGATATCAATTAATCACAAAAGAAATTTTTAGTATTTTTTTGATCTGTAAGCACTGTGGCAAATGCGCTTGAGAACAGGCTATTAAGATGTTAACTGCGATCACACTGCCTATACTTTACCTTCCGCGCGAAAATCCAACCATGAGGGGAGTGTAGGGCAGTGCAGCAGTACAGTGATAGGTTGTGTTGTGTTTACATGTTCACATTACCCACTTTCCTTACTGTTTTCTAGCTCGCTGCCACAACAGTGTGCATGATAATATAAATAAAAATGCGAGGGATAATAATAACTAAGAAAAAGCTCATACCTCTAACACCTAGATTGTATTATACAGACATACTTGTTTACCTTACAAGAAAAGTGATGTGGTGACTTATGAACACTTACCAAACTGTTGAATAAACTTAACAGATCTATCAGCATATTTCCCAATTTGAGAAAGCATTTCAAGAACCACACCATCAAACTTCCACTGTTTAGATACTTTCTTCACCTCTTCAATTAAAGCCTTCTGTTCACTGTGTGATGTTGGTTCCATAAAGAACGCCTTTAGATCAGATGATTGCCAATTCTCAAAGATAATTCGTGGCATTACTGAAACAAAATCAGCTCTTATGCGAATTCAGAAGAATTTAAGTAACCTAACTATGTATCCTATATTCCTACAGTCGACCAGAGGACACTAAGCTAGTCCTTCCATCTGCTTTTGCTTGTTGATATAGAAAAATAACATTAAAACTTTCAACTAAGTTCTATTCTTTAATTGAAAGTAATTAAATTTAAAGATGTGTTTAATTTACAGTGCAATCTTTTGTAACAATTAAGCTATACAAAAGGAGATGTGAATTCACAACATCTGAGTTTTCTTATACAAAGAAGTATTGTTAGGAACAATGGACAAGATTCCTATTATGTTGACATAATATACATTGCAAAAATTACCATATAAGACAAGTTTTGGTATAGTTTATGAGGCCATAACTAATCCATGCAACAGTTATAATTTAATAATGTTCACCATCTACTCACACACTTATAGCCTCTATCATCTATAGTCCGCTTGGCTTACTATGACCCAGCTATTCAAGTTCAATTCTTAAACAACCTTTGCTATTCTTTTTATTTTCAGTGTTTCTATCAAGTCAAGTATTAGATTGATCATCATATGTTACTTCTATGTTATCACTGTCATATAATTTGATTACATTATATCTGTTTGTCAATCCATCTAACAAAAAAACATTATGAAATCTTGAATAGAGATAACCATTACAATATTGAGAGATATTATAGATGAAATTAGCTTTGTGCTAATTTTGTTTCTTGCGATTAGTGCTAGTACCAATGGCCCACTTCCTACCTCTCCTCCTATCCAATCTTCCCAATTCCATGCTATTCCAATCCATAAACCATTTCCTCTAACCCATTCTTCCTGTCTGATCCCTCTATCTCATCACCTTATTCAATCCTAAAGGCTGGCAATGCATTGGCTTCGCTGTTGGGTGTTGCAAATGTCTATAGGCGATAGTAACCATGTTCCATGAGCTGGGCCATCTGCCTGTTTGCATGCTTAGCAAAAAAAAGTTAAAAACAAAAAAAAGCTCTGACTTTACAAATGTAGGAGACCAGAGGATCAGACCAGAGGATGGAGAGATCCATGTAGGAGAATAAAACTTACTTTTGATATCACTGGAACCACTCTTATGTCGAACAGACTTCATCCAAGCATGGTCAACATCATGCAGACCAGATATGATGTAAATATTAGGAGATTGTCTTTTTACTTGGAGCCATACTGGGGATATATAGTTGAATTTAGGAGCCCACGTTTTGGCCACATCATACCCTTTGTTATTCCACTAAAATAGTAATTATATAATAAGCTGTAAGTAAAACTATTTTTATAAAATAATAACAGCCCAAAATGTCTTATTGCTGGGCTCAGGCCTCTCATTTTGGGAAGGGGAACAGATAGTATAACCACCATGCTTTCCAGGGTATATTGGCAGGTTTGACACCTCGGTTATCTCAAAGTGCAGGTTTAATCACGATAATATTTTCCCAACTAGTTGGCAGTAGGCTAAATAAAACTTTAAAGATTGAAACTTGATATCTTTGTCTTCCATGATCATGTGTACTGAAAGTGGCCGACACGTCTAAATAATAAAAATAAAATAAATTTATGTGCTTGACACCAAACTTACACCAAATTATGGATCTAAAAAATAATTTAGGGAGCAATGGTGAATTAAAATACTCGCTTAAATCTTTAGTTAAATACTCAATGCAGTTTACAAAATATTGAATAAAGAAAAGTAATCTGATTTTTGTATATAAAAAATTAATGACCTCTTACCGGAGTAACATAACCCAATACTGTGTTCTTAAAGTTACGCGTTGCTACATCCTGATGATATGTAGCGTGATATTTAATGATATCCTTAACTAAAGGGGTTTCATTCACCAATTTACGATCTGAAACATTGTTCTTCCTCGGACCTTCCTGGGCTTTAACACCTTTCTGACCCTTTTTATCGGAAGGCGGCGATAAAGTAGCGAAACACACATTTAATAAGAAAATTATTTGTAAGACTGTTTTTATACATTTCATGTTTTCTCGAAATTATCCAAATGTAGCCGTACGCCACGTAACTTCAGAGAAAATCAATGGAAAAACAATATCACGAACAATATCAACTCTGATCAACATCGATATCTCCGACCATGCGGTATAAACTTAAAACAAATGAGTGTGAAAAAAAATTAAAAAAAATCGCTATTAACTTATAGATTTATGAATGTTTTCAATTTGCTGTTAGTGCTTAGATCTTTCGGTCCTTTTAATTTAGTCAGGTTATTCGTAGAATGATTAAAACATTACATGACAGATAGCACTGCTAGCAGCCTTAAGTTTTTGCTTCACATATATTTGTTTTCTAAGTTATTTATATATATGTAAATATTTATAAAAACATAAATATTTATAATAAATAAATATTTTTTAATATATATTTAATATATTTTTGAATACATTTAATTAAGACTCTTTATAACTTTTTTTTTTTTTTTTTAATTTATTATCCAATATGCTTACATTCATATACATTACATTCACATTTGAACTGTGGCACAGAAACCTCATGGGTTTATTCGTGCCGCAGGGAGTCGTGTACACTATATTTTTATTTTAATAAATAGGAGCAGAGGCGCTCCATTTACTAACCAAAGTAAATGGAGTCATTGAAAAAATAAGTGCCAAATTACGACAGTGTCAATACTTATTAATGTAGTTAGGGATGGCTTATTATGATCTTATTAAATTGAGTTAATCGATACCTTCGCGATTAATGTATCGACAAACCCTACGTAAATAAAATTGTTAAATGGAGTAAAGCATTCTTTACAATGATATGTGCGTTAACTTATGTAGTATACACATTGGTTGCGTCTGCATGGGTAACAAATGTTCCCAATATAAACTATGTCAACGTTATTACATATTTATGTGCTATATTTTACGGACTAAGATGTATTAATAAAATAATCTATTTGTTATATTAAGACATAAATTTTTTTAACAACAACAACAAATCACAATGCACAAATATTCTTACCAATTTAAACATTAAGAGCTGTGCAACTTTTTTTAAACTGTACTGTAGTTTTAATTATTACTCAGAAAATCTAAAAACTTAATCAAATATCAAAACATAATTTAAAACAATAAGTTATTGGCAAGTTTACTGTTTGGGTCCAACAAACAGAGGAGATAGTAGTTGAAGGGTCCAAACCAACTCCGACATAGAAAACCTCGTGGCCGAGCCTAGAATAATTGAAGAGAGAAAGGCTCAGTATCTCCGCTGGCTCGGTCACGTAGAACGGATGGAGGAGGATTGGAATGTGAAGAAAGCATACTTGGGGCGACCAGTCAGTATCACTAGAAAGATAAGAGTGGATTACCTAAACGAACTTCACAACTGAGAAGACTAGACTAGACTTAAGCATATATTTGTATATGATGACATTCTTTTTATTGATAAAAAAACGTTAATAAATATTACATCTTTCATTCTTTCCAAATAGATCAAAAATATTATGTTTACGCCAGTAATATTATGATCTAGAATGTTGTCGTAGCTACGTCTCACAACACGACTCGCTTTAGCTCTATAGGCTCTTGATTGGGCTATAGTGAGAGTTGTCGGCTCAATTTCTATTACGTGTCGCTGCTGAGCTAAAGGAGTAGTACAGTTCCTTAGAGCGAATGACCTATATCCCTCTTTACTTTTTAATCAGCCGTTTTGCAGAAATTAGCCGTTTTGTTAGCGGACGTGGGACGTGGGTCCGCTACTTCGGAGACTTCTGCATCTCATCCTTGCGATGGTAAATCTTAATATGGTTTCATATTCCAAAATCGCCTTCCTTTAGATTTTATTATGGGAGATTCCATCTACCTGTTGTTAGTCATAAGACACCTATGCCTAGAATCATCCTTAAAATTTACAAATATCTGACAGGATTAATTATCGATTATTCGATACTGAAATGGGTTCTACATTATGCAGTATTTACATGGTCGATAATAAACTCATTGTACCTGCCATAGACTGCAGCTCGTTGCTTAGCATTATTTTGTTATTAATGACATTATCAAAAAAACTCAAATGAAAACCATTTTTATTTAATCGAATATAATATTATTTAATATTTCTAAATAAACATGCATATTCAAATTAAGTGCCGACTCTCGTCATATTTGTGTAACGAACCCCCTTTTTGAGTCTAATGACTATGGAATACTCAAGCCGAAGCATAGAGTGAGAAATAAAAGAATTTATAAAGTGAAAATTAATAGCATTTATTCATAGAATAAATCTTGTAATATTGGCCATAAATCGTAATCATCTAGTAGCAGGAACCCTCGTCGCAATACCGTTAACCCTATGTTCACAAGGTAGGTTATATAAGAGTGTCGATCAGAGGTCAGGAAGACTATCAAAGGTTGATGTAAAATATATATATATATAATATTGTAGTAGTATATTGTAAGTGTAAAATGCTATGCATTTTTATGAATTATGATAAATGTATTACTCATGATATAAGCTCATCACCTGAGTACGCCCGTGCCTTTATTTTGCCAAAAGATATTCTAATGTAGATTCATAACAAATTATATATTTTTGTGTAAGGCACCCCTCCTAACCACCTCTCTGTTATGCCACCGCATTAGCTATCAGTAAAAGAGCTCATATCGAGATAAAAGAAGAACCTCCAATTTTTTTAATTAATATTTATTGAATCAATTATAAACATTATCTAAAACTAGCGTCGGTTCACAACGTACTATTGCTGGCGAGAAGAGCCGACAAGAAACTCCCAGCAGTACGATCTATCCATTTAAAAGAAACCCGTTTGGAGTGCCTTGTGTGTAAAATGAGTTGGAAAAGCCAAAAGACTTAAGTGAACATTTCATCTTAAAGTCACCTTTCCAAAATATCAAATAATATTGTCAATATGAGGAACGTCACCTCAGAGACCTCCCTGATGCAGTAATAAGAATATCACAGTAAATTAAAGATAAAGGTTAATTGAAGTTTAAATAGTGATACTCTCTACATCTCGTAAGATTCCCATCCCTAAATTGTCAGAGTAAGAGTTTCAGAATGTCTCTCTATGAATTGTAAGTAAATTTTAAATTAAAGTTTGGCGAGAGACAACTTCACTCATATTATAGATTCCCTTGTCAAAGACAGGTTTCAGGTTTGCCGTGAAAGTTAAAATGAAATTGAAAGTTAAAGTAAATTGGCAAAACCCTACATCCGTCTAATGACCCTAGCACCCAAGAGATGAGAGCATAGTACTGTAAAAGTAAGTTTTTCATTGAAATTCCCTTGTCAAAGACAGGTTTCAGGTTTGCTGTGAAAGTTAAAATGAAATTGAAAGTTAAAGTAAATTAGCAAAACCTTACATCCATCTAATGACCCTAGCACCCAAGAGATGAGAGCATAGCACCGTAAAAGTAAAGTTTAAGTTGAATTTAACGTAAAATGGTGATACTCTGCATCAAAGATGCCTTCCTTGGTAACAATACTCAAATGTAAGTATTTTTTAATCATCCTTTCCAATTCAGTCAAGTCCACTTGGCCTAACTACATCTAAGACTCTTATGAAGTCACATATCGTGAAAGAAAATAAATTTTGATACGATTGATCCTCCTGCAACACGGTAGCTCATCCCCCTAACCAGCTAGGGCGTCATCGAGGTGCCCACGCGCCTCCAGGCTGATCCGCGACTTAATTAGTTCCTAACCTTCAGTTACCAATTCAGTTAACCTTAATATGTGAAATCATTTTAGTCTCGTGAATACACATATTATAAAAAAACAAACTAAATTTGCTTAAAAGCTGTACGCGCGGTAATCCTTGATAATTGTCGAAATTATCCAAGGGAACGTTGCCACAATAAACAAGTGGGTCGTGAATCCCTTTGTCCAAGGTTGCAGAGCTCATAAAACCCGGTCCTAACCCGAATCTCCATAAAAATTTTCAATATGTGTTTTCACCCGATCTCGTCACTTCAGTTTGTAATAATATTTAAATGCCTATTTTATACACATTTGGTAACAGTAGAGCTGCTTGTTTAAGAAAATATAATTAGTCAAAAGAAACCTTTAATAAAAATTTAAATTGTAATCAACAACTCCTTTGCACCAAACAAAGCCAAGTGCCAAAGTAGACTCTCTCAACAAGAAAGTATTTAAAATATTAAAATTCAGTAAAACTAATTAAACTTTAAATTTTCTAAAGTCAATTAGCCTTCCCATGTGGAATGCATGATTGTTGTATAGTGTAATGTTATAGTGTAATGTTATAAAACCATATATAAATATATACACATATAAAAATAGACTAATTAATAAATTATAAATCAAGACTCCGACTTCACAGCCATAGGTCAATAATAATCCCTTCGATGTCAGAACCAATGAAAACTCATTACGCAGGCTGACTCCAAGCTCACTGAAACAGAAATAATCGGACAATAACAATCAACGCTCCAGCTCTAATCAGCAAACACAACAAGTAAGAGTCCATAATCAGGTTCAACAACGTGTGTGCAACAGCAAGGCAAGAACTCCTATAAGTCTCCATTGACATATAATTAATCTCCCATAGCAAAGTAACTAATAATCATATTACTTGAAAGAATCATCAAAATCTCCCAATAGTTCCCGGCTATGAAGAAGTAATATTATTTAATTAAGTTTCCTAAGACAATATTATATTTAAGGATCCTTAAATGAAATTAGATTAATATATTTTATCCGCAAGAGACTATGTATCATAACTCCTAAGTAATGTATTAGCACACTGAGGCTTTATAGATAACCCTTAGTCATTTAGTTAACTATGAAACTAAAACAATGTACAAACAATTCTTATCTGTTAATAACGCACAAGTCAATTAAGACATACTTTAAATTATTTTACCCTTATATAGCTCGTTCTCCATATAATATATAAATTAAGGACAGTAATTAATTAAGTTCAAAAATATATAGGACAATAGATAGTAAACGAGCCTACCTATCTTTACATAAGATTATGTAAGATTTCATGTTAAAGGCTTATGTATTTCTATAGCATTTATGCCTAGACAAATTATAGAAACGTTCCTATAATATTATAGTTTTGAAGAAACGGACCTAAGGAACCCTAATACGTCTAAAGACTACCAGCTAAGTGTAACAAAATCAATGTTACTTATAATATGTACTACTAAGAATAGAAGTTATTTGTAACTACACATTACTAATCAGGATTTTAAGATTAATTCAAATCGTATGTATACGAACAATTATTATTAAACTACTAATACATTACAAAAGACAAGAATGCGTGGTCACGTTAGAAGAACGTCTGAAAACATAACAAGCAAGATATCAGGTAAGTCTACATGGTTAGTAAAACTATTAATGTATCAAATAAAACATGAAAACTTAGCTTGGTTCTTTGGCGAAATTTATAACATTCGTTTCCGAAATTTACATTGATGTTATGATTTATTTATTTTTAACAGCGATTAGTTTATCCATTTAATTCTCAATTAGATTTTCTCCATCTGAAAATATATAAAACACAAATTTTTCCGAGAATTCTTTTCATTGTCTTCCTCTGTCAAAAACCAATATTCAAGTCCTCTCTTTTCTCTGTCAAAGTTTCAAACTAAGAAAAATTCGATTATATCATACAAAGAGATTAGTAGTAAATACATATATTATGCGAAATAAAGGAGGGAATACATTATATGGAGAACAGCCATTCCTTTATAAAAAAATAATAATTAATAAGTGAGAAAATAATAAATACATGATGATGCGTACCGTCACACCACCCCGAATTTAAATTGGTAGCTTGCGGATAAATTAAATTCTAACCTAAGGTACGATCATCAAATAATAAATTGATAACACCCTGTATATAGCCCTATAAGTTACTAATATCCTGCATATAACCTTAATCTAAATTAATAACACCCTGTATATAACCTTAATCTAAATTAATAACAACCTATATGTAACCATAGATTAAGTTAGTAACAACCTGTATATAACCTTAACCTAAGTTAATAACACCCTATATATAACCTTAATCTAAGTATTAGCCGTCTTTTGCACCTCACTACTATTATATCTCATCCCCAAAACAAAACAAAAAAAAATGAAATCACCCCTTCAAGCTTTAAATTTATAGACATAATTAATCACCCCATATAGCATGAAACCATAAATATGTAACAAACATAACCTACAATTCAAAAAAAACATAAAACCCCTTCATAAAGGAAGACTTCAATAGCTATTCTCCTTAAAAAATCTCAAATGTCCTTCTCCTCAACATACTCTATCTGAAAGCTAAATTGCCCTAACTATAATATCCACCACGTTTACTGATTATTGCATAATTCCCAAATTCTCAAAAATCAAAGCTTTATGGTCAATCCTAATTACTAGTCTAATAATCGCATGGCCCGAGGAAAGACACTTAAATACTCTATCTATTTTCTTAGGTATAAGAAATTTCGGTATAAACTCTATTTTATTCTGACCAATTCTAATATCTGAAGTTGGTATACTATCTTAACTTCCTTACAAAAGAATTTACACCCCTAATATTACATGTAAGACCAGCATCTTGCAATTTCTTTAATTAATATACTCAAATGTTCTAAATGCTTAATCAAAGTACCACAAGTAAAAATTACTAAATCATCCAAGTAATTTACACAAAACTGCCTAACCTCTGGGCCCAATATAATATCCATAGCCCGACTAAAACTGCCCACTGAAGTCTTTAAACCTTGTGGAAGCACATTATACATGTATGACTTTCCATTAAAAGTAAACCCAGTATATTTCCTACTTTCTTTAGAAATAGGTATCTGAAAATAGGCATTATTCAAATCAACCACACTAATATATGACACCCCATGAAAGGCATTAAGTACATCAATCTACATAGGTGGTGCTTCAGATTCCGCTACCATGAACTTATTTATCTCCCGCGCATCTAACAATACACATAAAGACCCGTCGGGTTTGATCGCAAACGTTAACGGACTACTATAAGGAATGGAACCCCGCGAAATAATGCCCATTTCAACCATCTCTGCCAATTTCTCCTCCATCTTTTGACGATAAGCATAAGGTACAGGATATGACCTTCTTATAAATGGTGTACTATCTGACATCTTAATCTCATGCTCATAACAATTTGCACGACCCAAAACATTAGAAAATATACTACGAAATCTTCCCAAAACTTGTTTTAATTGACCTAAGTGTACGTCCGAAAGCTCTATCCCCGTTTTAATTTCCTTTAACTTTTCTTGGAAATCTGAATCATCAACATCTCGAGTAGATATCTCTGATATTCCACTCTCAAGGATTATCTTCCTAAAAGGCAAATCTACATCATGTTCATTAATCTTTAAACATAACCCCATTTCAGGACCTTGTAATTTAATTGTGGCTTGAACCAGTGATAACCAATCAAAACCTAAAATCACAGATTGCAATAAATTTGGTAGAATTAAAAAGCTAATATCAATAATGCTATCTCCCAATTGAACTGGTAACAATACCATTTGTTGAATCTTAGTACTTTTCTGACCTACTGGACCCCTAATTTGAGTTGGCCTGATGGGCAATAAATCAATTTTACTACATTCTTTCGATATTAACTCCCAAAAGTTGCTGGAAATACATGTAATGTCACTTCCCGTGTCTACCAAACAATTCACTTCCTTCCCAAAGATTTTAACAGTAATTATAGATTTCACTAGCTCAAATTTATCTGGTAAATAAGCATCTTCCTCTTCAAACAAGGAAGATACACACCCGCTTGTTATAACTGAATTAGGATTTATATCCTGCAAATGTAATTTTAAAATACTAATAAATGCTCCCTCCAAAGCTTCATCAATATAACCTAGCCCTGACTTATCTAATGAGGACTGACCCTTAGCTATAATAGGTGTAAGTATACCAGCATTACAATTGCCTAAAGACTGACCAGGTTTCCACCCATTCGACATCATAATTCTTAACCCTATTAACAACTTATCAGTCCCTCCTATAGTTGATGGGTCGGGCACACTCCCACCAACATCACTTAGTTTAAATTATAGTCATAATCTTCATGAGGTATAGTTAAATCTTCTATGATATTAACATTAGCACTGTCCGCTGGAGGTACTTGAACTGGCTTCAAAGCTTGTTTCTTGGATTGCCAACTGGTCTTCGCCTTGTTATTACTGTTATTATTTTGTTCATGTGATGATGAAGGTATCCGCAGTGTAGTATTCAGCACTTCACCCCTGTTAACATTGTCTAGCTTCCTTAGGAATTCCGACGCTTCAATAATAGTCTTGTTCTGACTCGTGGTCCATGCATATTGTACATCTTTAGGGAAATGATGTATGATATCATTTATGAGTTGTGTCTCTTGGATCGGGTAGGTGAGCATCCTCGCTTGTCCACATAAAGTAATAAAATAATTCAGCATACTAGTTCCAGATCGATTCCATGTGCCATGCACTATTTTCTTACGAAGCTCTCCTTGCTCAGCTTCACCCCAGTATGTTTCTAGGAAATCTCGTTTAAAATCCTCAAAATTGGTCCAGCGTTCTCGGTATACACGAGCCCAACTCCTGGAACCACCATCCAAACATTCTATAATGAGATCAATATCATTGTTAAATCCCACTGGCATTCTCTTCAAATAAGCACATAAATCTTCAATTAATATTAATAGAATAGCTCCTTTGCTTATATGAGAGCGCTTCTGCTCTTTGCTTTTGTAGCAATTATATAATTCCTCTTGATTTATTATAACTAGCAGTGAACTAGCACTGTTGCATCTCTTGGTTCATCCTGAAATATTAGAATTCCATTCTTATTATTCCTAAGTTCGTGCCTCATAACAACATCTGACTTCATCATAGTGGATAATTATTAACCTAACTCCCATCTATAACACAAAACTGACTAACAATCAATTAACTTCCTCAACTCTATTATGAAAATAAAATTTAATAAAGTCCTCAATAAAGTTTCAAAAATATTTCATTTAATTGAAAATATGCACCCCATTAATTAAATATGTCTCGCTATATAAATAATCAACAAGACCAAGAATATCAGCAAAGTCGTTGTGGCGCCCCCATCGGTAAAGTGTTGAACTAATTCGAATGTGAAAAATAAAATTTTCAAAGTCACTTGCAACACCCGTAGTGACAAAAGGATAAACTAATTGCAACGCTAGAGTTGAAATTCAAAGTCACTGCAGCGCCCATAGTGACAAGGTGACGAACTAATTTGAACGCAAGTACAAAAAAAAATCAACATCACCATGGCGCCCCCTAACGGCAAAATGTCGAATTAATGTGAACGTAAGTATTAAAATTTCAAAATCACCATGGCGCCCTCTAACGGCAAGATGACGAATTAATACAAAATTTAAATTTCCAAAACCACCGCAGCGCTCCCTAACGGCAAGATGACGAACTAATTCGGAATTCACTGCAGCGCTCCCTGACGGCAAGAAATTGAACTAATTTGGACAAAATATTTTAAACTGGACCGTCCCTGTGGCGCCCCCTAACGGTAAACTGACAAACTAAATTTGACACATAGTTGAAATTCGCAACGCCACAGTGGCGCCCCCTAACGGTAAACCTGTGGACTAATCTGAACATGAAAATTAAAATTTTCCTTCACAATCTCAAAATCATTTACCTATAAAATCAGACTGTTAATTATTACACCAACCACCGATCACCCCCTGTCATCTCTGAAATAAATAACAGCCCTTCTATAACCTTTGAAACCTTGCTCCGCCTCACAAGCAACAAATTGTGTATCTATCAGATACACAAGAATAAAATAACTCAGCCCAAAACAGCAGGACTTGTTCACCATCATCAAACCAGACACCTTGGATGCAACCCCTAATTGCTCCCTTCGAACCTGAACGAAATGTACTAAATAAGACACATCATGCTGGAATCTTGGGAACACGCAGCGAATTGTAACGTTCCAGGATTCGATTCTACTGTCCTAGAACCACTCTACATCACGCCCAGAAGACCAGGTCCTGAAATCCTGGGATCGCGACACCAAATTGTAACGAACCCCCTTTTTGAGTCTAATGACTATGGAATACTCAAGCCGAAGCATAGAGTGAGAAATAAAAGAATTTATAAAGTGAAAATTAATAGCATTTATTCATAGAATAAATCTTGTAATATTGGCCATAAATCGTAATCATCTAGTAGCAGGAACCCTCGTCGCAATACCGTTAACCCTATGTTCACAAGGTAGGTTATATAAGAGTGTCGATCAGAGGTCAGGAAGACTATCAAAGGTTGATGTAAAATATATATATATATAATATTGTAGTAGTATATTGTAAGTGTAAAATGCTATGCATTTTTATGAATTATGATAAATGTATTACTCATGATATAAGCTCATCACCTGAGTACGCCCGTGCCTTTATTTTGCCAAAAGATATTCTAATGTAGATTCATAACAAATTATATATTTTTGTGTAAGGCACCCCTCCTAACCACCTCTCTGTTATGCCACCGCATTAGCTATCAGTAAAAGAGCTCATATCGAGATAAAAGAAGAACCTCCAATTTTTTTAATTAATATTTATTGAATCAATTATAAACATTATCTAAAACTAGCGTCGGTTCACAACGTACTATTGCTGGCGAGAAGAGCCGACAAGAAACTCCCAGCAGTACGATCTATCCATTTAAAAGAAACCCGTTTGGAGTGCCTTGTGTGTAAAATGAGTTGGAAAAGCCAAAAGACTTAAGTGAACATTTCATCTTAAAGTCACCTTTCCAAAATATCAAATAATATTGTCAATATGAGGAACGTCACCTCAGAGACCTCCCTGATGCAGTAATAAGAATATCACAGTAAATTAAAGATAAAGGTTAATTGAAGTTTAAATAGTGATACTCTCTACATCTCGTAAGATTCCCATCCCTAAATTGTCAGAGTAAGAGTTTCAGAATGTCTCTCTATGAATTGTAAGTAAATTTTAAATTAAAGTTTGGCGAGAGACAACTTCACTCATATTATAGATTCCCTTGTCAAAGACAGGTTTCAGGTTTGCCGTGAAAGTTAAAATGAAATTGAAAGTTAAAGTAAATTGGCAAAACCCTACATCCGTCTAATGACCCTAGCACCCAAGAGATGAGAGCATAGTACTGTAAAAGTAAGTTTTTCATTGAAATTCCCTTGTCAAAGACAGGTTTCAGGTTTGCTGTGAAAGTTAAAATGAAATTGAAAGTTAAAGTAAATTAGCAAAACCTTACATCCATCTAATGACCCTAGCACCCAAGAGATGAGAGCATAGCACCGTAAAAGTAAAGTTTAAGTTGAATTTAACGTAAAATGGTGATACTCTGCATCAAAGATGCCTTCCTTGGTAACAATACTCAAATGTAAGTATTTTTTAATCATCCTTTCCAATTCAGTCAAGTCCACTTGGCCTAACTACATCTAAGACTCTTATGAAGTCACATATCGTGAAAGAAAATAAATTTTGATACGATTGATCCTCCTGCAACACGGTAGCTCATCCCCCTAACCAGCTAGGGCGTCATCGAGGTGCCCACGCGCCTCCAGGCTGATCCGCGACTTAATTAGTTCCTAACCTTCAGTTACCAATTCAGTTAACCTTAATATGTGAAATCATTTTAGTCTCGTGAATACACATATTATAAAAAAACAAACTAAATTTGCTTAAAAGCTGTACGCGCGGTAATCCTTGATAATTGTCGAAATTATCCAAGGGAACGTTGCCACAATAAACAAGTGGGTCGTGAATCCCTTTGTCCAAGGTTGCAGAGCTCATAAAACCCGGTCCTAACCCGAATCTCCATAAAAATTTTCAATATGTGTTTTCACCCGATCTCGTCACTTCAGTTTGTAATAATATTTAAATGCCTATTTTATACACATTTGGTAACAGTAGAGCTGCTTGTTTAAGAAAATATAATTAGTCAAAAGAAACCTTTAATAAAAATTTAAATTGTAATCAACAACTCCTTTGCACCAAACAAAGCCAAGTGCCAAAGTAGACTCTCTCAACAAGAAAGTATTTAAAATATTAAAATTCAGTAAAACTAATTAAACTTTAAATTTTCTAAAGTCAATTAGCCTTCCCATGTGGAATGCATGATTGTTGTATAGTGTAATGTTATAGTGTAATGTTATAAAACCATATATAAATATATACACATATAAAAATAGACTAATTAATAAATTATAAATCAAGACTCCGACTTCACAGCCATAGGTCAATAATAATCCCTTCGATGTCAGAACCAATGAAAACTCATTACGCAGGCTGACTCCAAGCTCACTGAAACAGAAATAATCGGACAATAACAATCAACGCTCCAGCTCTAATCAGCAAACACAACAAGTAAGAGTCCATAATCAGGTTCAACAACGTGTGTGCAACAGCAAGGCAAGAACTCCTATAAGTCTCCATTGACATATAATTAATCTCCCATAGCAAAGTAACTAATAATCATATTACTTGAAAGAATCATCAAAATCTCCCAATAGTTCCCGGCTATGAAGAAGTAATATTATTTAATTAAGTTTCCTAAGACAATATTATATTTAAGGATCCTTAAATGAAATTAGATTAATATATTTTATCCGCAAGAGACTATGTATCATAACTCCTAAGTAATGTATTAGCACACTGAGGCTTTATAGATAACCCTTAGTCATTTAGTTAACTATGAAACTAAAACAATGTACAAACAATTCTTATCTGTTAATAACGCACAAGTCAATTAAGACATACTTTAAATTATTTTACCCTTATATAGCTCGTTCTCCATATAATATATAAATTAAGGACAGTAATTAATTAAGTTCAAAAATATATAGGACAATAGATAGTAAACGAGCCTACCTATCTTTACATAAGATTATGTAAGATTTCATGTTAAAGGCTTATGTATTTCTATAGCATTTATGCCTAGACAAATTATAGAAACGTTCCTATAATATTATAGTTTTGAAGAAACGGACCTAAGGAACCCTAATACGTCTAAAGACTACCAGCTAAGTGTAACAAAATCAATGTTACTTATAATATGTACTACTAAGAATAGAAGTTATTTGTAACTACACATTACTAATCAGGATTTTAAGATTAATTCAAATCGTATGTATACGAACAATTATTATTAAACTACTAATACATTACAAAAGACAAGAATGCGTGGTCACGTTAGAAGAACGTCTGAAAACATAACAAGCAAGATATCAGGTAAGTCTACATGGTTAGTAAAACTATTAATGTATCAAATAAAACATGAAAACTTAGCTTGGTTCTTTGGCGAAATTTATAACATTCGTTTCCGAAATTTACATTGATGTTATGATTTATTTATTTTTAACAGCGATTAGTTTATCCATTTAATTCTCAATTAGATTTTCTCCATCTGAAAATATATAAAACACAAATTTTTCCGAGAATTCTTTTCATTGTCTTCCTCTGTCAAAAACCAATATTCAAGTCCTCTCTTTTCTCTGTCAAAGTTTCAAACTAAGAAAAATTCGATTATATCATACAAAGAGATTAGTAGTAAATACATATATTATGCGAAATAAAGGAGGGAATACATTATATGGAGAACAGCCATTCCTTTATAAAAAAATAATAATTAATAAGTGAGAAAATAATAAATACATGATGATGCGTACCGTCACATTTGCAACTTATTTAACTTCTGGGATAGTTTTCTGTTTGTTTTACTAAGTGAATTATTATTAACGATCTATAATATGTAGTTTTGGACTCTGGCGAATCTATTAAGGAAAACTGCTTTTGGATATCGAAGTTACTGATTTATATTATGTGACCTGTGAATCTGTTTAATTCGACCGACCAAACACACTATTGGATTTTTATATCAACACAAAACTTGATGTGCAGTGATATGTATTAATGAAAATTATATACAATTTATAAATAATATGAAATTTTATTTTAAATACAGTTGGAATTCATGGTGGAAGAAATCTCCATACCTAAGCATACAATATATAGAATATCGGTCTTATTCATAGACAGAGTAAGTTTGAACGCTTCTTTAGGCACCATAAGCGTTCAAACTTACTCTCTCTATGAATAAGATAAAGTGTATACACAAACTCGCTATACGTACACATACACACATATACACATGAACACCCACACACACATGCATATATTAGGTACGTTCATATACGAGTTAGCGCCATTGATACTCGCTAGATGTGCTAGTAGTACGATTCTCCCGACTGAAGTCTCTATCTCCATATATTCAATGTACTCTGTGTCTCCGACCGAATCGATTTGACAAGTGACAACTGACAATACATTAATGCTAAATTGAATTTACTGTTGTTTAATTCACTATAATGGTAGACATAGGAACTAAATTAATACAGCCTAGATATTAGTAGCATTAAGTATTGCCTGACGCCAAACAACAAAGTTATTATCACCTTCCCCTCAACTCACCCAATAAAACTAAGCTCGCATTATTTTTTATAGGCCTCTTTTATATATAATACATTGAAGCATAATAGAGACTTCTTCACACAAAGTTAGCTTCTGCAGCTAGTTGGACAATATTTTTCCGTTCAATGACTAAAACGAGTTAACGCATTATCGACTAAAAAGACCACAGGCATACTCGTTAGTGTATCACAGTTCTAAGGAATTCTAGATTTCTATTAAATTCACCTAGTGCATATTACGCGAAATTATAATTAAATTTTTTAAACTTTTTTATATTGGCTAGATACTGAAAATATGTAGTCAGATTTAAAAGAACTAACAGGGGTTTTTAGCGGGAATCAATTAGAGCACAGAGTACTAAAAGTACCTACCTACTTTTTTAATATAATCAGGGACGGGGACTTGAAAACTTTGATTTTCTTTGAACTTTGACTTTGAAATTGAAGACTTGAAAAAAAAAATAAAAAAAAATTACGTTACGTCTTTATATTTATAACTATAATTATTTTCTATCCTTTTATTGCGCTTTTGTCTTATTAAATATGCACTGTTTGCTACAACTCCATTAATTCTTCAAAAGTTATTCTGTAACATAATTCTGTATAAAATCTTTTTTTTAAAAAGTACTTAAATATAAAAAATAGAACAACAAATATAAAGAAAAACAATTTTTAGCTAGACGTGTTGCTGGGGAGTTTCTTGCCGCTTCTTCTCCTTAACAGCAATAACACGTTGCGAAGCGGTGTACATAGACTAGGAAGTAAAATTAAATTTTAACCTATATGTATGACCTTAAAAAGTGTTCTCCAGTGGAACTTATTTTGAATAAAAACTTTTGAATTTGAATTTGAAGGGTTCCGCAGTGCAGCTTTATTTTGAAAAATACAAAGAATTATTTTAAAATAAGTAAAAGTTGTAGGATACTAATGTTTTTCAAATTAAGATTGTGTATTTATTTAGAAAAATGCTCAGCTCTTTTGTAATATCATCATTTTTAACTTTTCATGTTTATTATGAGTGCAATAAGGCAATAAAATTGTAGTCATATTTTTATACACCCCATGCGTAATGGCATGTTGAACTAATTATAATTTACATCCTAATGCCATGTCATAAGTTAATAAGTTTCATTTTAATAGAGCCTTATTAGCTTAGATTACTAATCTTCCTAGTCAGTGTCAGTCAATATAACCCGTTCATGATAACTTAACGCGAAGGGGTTAACATTTAAAAACAGCAAACTGGCTAGAGTCAAAAACGCCTAAAATCGCGATGATTACTGGAAAATTCCCGCAAAAAAATTAGGAATAATTCACATTTTATTTTATTTTGTTTGATCTCTTTTTATAATAAGATATTAATTATGTTAATTTTATAAATTTGGTAACCGCGCAGGGTTATCAAGTTATCGTGAACAGGGTTTATTCTTTATATTATTCAATGTACTCTTTGGGGTATACTTACAATTTTGTGGATATGTTACTGATAATTGGTGAACAATTTATTACATAAACATAAGTAATAAGATAGTCTTATACTTTATAGTTTTAATATTAGGTACCTAAGAAAAAGCTCATTCTCTATAATAAAAAAATAACATTAGTTATAAACAGATGGAAATAGTAAAATTATTTTAATGAAGTATAGTTTTTCCTTCGTCGTAATAAGCATCGTATTGCCAAACAGCGTAAAAGAAAGTAATACGGCAGACGATGAATGAGTGTTTTATTGATATCTCAGTGCTTCTGCAGAAACCGGGCCCACAACATGGCTCGATATATTTCACGATTGGTCACGAACATTTTATTAACTCTAGTATTTTTAGGTACTCAATAAAAATGTGATTAAATACTGCTTATCTTGTGTTGCAGTTTAAATCAATAGAATAAAATATAATTTTATAGTAGATTTAAGAAAAAAAATTGTTTCAGGAGTGCGAGGAAAACATTTAGAAAAGAGAAGTTTTACGGATTTGAAGTGTTTTGAAAATGGAAGGTTCTACAGGTTCGTGTTTTAACTGTTTTAATATGTACGTACTTACATTATTACTACCCGCATGAGTTTTTGGCAGTGTTTTTTATTAGGCTGCTTGAAGTTAGTTCATGAATAAGTGAAAAAGTGTGTAAGTATAAGTGAAATAAAAATCGAGTATGCGAACAAAAACTTATTCTGGGAAAGCCCACAGACTAATCTTGAACCGAGTTTTTCATTTATTTTTGCACAAATTACTAAATCTTAACCATCATAAATATTTAATTTATTATCATGCGCAGAAGTTTTGCCGTTGATCATGCTTTCCGCTTCCGACGACCTCAACCGCGTTTACTACGAACTAGGCGAGCGCGAGTATCTGTAGGGTAGTTTGCAGTCAATGTAGAGCTGACAATTGCTATTTCCCACTGTCGTGGCTATAGGCGACAGGAAAGAACACGAGGATTTATAAAGAGTATCTCGGCAGTAGTAACTCGCCTCTACCAGGGTAGGACCAGGTCGGTGGGTCTCCACACTCCCTCATTATGACCCCACACAGTGTAACTACGTAAGTGAATTATTCGTCGTAAAAAAGGGGTAGCTTATAGTCAAATCAACTTCTGAGATATTTTTTATCATCTTACAGAAGGCCAAAACCGCTTTAATTTTGAACGTGAGCGTAGCAAACTTATTATATTATTACTATAAAATTATAACGTCCCAATTATCTTGAAAAAGTCAAATAACGTATTAATTATACTTTACATATTAATATTTCATTATATTTTAAAAGTATGACAATGACAAGTTTTTTTTTTCATAAACTCCTGCTCTTATAATTATGAAATTTGTTTTACGTTGTTATTACGGCTGTTTCCTATAAAGCTAGGCAGTGACTATGAATCTTCACTTGCTACGTTTTAATATAATAAAATAATTATTATAATATAAAATTGTGGTGCGGTCGGGGGTTCTAAAAACCGCCATCAAGAACGAAGTTCCACAAGTTTAAAGTTACCCGGCAGGGGGGCGGAGCATATAGCTCTTTCCTTACGTGACGATCTACCAGTTTCCTCTACTCTAAGCCGCGTAAAAGAACTTCGTCCCAAATAAGACTTACGCTGAATATTCGTTCTTTAATCTTTATAGATTCCATCATGTCTGAGGTTATAGCTATGTTGCGTTCTAAAGTCATCGTCATAATTATGTGTTATATAGCTAACATCTTTATTACGTAAATATTTATATGGTCCGTGAGAATTACAAATTTAAATGAAACAATAATTTCTGCACATCTACTAACCTACATTTTATACTAAAATATCTTTGGCACCTACAATTATTTGTTCAAATAATCGTTACCTACTTCCATTACTTCCGTATGAAATACACGATCACGCAATGTGAGAATATAATTATTCGATCGTAGAATTTAATAACTTAATAATAATAATAATCGGCAGAAATACACACACACAGTGTATATCCCTAAGCTAAGCAAGTTACACTTGAGTTATGAGTAATACATAACGCTCCACTCTGGGGCCGATATCAGACACCCATATCACAACAAATATAACGAAAAGTGAGTTTACGAAATTTACCATGCGAGGAATCGAACCCGGAGTTCTGCGTTGTAGTGAGGTCGGCCAGCAAAGGCTTAGCCCGCTCAACCACAAAGGCCACCAATGTGATGCAGCAATGACCAACACACTAGGAAGAGATTTAGCTTTCAGACAATTGCCATTGCGAGATTCGGGTATTCCCATTTTTAGGGGATCGAACACTATGCCCGCCACGTTTGTCCAAGACGAATTGATGGGTTTCTCAAGGTAGTAATCATGATGTGTGTGCTTTCATCACTATGTTTTCCTTTTTTGTCAGCTAAAGTCAGCACGTAGTACATAATTATTGTAACAATATGTATACATATAAAACCAGAAATGAAGTTGTGCGATGCTGTATTCGAACTTTTGTCATTGATTAAAACACGAATTCGACGACATAAGAGTGTGTTAGTCACTAAGCCACTACAGTTTTATGCTATAACTTTGATTGTAAGTATCCCTATTCTCCTTGATTACCCATTTCACCTCTTACGAATGTCCTTCAGCATTCTTTCCAGTTTTTCTCTACCACGATGTTACCTTTTTGTGTAAGATCACTGCTCCTCCGCGTTCATTTACTTGTAAATATATTCACTTTATTTATTATTTTCACTAAGGATCTTAAAGTTGCCCTAGTTTGAAGTAAGTTTGGTTTTATTATTCAATGACCTACTAAAATGAAAGATATGTAATCGTCTTGTGAAATGACGTCTGCTTCTCTCCTAGTGTCAGCAGCTTGCTGAATACTCGAATAATGATTTTGACTTTGACTTCTATAAGATAATTTTCTGAAACGACATTTTTTATATCAATGTGATCTTTGTGTTCTTGTCAGCTTTGTAGCAGTTGATAACCTCTATATAACATCTTTGAGGACTGATCTGTGAGGCCTAACAACAGCCCTTATTAATTCATTGCATAGTTTCTAGTCTATTTATATATAATATTTATTAATTGCATAACATGATTATGTATGAAAAAGCGACTAATGAGCAGCCATTTGTTGCTAACTGCCATGAAGTTTGGCATTATACGATGGTGGTACGATTACTAACAATATGGGCGTAACATCCATGTCATACGAATACGTGTGTGTTCGACAGCCCAAAAGACTGCAATCGCGGAACTCCCTAAAAACGAAGAGTTTTTGTTGGATTCGGAAAATGAGGGCAGTCTGTTCCGTGTTCACCAACGGATGCATTGGAATAGATTAACTGCACGTAAGGACATCGACCTCGCACGACTTTCGCCGCAACCTTGACTGACGTACGCCGTCCGCACTTGTGCCTGTACCACCGTTTCCTACTGTGACTTGGTTCATGAGAAACTCACTTTCGCTTTGTTCAATCTTTATATACGCACATTATGTGAACAGTAATATTTATTAGCGGAACTGCATAATCTTACTGGGACAGTAGTTTGCTGAGAACGGCTTAGACATTTGTATTTGTTATGTCGACATTCTGAACTAGTTGTATACAGAATATATAAAAAAAATGTTTTCATAAAAAAAGAATCTCAAAGTAGATTTTTGCTCAAGGTTAAGTGATGTGTTTTTAAATTCAATGCTAAAACAAATTGCGTCAACTTAATAAATATTCAAATACATAACATATTTTGTTTAAAAAAATGCTAAATCTACTTAGGGGCCATCCACCAATTACGTCACACGAATTTAATGATTTTTGACCCCTCCCTCGTGCTTGTCAGAGTCACGGTCACATTCTTAACACTCCACCCTCCCGAGTGTCACATATTTTAGTCATAACATCAAGAAATTATTTAATTAAAATAGCAGTTCCGTAATTAGTTTTATTTCCATTTAAATGTATAATATAATATAATATTAAAGATTTTGAAATGGAACCTCACGAAATTTACCACCCCTCCCATCACTTGTCACACAATGTCACACTTCGTCGACTGTCTCCAACTTAACCTATGACGTAATTTATGGATGGCTTCTATACCCTGCACGAGCGAAGCTATGTAGAAAATCCTAGTAATTTTCCGCATTACAGAAATCCAGATCGTCCCGAGACATCGATGTGGACGAGTGATGAATGCGCAAAATACTACCTTTGTCTAGACAGAGAGGTGTTTGAATTCCACTGTTCGCCGGGACTTTTGTTCGATGTCAACCGTCAACTATGCGACCGACAGCAGAATGTTCACAACTGTGATATAACAACAGGTAACTGGGTGAATCTCTTAAGCTCATCAGTTTCCGCAACCACATTTTTAAGTCTTATATTTTCTTGACTATTTCTTTGAATCAAGTGGCTCGTTGATTGAAAATAATGACCATAATCATCATAATCAGTGATACTGAAAAAAATGAATAATCTATCACGAATTTAAGAAACATACAATTTGACGCAGAGATTTACCTAATTGCAACAGACACCGTGCAAAATTTTACATATTTTGCTCTTAGAAACAGATGGCCATTTACGGCTAATCTGATGAGGCCATAAAATTTAGCATGGGCTATATACCTACGTACGAGTATAATACGCGTTACTATTTACCACACATTACGCATTCTAATTATAATAATTCTAAACACACAGACTACCAACCATCCTACTTTTACCATATTTTCTCAACATTTCAATTCATTTCCTGCACCACCTACATCGCCAGACGCGTTAAGAATTTCTTTTAAATCAAGTTGACCGGAAGAAATCGCTTTCTGCGATAAGACCGCCTAACGGTTTGCCTAAAAAGTAAATATTATGCAACTTTTTAATTGTTTATTTTGGTGACTTATAAAGTTTCATCTCGCCATGTTCTTTCATTATGTATGGTTTATTTTGATAATGAATATTTATAATTTAACCCGACTTGAAAAACTATAAAACAAGACGGCCAATAGAGCGGGATCTCTATTTGGCTTTAAGGCATAAAGACACCGAATAATAAATTCTCCAAAATAATACATTTCCTTTCAGAAACCCATATACCTCAACCACTTTTAGAGATGGCAGACTGTGCCAATGAAACCCACATTGGCTGCTCAAATGGAACCTGCATCCCAGCTGAGTATTTCTGCGACGGCTCCATCGACTGTGAAGACGCTTCCGACGAAGTAAAATTGCTTTATAATCCTCTATAACGAAGTACTTAACGAAGACGTAACAGTATTTGATTTTACTGACATTATGACTTGCAAAATGTAGAAGAATTACTCAATTTCTAATCGTAACATAATTTGGGAACGCTTTCACTGGTGTCAATAATGAGATAGAAAGGAAATCGACTTTGCACTTTCATAATGATAATCCTTTTCTTAGGGTTGGTGCGATGTCAACTACGATCCTAACGCAGCAGCGGCCTGTGATACGAGCATGTGTCAGTTGCCTGATTGCTTCTGTAGTAGAAATGGGACGGACATACCGGGAAATCTTGTGCCAAGTCAGGTAATTAATAAATCAATTAAGGAAACAACGTAATCAAAACTATTGTATGGTGTGTGGAAGTGTTTGGTGCATATAGACTCCGTATGGTAAACAAGGTAAAGTTGAACAAAAACCCAAAGTAAAACTTTCGACTGCACATTTACAGATAATTAATATTAATTAATATTCTGTTCATGCAACATGCGTTAATGTGTTGAATTAAACTATTTGCTACTCTTGCAATATTGACCCATCTAACAGAAACCCCCTTTTTTAAAATTTGTTATATTTTAAAATTGTCAGTTCAATTTTTTTACAGGATTTTGCTAATTGGACGAATAATATTCATCCGATAACCGAAAGACTAGAACACTTTGTTTTCAAATTCGAGAACAAACAGCTTGTGGACAAAGAAAATCGGTTCTTTACTTAAGCCAATATTTTGTAATAGTTCCACATTTTTATCGATTATTAAATTAGAGAAATAATTTAAAACGTAAATTAGTTTCATATACTTAAACTACAAGTACCTACTCATATTTCGGTATTCATGACAAGGAGATAAAACGTGGAACAGTATTGTATTGTAAAACCAAACACATGGTAACCCCGATAACAAAGCGCTTAATGATTAAATAATACAGAAAAAAATATTTATTAGTATTGATTAACAAAAATCTTACGAGGCTCCATTGTTTTCCGCAGCTTCGCCTGCGTAAAGTTAAATCTACATTGTATCTGGCTGAAACTCATCTTCTACAAACTATATAGGATAAAATCAGTCTTCATCTTTGCCCTCTAAAGCAGGGATTCCCAAAGTGTCGATATCGACCCCATGGAGTCAAAATCGGTTTCCCAGGGGTCGACATAAACGAAAACTGATTATGGGAGTTGGCGTGGTCTAAAAATCGACCAAGTCTTATCTGAAACTTTCAAGATACTGTATAAGTTGTGTTACGTATTAGTTGTGTGATGAGAAAATGATTTAAAGTTTACTCACTTAACCAACCACAATAAGAAACCAATAAGAAAAAAACTAAAGACAGGATTTTTAAAGTAATTAGTATTTAAGGGGTCTGAAGTATGAGTTATTTTTGGAAAAGGCGTCTCTTTCCAAAAATAGTTTGGGAATCCCTGCTCTAAAGCATAAAAAATCTCATGGAAATCGGTTCCCATTCAACTAAGTGAAGAAGGAACAAATAAAATAAACTTTCACTGTTGTATAATTATTGGTACAGCAATATGGATCTGATATTACGTACTACATCTCGGAGAATCAAAATTTCGGATCTTAGCAAACGCGGCCGTATACATAGCGGGAATGAAGGACCCTTCCGTGATATGCTATTAATACACATATATTATGTTTGTAGACTCCACAAATGATAACGTTAACGTTCGATGGTGCGGTGAACCATGAAAATTGGGAGGTGTACATGAAACATATATTCACTTCCGAAAGGAAAAACCCTAACGGGTGTCCAATCAAGGCCACTTTCTTCGTTTCGCACCCGTACACAAATTACCGACATGTACAAAAGTTATGGAACGATGGACACGAAATTGCTATCAACTCGATAACGTAAGTAGAACAGCACTATAACAATTCGGCATACACAAGAACTTATACTTAGTTTATCAAAAGTCATTGGGGTTCTTTTGTTGAGGCACCCAGGTCTGTATCCAACGATGTGAGATTGAACTGCGATTAGATAGATACTTATTTCTTGTACACCGTTGCAGAATACTTATTGCCTAAAAAATTCTAAACTAAGATTTGCCCGCAACTTCGTCCTCGTTTAAAGGATTACGTAGATTACAGTTATTTTGCCCATAATTAAAACCAAAGGATGTTTTCCAAAGATTCCTGTAAAAACTCGGGATAGATAATATTACTAAAGGAATATATATAAATCTGCTAGAGATGTCTAATAAACAGAAACTATCATATGAAGCAAGTCCTAATATCCTGTGGTTTCAAAGTTGGGCAATCCCGGTGTATAAAAAGTACCGGATATATAGTCTATTCCAGTTTTTTTTTAAGAACTTCAATGTATAGACACGGCATGTTTAGAATTTTATAATATTATAGATGTGCACGATGGGTGGTCTCATCTCTAAAAACCAATCTCTTCCAGACAACTCCAGGCAGGAATAAGTAAAACATTATTCAAATATTCCTGGTTTAATTTAATATATTACTCGTACACCTCTTGCTAATACTAATAATAAACTTAGTCACCGTCTGCCCATTTTTCCATGTTCCGCGAACATAGCAACGGGCAGACGCCATTGTCTCCATATTCCCAGTCCCCTAGTACCACTAACAGTTCACCCACATAGCCCGGCACTTTTTGTTCTCATTTCCCACAGTAGTCCTACACTGGCCGGGGCTTGTCCTTGGGTGCATTAGTATATAGTATAGACAGGGATAATCGCCGGACAGTGTCACGCCACATTTATATTAAATTTGTCAAGGGACTTCTACGTGTAGGCCTTCCCATGGCCCCACGCAAGCCCTCCTAAAGTCCGGGCCATTTTTATGTCCCGTGGTCTTGAAAGACATACAGAGAACTTAAATGTATGTAACTTATCTATAAATGTTGTTATTGTTTAGATATTTTTTTATTTAGACAAATAGTTTATAATTATAAGCTACAATATCAAAAGTAAAACTAATTTAAAAAATATAATGAAATACTATTTATTTTTTATCAGTCTATTAGCTACGGGAATATTTTCAAAACTCAACCGGCAGACCCTGTTCTGACTACATATATATTGAGATTGTTCATTAGCCAGAGGCAAATTTAATAGTAACATTAATTTTTTTTTAAATTGTAAAATGCTCGAACATTTAGTGATAAAAATCTCAACTAGGATCTTTCTATAAGCTTGATGTGTGAGTTAAATTATTATAAATTAAACAGATTCAACAAGTAGGGATGGTCGATATATTTGCGCAATTAATTATACCTAACATCTCTATCATTGTCCTCACGTAAATCATTTCCAATTATTTCGACGCCAGCTTCCAATTCCTTACTTTTATTTTCCACGTACCCTGGCCTTCGGTACTCCTCACTGGGCCTAGTCTTTTATTGGGACTGGATGTGGCAGGACTAGATAGATATCTTACATAATTTTATGTACATATACCTATAGTCTCCAATCAATTACATACCTACCGGATAATATAGGTCGAGGAATCATTATGTTAATGTTCAAGCTTTGATTTTAATTCTAGACATCGAGGCCCAGACGAATGGTGGTCTAAGAATGCTACTGTGGAAGATTGGTTCGATGAAATGGTCGGACAAGCTAATGTTATCAACAGATTTGGTCGAGTCCGCATGGAAGACTTCAGGTGAAATGTGTATTATTTTTCTTTCATCTTAAGAATAAGCTTAATTTATGGAGCATGGTGATGAAACTGGTGTTAACGCCGTTCTAAGAGTGATTTTATATTATGTAATTCTTATATATTATGTAAATGCAGCGCGCTCACAACCCGTAGGTAGTAAATTAATTATAATATTCTTTTTTCTATATAGGAATTATTATATGCAAAACTGATATGCACTTCCGTTGCATAATTCAAATGTTTTTATCCAAACTAAGTTCCGCTGTTTCATTCTTTGCAGTCTACCTACTTCCTATTCTATGTACACCACTTCGAAGCGCGTTATTGATGTTATAATAGAATAGGTACATAAATGTTCACAGTGAATTTTAATAGGTGCCTGGGCTTTATCCCTCATCACAACACCACACCCCCCCCCCCCCCCTCCCTACCCACTCCCACTGCAGCAATCAGGAAAATGACGGAGGAAGTGACCAACGCGAGTACCGAATGGTCAAATAAATTGTGTTTACATACTCACACAGTCAACTACCCTCGTCGCTTTCCTGCTTGCAATATGTATACTACACCTAACTACCTCATATCATATCATCAGAAATTTATCATAAATCAAATTAAATTAAAATTCAAAAGTTTTTATTCAAAATAGGTTCCACTAGAGAATAAGTTTTGAAGGTCACATGTAAGTCAAAATTTAAATCTACTTCCTATTCTATGTACACCGCTTCGCAAAAAAACTCCCCAACAACACGTCTAGCAAATGTTTTGTTTATCGTAATTATTTATCTACCTCTTTTTTTAAATAACTATAGAAGTTGTATTACAACTACTTTTCAAAGAATTGGAGTAGTAGTAAGCAAAAATATTGTCATCGTCGCAATATACGTTACAGTGTACATAAATATAATAAGAGAAATTACATACTAAGAATCCGTAGGTACTGTGACAAATCTCCATAGATTCCTTATATGTTATGCAAAATATAAACGTTGTACAGAAGATAGACATACTCGTAAAAGGCTGGAGCGAGCAGCTATGTGAGTGCAGTTTTGTCAATTAAATATTCTTGATTAGTGTAGTATACCTTTTTAATCAAGCTACTTTCCTAATTAGCTTTAAATTTAATGAAGGGCAGATCCAACACTTCATTCGGAATTTTATTGAAGAAGCGTATACCAACCCAGAAGAAAGAAGACAGTACTACCTACTTATTGTAGTTTAAAACAAGACAGTATCAGTCTATAAGAAAGTTTTTTGTTTACAGAGGTATGAGAGTACCATACTTATCCGTGGGATGGAATCGTCAGTTCCTCATGATGCAAGAGTTTGGTTTTGTTTACGACGCCACAATAGTCGCACCGTTTACGGACACGCCTTATTGGCCATACACACTGGATTACAAGATGCCTCATAAATGCCAAGGTAAATTATTATAATACATTAACTTGCAAACGCTCTGTCTTCTACAAATTAAATTGAAATCTCTGCTTGTATTTTAAAAATAAAAGCCCAGCATTTAAGAGATAAAAATTATCGTTTTTAAAATGTTTGTTTGTCTGAAAGTTTGTCTCGTGTATTAAACTCCAAAACGCATCGGAATTTTAACGGAATTTTATCTTCAATTTTTGGATAACTAAACTTAGTCCATTTAAAAGATTATCACGTTGATATGAATATAAATATCTGTAACACGTCATACAATTATTAACTAAATAAATTATAAATACAACTGCAAATTTACAACAAGTAGGGTACAACGATAGGGGATCGATGAGAAAAGTACAAAAAGGACAAGAAATATAAATTTAAAGGTAAAAACAAAATATAATAGTTAAAACTAATCAGAATATATTACATAGGACCACCAAAACTGATAGATAATAAAAACAATTTATAGAGATTTTGAGTACTGCAAGATAGATCTTTAAAAATCATTATCTACGATGTTTTTTACTATTTAAGTTAATAAGTGCAAGATATTTGTTTTCAAAATTGCAAAAAAAGTGTATGTCATCCCTTAAGTTTTGATAGAAACTTTAAACAAATTCAAAATATTAATGCTAAATAAAAAAAATCAACACATTTGCTCAAAAATGCATTTTCGAAGTCTGTATAGATTGTTCGAAAGTTAAATATTATGCACCATAGAACGGAACGTGCGGTAAAATAGGTTTTCAGATGAAAAAATACATGAGAATTCCACCAAGGAGTTTCACATTACAAGAATAAACAAGCTGAGTAATCGAACCTCCTTGGAAGCGCTTTTGATTAATACATTTGTCTCACTTTTTATACTGTTACATGCCGACAAAAGGTGAATGCACACCTGCCTGCCATAACCCTGGTTTATTACCTTTCCCGCATTTGGACTTCTTTTGTTTACTTTGTGTTTAAATTTTTTAATTAAGAAAAACTACATTGTTATTGTACTTGTTTTATGGCAGTCTTTAGGCAGGTGTGTCGAACTGATTCTTAGAAATCCGATCTATGCGGGCTTGCAACCATATTGTATCGGCTCAGCAATGGCCCAAGGGGGAGATCGGCAGTCAAGCGAGGATTACGATATAAGCAAGACGTACATTCGATAAACTATATAGTGACGGATTTTGTGCGAGTTATTGAATCGTGCAGCTTGTAATGGTTGCGTCCAGTTATATTTGTACCTGTGTTATACGTGTTTGAACTATTCTAATAAACTCTATAGTAATTCCAATGGCATTTTAATTCGAGTCCCAAGCTCGTAACAATACTATAAAGATAATCAGACGAAATATGTACGATGACACCGTTTGCAAATGCGCGCCATTTTCATATTGGACACGTCAAAGATTATTGCGACTTTCTGACTGATATTTGTCTTGGATTACTTATTGTCCTGTTTTCTCGTAAATGTGTTGTAAAACGTTGTATGACATTCGTGCGGTTGTTGGTTTTTACAAATCGTCTCCTCCTTTATGTAAACCAACTTACCGCAATAGTACCATAAATAACTATTAAATAATTTTGGTTTGAACAAGATCCGTTGCGTAGTTTATGACGTTCGGATATAAACAGCGAATGATTTTCCAAGTGATTTTTATCACGTAATAATTAGACCGTGTGAAAAATGGTTAAGTAAGAAATGCAATTATTAGGTATTTAAAGCATCTTTGTGCAATTTTATTAATACAATACGTAGGACATTATATGTTCGTATTATTTATTTTTAAAGGTTTAATACCAAATATTTATTTATCAATCGGAACTGTAAATATTTATATAAATGTATGAGCTAATTCATTACTTAAATATATCCATTTAAAATCCGAAGAGTCAAAATATGATAATTAAGAGTTAAAAAAACCTACACACAGAATAACTCATTTATAGATACAAAGTCGTAACCTATAAATCGGTAACAAGTTTAAGAATTAAGTAATCATGTGGTTTCATAGCAAAAACCACAATAATTTACTACGTAATGTACATCTCCGTTTAATCCAAGAACTTTCAAAGAGTATAAAATCTGGGGAATTGCATCATTTATATCGCTTATGCGTAACTTACTTAATTTGGGGATATAGAATATGTGTGTTTGTCTGCCGATTATATAGATGCCAGAGTTTGCTCCGCGCCTGCACCGTAGGTCAAACTTTGTTACGTGCCTCTTGTTCAAACAGACGCTAATACAGGTTATATTGTAATAAATTTTTATGTTAGTGCTGTTTGCCCCCAGAAGATTCACTTAATTTTATATCGCAAACTATCCCATCTCATGATAACAATTTATGCCCATTTTCGGTATTAAAACTATATTTAAACAAAATTACAGTAAAACCGATCTAGTACTCCTAGTAGTTTTTCCGTGAAAGCTTAGCAGTCGGACGGATCGAGTTATTATCGCATTTTTTTATAGATGATAATTTTTTATGTCTATAAACATGAGAAATGATTGATCTCCCATACAAACTTTCTTTCTCTATTTCAACACGGACTACTTTTACGTTCTACTTTTATTTATCTATCCCCAGTCTCTATCTGTAAACTACATAAATGACAAAAATGCTCAAAATGACGTTAATGACAAACCACATAAAAAAAACAAAAGCTATCCTTCTTTCTGGGATAACCTTTACATAAATCTATCCTATTATCCGGTATAAAAAGTATCAAATGCTCGCCTCGGCATCGAAAAAAAATTGGTGTATACTGAGTTTCAGCTAAATGGGTCCAGTAGTTTTTCTGTGAAAGAGCAAGACAGAAAGATAGTTAGTTACTTTCGCATTTATAATATTAAAAGGGATTAATAGGGATTATTATACAGCAAGTTCGTACTTGCATCAATTTCTTATTATTTTTTTGTAACAATAATTGTAATAAGATAAGTTCTAATTGAAGGTACACTGTCTGTAACAATTGAGGGATTTTCCTAGCTGTAGTTGCAATGTATTCTGCTTGGGTCAATATTTTGCTAGCTGCATTCAAAATGCATCGTTGTCTACAATATTACGTCAATTACATATTACATGATAGTGTTACCTACTTGAGTATGCGGAAATCGCTGTCTCACTTCACGGTTTAAGCATTGCCATTGTGGCGAAACGAACCTTTTCGCCCACTGCCTGGCAGGCGAGATTTTTAGAGTGAAAGATTGTCAATTGTGATATGACATGAGACAAGAGAAAAGTCGTCTACAAAATGTACATATTTTCATCCCTTTAAATCTCATTATATATTTAATGTTACTTCTTTCGGATATGTAAATATTACGTACGAAATTACATATTTTATAAATGAACGGGTATTTATTTCTTCAACGACCCGTCACCATCATTTACCTAATCTTTTACGGAGCTTATAACGTGTTTCGAGTATATAATACTTTACGTATTTTAAATCTTTAATGATTAATATAGTCATTGTTATCATACTAATTGCATTTGAAGCGTCAGTTTCGGAATGCGTGGACCGCTACTTTTCTTCACCCTTCGAACTAGGTTTGTCAGCCCATTGCTACGCAAATAATCATTCATGACGTCAAGCTATCAAACCTTGGGCATACCGCTTCTAGCGGAACTAAACTGGTCTATTTGTAATATCAGCCCATGAACTTGCTCTACCTATGATTGGCGGGTTTCACAAATCGGTTATATCAGTGTTAATCATGATTTTCTTTCACACGTCACCATATGGTCATTGTAACAAAAACCGGTCAATACTTTCCAGCAAGGAATCGAACTTAACGTAATATTCAGCGTAACGCACCAAAGTCGGGCCACCAAACAACAGCCTCAAATATTACAATGGTTTACTTTATAGCAAACTAGCTTTTCCCGGCAGACGTCGTTCTGCTGGGAAAAGCTTCAATCGATATGCCGACAGCAGCGCCACCTACCTGGTCCAATGGGGATTGTTCACAAAAAATTACCCTTTGATTTTATATTTTTATTACGTAAAATAGGGTATTTTAAGATACTAATTTGAATATTTTTGTATCTTAAGCGTTAGTTTATTTATAATTCGATTTTAAAGTTATTTCTCCGATGACTTCATAGGCACAAGTTTACATTGATTTCTTTGCCTAGAAAACAAAAATAATCAAAGCAAGTTTTATCTATATCTAATCATAGTAATCTATGCTACTTATTTAACTATCACTATCATTACTCATTACGTATCGTGATCATTTTAGTGTATTTTGTCGCTAGGCTTATAATTTTTCGTGTTCAACCATTATTATTTTCTATAGTTGTATCGTAAAAAATTTGAAAGTGGTCTTTAGGGAAAATCCTTGTTACATAACTTAAATCAAATAATGTACAGCTAGAATTTTTTTTACACCTGAAGCAGGCAAACAGGCGGACGGCCCACCTGATTGGATTTAGTAAGGTCAAATAAAGGTCAAACGCATTTCTAACAAAATACAAGAAGATCGTACGTTTTTTGGAATTTTTACTAGACAGAAATGATTAGGGACACTATTCCTCGAAATGGTTTTTCAAATAGCCAGATTGAAAAAAAGTGAACAATCCCCATTGTGAACCAACTCAGAAACCTTCTCTGGCTCATGCACAACAACTTTTCTAAAGATCGTCACATGATCAAATGTATAGTTTACGATTCTATAAAGAACATACAGACAAACATTCATTTTTACATATAAAGATGAAGATGATTTAAATACGATTTTATATTACTTTGCCACTTACCTTCCTTATGCAAATACATCGAATGTCACAGTTTAAAATCTTACATAAAAAGCATTTACGAGCAATTAACTCTAAAACAATTAAAACTTTCTAGGTAACAACCAGTATTGCCCAACGAGGAGTTACGCTGGGCTTTGGGAGATGGTGATCAATCCGTTGTTAAATGGTGATGAAGTTTGTCCCACTTTGGCGACCTGTCCATCAACACTGTGTGCTGATGACTTATACGACATTCTGATAAACAATTTCAAGAGGCACTATTTGAAGAATAGAGCCCCATTTGGCATTCATTTTAATTCTACTATGCTTAAAAATAGTGAACATTTAGGAGTTTTTAAAGTAAGATTTTGTTTCTTCTTTCGTATAAATATTAAGACATCGTAGTTCTAGCAAAAGTACTTTCGCAATGGCTGAAGGCATAGGAAAATCATCGAGAAGTACGTCTTATCCGTCATCGCGTACGGGCCCAAGAGGTGGACAATGGTGGAAATTATCCACTTTAGTTACTTAGGTTATATTGCAAGCTATGTTAGGTATTTCTCTTAAAGATAAAATCTGAAACGATGATAGTGTTAGGAAAATAAATGTAATTCCATAACTCGTTAAAATAAGCTGAAAGGATAATGGGCCGGTCAAGTTAGTCACAGAGTCGAACAGCAAATGGAGTAGACGAGTACAGTAAACGTAGTGAAGAAGGGGGGCACCCTACCGGTAAATCGACGATCTGCGCAAGGTCGCTAGATAAGGAAAACTGTGGACTGGTATAGTACGGAAACTCGGGGATGCCTACCTCCGACAGTGGGTACCAGCCATGGTTGACGACGAATATTCACTTAACAATAAACCTTCAGCTCATAAAATTACCACTTGTTTCAAAACAATAATGGCAAACTTTATATGCACGTTTATTCAAAGTGGATCGGCCTATTCCAAGTAGAGAGATTACAGATATCTCATCATCATCATCATCATCCGAGCGTTAAATCCCGGTTGCGTTCGGAGTATTCACTCCGACGTTCAGGGTCCGCTTTCCTACTTTTTCTACTCCACTTCGCCCGGTCTTCAGCATCCCCCGTTTTGAGATTATTGGCACGCATGTCATCCTTCACGACGTCAAGCCAGCATTTCTTGGGCCTTCCCCTACGACCGGAACCTGGACATGGCTAGACATTTGTTCCCCAAATAATTAGCCGGTCTCCGTAAAACGTGGCCGTACCAGCGTAAGCGACACTCTTGCAGTTTGTCTGCTATGTCACGGACATGAAGACTGCCGCGGATGCGGGATAGATAGATATCTATATGTACAATTTTCCTGACGATTTTAGTATACTTATTATATATATATATATATATATATATATATATATATATATATATATATATATATATATATATATATATATATATATATATATATATATTTACTATCTTATAACTACTACTTACAAATTAGGTAATACCTAATTTTTAACTTTAAAAAACTGCCATAGAAAAGTGCACTTTTCCATGGTGAAGCATACCTTCTGCAAGAATTCAAATCCACATTAATGGAATGAGAATCGACACCTTTAACTAATGAGACCATAACATTAGTGTATTGTATTTATTGGACTACTGACTGATAAATGAGATCATAGCTCAACCTAATGTTTCCTATAATTGTCATCAAATTTAGGATTCTGTTCTGAAACAACATTCATGTGTCAATAGACACTTTAGATAGTAATCAATAAACTTGGAGCATGGCCATAATATGTATATCGTGGTTCTTTTTCCCTGAATCATACTTAATTTGAATTGATTATCATGTTATAGGATATAGGGTCTGAAAGCTAGATAAACTGCACAACTGGTTTTTGAAAGAAACCCATCTGGTTCGCAATAATCAACTTCAGCATACTACATAATATAAGTGGCTCCCGAGTTTGAAGAAACATATAAAGCTTGTATACTTTGTCAATAACTCCTAAAAGTCATAAATATGTCATAATTATTTTTCAGAAATTCATGGGTGAGGTTCTGAAATTACCTGATGTATACTTCGTAACATACAAGGAAGTGATAGATTGGATTAAAAGACCTACACCAGTTGTCCAGATAAAAAAATTCCAACCTTGGTTATGCAAAGGACAGCATTTTGAAGACTCAGAAATTGCCTGCCACAAACCAAGAACATGCAAATTACCCTCAAAAGTGTTAGAACATGACAAATACATGATTACTTGTACAGATTGTCCAAAAACATATCCATGGATAAGAAATGAGTTTGGATTTGAGTGATTATATTGTCATATGTCTATAGTTTGTCTGCTTAAACTGTGTAGAGCTTCAATGGCTCAATTACTGTTCCATTTCCTTAAGTTACTTAAAATAATAAAATATCCAACTTTGAAGCAGAGATCATGACTAAATTGGATTTTGCACTCCCAGAACTTGTTATAAGGCAAAAAATACAATAATAAGTGTGTCCTTCCTTAATAACTTTTTAAGGTAGGACACATCCTCTTTAACGGTAGGTTTCTCTACCTATCTATAAATTGTTTCTAGACTAGATTTATTTGTCAAAAGTAATTGTTGACCTGCAATCTAAAGCACAACTCAGTTTAAGCATGCAGACTATTAATAGTCTATAAGTAAATTATTTATTTTAAGAAATTATAATAACATGAAATCAAGAATGAGTTTTAAATTATTTTTATTTCCTTAACTTTACATATAAAACTTATAAACTACAAAAAAGATTTAACCTTCTTGAGTGATAAAAGGATTTGGTATAGCTTCCATACCATCCATTGGGCATATCAATACAACTGAGGTGCCTCTGCACACTACCAATCCTAGTGCTCTCGTGTCATCAAGCAGTTTGTAAGGATCATCAGGATCTGTTAAGAAAAAAACAATATTTTAATTAAAAACAATCTATGAAACATATAAAGTTATTAAGTATAAAAAGAACAATGGTTATAACTTTTTACTACTATTTTTATATCTCTAGAGGTATTCTTTCATTCTTACTTAAAGATATATATAAAAATTAATATTCTTGTTTTATATTTGTGCTATCAAAAATCAAAACTTTAGATATGAACGAATTTTAGTGGAATTTGATACATGCATAATATCTTAGAGAGCAAAGTTGCAAACTGTTAAGCCATAATCTTTTCCATAAGACCCATTGTTCTGAGGAAAAACAGCTTTTAAATAAGCTGAATTTTTTTTAAGTTAAATTTTTAGTTATGGCTATGTATATCTGACTCATAGTCTAGATTATTTTAACAGAGTTTAGTAGAAATGTTCTTGAAACTTACTAACAATATAGGGTGTTTTAATATACTCCGAAACATGAAAAAAGGCTCACAAACTGATTATAATTTTATACAGACAGTAGCCAGTATTGTTGTTAGGTAGATAAAATCAAATTAGAAGCCAGTAAATTTATACCTCTCAAGAACTCTGTTGTATTGTCAAGTACAAGATTGAGCAACGGATCGTATCCTTTCAAAATTCCCGCTGCTTCTCTCCCACCGGCGAATTTGACTCTAATGTTCTTTTCCAAATATTTGCTTAGATCTAAAATGGACTCTTTTCGTCTCTTCTCTTTATTATCCCCTGCGCCTTGAGCTACCTAGAAGTAAAGAGGATATAGTAAATATAACCGAAACATTCTTGATATCTCTATAAACTAGTAGGTTATGTCTGTGATGTTTACCTTAGCTTTATCTCCGCTTTCTTTTGACGCCATGGTAAACAATAACAATAATTAACGTTTCTCAAACTTTTAATATTTGAATCAAATACAGACAACACACAAAATAGTACTCAAGCCTAATAAAATAATTTAAAATTTTCGTAACAAAATAAACAAGGTTAGCAGTGTGACCATCTCTTAACTACAGATCCTGCCTTACTTTGGTTAAAAACCTGCCAAATCCTGCCAAAGTCTGTAGTAAAAAATGCCTAAATCTTGCCAACATTATTTACCCTTGTAATTAACCAAAAAAATAAAAATACACATACAATAAGCTATATTTTTATTAAATTAAAATTAAACATTATAATTAGCATCATATTCTTCATTTCCTTTAACTCTATACATGGTCTTATTTATGAAACTTATCATATCGCCCAAGAAAATACACTAACAAGATATTAGCACTTTAAAAAAATCTAATTGGAATCAAAAGTATGTTTCTATGACTATAAGAGGGGAATATGTTCTTTGTTCTATGACTGATTGAATTAAAATATCAGTCATGAACTCGTGTTTATGAATACTTGTTTCATGATTATCAAATTTCTATGCGAAGATTTAAAATTGTTAATTGAATGAATACAAACATAACACGAGAAGTATAGGGAAATCCCCTACATGCTCGTGAAATATCTTCAGGGTTGTCATTTTCGACATTTTGGTGAGTTGCCAAAAGGAATTTTTCTGTACCTCAATACTGCCAAAAACTGCCAGGTTTTATAAAATGTCTGCCGATCATGCCAGAATCTAAAATAAGAGGTCAATCCTGCCAAAATGGCAGGAACCTGCCACATATGGTCACACTGAAGGTTAGTTACTCGTTCAGAAATCAACTTCGAAAAGTAACAAGCAGGGCGTTCCATCAGGGACTCACAACGACCACGTTCACGACCGCGATTTTTCCCGTTCCACTTGCTTGCGGACGTTATAATCATAAAAGCTAGTGGACGGGTTATGGAGCGTTGATGTCATTAATGTCATACGCAAATGTCATTGGTTGATATGAAAATCGCGCCGTTTTCAATGTGTAGGTTTGACTAATTTATGTTAAAAGAAATATAGCTAATTATACAAAATGTCATTACAATACAATACAATACAAAATGTCCTTACTACTTCATCGCGGTAATAATTCAGAAGAAAGCAAATTCTTCTAGCTCAGATGAAGAGTGGATGTTAAGTTTATAAAACATAATACTAAAAAACGTGATCTCAGGCCACGTATTACACAATATAAAAATATAGTCGATCGTTATTCAGATGAAGAATTTAAAAGCCTTTCAAGTAATACATTGAATTATCTATTATCTATCTATCTATAATTTTGAATTCTGAGTTATAACTCTTTCGGATAATTCTGCAGCAAAAGCTATTTGTCTACAAACAATGAATTTCTCATTAATTATATAATTATATTCAAGTCAACGATAATGAAAACTGATTAGAAATAAATTATGTAAATAAATGCTAATAACAAATAAAGGAAAATGATAGACGGTTGTTTAAAATACATTAAAATTAAATTTGCAAAATTAATAAAGAAAGATATTTTTTCATTCGCCATCTTTGTTTCAAAAATCGCGCCTTTGTCAACGTATTAACAAGAGAGAATTAATGCTCTGTGGTCAACGCCCACTTGGACCCACCTTTTGACATGGGTTGTTGCGGGCGTTGTGTGATCGAAAATGATGACGTTATTAGTGACGTTTTTGTTACGACCACGACGACCGCGGTCGCCAGGTGGAACGGCTAAGTGAGCATTTTGGGCGTTGTGCGTTACTGGTGGAACGCCCTATCAGTGGTGTGTACATTGGCGTCTTGTGATGTGAAACCACCTTAAAACAGCTGTCAAAGTCAAATACGCCCAATCCTGGAAAATCGCGACGTAAACAAAAAGGAAAATCTGCGAAAATTAAAATAAATTTATTTATAATTAATGTATCATACAAAATCAGATAACGCGTAAAATTCGTTATTTTGTTTCGAATGGACGTCATTCAGAGTGCAACTGATAACAAACGTCCGACATCTTCTACATCGACAATAATCAAATGAGTTATCAATGCGCTCTTCAGTGAGCTACATACTGTCTCACGCTCCCGGAGAGTCGGTGATGTCGCACCCTGACTACGCACAACACGCCCAGCACCATGCGTGCCTGCTGGTGCTGGTCAAAGGCGTAGGAGGCATGCTCAAGAACTTCAACAAGCTCTGGGAACGTATACAACGAGTAAACAACATAAAAGTCACTGGTGAGAGGAAAGCTCTTTGACCTATTGCCGCAATAAACGTTCACTTTGAAATATTGACCAATATTAAATTTATTATTATTATTATTTGAATTAGTCAAATAGTATCTGTCCCTAAGTAATATTTTAATTCTATGATTATTATTAAGTAATTAAAGCATCAACTTCTATGATCACTTTCAATATGAATAAAAAAACATTATTGATCAGTTATACTCTCAATTTATATTGCAACATAAATAAATTTCTCATATTTTATAAATATTAGCTAGCTATATATGACATATTTTAAAGGTACATGTTCTTTACACATATTTAAATTTTACTAAACAAAATACTACAAATATGTGTAACATATTGTGCTGTTAAAAGCATTTAGGAAGGCTGGTGTTCAATAAACATTGGTAAATAATTGTATCAGCTATAAATATACTAATGACAAATAATAGTTAAATATTTTTTAAACATAAATTACTTTTAAACAGACTCATCTGGTCAAGTCAGAGACATTTGGGTTCGTTATGTCAGAGACTATCCTGTTGAGAACAATGATTGGGGTGACTTCCAAACACATAGGTACGGTTTAAGCTCATGTAAATTAATTTCATTTTCTTTATTGTTCTTCATATCAATATCAAGTAATTTCTTTGAATCATACTCATGTTTATTAATAATTGAAAAAAATCGAAATGTGTGCTGGGACACATATTAGAAGTGAAACTTCAATGGACAAGTGGAAAAACGAATCGCAATGGACAAGTGGAAAAACGAATGGCAATGGATAAGTGGAAAAATATATCACAACGGACAAGTGGAAAAATGAATAGCTACAGACAAGAGGAAAAACGGATGGCAACAGATAAGTGGAAAAATATATCGCAACAGACAAGTGAAGACCCAAACATTCAGTTTCATATTTAGTATGAATAATTAAAGTTTTAAGCAAAGACATAGAACCTTCTAATGATTAAACAATAAATTGTATACTTTATCCATCCCATAAAGTCATTATATTTGTACATTATACTTTTAAATAAAAATTTTGGCTTTCAGACGTCTCCTAGGCCTTATAACACTTAGTAAATTCAATAACCAAGTAGAGTTGAATGAAGTGTGTCGGGTCCATGAATCACTTAAAGTGAAGTATTCAAATACATTGTATGATTCACGAGCATTTATGTTTGGACCTATCTCTAATATGAAGAAACCTGAACAAGAACCAGAGTCATACAGCTTGTATGATGATGATAATATACACAACAATGGCAGCAGTCTGGGGGATAAGTATGTATTTATACTTCACACTTACAAATATTAATTAATAATTCAATTATAAAAATACAAATACACAGAAATTCACTTTTACAATAAAGGAGTATGCACAGTATGTTTATAATATTTTTAGATAGATAAATAACACTTTATTGTACACCATTACAGAAAACTATGAACTAATATTACTCTGATTGTGTACAAAGGTGGTCTTATCACTAAAAAGTGATCTCTTCTAGACAACCAGTGGCAAGAATATTGCTCATTAGAAGTTATGATGGTGGTATACATAATTATTGTACAATTTTTTTATATTATTAAATAGCCATAAAAATATAATTTTGATAATTTAGTTTTAATTAAATAAATATTATGCAATATGCAGCTTCATTTGTTGTAAACACCATAATTTTGGTGGCACACATGAGTTGTGGATACTGTTGTCTCACAACTATATTGAATTTTGTAAATGGTCAATCTGAATGTGTACAAAGAATGAACATATATGAACATCCAGAATTCATTAGTATGTGTCACTTATAAAAAATGGTGTGCGAAATGGAGAAGAAAAAGTAGGAAAGTGGACCCCATGGTGTCAAAGTGATTGCTCCAAACACAACCGGGATTTAACGATGGTGCCTCGGATGATGATGATGACTTATAAAAAATGGTATGTATCAATAACAAACAATGTTGTAGGTGTTATTATATTACTATAAATATGTCTAAATATAAATAATTTTAATATCAGCTACTAAATACATCAATAGTATTATGTTTAATAAAAGTCTTGATATTCACATGAGAGATCCATTTATTTATTTTTTACTGTCTACCTACTTTTACACACTAAAATATATGAATGAATATATGACATACCTTTCCCCCAAGTTAGTACTTTAAACCATTTAATATTATGACATCACTATATAATACAAAAAATTACAACTAAGATTAAATACAATAACAGTAACTGCACAATTATTCTATATAACTATTCCTAGCATATGGAGATTTAGCATATACATTCCTTTTCTGTTTAAACTTTCTTCCCCCATAGGATATTTCAGAAGTGCTAGGGATTCCTAACATTTCTTCCCACTTCTCTGTGCTAGGAATCTCAATAACTTCTTCCGGGCAAGATTGTTTTACTTGCTCATTCTTATTATTTGTGTCTTCCATTTGTGTATCAGTTTCTTTATCTTGATTAGTATCCTCCTGCACTTCTGGTGCCAACTCTTCGTCTGGTGTATTATTTGTCTGTGGGTCGAAACGCACTAGTTGATCAATGTGTCTGTTTACCACTTCACTATTATTCTTCATTCTAATTCTGTAACTGGATGGCCCTCCTTTGTCTACCACTGTACCTGGCATCCATTTTGGCCCATTTCCATAGTTTCTGTACATTACTTTTTGTCCTACTTGTGTTTCTCTATGTTTCTTCTGTGCATTTCTTTCTATCTGTTGCTCCATCTTTTTATTTTGTATATTATCTGGATGTAAACTATCTAGCAATGTTCTTAAGCGTCGATTCATTAATCGTTCGGCTGGGCTCTTTTGTGTTGTAACACATGGAGTTGTTCTTAAACTCAGTAGCATATTTGGAATCTTTACATCCCAGTTCACATTGTCCATCTTGCGTAATTTATCTTTGACGGTTTGTACCATCCTCTCAGCCAGCCCATTTGTAGCAGGATGATAAGGGGCTGTAGTCACGTGTTTGATCTTATTTGCCTCCAGAAAATCTTTCATTTCCCTTGATATAAATGGGGTACCATTGTCTGACACTAAAGTTTCACATAAGCCATGAGTTGCAAATAAGTTTCTAAGGTGTTTAATCACAGTATTTGAAGTCATGTTGTTGATTACAATTACTTCAGGCCATCTTGAATAAGCATCCACCACGATAAAGAACAGTTTATTTTGGAATGGCCCTGCAAAGTCCACATGTATTCGAGACCAAGGTTTTGTTGGTGTTATCCATTCATGACTAGTTTTTGGAGGCATGTGTTGATTTTCTGCGCATCGTTGGCAATCTCTGACTAACTCTTCTATATCTTCATTTAGGTGTGGCCACCAAATATAACTTCTAGCTAGTGCTTTAGTTTTTACTATCCCATTGTGAGTATTATGTAAAAACTGTAGTATTTGGGTTCGCAATTGTGCTGGAACCACAACCCGACAACTGTGTAATATGCAGTCTTCCATTAATGATAGATCATTTCTGTGTAACCAGTACACACGAAGTTCACCATCATTTACTTTGGCAGGCCAGCCACATTTCATGTGATGAATAACTCGTGACAGTATTCTATCTTTTTTTGACTCTCTTGCAATTTGTTCTGCTTCCACTGGAAAGTCATCTGGCCTTTCGGCCATTAGAAGAACGTCATACAGCTGAGGCTCAGATTCCTCTGGAACTGGTTGTGGCCAACGGCTCAAACCATCGGCGTTGCCAATCTGAGACCCTGGTCTATATATTATATCATAACTATAGGAAGTTAATGCTATAGCTATACGAGTCAAACGGGGTGACAACATTGCAGGTATCTGCTTTCTAGGATCAAATATACCTAGTAATGGTTTGTGATCTGTTATGATAACAAAATGTCTGCCCATTAAGTAATTGTGAAATTTTTGTAGGCCAAACATTATAGCTGCTGCTTCTTTGTCTAGTTGTGAATATCGTCTTTCATGAGTATGTAAGGTACGAGATCCCATTGCAATTGGGCGCTCTTGCCCGTCCTCCATTACATGAGCAATTACAGCTCCGACTCCGTAGTCTGAACTATCACAGGTCAGTACCAATTGTTTTTCCAAATCATAGTGAATTAATGTTAAGTCACATGACAGTAAGCGTTTAGCGGTGTCAAATGTTCGCTGTTCTAAATCTGTCCAACGCCATTTTTGTGATCGGTCCAATAACCGATGCAGTGGCTCTAATAATGTAGCCTTATGTGGTATGAAACGTTCATAAAAGTTATATAAACCTAAAAATGCTTGTAATTCTGCAATGTTTTTAGGTTCTGGTGTCTTCATTATAGATTCAACCTTGCTAGGAGCTGGATGAATACCTTCAGCATCTATAATAAATCCTAAGAATTCTACTTTATCCTTAGCAAATTTACATTTCGCTTTGTTAAGGCGAAGTCCCGATCTAGAGATTCTATGTAGTACCATATCCAAACGTTGATGCATCTCCCACATAGTGCGGCCACATACTATAATGTCATCTATTAGAACTGCTACCCCAGGAATGCCTGCCAGCAGTGCTGTCATCAACCGCTGGAAAATACCTGGGCATGCTTTAACTCCAAAGGCGAGTCTGTGCACGGTATACAAGCCCTTGCATGTATTTAACGTTAAAAGTTTGGCAGTGTTGTCATCCACAGTGACCTGTGTGTACGCTCGTTCTAAATCTAATGTTGAAAAGAATTTACCACCCGCTATATTTGCAAATACTTCGTTAGCTGTTGGCATCGGATATGTATCAGATTCTGTAGACTGGTTCACAGTACTGCGATAATCACCACATAATCTTATATCGCCATTCCTTTTGACAATTGGTACCACTGGTGTAGCCCATTCTGAGAATGCTGTAGGTTTAAGTACTCCTTCTGACACTAGGCGATCTATTTCTTTTTCCACTCTGTCCTTTATAGCATAAGGAACTGGTCGTGCCTTTAAAAACTTAGGTGTTACCTCCGGTTTTAAGTGAATAGTAACAGGATGTCCACGGTAGGTACCCAGGCCCTCCTGAAATACTTCACTATATTTGTCTATCAGTTTGTTTATATCCTGTAACTCTATTTCAGACACAAAATGAATATTCAGTGTAATTTCAAGTGGCTTCAGCCAATCACGGCCTAATAAATTGGGACCATTTCCTTTGGCTACTATTGCTGTTAGATCACGCTGCAAGCCTTTGTAAATAACCTGAAGCGTAATCCTACCCAGCAGATTAACTGGCGCGTCCGTCCACGTGCGTAGTTTGTATGGTGCGGTATGCAGTATGAGGTGTGGTTGATGCCATCGCAGTTTTTGCCATGTGCTTTCATTAACTAGTGAAAAACTTGCACCCGTGTCTACTTGCATCACCACTGGTATCCCCTCAAGAAGAATTGTCACTTCGTAGGGTAGCACGCGGCTGTTGCTACTGACATTGTAAATTCCATTCAAACGCTCGCCGTGTTCAGTAAAATTGACATTTTGTGTTGTTTTTACAGACTTCTTCTTAATTATGCAAATCTTTTCTATATGTCCCTTCTTTTTGCAAAATCGACATATTGCATCGATAAACCGGCACTCCCCACTGTGATGCCCTCCACAGCGATAACAAAAACGAGTGTTCGTCCTTGTTTGTACTGCATTGATGTCCATTGGTTCTGGCACCGATACTGCTGACAAAGAACTATCGTAAGACGCAGGTACCACTGATGTGAACGATGTTGGCTGAGCAGCGCAAGTTCCCTGCATCATACGCATATCCCTCCCCGCACTTTCCGCGGATAACATTGCGTCAACCACTTCATAATACTGCAAAATGTCTTTTTTTAAAAGTTCGTATTGAAGTTTCTGATCTAACATACCACACACAAGCCTGTCCCGTAACATACGTTCCAAGTCCTTAAAGTTACACGATGTGCTTAATTTCCGTAATTGCGCGATGTATTCAGATGCACTTTCACCCGGTTTTTGATCGCGTTTGTAAAATTTATATGAGGTTGAAATTTCATTACGTTTAGGGCTATAGTGTTTTGTTAAGCACGTAACTATTTCTAAAAAAGTCACTTCATTCGATTTACGCGGCGTTATTAACGCTAATAATGTCTCGTACACTTGCACTCCACACACGGTAAAGAAATTTGCACGTTTTGCACTGTCCTCACTTATGCCATTTGCTTCAAAACAATAATTTAGGCGTTCAATGTAATTGTCCCAGTTTCCGGTTTGTTGATTAAATTCTTGAAATGTAACAGCTCTAGCAGCCCTTATTTCGCCGCTAGTTGCCATTTTTAACACTCGTCGCCACTATTATGTTTAATAAAAGTCTTGATATTCACATGAGAGATCCATTTATTTATTTTTTACTGTCTACCTACTTTTACACACTAAAATATATGAATGAATATATGACAAATAGAAAGGCATCACTCTATATTAAAAGTATATGTAAATTGTTTTGACTGTACATTAGACATGTGTGCCACCACCTTGCGTACGGCGCATACTGTAGAAGATGTTGGTTGAGTTGTAAACCAATTTCTATATTTATAGGCAATTTCAGTATTTTAAAATGACTTAGCTCTTTAAAACCATTCGCTAAATTGTTGTAAAAGGTATAGAACAAATAGATGATGGGGTCTGAAAACAATAAAGGTAGTATTCACATTTTTAAATTCCCGCTATTTATTGCTAGTTTATAATTCACACTTTTAGGTCTTTGAGTTTTGTTTGTCACTATTTTTCGAAGCAAATATAGATAGAGTATATTTAAATACAGTAAGTTAAAAAAGCTTGATATGACACGTCGCCGGCGCCGTCGACTGAAAATTTCAAGCGCGCCCCCGCTGCTGTTTTTCAACGCGCTGCACATGTCTACTATATATATATCAATTCAATCTATCATCATAAATAATTTTTATTTCAGAAACTCCTTACCGAGTGAACAAACAAACAGTCTGTCTTCTACAGATAGCTTTCCCCAATCAGTGTCTTCCAACAGCTCATATCCAACCCAAGAAGAACATTTCACAACACCTTCAAATTTCAAAACACATGCCATGTTCTATGGAGAAAATGATCCAGTTCCAGATTTGGAACAAAATGTAGCAGATTTAATCAATTCCTTGTTTTGGGTGGTGGAGTCTAAAAGATTAGAGAGGTCTAGGGAGAAACTCGAGAAAGTTTCTTTATTATTGGCCCCCTTTGAGAAGAAGGATTTTATAGGTAACTAATAACACTAATGAAGAAAATATCTATCACTTAGAATCTGGCCATTTCTTTCATACATATACCGAATGAAAAATTTACGTCTTTTTCTGATTACGTACATACATACATGTGATTTGTCAGAAAGATTGTCTTGAACAGGTTCAGAAACAGGAATGTTACCTTATTTTGTTTTTGTTTCTGTTTCATTTTGATATCCTGTAAGGTTCAGAAGTGACAATAATGTGCTTAAATATAAAAAATAATACATAAATATACCTCAAATACACATGAAATAGGCGATTATTGCCTATTAATAAACCTATATATAATTCGATGTAATATTTTCATTGAAAGCATTAGATTATATACAGCAACAACACAAAAAAATAGAGAGATTTAATAGGGTTTTCTCTTGGATTAATGTTGTTAATACAAATATTATAAGTAGTTTAGTAATAGATTATTTTGATCCCTGTTGGTTGTGGAAAATTTTTAATCACACATAAGTATTTGTAAAAATTATTGTTTTATTTCTAGGTTTGGACATGGACACGCGTAACAGTAAAAAGCGTTGTATGGGACGAATTACCAAAAATTTGGCTGATTTAACATTGCAGGCAGGATTGGTTCCTGAAAGTTTAAGTTTGTATCATTCATCAGCAGAAATACTAAAAGCTGTTAATGATTGGTTATGGTTGGCAGCAGCCAAAGAAGGTATGTTACTTACTTAACCATTTACTTGCAGATTTCATAAATTGGATAAATTAATCAAAGGTCAAAATTGCCAGCAAAATGCTTGAGTCTCTTTATCTAAAAGTTATATTATATACTTAAAGAATTTAGATTCGCTATAATCAACTTGCGGTCTGTCGAGCTATGTGAGTGGCCTGCTTGGCATACCATATGGTTATATAATATAATAGATTTACATTGTAACACCTCTGATGTTGCAAATGTCTATAGACTGAAATCGCTTTCCTTGAGGTAGCCCGTCAGCCTATCTCCTTATATTGTAGTAGTAAAAAAACACCTGAACAGAATGTTGAGACGCGCGGTACCTAATTAAATACGCCTATGTAACCATGACTGTTTTAGATGATTCTACACTTTTAATTCCAGGTCTTTGTGCAGCATCAGCAATAATCCTTTACCCAAACCTTCGTAGCTCGACACCTCTACAACGGAATGCCAGTCTTCAAGAGAGTTCGCCACATAAAGCCAAAGCTTTATCCTTATTCCAACCTTCAATAGATCCATTTCGAAAGTTCAAAACCTCCTCTCCCTTAAGAACTCCAAAAACTTCTAGTCCCGTAAATCCCTCTGAATTGACACCCACTTCTTCAGAGAGTATCGAGACTTCTTCAAGACAGTCTGAGACTGATAACGCTGATACTGAATCTTTAGCGTCTTCCAGTGACATAGAATATCAAACTCCAAAATCATATTTGGCATCAGAATTACCCTCAATTCCAAAACAAATTCCATCACAGATTAACATTCAGTACTTACTCAATCCCGACGATATAGCACCGAAATATAGAAAAGCAATAATTCACTATAGCAAATATCAAAATGCGGGGATAATTGAAACTGAGGCGTGTTTCAAAGCGGCCCGTATTGCAGTTGAACAGAATAATAGTTTAAACGCATCGAGTTTTCTGCAGAATGTTATTTTTATCAATTTGACTTTGAGTGAACAAGAGAAGATTCAGAGATTTGATACGTTAGCGGAGTTGTATAAAGAAATAGGTAAGACACTAGAAGAAAAATTATTGGAATTACAAATAATCACTCGTTAAATAATGTAAAAAATAAGATACCGAGTCAAAAATTTAAAGTAAATAAATATGTTCCTTTTCAACATCAAATTAAGAGCCTGTATACTACTAATTCAAATCGGTGTTTCACATAGTTTACCCCCGCGCAACCAATGTTTACTTCGATGGGACAGCGCCAATTTAAGGCGTGCGTGCGTGTGGTAAAATATTGTATATCACCGAACATACGCTACATAACATAAATAGGTGTATACGTAGCTAACGAACATTGCACGGCACCGATATCACACTATTCATGCGGCTGAGAACAAGAGGAAGCGAGACAAAACATGATAAAGTGAGAAAAGTTCACGTGGATAATAGGTATTGAAAATTCGACACGAGGTACTAAACATGTTTGGCCTAGTGGTTTTCTAATACTAAGGTAGTGAGGAGGTTGAAGACTCGATCCCGCACACAGGTGGTTTTTTTTTCTCTTTTTGTAACTAATTTTGATACGTTAAACTTTATTCTAATGATATTAGTTTTTAGATGTAAATGTTATAAAAATCATTTCATTGTATTATGGAACAACAATGAATTCATATTATCCCTATTGATATTATAAATGCGAAAGTAACTGTCTGTCTGTTTGTTCCGTTTTCACGGAAAAACTACTGGACCGATTTGGCTGAAATTCATTTGATATATATTTTCGATGCTGAGAATGAACATAGGATGCTTTTATCCCGAAATATGGAATAGTTTCCGGGATAAAAATATATTTGTCTTTTTAACCGACTTCGAAAAAAGGAGGAGGTTCTCAATTCGTCGGAATCTTTTTTTTTTTTTTTTTGCTTTTTTTATGTATGTTCGCCGATTACTCCGTCATTTATGATCCGATTTACGTGATTCTTTTTTTGTTCGACGCGGAATAGCTTCCAATTGGTCCCCTAAAAATTTTACATAGTTTGGCCCAGTAGTTTTCATTTTATGGACATTTTTCATGGAAATAATTTTCACTCCGTTCCATATGTTCGCCGATTACTCCGTCATTTATGATCCGATTTACGTGATTCTTTTTTTGTTCGACGCAGAATAGCTGCCATGTGGTCCCCTAAAAATTTGACATTTGGCCTAGTAGTTTTCATTTTATGAACATTTTTCATGAAAATAATTTTCACTCCGTTCCATATGTACACCAATTACTCTGAGATTTATGATTCGATTTACGTGATTCTTTTTTTGTTCGACGCGGAATAGCTGCCATGTGGTCCCCTAAAAATTTGACATAGTTTGGCCCAGTAGTTTTCATTTTACGAAATTTTTTTTGTTCCGGGTTCTTAGGCATATATTTTTTAAGAAGCGCGGCACCATTTGTAGGTCCACCCATACATAGCTAGACACTAAAAAGTAACAAATAAAATTTAAAAACTTCGTTTAAAAAAACCGACTTCAAAAACTAAAAAACTAAAATGTATAAAATAACTTATTTCTAAAGCTATTATTATTAATATATATTATCTAACACATCTTGAAGTCGGTGCAAAGCAAAACATAAAAATTACTATATTTTGAAAATTACTAAGCACCGACTTTAAGATGTTTTAGATAATATATATTAATAATAATAGCTTTAGAAATAAGTTATTTTATACATTTTAGTTTTTTAGTTTTTGAAGTCGGTTTTTTTAAACGAAGTTTTTAAATTTTATTTTGTTTGTTATCCTTTTACGGAAAAACTACCGAACCGATTTAGTTAAAATTCGGTATAATGGATTTATGTAATCAATATTATGGGTTATCCCAAAAAATGGGGTAGGTTTTTTGTGTTTTTCCATTTTGGTCATTGCAGCCATTTCAGTCATTTCAACCATTTGGGCCATTTCAGTCATTTAGCCATCTCGGTCATTTGAGCGATTTGGGCCATTTCAGTCATTTCGGTCATTTGGGCCATTTCAGTCATTTCGGCCATTTCAGCCATTTCGGTCATTTCAGCCATTTAGGCCATTTCAGTCATTTTGGCCATTTAGGCCATTTCGGTAATTTCGGCCATTTCAGCCATTTCAGTCATTTCAACCATTTGGGCCATTTCAGCCATTTGGGCCATTTCGGTCATTTCAGCCATTTGGGCCTTTTCAGTCATTTTGGCCATTTAGGCCATTTCGGTAATTTCGGCCATTTCAGTCATTTCAACCATTTCGGCCATTTGGCCGAAATGACCAAAATGGCCTAAATGGCCAAAATGACGGAAATGGCCCAAATGGCTGAAATAGCTGAAATGTCTGAAATGGTCGAAATGACCAAAATGGCCGAAATGGCTGAAATGGCCCATTTTTTAGGCCATTTCGGCCATTTCGGCCATTTTAGTCATTTCAGCCATTTCGGTCATTTCAGCCATTTGGGCCATTTCAGTCATTTTGGCCATTTAAGCCATTTCGGTAATTTCGGCCATTTCAGCCATTTCAGTCATTTCAACCATTTAGGCCATTTCAGCCATTTAGGCCATTTCGGCCATTTTGGTCATTTCGGCCATTTTGGTCATTTCGACCATTTCAGCTATTTCAGCCATTTGGGCCATTTCCGTCATTTTGGCCATTTAGGCCATTTCGGTCATTTCGGCCATTTGGGCCTTTTAGGCCAGTTCGGCCATTTTAGTCATTTCGGCCATTTCGGTCATTTGGGCCATTTAAACCATTTCGGCCATTTCAGTCGATTCAGCTATTTCGGCCATTTGGGCAATTTCAGCCATTTCATTCATTTCAGCCATTTCGGTCATTAGGGCCATTTCAGCCATTTCAGTCATTTCAGCCATTTCGGCCATTTCAGCCATTTCAGTCGTTTCGGTCAATTCGACCATTTGTGTCATTCAGCCGTTTGATCATTTAGGCCCGTTCGGCCAAATATATTTTCATATTGGAAACTATCTCATTTTTCGGGATGAAAAGTAGTTCTTGGCCACCCTCGATATTAAAATAACATATGTACCCAGTTTCATCCAAATCGGTTCAATAGTCTGTCCATAAAAGGATAACAAACAGAAAGACAAATATGCTTTTGGATTTTTTTTCGCGGAACCCTAAAAACGTAGCCTAAGGTACTTCTTATAACATCAGCTATCTGCCATTTAAAATTACGTCAAAATCGATCCAGCTGTGTCCGAGATTAGCCGGAACATCCAGACACACAGACAGACAGACAAAAATTCTATAAATAGCATTTTCGGAATCTCATGGTCCGATTTTTTTTTAATTTTTTTTGAGATTCTAAACAGGCACTTCACTTTGCATTTTTGGAATCTCCTGGTCCAATTTTTTAGTTTTTATTTTGACATTACAAACAAACCATTTGTTTATCTGTATAGATAAGAACTTTAAAATAAATTATAATAGATAAAAGATAAAACATAAAAAAATTAGACAGAAAAATGAAATGAGCACTCGAACCATGAACTCTAATCGTACGTGTACTAGTATCAACTCACTCTACCACAATAATATTGGAGAAAGTATTGAAAGTTTTGTAATATTTATAACTCTACTTATCCACGTGTCAACGTAATTTTCTATGAAGAATCATAGATGGCGCTTTCGAATTTTAATGTTACCGGTAAGATTGATTTAAATACGTTTTATTGTCAATAGTATAAAAGTCCAGATGAAATGAAATATAAAAATTTAAAAAAGTATTTTTATTGCATTTTATAAAATTATTTAGGAAGAGAAAAATAGCATTTTATCAACTTTCATATCAAAATAAAAAAATCTTCTAGATCAAGTGAAACTAGTAGGGTTCGAACCCACACAGCTGATTTAGACCAGACCTCTACCGTATACGCCAAACAAGTATAGCGCGACCGCTTCAAAATTCTTGTTATTATTGCTCCTTCGTTTATTTAAAATTATTTTTCAATGGCGGTCGCGGAGCAGAGCAGCGCGTGCAGTTTAGACGAAAGCCTCGGGCGTTATGATAAATTCCATACATTGGGACCGGCAGGCGGGATTTTTGCAGTCATTTTTAATAAAATAATTAATTACTTCCAAATTAAGTTAAGTAACCCAATAAAAGATCTATAATTGAATTTGTTATAATATAATATGTTACTGTTATTTATTTTAGCGATGTACGATTAACAGTAATAACAATAACCAAGATTGAATAACTCGTTTAGAGGTTACTTTGCAATTATTTTCTATCGAGAAAATTTATCGTAAATGCGTTCTGAGTACAAAGTTTACGTCAGAAATATGATCAAGATTGACATATATTTTTTTCACCGCAATAAAGTGTGTATAACTACTGTAAAAATGGTTGAGAAAATGATCTAAAAACGCATTCTGTCAGTTATCACCTTGTTAAGTATGAAGTGTATCTGTATTAATTGTCTTGGTTTAACTTTATGGTGAATAACTTTCATGAATTCATTCAAGTCACAGTTGTTACGAAACGAAAATTATGAAATTGATATTAATGACATGTATCAAAGTAGAACTAACTATCAAAGCAGCACCTTAAAATAATAAGATTTTCATTCCGTATACTTTTCCCATAAAGCGGCACTTGCCCTATTCCTAACAGCTATTGTAGCGTAGCTTCACTAACTCCAAAGACTACTGTAGCTTACCTTTAGCTAACCTATAAGATAGTTTGCATCATTTGTTTTTTAAAGGTTTTCTTCGCAAAGCAGCTTTCTGCCAACGTTTAGCGGCCACAAGGCAAGTTAGTCCGAACAATCCTAATCCTGACTGGCAGCAGTGTTACTATCTCATGCTGCACAGTTTTCCCGGTCACAAATTGAGTTTGGATCCGAACTACGTTGTTCAACATCAAGTTGGTAAGTTTTAAACTTGTCAAATGTCACTATGTAAATTTATAAACACTAATTTATGTATGTGTACAGTATGCACAGAACCTTAAGGTTCTTCTGCGCTTCGAGTGAAGTTAGTTTCGTGAGTCTATGCAGGTTCTGTCAAATGTTAAATTTATTTACACCTTGTACCACCACAACCTACCAATGTTTGTCCGAAAGAGATGGCATGCAAGTCCGAATAGTAGCTAAGCGAGAGCGCAATATCCTCCCATCTCAACCTTATCTGTGAGACTTATAACTGGGTGTTATAAAATTTCTCCGAGGTTCGCAACGCGTTAGCGACACTCTGGTGTTGCAAACTTACATAAGCGACGGTAACCGCCTTCCACCAGGCGGGCAGTTTGCCTGCTTCAGGCAATTAAAAAAACTGTACTGAGCAATGACGCGTACGAACTTCAAGAGCACATATTTAAGTTAAGTACAAATATTACTAAGTTACAATATTTAAGTTAGTTATGATTATTTATGTATCTATTGCCATTTTTCTGCACCACCTATTTTGCCTGATTCAAATTTTTCTCATTTAGGTTGCCTGGAAGAGGTCGCTTTGAGCGATAAAGCCGCCTATTGCATTGCCTAGAAAATATTGTAAATATGGTCTGTGTCTGTAATTCTATATTTTGGTCTGCAATAAAGTGTTATCTATCTATATTTTATATGTACATAATTTAAATTTAAACTACGGTATAACGCTCGATACCGACCCACTCTATGCAAAATTTATCTCGATAAAGTTGTCTGGAAGAAATCGCTAGTAGCAATATCACTGCCGATTGTACAATTTAAAATATTGTTAATACTGATGTAAATTGCTTTCTTGTGTGCAATAAAGAAGTTATTATTATATTCATTTTATATTTTACTTGGAGCGTTTTTATTTACAAATCTTCATCATACCACGGGATATGAGCAAAACCTAATACATCTTGATGACTTAATAGTAAAGATTTTGTGATTCATTCATTCACTGCGTAGAATGTTGTTTACTGAGTGACCTGCAGTACGTAGAGTGGAGAATGTTACTTTCTAGCTCAGCTACTATTCGGACTCACTTAATATCTTTCACACTATCAGGTATAATAAAAGTTAATACTTGACTGCACCTGCATATACTCTCTTTAGAGGCGTTTAAATTTACACTTTTAATATGGATTCCCTTTTTTATAATATTTCCCCATAACTGTTTTTTTTGGTAATGCAGTAAGAATTCCTAATAAAAAATACTTTTAGGTTGGCCAGCCCTTCAGATCCAATTACTTCAAGAATTAGTTGTGGCTTCGCGGAGAATGGGACATCCCGCGTTAGCAACAAGGCACATGACCTTTTTATTGCAAACCATGTGGCCACATCTTTCGAAGCAAGAACATAAAGACTTGGCGATACAACTACAGGTAACAGAAGCTGTAATAATACATTTATTTGACTTTCCTTCAACATAAGTTTTCTGTACATTATTTGACACATAGGAATTATATAACATTATATATTTCACATGTCGCTCAAAAATATTCATGGTGGTAATATCACATTGCAATGACTTAGAATCAAATACTGGCTGATGACCATCACACACAACTTAGAAAGTTTCCTGACCTAGCTTATTGTTCATAACCAATATGGGAAACTCCATCTTACTGTTTCTGTGGGTAACAATTCAAAATCGGCTTCGTATTGTAGTTACTTTGACACTCCATGATGTTTAGAATGTAATGTTTATACGATCTGAGTGATAATTTGTTTTCAGATCTGAGTGTAATTATAATCTTTTTTAACACACGCGAGATACAGGCATGTTATACTAAGGCAGTTTCCTACATATAGAGAGGTTTTTCTGTAGCAAAAGGTTCTGTGTTTATGAAAACGGGTAAAGAAAGGAACCATAATAAACACTCCACTTTCGTATGGAACAGGCTCTTTCAGCGCAATGCGAGGGTGGGCCGGTGCCTCTAGTATTGGAAACAGGCGAAGTAATCCCTCCCGCGAACTTGACCCACGTGCCCCAGTGCACGTGGTTCACGCCCCGTCCACTTCCGCCGGCGCGTGCTCCACACCTGATCAAATCGAAGACTCAGAACTGCCCCTTTATATTCACGCCTATACATTTCGGCACGTTGGAACGGAACGCCAAGAAAAATGAGGGTAAAATGGGTAAGTTTGAAATTAATCTAAAACCCGCAATAGTTAGCTTGAGACTTCGCTCGGATGACGTAAACGCGAGGTACTGACTCGAACGTGAACGTACGCATCGATGGCGAGGGCGGTAAGAAGTCGGGTGTCTGGGGGGAGCGCGCACTCCGCTCAGGTCTCAAGTTAACTCTTGCGGATAATTCCCATTTTTCATTATTACTTCTTTTTATTAGTACATTGTACTTAAGTTTTATTGTAGTAACTTTATTATACACATAAAACATCAAATATTTACCATTTTATTATTTATTCTAAATTCACGGTTAGGAACATAGCGAACGTGGTCAAACATGAACTAATTTATAATAAAAATAAAGCTCTTCATTATTTGCAAAAGTTCGTTTCAAAAGTTTGACACTTACATATTAATAAAAATATATTGTAGTTTTGGAATTTTGGTTCAATTGAGTAAACAATATAGGAACTGAAATCTAGAATGCTTGGCTATGTTGAAACTTGAGATAATAATCTTTCCAAATATAAGAGTATTTTATATCTACCTACATCAAGTAATTTTTTAATTCAGACAGATCATTTCAAGTTTGGATTTAACGTTAGTTTCGTATTTTTATATACTACGGATTTTAAACTGCTACTTTTAGGTCGTAACAAGGAAACTAGAAATATAAAGCATGATATACTACAGCATGTATACTACATTTAAATTTTAGTCGATTACAGTGTTATTTGCTTTTACAGAATACCTCTGGGTAGAGGACGACATATGCGAAGTTCAATTGAAATTAACAAACCCATTGCCTTTCGAGCTAAAAGTATCAAACATGCGCCTACTCACTTCAGGCATAGTATTCGAATCGATTCCTGAAACAATAATCTTACCGCCCGATTCACCAACAACAGTAAATCTGCACGGAACACCCAAAGAAGTTGGTGAATTACACATTCTAGGCTATTCTACGCACACTTTAGGGGTAAAGTCTAATTGCAGACTCAAAAATATGCCAACGCCCCACAAATTTCCAGCTTCGTATATCATTGAAGTGATTCCAAGTTTGCCTACAATTACTATTGAGACGACGGTGACGCCATCTGGTAACGTAAGTGTTTCGAGTTCGGAAAATGTGGGTAGTACAACAAATATTTCTCTATATAACGGCGAGAGTACAGACTGTACTATAAGGATCACTAATACTAGTAATGTGGCGATTGAATATCTAGATTTAGCTATACAGGTGAGTGAATCGGAAGGATTTGCCTTCCGTCTGTTTTTTCTTATTTCTGTATTATTTATTTGTTTTATACTGACCACTGATTAAAGTTTTAATTGATTTATCAATTGACACATCAACATATGTTCCCATTAAAAATTCTTTTGAGCAGTCGCTTCCCCACTAGTAATGAAATAATAATCTGTTACCTTAAAATAGTGCTACCTATTGCGATAATTCAATCAACCGCTAATTGAAGGACTCTCACTCTTTATTCAATTTACTCACAAAAATAAATATGTTTAGTAATCAATCGACGCCGCCGTTTAACTTGCACTTATTCTATATAAAATACCTGTTTCGTTTTCACTGCTTCACTGTTCCTCACTCTCCGAGTTGACATTAGTAAAATTTTATCCAAGAGACACGCCTACATTGTAAGCTCTAAAGTATAGCAACAAGAATTCTCAGAATGCCACCTGCACGCAGTAACAATAGAACGGATTAAACTTGTTTTATCAACTGGGCGGTATTATAAAGAAATTCCTCACAATTTCCGTTAATAATGTATATACAACAAACCGCAAAATTTACGAAATGTGCACACGCAGTTTTCGACATTATAGTCGTTAAATTACAAATCCAGTTCCAGTCACCTAGAATTGAAGATTATCATTATAGTCCGCAAGAGTTAACTTGAGACCTGAGCGGAATGCGCGCTCACCTCCCGAAGGCGGCCTTGCCGTCGACGCGTACGATCGAGTCAGTACCTCGCGCTTAAGTCATCCGAGCGAAGTCTCAAGTTAACTCTTGCGGGTTGTAATGTCCTTGACTCTACTTAACACTTTCATACTTAGCGGATTTCTGTTGTAGTCAAACATGGATAACCAACTTCAATCAAAGATATTCCAATACTCAAATGACGACATACAGTCTCAACTACCGATAGCTCCAAACGATATGGCCACCATTGCTATAAAATTGTACGGGGAAGCAGATTTCTTGGATCTGGGAGGAGTAGGGGGAGAGAATCTATTTCCAAACAGTTTGACGTCTAACTATCCATCAAGAGTCGGGTCTCCAGTTCCCAATGCCCAAAACTCTCTTCCCACGCAGGGGTCGAATCAACATACTTCGCTTAGTAGCGGATTGATACCTAATAGAACTTCTGGAAGTTTTAGGTATGTTTCTAGTTTTACACATATTTTTTTCTTCTTCTTTGCTTCCGCTTAAGGTGGTTCGACTCTCACATGAAATCAACAATGCAATTTCATACCCTAGCAAGTCAATTTCAGTTATTTTATACCACAGCAAGAAAATGTCACGAACTTGGATGATATACCATTTCAAATCTATTTTTTCAACTTATTTGAAGTGATAACATACATACAACATATGGCAACACTAGCTGCGCCCCGCGGTTTCACCCGCTGGGTGATGGAAAATCGATATATTTTGAATGATTCACACTATATCTTTATAAATTATAACCTATGTGTTATTCTTACAATTTACAATAATATAGCTTACACATCAGAATGTGTAAAATATTGTAAAATTTATCAAAATCCATTCAGTAGTTTTTGCGTGAAAGAGTAACAAACATACATTCATACAAACTTTCGAAATTATAATATTAGTAGAATATATGATATAGTCCTTACATATCAGCATATACCTAATAGATTACAACATCTTATACTGTGAAACAATAGACATAGGTAAAACTATTTTAATATATCACTGTACCCGACGATGTTTAGAAATGCCTAGAGAAATAATTCAATTTTTAGATCTACAAATTCACATACAACAAGTTGGTCAGCGCCGATCTCGGTTATGCCGCCCTCTAGAGGCCGACCAGTAGAATCTCAGGTAATTACTTTAAATATCTAAAAATTTCTTCCATTATAATCAAATAACTCCTATTACACTCTCCATATATTCAATGTACTCTGTGTATTACACCAAGCTGACACCGAGCAAGTTATGGTTCAACAGATAGACATTTTTATTGAACCATTCTCATTACGCCGAGGGGTTAATTAGTATTGAAATATAAGTAAAAAAGACTGAGCTCTCCGTTTGTATGAGTCATCCAAAACTATTACATTTTTTTATATGTTGGTACTGATATTTCTGAAATACGTACATATCAAGGGCTTCATAACAAATGCGCTTATATGCAAAAAAACATTTTTTGTTTGTTTACTAAAATCTATGCATGTTACAATTTAGAAAGTCTTACTTGTATGCAAGTGTACCTAAATAAAGGAGTAATCCAAATTTTAGCCTTATACAATCAACTGGTTTTGTTTTATTCACATTTTGTGCCTTGTGGTAAAACTGCACTTTTGTCTATACGCCCATGTGTTATGAAGCCCTCGTGCTTCTAAAAATTTCATGTAGAGCAAACTTTGCCACCAGACTTCCATTGTCGTAGTTTGGATATTCTAAATAACAATGATTATTTTTCTTTACAGCTAATCATAAGGTATTCAGGTGGCACAAGCAAAGAGATCCATTGTCGTCAATCAACATTGCAAATTAACTTAGAACTCCTACCAAGTGTATCTATAACACATTGGGACGTATTACCAGCTGAAATGTAAGTTATTGTATACATAGTCTCACATACACAAAGTAATACTATTGCCAAAAGGAAATTAAGGGAATACAATACATGATGTCTAACACAATATCTTTTGAAAAGCTTCCTGAATTTTATTGTTAAATCACTCATAATCGGTGCAAATAAAATTTAGTTTTTCAACAATACCTCTTAAAGTGATATGTGTAATATAATGTTACATAGTTTATTAGTTCATTGTTAAGAACTCTTAAAACTTATTCAGAGTACTTACAAACAACCAGATATATATGATACTAAAGCAAACAAATAAATATAAAGAAAACACTATTACTTATTACATCGCATAAATTCCTAACTATTTTTAGAAGCCTAAATGAAATTATTAGCTTAATTCGTGAAAGTAACATAGCTACACAGTAAAGGGTTTTTCATAAAATACAGCAATGCTCACTTCTCCATCATAACCGCAATCTTCTATTAAACCATTTCCTTCAAAATACACATGATAATAGAATTATTAATTACTATTACCACATTGTATTACTTATCTCTGCAGACCGTCCCAATTGTATCTTGTGTTGGACGTGACAAATTTATCCTCTGAGGAAATGGATTTCCATTACGCCCCGAGTAAACACATACTCATCGAAAGCAAGGAGTCTTGCAGAGTGCCCGTGCCATTGGACAGGTGCCCATTTAACACTACGCACGATAAGGCTATAGAAGAGGGTAAGCTTAATGCAATTATAGAGCAAAAGGTTAATATTTCAACATTTCCCTACTATTTTTAGATAGATTTATTTAAATATTTGCTTTAACAGACTTTCAGCAGATTCAATCAAAAGTGGACATTCTTAAACATCAGCTCATGACACCAGTAACAACTCCAGCGCGTGCCATTAGTATCTTACAAAGCCCAAAATGCTCCGTTAGCCGTTCCACAAGGCGACCGCGGTCGTTGTGGCCGTGGCGAAAACGTCACTTATGACGTCATCATTTTCGATCACACAACGCTCACAACGACCCATAATCAAGAGGAGGATCGAATAACCGTTCCACTTGGGTTTACGATTGTAACACCGGCAAGCAAGTGAAACCGGAAATATCGCGGTCGTGAACGTGGTTGTTGTGAGTCTCTAATGGAACATAGCCCTTGACGATAAAACAAGAAAAATCTTTTCGTCAAGTTCCGAATCGTTAATATATTTTTTAATATAAAGTTAGTCGCCAATGGACTTCTTATAATAAGCGAAAAGTCACATTTCACTAATTAAAGGGTTTTCTTACACAAATGTGTAATTAATTATATCTTAATAAATATAACATCATGTCATTATCATGACAATATATAAATATATTCTTTTATTAAATTGTGCTTTGTTTGAAATTCAATTTCTAGAAACAATTCGTTCTCAGTTTTCGCTTAAGTTCTACGGGTTAATTGTATACTAAACAAAAATCTTAAAAGTTGCACAAGGGCGCCGGTATGGGCTTGCCTTGCTTTGCTTAGTAAGCTCTTTGTCCAATAATGGACACCGAGTTGATTCTACTTAGAGTCTGTGAAACTAAACTCATGTATCCTTCTTCAATACAAAAAAAATCTAGTGGTGTCGCTCGTATTCGCTCGTTGATCCATGGTCCAAGATCCTCTCCTAATCTGCCTAACTGAAGAGTCAGACACAAAGAGCTCTTTATTAATGTCTTTTAATTTTCGTTTGCAACTAGGTTCTGAGATAACAGAATCAAAATCGACCAATACAGGCTCGTCAACCAACAGTCTTGAGCTAATGTGTTCTGAACATATAACAAACAACACCGAGCTGCGATGGCACCTAATGCACTCCGACATAAGTGGTAGGGCTTCAGTGAAGGGCATCACCCTTTCACAAGCCATGATGGACATTGTTCGCATGTCGCCTTTGAATTGGGGTAAGCATTTCAACTTTAAGAAAGCATTTGGAGTACATTTGTCGCGCCAATGTGACGAAATTTATTTATTAACATATCGTCACCAATACGATAGCGTTGTACACATAATATTCATTATAGATAGGTATGTATATACATATTCATTCGTCATAACATATAATTCTAGTGAAAATATAAAATATTCTTGTGAATTCAGTCACAGTACAGATAAAAATGTCAATTTGTTGACATATCTTGTTCAATGTTCTCAAGGCCTGTGTCATTAAGGCGCCTTATTAAGTAAGTTGGTCCTGCCGAATGGTACTACGAACATTTTTAACTTCAGTACAGTTTTTATTCGTGCAGTCATAAGAGGCGATAAAACAACCCACAGCCAGGTGGTAGGGTATTTGCCCGTTGGGATGGCTACCACCCCTGGTCTAGTGTATGCCGCCATAATAATCTTGAGTTGTGTTTGGTATTAGTGGCCAGATCTCAGTCTCCCTGAAGAGAGCAGCTGCGCATTTGTATCACCTTTGGTGCTGCAAATACCCATAGGCGATGTTAACTGCTTTCCACCAGGTGGGCCGTCTTCCTGTCTGCTGAACTCATGCAAGAAAAAAAAAGTTAGCTTGGAGAAGGTTTTGCCCTTGTAGTAGTATATGTTTCCCGGCACGGATTTTGAGCGGTTGACGGAATAGTAGGGATTGCTTTGCCCGTTGAGCGTAGCCTGTATGATGTCATTTTTCGACATATCGATAATGTTGTTTTTTGTCCCTTTACTCACATGAAACAATAAATCGTACTTCACTTTGTCACTGCTCAAAAGTCTTACCGGGGATTGGACTTGTAAGCGAATGATGCGATAGTGCGAGTGTGACAGTAGATAGCGTGATGGATATGGTTCATTTTGGTTTTCGTTATTGTAGGAATATACATTACTACAAATGCAAAAACATCTGCGAGCTGATTTTTGTATTAAATATCTATAATTATACTTGCGATCCGTTAAAAATACAGATTCTCAATTACAGCTTCACAACCCTATTTGTTAAGGCAGCCTCTCTCATCTTTAAACCCGATGTTATCATTATATAGATGCACATTTTATGTAAACGTTAACATGGAGTTTTTGGCGGAAACTGAAAGGAGATGTTGTGCTGTGCAGTTTTATTTTCTAAAAATGTGTAAAATTACTCTAAAATGAACAATAGTTGTAGGATATTGATAGTTTTTGAGTAGTAATTATGTGTTTTATGAGAAATGTGAACTGTATTCTCAAATGTGGCCTTTTGAGTTGTCACAAGAACTCCGTTGAATGGCAGTAGTTGATTACCTACAGTTCAGCTGTGCTACACTATGTGTAGTACTTAAGAAAATGAAGGAACTATTTTGTAAACTTAGATCTGGCCTAAAGGCCTAGCTGCCAAGCCATAAACCTAAATGAATAATAAAGAAAATCTAATTATCTTTGGCATTTGCCTCGGAACGGAAACTAAAAAACCAGTCTGCCTTAAAGAGTTGATTAATCACAAGACTTATGCTGGTGTGCACCGACGGTTAACCAAAAATAATCACTGTTTTTCCATACATTTTTGGCGATTATTTTATTTTGACCATCGGTTAAAAGTCGGTGCACACCAGCCTTAGACTGCCTAAACGCTCACTTGATTGAAACTGTGTACTTGCACTTTTAAACAGTCCTATATTGATAAGGAATATATGGTTTTGGCATAAAATCAATACATAGCCTACTGAATTAGAAGTTCTAACTAGTTGATATGTTTAATTTCAGAGGTGAGCGTGAATAGTCAATGTATAAAGCCGCAAGAGGAATACAACTGCTCGGCCGGCGAGTGCCTCTCCCTCGGCGTGGCCGTTTGGAATCACCTGAACCGCCCTCTGCACAAACTGTGCCTCTCCGTGCAATTCTACCAGGATTACAACAACGGAGTTTTGAGCTACAAGTTGGACAATCGCGTCGCTACCGCCGGAAACAATAAGTCAGTTGTTATATGTTCTACATAATTTGTTTCTCAATCCAGAACTTCGATCTTTATATTTTTGTTTTTTTTTGAAGTGATAACTTCTTACGGTAGGGTAAACCGCTTCGTTACGTAACGCGTTACGGCGCCAGTCTGTCTAGCTTCCCTTTTTCTCGCGCATACGCCAGCGGTAGGCAGGCTCCTCCTCTCTAATTCTCTCCTCTTCTAATGCATATATTCAAGAGTTGTAATTAAGAATAAAATATTGTTACAAGTTGCAGAACTCGAATTAAAATAATTATAGAGTTTATTAGAACTATACAAACACATATAAGACAGGTACAAATATAATAACACGCGCAAAGTCCGTCACTAAATAGATTACCGAATGCACACAAGTCTTGCTTCGCTTGTGGTTATCGCTCGATTTCCTCATCTCTCAGTTAGGCATTGTTTTATACTGTACCGATGCAATGTGTCTCCCCGGCCGATCGGACCGAATTTCTTAGAATCAGCTTGTATTTTGAATCCGAGACACTTGGCAGTGATCACAATACCATAATAGGCCGTAAAAAATTACAATACACAATGGACTGTTTTTTTAATCACAACTTTTAAACACACAGTGAACAAAAGAAGTACAAATACCATAATAAAATGCAGGTGTGAATTTGTCTTTGTCGGTCGTAACAATATATTTTATAATCAGTAAAAGATTTTATCAATAAACAACCTTTCCTTAGATTATCATAATCGATAAACCTGTTTTAGGGTGGTGTTAAAAACTCTAGCGGAATCGGCGAAAGCGTACCACGAGTGTACTGTCGTTTTCCTAACACCCGGTGAATATAAAATCGATATACAGTGTTCCACAACAGAGCTGGTAATTGAGGATGCTGTTACGAAAGAAGAGAACTCACTCATACAAACATGTACGGGAGAAGTGAGCCATGTATGGCGATTTATACCACCGGTAGCGATAAGTGTAACTGATTAATTTCATACACGCTGATATTTTCAAAAATACATATAAGTGAAAGAGACCAATGGCCTGTTCCAATATCTCACTATTCACTTGCCTTGATATTGGTTGATATTACTTGTACAGAGTTTACCTCAAATTTTAACCGTACGTAAGGCATATGAAAGGTTGGATATTGGAACTGACCGTAATACACCATGATTTTGCAGTAAAAAAATATTTTCCCTTCTCTAACTTAAAAAAATCTGATTAAACTACATTTTGACGGTTTTCAACTGACTGAACTGAAGACGGCATTTGACAGTTGGACAAATGTCATCTTTGTCGTCCGTAACCATGGCCACTGAAAAGCGGCCGAAACGTCGGATAGACCAAAATCAAATAAATTACCGCGCTCAAAGCCGTTAAAACGTAGTTTTGTCATGTATACAAGTCGCGAAAACTTAGAAAATATTATAAAAAATTCTAATTCTATTGAACCCTGAAAACTAAATTGAACATAGTTTAAGTTGGATCCTTTATATTGTGGCAGTACGATATTGTGGAGTAGAAGCAAAAAGCACGCCCTTTGTCACCGAAAACTAATGAGCGTTAGACAATTTGCTCATCCATGGCCGGTTCCTGTATCTTATTGTTACGAGGGACTCGAATTAAAATGCCGTTAGAATTATTATAGAGGTTATTAGAACTATACAAAAACGTATAACACAGGTACATATATAACTGAGCACAACAAATCCAAACGTAATGCAAAAGGTCGTAATTCAATAAAAAGCGCAAAATGTGCTTCTACAGATCTGTACGTGGAATAGGTCTTTGTCGGGGCTCAGGTTGTAACATTATTATTCATTTATCATGAGCTTGCCTTACCATCGATTGAATTTTGACATGACATGATACCTGTATGGAGTTTGTGAAATTTTAACCGATAGTAAGGCAAATGAATGGTCAGTAAGATATAGGAATCGTCAATCCAGTGTTTTGAATTTAAAACGATGTAAATTAGTTTTTCTAATTGTATTGATTTATGAAACGTCAAATAATCTGTACCTATGTATTTGCATATACAATATTTAAATTTTGAGTAAATATTACTATTTCATAAAACGCAATTTGTTTTATTATATGTATAAGTATTTATTTTCCAATCACTGTTACTTTGATGTATTTACAAAAAAAAATTTTGTATCTGATAATAATTATAGAAAAGACAATGATCGATGACAAGTGTGTTAACATATAAAAAATTTAAGTGTTACTGTAATTTAAAATAACATTAACTAAATATTTACACTTCTCTGCTGAATACATAAGAATAAAAACCTAAACTGCGTTTTATTTTCTACTTTAGCAATGTTTTCATTAACATTAAAATGATATATTCTATTACTAGTTGTTCATATAATTATGTTATATTTAAATAAATAATGAAAGGAAAACCATTTGAACAATCGTCAAATGAAGACCAGTTAATATTATTACAATATTCTTTTTACAACTCTCAAAATGAGTAATAAGTATATCATCATAAGTATATCTTAAACTTATTAAACATAAACAAACAATAACTATTTATAATCAATCAACTAGCGTTGTGTTGTTTTTAAGCTAATTCTAAATAAAATTCCAGAGAAACGAATAAACAAATATGCTAAAATTATCATTTATGATTAGGCATTGTATAATTAGTAATTCTCACTTAAAAAGCATTTGTTTTGAGATAACAAAGAGACAGTTGATTTTTATTTATAACTATAGCAAAATGTTTACCTCGCATTCTGACATCTCTCTTTTACATAAACACCTAGCCCAAGGTTTATCTTCCTATTTTTTTTAAGCCCTTGGATATTAGGTAACTTTAGAATCACTAAATTATTTACTTCAAAATTTTCTTATCTACTTAAGTTTAATACAGTTTCATAATAAGTTTTAAATACATACTTGTTATCCCTACCAAGATGACATCCCAATATTCTGTTATATCATGATAAAAGGATGCTAATAACTGTGGAAAAAATACGCTTCTTTATTGGTAAAGTGTCACCCCCTACCCCCTTAGCTTTTACATTATAGGGTAAAAATTACAATACACATTTCATATATACATACATAAAAATATATGTATTTATGTATGTATATAATATGTATTGTACTGGGTACATTATTATATATTGTTGTTTATAATGATTAAATTATCTTATATATTACCCATCATCATCCGAGCGTTAAATCCTGGTTGCGTTCGGAGCTTTAACTCCGACGCCCGGGGTCCGCTTTCCTACTTTTTCTACTCCAATTCACGCGGTCTTGAGCATCCCCCATTTTGAGACCATTATCTTTCACAGTGTCAATCCAACATTTCCTGAACCTTCCCCTTCGACCGGGACCTGGCGGAGGCGGCATGGCTAGTCATTTGTTACCCACATAATTAGCAAGTCTCCGTAAAACGTAGCCGTACCAGCGTAAGCGACACCTTATCTTATACATTACTATTTATTTATTAATTAACTAAAATATTTTACTAGTGCTGGCTTAGTATCTACAAAAAAAACGCCATAAGCGACAAGACCGCCCATTGTACTTGTATATTAATGTTCTTGATTTTATATAGTATTTTTGTATAATAAAGTATACTAGTGGTCGCCCGTCGTATAAATTCGACATTAATATATTGTAATCAAAAACTATTTTCGCCAAGGCTGCACTGTTGATTTGATTTTAAACAAAAGAGTATGTATTATTTGCGTGATTGTGTCATGGTTGTGTGTAATGTTTGTTTTATTGATTTAATGTATTTTTATGCATAATTTAAAATATTAAAATTCCTCCCTTCTTCTCTATATAAACTATAACTGAGCGAAATTTCGTACTCCGTCCGCGCAACTTCGTTAAATAAGTGAGTTATTAATATATCTTACAAGAAGCTAAGACCCGGTTTGTTAATTTTAAATATTGGGAGATTAAATTCCTTCTCTTTTAATTACTCTACGGATAATAAGATTATTTTTGTTCAACAGATTTAAACGTCGGATTTGCTTTCTAAGAAACTGACTATATTGTGTCGCTTAATCCTATAACAAGTTAACAATACCTAGAATTAGTGAGTGTCATTAGCGCGGCAAAGTTTCATTGTCTCCCGCGGTTTGACGGGGTTGTTAGGACTCGGGTAATCCATTTTTACGTAATGACTTTACAGAATGCATAACATTTGTACATCTTAGCAAAACTATTATCGCTAGAGTGAATTGGTTTTTTTCATGAATAAATTCAATAAATCCCCTTGCTTATAAGCCGGATTTTTGATATTTTACTCTCCAATATTTATTATATTTTATCTCCCATTTCGCATATTGGAAATTTATTTTTATATGGTTGTTATTCTAAATTTTAATAAGTAGCGAGACAAATCGACCGTAAAATTTGGGTATTTGCCATAAATGTATTGTACATATCGTCGTCGTCTGTATATAATCTTATAGTATATTTTTTGGTGATTATCTTTATACAATTTATAATTTATCGACCAAAATGTCAACAAAAATTGTAGTTACAAGATCCTGCACTGATGCCGAACGATATGAGTTAAGACTTTTCTAAAATAGTAAATAAAAGATTGAATATTATATTCTAAACTTCTTTTTAATCAACATTTATGTCTTTACAATAGATATTACTTTTTGGTATACAGCTGTACGTTTCGTCACTATATTTACCACTTGTCTTTGTCCAACATTAACACTATCTACAAAATTCTTTTTCAAAATTAACATTTGGTTTTATTTTTAATAATCACTTATTGAATAAACTATCACAATTATTTATTTAATCATTTACATCTTATTAATGAGTTATCCTAAATATGGAATACTGTAAGCGTCTTTTCGGTTTAAAATAAATCTAATTTACATTTCAGGATCACGTCTGGCCGTTAGTCCACTCGCCTTCCATTCGCCATACAGAGAAAGCATAGCTTAGCTTATCTTGGGCAAGATATTTTCCATGGTCGCTTCCTGCGTCGCTGTTATTGTCGCTGCTACCGGCTGAATCACTGTTCGATAAAATTTGGTACAGAAACTCAATATACTGAGTAGCTAGCTGAAGCGTCTGTATCTTAGATAATTTATCACTGGGAAGTGATGGAATGATCTGTCTTAAACTAGCGAAAGCTTCGTTCAAACTTTGCGTTCGCTGCCTTTCTCTCACGTTTGCCATTACACGTTGAATCTGTAACTCTTCAAATGATTGTGTTTTCTTTCGAGTTGATTTCGATGACTTTTTCCTAGATCGTCTTTGTTCTTCAGTCTCTTCTTTTCGCTCTTCCACTCCTGTATATGTTGGTACTTCACCTAATTCAGGCATATCCGAAGTATCATAAAAACTCCTTACTCTGTCCTGTGAGTTGGAGTCGTCGAAATAAAAATTTCTGGGCATTTGTCTTTGTCGCTGATCGATGAACTGTTGTTCGTAAGGGGGATATAATGGCTGTTGGTATTCTCGCTCTTCATTTTCGAAATTGATGTGTGATTGCCACACCTGCTGCTGCAACGGCCGCTCAGAGCCATTGCTAAGATCCATGAGGTGCGTCGGCGAAGACGGAACAAATCCAGAGGCTTCTGTGTGTCTCTCAACTTCTACAGGTACGTATCCATAGTACTGCTCCTCGTCTTCGTGATACTCCAAATCTTCCTCACGTTTAATCGGCACTGTTATTCTATTTTCACAACTTTCGTAATTCATAATTTTATGAATGGAGGATGACGCGTCGTTATGTCATGCGCGCGTGGAGATCGCAGTCGGACTGCAGCTGCGGACCGAATGCGGCGAGTCCTGCGCTGCGCCGGCGTCGCGGCCCGCCCCTACCCGTCCCTTCATTGACAAGATACAAAAAAATAACCATCTCCATAACGTCGTAGCTCCATTGCACCTCCCAGCGCGCCGCCTCCTGCGTGCGCGCGGGCACGGGCATGTGCCAGAAAGAGATGGTAGATATTCGATTCATGTTGATCGTTTTCTGATTCTGTTTATCTTGTCCATCATCTTTGAAAGTTTCAACCGTATTTACTATCATATATATAGGTGTATATGGAGGTTGAACGGTCGCCATTAGCGGGTCGCATCGCTGAATGCACATCCTGTGAGAGATGTGTGACTGCATTGAATCCTGTATTAAATTTTGGTGTTGCAGTGATAGCATTCAGATTTCAACACGTTACTTAATAATATAATAAGCTTAGTACTTAACTTATGTTCAATAAAGCAAGTTACATTTTATTTTTTGGACCTTCAACATTTTAAATCTTTCAACGGTTTGTTTTGCTTTTATTTCACCTTTGACGCGTTATAAGGCGCCACCCTTGTATGTTTTTTGTGAAGTCGCGTCGTCCTGTCGCCTCGTCACTAAAAATACCCGTGACGCAATCGGGCAAGTTGGTCCCACGGCCCCAGAGCCGCCTTCGATGATGCCTCGGTTATTATAAATATTTAATATATTTATCTGAAGCTATAATAACAAACGTGGCCATAGGAGTCTGCGTTATGTTAACCGCCACTGACACTTCGGGGGTTTGTCTTATGTTCATTGATTAGACGGACTAACAAAGACAAAATTAAGCCCATGACATTGTCAAGATGTAACCATGACACCATCCCAGATGATGATTTTTGGAATGGAAGATATAATATTCGCCCAGTAAGAGCCTGTCCGCACAGCGATTTTTCACAGCACGATTTTTTTCCCGTAATTCTGTAACACATTGAATATTATAGGAGTATCCGCACTGGCGATAAAAAATCGCGCGAGAAAAATTCTGTGACTTGATGCAAAATGCGAAATTTAAATCGCGCGAATAAAAATCGTGCTGTGAGAAATCGCTGTGCGGACAGGCTCTTAAGAAAAGTTAGTCTGAAGAACTTCTAAATCTTCTTCTAATCACAGTGCTCACAGACCATCCTCTACCTTTTTTTATTATTTAAAATACTTATACAGTAGAAACTTGATTATCCAGACCTCAGTTATATGGATTCGCGATTATCTCGATTGCTAAACATTTCATGATTAGGATTGCAATGGAGTATTACTAGGGTATGCCCGCGACTTTGTCCACGCTTGACTTGAAACAAATTAATATAAAAAAATTAAATAAAAACAGCAGTTCCATAATTAATTTTGTTTCCATTATCCTATAGCTACTGTTCATTTTAGAGTAATTTTACAGATTTTAGAAAATAAAACTGCACAGCACTACATTTTTCAGTTCCCGCCAAAACCTCCCATTAATATAAAACACTATGCTCAGAGATAGAGTTGGAAATATTTTGAAGTTTTTCGATAATAGTTCAAATTTCATGTTACATAATATTAGAATTAGTATTTAATATTACATTATAAAATTTGACGTCACGACATTTAGGCTCCCTCGCAACCCTTGTCGCATAATGTCACAATTCGTCGAACCCCCTCCTCCCTCCTCCCTTTAAAGTTTAACCTAATTTATGAATGGGTCCCTGGATACTCATGTGTTTCATTTGGAATTTTTTCAAAGCTCAGAATACATTTGTAATCCTGTACGAACCACGCCGCGACTAAAGCTAGTTATAGAACATGATCCTGTAGAAACAACTGTATACGAAATGGACCCTGCAATAAGTATTTAATAAACAACCCAAACCGTTTCAAACAATACCAATTAATATATTTAAAACAAGACTAAAGAATTTTCTAATAGACAAATCATATTATTCCACAAACGAAGTCGTTAATGACAAATTTGAAACATAATATCAATACATAATTAATAATAATATTTTAATTAAAGACATTAAATAATTGACATACACAGATTAAAATAATAATAAAAAACAGACATATTCATTAATAAATAAAGGTAATAATTATTATTCAAGTTGGATAAAAGGTACTTCATAAAATAAATAGAAACTAACTAATTAGTTAATGACGATTAAGATCCTATAATATTTTCTTAAGTTTTCGCGACTTGTATACATAATAAAACTACGTTTTAACAGTTTTAAGGGCGGTAATTTATTTGATTTTGGTTATTCTGACGTTTCGGCCGCTTTTCAGTGGCCGTGGTCACGGTCTTTTATCTTTTGTTTTTCCTTCCACCCATTTTAATATTATATAATAATTTTAGAGCTAGGCATGTTTGCTGAAGAGTTTTTTGCGCGCTTCTTTTCTTCAAGCCACAACATGTTATGAAGCGGTGGTAAATTGCATTAGGCTCCCATAGAGGAAATAATAACCATAAATAAAATTAAAACTAAATAATTAAAATGAACAAGTTGGCGGTAGGCTAAATAAAACTTTAACAATACTGGTTGGACAAATGTCATCTTTGCCGTCCGTGACCACGGCCACTGAAAAGCGGCCGAAACGTCGGAATAACCAAAATCAAATAAATTGCCGCGCTTAAAACCGATTGAGATCCTGCTTACTTGCACACCAGTGAAACTGGTAAAATGTACTGAACTACGTACCTATTTCTAGGAATGACACCTGTATACGACTACCTTTATGCAAGAATAAATATTTCATTTCAACATTTTAAACAAAGAAATTACTACAGATAAATAACACAAAAGCATTATTTCCTTTTACAGCGTATACGTTCGCTCGTAACGTATATTTTTAATAAGCATAATTATATTTTGGGAACATTACCACACGGTGACGACACCCGACAAAATATTAATAGGTTCATTATCCGTTTGGTTAAAAATAAGATGATATTACTAAGATTTACACCGAAAGAGATGATTTATAACTGTTAAATGGCCTCCCACATAAGGCAATCAAAATACTTAGACGCTACGGTGAATGTTATTTTCAATTAGATGTATCTACTTACGAACTATCAAAATAAGAAGTAACATAAGAGTAATTCCTTAATCGATTACACTACACTAACAAGTCAGTAAAAAGTGTCAATGCTATGGGTACATTCCGACTCTTTTTGTTACTATACCACCACTATAAATTTATCCTGATTAAGAGCCCAAAAAACCAAGTGTAGTGTATGTAATTAGGTTTTAAGTTTGGGAATATAAAATAGTATATGTCGTAGTATAACTAGCCCAAAAAAAAATGAAAACTAGATTGTCTATAGTATTATAACCCGAGTGAAACCGCGGACAAAAACTAGTGTAGTACAAAAATACTTCTATTATATATTTACATAATAGAAGTATTTTTCAGTGATTTTAAAAAAAAGTGAAAAACCTGTTATTTATATGATGTTAGTGTTGTTGTTAATGAAATGAGCGTTTTTAACATTTCGTCTATCCCTATCTGAAAAAAAAATTCTAAGCTAATTTTCTTCTATGTCATCCAGATCCTTTCAGACGTGATTGAGCAACAAACATCCCTCCAAACTTTCGCATTTATAATATTACTATAGAATACAACTAAATTCTAGAATAAAACTAAATTATAAACTAAACTACAAAATATAATACTAAAACGTCCAGCGCTAACAAGACCGCTGTCGCAGGGCAGTGTGCCTAGAAGGCTGGTGGCATAATCTAGCTCAATACAAGGGCTAGTTATTTTTATTCATATAGATACATTACATGAAATAAATTGTCAGTTTCTACATTTTTCATGTGCACATCCAAAATATCTATTATTTATGGTTACTGAGGTCACTATATATTTAATTTTAGATAACATAATACCTAGCAGTAATTTATTGTACAAAACTTCTAACGAAATTTTTTGAAATATTTCCAAAATTTTGTTCCTAATAAATAACTGTGTAGGTATAATTGTCTTCTTTATTAAATTCATTAATTTCCTAAAACTAAATTTTGACATCTGGCGTATTCAAGGTAAACGGGAAACCCATGGGATTTCATAACGAGCGGTTCATTCATAAAACAAAACCACTAATGCCGTTATTCTGTTATCTAAAAAGATTCACACGCTGATAAACGTATGAAAGTTGTATGTCACGAGCAAATTCTGTTAATGTTATATACGAGAAAGTTTGTCAGGATGGCTGATTGTTGATTGGATGATGAATGGTTGAAATGGTTGAGTAAAAACTATAATATATAATCCTCCATGACGTATCCGTCAAAGGCGAACTTTGTCAATCTGGCTGTGCGAGTGCGTGGCTAGCAAAACCAAATTCAGTTTTAAAAGTTCCTTTGCAAGGAGCGCAATACAACTGTCCTGACGAGTCGTATGTATAGCTGTATGAAATTTAAGAGCGGTTCTTTTTGATAAGGCGTTGCTCATCTGAGTGTTCTACGCGCTGCGTTTCGAAGACAGCAACAGCTGTATTATTGGAACGAGTCCACTCCCTTCTTTATAGTGCACGATCTTCTCCCAACGGTCACTTGAGATATCACATGCAAAAACATGGCGCTTAAGAACGTCTCATTAACGCAGAAATTGACCGCCAGACTTACGCTTTCTATCCTTTTGCTATGAGTAAAAATAAAAACTTCGTTTAAAAAACCAACTTCAAAAACTAAAATGTATAAAATAACTTATTTCTAAAGCTATTACTATTAATATATATTATCTAAAACATCTTAAAGTCGGTGCTTAGTAATTTTCAAAATATAGTATTTTTTATGTTTTGCTTTGCACCGACTTCAAGATGTTTTAGATAATATATATTAATAATAATAGCTTTAGAAATAAGTTATTTTATACATTTTAGTTTTTGAAGTCGGTTTTTTTAAACGAAGTTTTTATTTTTTATTTGTTACTTTTTAGTGTCTAGCTATGTATGGGTGGACCTACGAATGGTGCCGCGCTTCTTAAAAAATATAGGTCCCAAGAAACGGGAACAAAAAAATGTTCGTAAAATGAAAACTAGTGGGCCAAACTATGTCAATTTTTTAGGGGACCACATGGCAGCTATTCCGCGTCGAACAAAAAAAGAAACACGTAAATCGGATCATAAATCACGGAGTAATCGACGAACATACATAAAAAAAGCACAAAAAAAAAACCTGACGAATTGAGAACCTCCTCCTTTTTTCGAAGTCGGTTAAAAAGACCGCTTTAGGTATTCTAGTGTCTTTCAGACGTACGCCGTGGCCGCACCATCTCAGTTGTCTCTGTATAAGCATTGCTTCCACACCATTTAGCTTCGTCCGCCGCAGCACTTCAGTGATGAAGGATTGACCGTAAATACTTCACGTGGAAAGAACGTTTTATAGACGGAGATCTTTGCACGTAGCCGAATATCATGCGAACCCCACAAACTCTATGACGAAGTTTCCCAAAAGCCTGTGACGAAGTTTGTGCAGATCCGAAGTTGAAAAAACCCCGAATATGCCGTACACACGAAACTGCTGAAGATAATAAGTAGTATAATTTTATTGGGGTCAGTTGGTGTGTACCTAACTGTTTGTCACATAACAATAACTCAAATTAGATAGGCTTACCCAAACTTATGTACAAATTCTACGTCCGCCTTTGGCTTTATCTTGAAACCAGCTTTATCAATCACTCTCACCAAATTCAGTAATTTCCAGTGCTGCCGCCATTAAATAAAAGAAATCGTCTAATGATTGCAAAATTAGTCTCCTTTAAAAATGTTGTATCCTACTCTTAAGGTCGTCTAGAAACTAAACGAGAGAAAAAAATCTAGAAAGTTATATACCCAGGGCTAAATGCTGAGCATCCACTTTTTTGTTATTATTTCTATTAGGTTGATACACCTCACCGGAGGCTGTATTCTTCGATTTATACAATTTAGAAGTTTTCAAATCACGAGTGAATTGTTATAATTCCGTGGCTAATGGGAGAGAATACGTTGATATCTCGGCATATATGTTTTTTGAAGAAGTTTAATAACCCATACCCATTTATTTTAAAGGGTCTTTCAACAAGAACTTGGTTTTTCAAAACAAAATCAAACAATTAATTGAGATAAAAATGCTTCTTATTGTATTAGAAAGAATAAGGTTTGGTAATTATAAATGTAAAATGATATCGGACAATAAATGTCCACCACGACCACGCTTTCAGATGTCGATTCTTTCGTTAAAATTTTCACACACTTTCACAAAATGGCTGGTTTATTTCATCAATCACATCACGTATTTTAAGTTTTTAGGCTGCAATCGATTCGATTAGCTCCCTATAGACTATAATATGATTTAACACCACTGGAATTTTTTGTCAGGCTATGTCAAAAATATGTGGTGGATATTTGTTCGAATAAAGTATGAATCATTTTCATCACAATTATTTGTTTTATGTAGTTTTAAAAACAAAGCTCTAATTGAAAACCCCCTTATTAGTTTAGGATAATCATAATTTTTTCTGCCTAAACATACAAAGAATGCATTAAATTTTAATCTTATTTATGATAAAAGTAGTACAGTAATCTTCTCTCATATGCTTTGACGATAAAACATCATCCCCAACTCAACGGTGCAGTGTACAGATGTTCTAACTAAACGAGATTATCGCCTCTCCGAGTTTATTTTGTTAAGAGTTTTACGACACTATTGGTTTATTTTCAAACTTTTTTTTCTTTTCACTATGACACCTGCTTTAGATAACGACTGTGCAATCACCAACGCACTTACCTACTGGCTTGCTGTTTGCTCATCTAAATAAGTAAGCAAATATACCAACAAAAAACACAATATAGCATCCATAACCGATTGCAAGGTCGTAAGACCTTTTAAATTTGAAGAAATATATCTATACATAACTATATAATTACGTGACCTCACTGACTGACTGCCTATAAACGCCTAGCCCAAACTACTAGGGCTGGGATCGTGAAAATTTTCATACGGGTTCTTTCTATGTGCGTGTCTTTATTTCTAAACTATTTCCATGTGGTGTACACTAAAGAAAGCTTTTTGAAAATTCTATCTCTAGGAGGTGAATAAAGGGATGAAAGTTTTTATGAAAATCCATTAATTTTCATAGTAAATAGTACACAATTTTTATCCGTGTAGGAACGGAGAAAGAATACAATTTCCTGCAGCCGGATGGCCTGTCGTAGAAGGTGACAAAACAACCCACAAACAGTATTTAGGGTAGGTGGTACGGTAGGGCATTTGCCCGACTGGATGGCTGCCACCCCTGGCCTAAAGCATGTCGCCATAACAACCTTGTGTTGTGTTCCGATATTAGTGACCAGGTTCCAGTCTCCCTTAAGAGAGCAGCAGCACATTTGTAGCACTTTTGATGTTGCAAATGTCCATAGGCGATGGAAACCGCTTTCTATTAAGTGGGCCGTCTGCCTGTTTGCTGAACTCCTATAACTAAAAAAAAATTAAAAAGTGTACCCACTTCTAGTTATGAATAAATTTACACGTATATCGGCGTTTTTGCAAATTCTACCCCTACTATGATTATTTTTAACCTTAGTGAGCGACATCTCATGCAATAGCTAGTATTAAATATACAGGCTGAATTTTTTAAGTGAAGCCCTCTTTAGGGTTAAATCCTAAACATCAAATTGTGCTGGTCGTTTGACCGTTTCATTTGAACGCAATCAATTTACTCATTTGATTGATTGGGATAACACACCGTGCGTTTCGAATATTAATTTATAAATGCCTATTAAAAATAGAATAATTTTCATCATTTCCATATTTAATAAACTTAGGTGAGGTTTAATTAATGTGTGGAAAATAGAACATTTTTTTCAAAAACAACCCTTGCCCTTAATTTGCCGTTTGATATTCCTTCATAGAAATTGATCCTTAAAAGCGACACTATGATTTGGTATAATAATAGTTTCATTGAAATCGATCGGCCTTTAGTATCATTTAAATCGATCGAGCTTTAGTTTCATTTAAATCGATTTATAATCAAAAAGGTAATTTAGGATTAATGGAATGGAATCGATTTCTAGATTTTTATTTTTTCAGGGGACGACAACGTCTACCGAGACCGTAGCGTACCAACCTACTTTATTATAATTATGTTAAACTAGATCAATGATTTGTTCAAAGAAAAATATACTTTATATAAACACAATGACAATATTTAAGTATGATATAAATATTAGTTTACATGTATATTGTAAAGTGTTCAGTTGCCAACAAGAATATTCTGTTTCTTTTACCAGCTTGCGTTAGGTACTAGGTATAATGAAGTCAGAGATAGATAATTACCAAAACATCTCTTTGAAAGAATAATATGTAAGGTATTTCGTTGAAAAATAAAATCTTATTGATTCATGTCTTTCTTGAATACGAAGGAATCCGTTAGGGGTAAATGAATGTACATTCCCACGCGGGTTGGTCCACATCTGCACACCGTATGCCAAAAATAGTGCTGCCCAATGACCATTGTTTCACTGTAAGTATAATAAAATAAAAACGGAGATTAGGCTCTAAACTGCAATATCTTAATAAATAATAAAACGTCTTGGAAATGTTCAGCGCCATAAAACATCTGCGGAGGCCTTCGCAGCTGCGTTCTGAAGAAAATACGTCACATCTGTGTCCAATCTATAGTCCATATTGTTTCCTAGCTTACTGGCAGATTACCGCCTATTGTTTTCCAGCGCTAAGTGCAATCTTTATTATAATGATTGGTTAACACGTGCGTCGACAATAATAGACACCGCATTATGGATTACTGGAACTAGACTAATGACTTTATTCAACCATTGTTTTCTGAGAATATGCATTATATTTTAAAAAAGTCCTAAGAACAATACAATAAAACTAAAATAGTTCCAACTGCAAATATTTCGTCAATGTCGTTTCTTTCAACTTTCAATAAATTCTCTTTAAATAATTGATATAAAGAGAATAGATGAATTATCATTTTTCACAATTCGTTATGGATATTTTATTACATATAAAATACATTGAAACTACCTTGACTGATTCAGTACCAATCTAAAATATAAATCTTAAACACAATAGGTCCGCGAAGACGTGACGATAAACAGCCAAAATATCACCCAGTAAGTAATCTAAAATAAAACTTTATTTATTTAGGTAAATTTAAGATTAAAAATAAAAACATAAAGAAAATAACATACAGTAATTAAGCCTGATATAAATAGCTTTCTTACATCATCATTAAGTACGTAGTTTTTAAAACAAATGCACATGAATAAATTAGAACAATAATAAAAGTATCCTACTAATATTATAAATGCGAAAGTTGTAAGAATGTATGGATATATATTTGTTACTCTTTCACTCAAAAACTACTGATTGGATTTTGATAAAACTTACAATAATATAGCTTATAAATCAGAATAACACATAGGCTATAATTTATAAAGATAAAGTGTGAATTATGCAAAATATAACGATTTCCCATCACCACGCGGGTGAAACCGCGGGGCACAGCTAGTACACAAAAAACAGCTTATCTATAGGTATCGAGATAAGCATAATGATGAGGTGCAATGGAAGCTAGAAAAAGCACTAAGTATTTTATGTACAATTTGTCATGGTCCCAATCAAAACTTAATTCTATATAATACTAGCTTTAGCCCGCAACCTCGCTCGCGTTAATGTTATCCCATAGGACCTGTACATTTTTCCGGGATAAAAAGTTAGCCTTTCTATCTCTGTATTAAATTTCATTCTGTTCCGTTCAGCTGTTCTGGTGTGAGTGAGTAACAAGCATCCATCTAAGCGTACATATTTATAATACTAGCAAGCAGGGCATTCCTGGGGGCACAAATATCGAAAAATTGCCATCGAAATTAAAATGAAAAAAAGACAATATTGAAAAAAATGTAAAAAAATGAATTTTGGTAATAATAACTGTCATTTTTTATGGAGTGAAACTACAAACAAAAAATTATAGACTTACAACTTTCGAGAATAAGCGTGCCCCAAAAAAGTGACAACAAAAGGCCTAGTAAGTATAGACCTAACGTAGTGTTCCAAATTTGTTCAACACCTTGGTCAATATATTCATTGTTCAAATTAAAGTTAGATTATATGTTACTACATAGTAGAAATATAATATGATATCGGCCGTAGTACACGACTATAAGTAAGGCCCCGATGGTACACCTCGGGGCGCGCCTCGCACAGATGCAGCCCATGTGTGGCTCTCTGTGCGCTCCAGCGACGTCGCCGACACCGCCTCCATTCCCCATTATCCTACACAATTTTGGGATACTTTTAACGGTTTTGTTCTAATTATTAATTTTAAATATTATAGACAATATTACATTTATTATAATAACTTATGTATTATTGTATATATATGACTATGTATGTATTTGTATATTTATTTCTTAAATTAGTATGAGTTTTTATGTATCTAATGCCTGATTCAATTTCTTTCATTTAGGTTGCCTGGAAGAGATCGCTTTGAGCGATAAGGCCGTCAATTGTATTGCCTAGAAAATGTTGTAAATATGGTCTGTTTTTGGTGTGCAATATTTGTATAGAAAAACGTCTTGAATAGCCAAAATATGTAAAAGTAGCATTTGCCCGCGACCTTGTCGGAAAAAGACTGTCGACGTTAATCAGGTATCAACGATTACCCACGTTTATTTTGTCAATATTTTAAATATATAAATAAACAAAATATGAATCAATTGATATCAGTTAATAGATATCAACCAACAATAGTCAGTTCACTTTAGTTCATTGTTGGGCTGTGTGCAGTAATGAATTTTAAAAGAACGAGCAAATGAGCAGCAGGCCATGCACAATGCAGCACATGCACATGCACATTTCTTCCATGGAGATGACAAACGTTAACTGTTTACACAGTACATTACTTACCTACTTGAAAATATCTAGTATCTCGAAAACCGCTCAATGGAGCTTGTTCAAATGAAATTTGAAAATGTTATTCAGGCTCTCAAAGTTTAATTTTTTTCAGATTTTTTTATTTCATAGTTAAGAAGTTAGTGACTCAATTTTTCCAATTTTGGAAGATAATATCTCCCACCTATCAGCTTAATAAAAAGTCGGTAAATATAATTCTAGTGATTTTATAACACATTTCAAAATTATTTCAAAAAAAGAAAATTTTGTGTTAATCAATTTTTAGCTAGACGTGTTGCTAGGGAGTTTCTTACGCCCTCTTCTCCTTAACAGCAATAACACGTTACGAAGCCGTGTATATAGACTAGGAAGTAAAACTAAATTTAAAATTATATGTACCTTAGCGTTCTCCAGTGGAACCTATTTAGAATAAAAACTTTTGAATTTGAATTTGCTTTAGCCGATAATCGAAATGGTAAAATGAAAATCTGGTATATTTATGACAAGGTCTATTGAAAAGGACAGGACGGACAAGTACAAGTAATATTTTTCTAAACAATATTGTATTTCATATAAAAGGAATATCTTAAAGTTTAACTTGAATTTATTAAGTTGAATGAGATTTCGATAACTTCAAGTGCATGAACGGTTTTAATCGTATTACTTAAAATATATTTAAAAATAGATAAACACTTTATTGTACAGCATTACAGAAAAACATACGAACTAGTATTATTCTAATTGAGTACAAAGAGCGGTCTTATCGCTAAAAAGCGATCTCTTCCAGACAACCCGTGGCAAGAATATTGCTGATTTGGAGTGGCGATGGTTGTATACATAATTATTGTACGATTACTTACATTTTAAGAATAAATATATAACTTACTATATATACAAATATACACATAAGTTATATACATATACAAGATAAGGTGATAAATGCAACCATTTAAATATAATGAATATATGCAATATAGTATCTACTAATGATATAAAATTACACATCATTATAATATATTGCAGATAGAATTTCCTGACCATGTTCTTAAATGTTATTAGAGATATGTTAATTCGCAACTGGTACACATAATAAAAGCGCGGTAGTTTAATTGATTCTTAATTCCTAAGCCGTGATCACGGAAGACATCTTTGCCTTCCGTGATCACGGCTACTGAAAAGTGGTCGAAACGTCGACATGAAAATCAAATAAATGCCGCACCTAAAACCATTAAAACGCAATTTTAATATCCATTTTCAAATCTTCTAAGCCATTGGAACATACCCAAAGGAGGATTCATTTTCAACAGCATTTACTAATTAGTATACATTCTTACATTAAAATCTTTTCAAAGTCATGTCCATGCATGTACATCAATCATGGCTGCACTAACGTCACCCTGCACTGCATTGTCCGGCGATCAGCGTTCACTGGAATCGTTTTGTTTCAGCAGATGCCCCGTAACGCAACCCCGGCCGAGAATTCCTACCTACTCGGAACACTGCCAACTAATTAGACAACTGTACCTACAAACTCGACCAATCTAAACGTCATGTTTGTTTTAAAACCGTAAACATTAATAATGTAGTGTATATACATGTTTGTTGTCATTACAACAAACATGTATGTGGGCAGGTACGTTTACCTGCCCATTATTCTCTAGAAATTGCAACGTGAACTTATATTACTTATTCAAATTAAATCAAAAGTAGACTGAAAGCGTTCCTGTACGAACACCAGAGGCAGCAAGCAGATCTCGCATTAGATACAAGCGCCTTTTAGTAGCGTTGTTGAGTCTTTTTAATATTTAGTTCCTTTTAAATTTTTTTTTTTCTTTTTGTTTGCAATTTATCTATTATTATTTTTTCCAAATCAATATTTTCAAATTTCAATAATTATTTCATAACATATTATGTACTTATTTTAATTTATTCAAAATATGTCTATTCTTTGTTTTCATGGTGGTCTAATTATAAATAATATTAAAATATTAATTGTTCATTAGTTATTTTGTTATATTTTTCTTCTGTGAAGGTGACGTTGCTGCTAGGCACTAACGGAAGACCAGCGTTGATTGTTATCAACCAGCATCTGCTGAGTTAGGGCCTGTTTAGAGTTAGTTAAGTTTTTGGTTTATTAAACTGTTTATGTATTTTGTAATCACTTTGAATAACTCTAAATAAACATTATTTTCTTTCTTTCTTTCTTTCTAAAAGTTATTTGCCAGAAACAGAGACACACGATGTTCATAATTAATATTATAACTCTATAAGTTGTAAGTGGTATATATAAGTTGCATGTATGCTCAAGGCTGGAAAGAAAAAACATAAAAAAACTAATTAAAAGATACTAATGGAGCTAGAGCCTTCTTATATAAGTAATAGGCGTAGAATTGTAGATATACATCATTCAAGGATATTGCACAACGCTTGAATTTCAGTTTTATCTTTCAGGGTCTCTTATAATATTCAATAAACAGTGGCGGATTTGCAGTCTTGGCCGCCCTAGGCCCCAGGCCATGAAGTAACTACCAGCCACCCCTTTCTCAGCACCCATCATATTGAATACATACTGAATTTACTTTTTTGCCAACTTTTATCGAAATCGATTCATGCGCGAACCTTTAGAATATTTACGTATTTTGAATTATTTCTTGTTATCATCAGTGAATTTTTTGTCACCCCTAATATCTGGCCGCCCTAGGCCCGGGCCTCCTGGGCCTTAGGGCAAATCCGGCACTGTCAATAAAGACTTTCGCAAATGAAATTAGGACATTTTTGTAAATATATCTATAAACATATGAAAAAAATCAGGTTAAACATTGCTATTCAACGTGGTAAAGCCGTCGGCCTTTTGGGGACGTTCCCGGTAAGTGACAGTGATTTGGGACCAATATTTATAGCCTCTTTCTTTTATTTAGTTCTAGTATTTAATTTTGGCTTTCTTTTTTATAGTGTAGTTTTTAAAATAATTTTAGAATATATTGTAATAAGTTTTGTGTAAATAAAAGTAATTCGTATACTCATATATTTACCGGGGCTTTTTTGTGAGGGCACGCGGGGGCACGCAGTACTCTTAAAGGAAATTTCGAAAAATTGCCATACAAACAGAAAAATGGAAAATATCAATTTTAGTAACCTTTTATTTTAGTTACCTTTAGGTTTTTTGGAGTGGAGCTCCAAACAAAAAATTATAGACTTACAATTTTCGAGAATTAGCGTGCCCCCAAAAAAGGAGTGACAAAAAAGGCCTGCCTGTAACAATTCCTGAGATTATCAGCTGTAACGTTCACAAAACGGAAGGAGTTCATAGGAGTTACTTATACTTTTATATATTGGGACCCTAAAAACAGAAATCCAATCCAACTTTCACATTTAAGCTCGTAATTATATTAGTAAGGATACGTTTATTACCCGTGTACTTAATATGTTAGTGAGGAGACAAATGTTAAGCGAAATGTTAATAACAAAATACAACCAACATGTAGCTGGGACATTGCTAATTTTGGGTCAGGCGTATATATGTAGATGCGTGTGCGCTGCGCCCGTTTCCTGTATCGATTCCTTGTGCATGTCATGTTGTTGTCATCTTGGACGTTCGCTCCACATAATGAAATCATAGAATTTCCATCTAAGTATCTGTATAATATTATAAAATTCTATAAATGCCGTGTCTGTACATTTAAGAAAATACAACTAGAATCTATACATATAAATAAAATTGGAGTGTCTGTTTGTAATATTGAAATAACCGCTTTTTACTAGATGCATATGAATATATATACGGTACATACACCAAAATAACATTTTTTACAATTTTTGTCTGTCTGTTTGTTCCGGCTAATCTCTGAAATGGCTGGACCGATTTTGACGTGACTTTTATTGACAGGTAGCTGATGTAATAAGGAGTAACTTAGGCTACTTTTATTTTAGAAAAATATTTTATTTTGGAAAAATAAAGTAATGTTGCAATGTCCAAGTACAGTCCAGTAGGTGACGCTGCGTCGGCTTATCGATTGAAGGTTTCCCGGGCAGGATGACGTCTCCCGGAACAGCTAGTACCTATACTATATAAAAAATTGAGAACGCAATGCAATTTTTTTTAGATTTGTCTGCTTGTTCGGGATTTACGTAAAAACTACTGTGTCGACTTCGATGCGGTTTTCGCTGATCAACACCAAATTGTATAAAAATTAGCTTATTCAGACACAATGTTCACTAATAGCTTACATTCATACATTTAGGTCGTCTGAGGTACATATTTTTTCATTTTCATCTTTCACCATACGTGGTAATAAATTGAATGTAGGTACCCTTTCAATCAGACCTTAACCTAATTAGACTCCAATACTTAAATTCTGCGCTTTTTATATAAATCCACACTTTTATTGGCTCAAATATACCTTTCAACGTGGAATATTTGTAAATTATCTCAAAAATAAGTATATTTACTTTAAAAGCAACCGGTGTTGATGCGTTTAGTGGCCGCTTCCGTTCGCATTGAAGTCCCTTTGCAAACGACTCTCGATAACGTACATTCTGAGTAATTCTCACTGCAATATTGAAGTGCCATTTTGTTTTTATTAGTCGCCTACTTCAATGGCCGTCGTATGAAAGGATGAGTCAATTAAAATTTAATACATTTTATAATGTAATATTGGGGAACGGAGAAAACAACTGAGATACTTTTCATCTTCTCACAAAACGTCGCGACCTCATAGATTGTGTTCCAGCGTACCTATTTATAACGTTATAAGTAGGCAAAAGGCCTGTTCTTTATAATTTATATTATAGTAACATGGTTCCGCATCCCTATTCAACGGCCTCAACAGTTGAGTAGGCATGGCATGGTAAATCTCTTAAATGCACTTTCCGTGCAAACGTATTTACTATATCTGGATATTTGGTATATTGTATATTACCCATAAGTCCCATAACAAAAGCGTCACTTGCTTACCTTGTACAATATTTGACCGCCTCTGTAGTTGAGCGGGCTAAGCAATGACATTGAATATGTCATTGGGGCTAAGCCTTTGCCGGTCTATTTCAGTGCAACGCCGAGGCGCCGGGTTCGATTTCTGGTATGGTAAATTTCGGAAACGAATTTTCTTTATTATTTACTATGATCTGGGTGTCTGGGAACGGGCGCAGAGTAGTGCATTGTATATTAATATAACAGAAGCGTAACTTGCTTAATTTGGGGATATATGTGCTTGTCTGCCGATTATAAATAAAGAAATTAATAAATGTAAAATAGAATTTATAATAAAGAAAGACAATAATCCAAATGTGTAATACCAAAAACACACAATAAAACATAAGTATGGTAAAATTCTAAGCCGTAATTAAAGAAATGAGGTTGGCACTCGTCTTTTACTGTGTCGAATGTTTCTAACACAACACTGACTTTCAGTACACACCTCCTAAATCATGTCTATTTGATATCTTGCGAAAATAAGAAGAAAGAAACATTTTATCAATAAGTATTAAAAGAAATTTAGATTACAAAGAACTTTATGACACGAGTTGTAGCAGATTAGTGATTAAAGCTCTTGTGGTTCATACCAACGATGTGTATCAATCCCAGCTAGGGAGCATTCATCATCATCATCATCATCTGGAAGGCAAGGCCAAACTTGCCTCTGAAAAGCTTGGTGTGCTAAACCGGTCTAAGCAGTACCACGCCTCGCGGCAACGACTTGCACTCTACAAAGCGCAAGTCAGACCGCATATGAATGGATATACTGCTCACATCCAACGTTGCCAACTTAACGGATTTCCCGTCATATCTAGCGGATTTGGGTACGTTGAAAACGGGAAAAATTCTTTCTAACGGCTGACGGGATATTTAACGGAAATAAAAGTTACATATTTTCATCAAAAAATGTCTATTGCATTTTTTAAATGGTAAGGTAAGTTACCTATTATGAACGAATCATTTTATATGATGGCAATAACTTCGATCAAGGACTTCTTTTGTAGTCCATAAACCAACTCTCCACTGTTTATGAGCGGGACTTACCTCTGCTAAGTAATCAGAAACCAATGTTTATATATAATGTAAACATTAGATACTATTAACTATACTCAAAGCTGATGAATTAAGATAAGAAAGAGAAGTTAAAATATTAAAAATAGTTGTATGTCCTAGTGCGTTTGGTATTTTTAATTTAAATTGTATGGAGCTTGTAAATATATTTATTTATAGCCTCTTATCAGAAAACATTAAAGATTATGGTATATGTAAATTTAATTATTTTTCATTTGTGTCTTCTGTGTGCCCTTTGGCAAAGACCTCCTAAAATAATTATAAAATATGTGTAAATATATACTTTAAGAAAAATAAACGGCTATTATTGCCCGATAAAAAAAAATTTGGTGAAGGTAAAGAAAGGAATGCTCCGGTGGTTCGGGCAGGTGGAAAGAATTTATGATGAAAGAATGACTAAACAGATATACAATGGCAAAAGTGGATGGATGCAAAAGTCGCGGAAGGCCACGACACACCTTCCATGATCAAATTCGTGTACTAGCAGAAGGTCATGTAAGGTGCCTTAAGAACAGACGAGCGTGCATAACAAGAGCTATGAATGTCAAAGAAGCAAGTGAGGTGTGTAAGAATAAGCCTGAATGGCGCTCTGTTGTTCGTGCCTACCCCGCAAGGTACCTGGCGTGAAGTTATATATGTGTATATGTACGTAAAAAATTTAACGGATTTTTGACGGAAATACACAACTAACTTGGCGGATTTTAAAAAATCTTGTTGGCAACACTGCTCACATCTATGGGCGGGTGCACACGCTTACCAGACTGATCCCATTGACTCCATCCAGCGTCGCGCCGTTCGGATCGTCGACTATCATCCCATACTAACAGGCGGCTAAGAACCGCATAGCCTTCGAAGAGACTTTGCGTCCCTCTACGTATTCTACCGCCTGTATAACGGGGAGTGTTCCGAGGATTCGTTTGATCTGGCGCCAACGTCTCACTTCTACAACCGCACAGCTCGCCAACGACGAGATGTTTACCCCCAACCCCATCTCCTAGAGCTCCCACGCTCAACTACGAAACGGTTCTCTAGAACACTTATTCCGCGTGCAACGATGATCTGGAAGGATCTTCCCGCCACGGTTTTCCCCTTGCGTTATGATATGGGGTTTTTTAAGAAGGGCATTATAAAATTTCTTAGAGGTCGGCAACGTTAGCGTCTGGTGTTGCAAACGTCTATAGGCGACGGTGACCACTTTCCATGAGGTGAGCCGTCTGCTTGTTTGCCTACTTCAGGCAATAAAAAAAATAAAAACTTCGTTTAAAAAACCGACTTCTACTATCTAAAATATCTTAAAATCGGTGCTTAGTAATTTTCAAAATATAGTAATTTTTATGTTTAACTTTGCACCGACTTCAAGATGTTTTAAATAATATCTATATATTAATAATAATAGCTTTAGAAATAAGTTATTTTATACATTTTAGTTTTTGAAGTCGGTTTTTTTAAACGAAGTTTTTATTTTTTATTTGTTACTTTTTAGTGTCTAGCTATGTATGGGTGGACATACGAATGGTGCCGCGCTTCTTAAAAATATAGGTCCCAAGAAACGGGAACAAAAAAATGTTCATAAAATGAAAACTATTGGGCCAAACTATGTAAATTTTTAGGGGACCAATTGGAAGCTATTCCGCGTCGAACAAAAAAAGAATCACGTAAATCGGATCATAAATCACGGAGTAATAGGTGAACATACATAAAAAAAACAAAAACAAAAAAAAGATCCCGACGAATTGAGAACCTCCTCCTTTTTCGAAGTCGGTTAAAAAATTATAAAACGGCTTTAAGAAATATTTATAATATTTTTAAATTTTTCATATTAAAATAAAAAAATCCATTGCCCTGCTGGAAATAGCCTTTGGTTTAAATACATACTGGCAAGACAAACGTTAAAACGCAATGCAAGATAACTTGATCTTCTGCTGTCCACATAGACGAAGTCCCGGGCGATTGCTAGTTAATATTCTACACGTTACCAGAGTCTTCGTAGCGTCGCTATTAATTTCGGCGAAACACCACAAAGGGATTGAGTGATGACCTCATATATCTCTGGCAACGAGGTATGGTTACTGTCACAGCAGGCTTTTGAAATGTAGCATATGGAATGAAATTTTGGTATCCGGCGTCTGTTAGCGCATTACGTCATGATCGTAATAGTAAGCGCCGATTTTCGCATCGAAGAAGTCGTAAAATGCCATTATAAATTAATTACCCAATGCCATTTAGATGAAACGACTGTATTGCCAACAGATTGTAAAAATACAGTCGTCGAGCGCACGTGATGCGTTTGTAGGTATCTCCACACTTGTACGCTTTTAACTTCAGCTTGAAATTTAATAAAATTCGGGGCGTCTTAGCTATCTATACTGGTCGCTGGGGTGCTAAAAACTCCTTGCGCATCATTACTGGCAATAATATCTATATATATTCTATATATCTTATATATATATATATATAAGCAAAGTTTGTTTTCATTGTCCGAGGTAAACTCGAAAACTACTGGACCGATCAGCATGAAACCACAACCATTCGACGCGGAATTAATCGTAGATGGTTATAGGCTATATATTTTTCCATGTTTTCTCAATTTGTTTGTTTGTTTGTCATTCGCCGGGCGAAGCGGGCGGGAACGGCTAGTGTGTATATATATATATATATATATATATATATATAATATAAGCAAAGTTTGTTTCCTTTGTCCGAGGTAAACTCGAAAACTACTGGACCGATCAGCATGAAACCACAACCATTCGACGCGGAATTAATCGTAGATGGTTATAGCCTATAGGCTATATATTTTTCCATGTTTTCTCAATTTGTTTGTTTGTCATTCGCCGGGTGAAGCGGGCGGGAACGGCTAATATATATATACAAGCAAAGTTTGTTTTATTTGTCCGAGGTAAACACGAAAACTACTGGACCGATCAGCATGAAACCACAACCATTCGACGCGGAATTAATCGTAAATGGTTATAGGCTATATATTTTTCAAATTCTATGAGCCCTTTGCCATGTTTTCTCAATTTGTTTGTTTATTAATTTATTTGCTCCCATAAAACAAAAGACAGGCATTTATCCTTGGTTCATTTGTTTTCTAGCTCATAAAACAGGAACATGATTTAACATAACCTCTATGTTAGAAACAACTATAGTCTTAACATATAAAGCAGAAGAGCCTGAATGTATGCTTGAACGCGCTAATCTCAGGAACCACTGTCTGATTTGAAAATTCTTTCAGTGGTAAATAACCCATTAGCTATATATCATCGCGATAAGATCAATAGGAGCGGAGTACCAATGAAGAATGTTTCAAAATCGGTTTTTTTTAGCTTACCTTCTTTTTTGTTATTCCACGCGGACGAAGCCGCGGGCAGAAGCTAGTGTAATATAAGAATGTCATAGTCCATTTTTAAAGTACCTATAAAAATTTAAACCACATAAAAGCTCATGTACATCCGGCTGTCCGTCACAAGATATATGTAGTTTTAAGGCGATAGGCCTACGTCTCATAGGTACCTGTGTCGGAATGCCACGTAGCCCTTGTATCTCTGGGTAAAGACAGCCCTGCGTGTACCTCTGTACTTTATAGGGTATGCATCAAAACTATGGACTTGATGCATAAAACAACATTACATGCCACTGATGATGCTGGTGCAATGACGCCGATGGATTCAAGTGTGGCAATTGATTTCATTTTGAAAAAAAAATGCGGCAAATGAAACTATAACATGTTATTATTTGTACGGACATTTTTACGGAATAAAACTAGGCTATGTGCTATTCCAGATTACAATCTATCTATCTGTGCTAAACATCCAGATCCGTTAAGTTGTTCTGGCGTGATTAAGTAACAAAGGTCCATCATCTCCATCTTTCGCATTTATCTATAATATTATAAAATTGTAAACATGCCGTATCTGTACATTGAAGCTATTGAAAAAAAACAAACTGGATTACACTATTATAAACGTTGAGAGCTCGATGCATTTTTTTTAGATTTCTTGTCTGTTTGTATTATTCCGATACAGTTTCCACTAAAATTTATTATTTGGTTACATTCTTTTTTAACTGCTGCGGAACTTTGGGTCTTAGGAATCCCGCGGGAATTTTAATTCAAGCGTAAACGAAGTTGCGGGCATGTCCTGGTAATTCCTGTTATCACCCGAAGAAAAGTTTCATGCAAGAAAAAGCATACTTATATTAGAGGCATTGAACTGCAGTTAAAGACTTGAGATGATGTCGAATGCGTATGAGTGTAAACATACTTTATATGATGTAAATTATAACATCAATAGTACATTCAAGTCTACTGGGCTTTAAAATGACTTTTAAAAGGGTAGAATTATTCTAGAACGTTTACTAAGACGATCGGTGAGAATTATTATTCAAAATCGCAATTACAAGTATCCTAGCAGAATTTCGTTTCCGTTGTACATCCAAGACTCATTATGATCTACCGAAATGCAAGACATTGCCAAAGCCTGCATTAACTTAACAAACCTACGTCATTATCATCCTAGCATGAAAGAGCGCGGCGTCTACTTTTCTTTTTTTGACAAGGAGAAATCTAGTTACTGACATCGTGTGGGGATCACAGTGAGGGCGTGTTAAGACTCGCCGGACTGTTGCCGGAATATCCACTAACTCCTCAAATTCCTTCCAGTCACTTATAGACAGGGCCGCGGGAAGTGGCTATGACCTGCTCCGCATAAGTCGCGACAGGCACTAACCAAAAAGGCCTTCATCCATTGCAACCGCAGGGCGCAAAGCACCCCGCGGCGACAGAATAGGAAGAGCGGAGCAACTCCGCTCCGTCATCCAGCGGGGTATGCTTTCCTACTTAAATTTCCTCACTTTGTGCGGTCTCTACTAACTCATCTGTCTCAACGTGAAGTCACCATCTCTAGGGCCTGCTCTTCGTACTAACCTAATGGAGTCAAGATTATTATAATAATACATAATATACCGCGGGTAAAAGCATAAGCCGGCCGCTAATGCAATGTTGTGTATTTGTGTGAGCATTTTGGAATAAATATAGGAAGGTATATTCCTACTGACAGTTTGTTTATCTTTAGCCACGGTTTACGAGCCCGCGTTGAATTATTAGCCATCCAGCAAATGACAGCTTGTCTCTGGGAACAAAATAAAATTGAAATAAATCTAAACATCCATTTTGTACGTATAATTTATGAATTCGTTGATAAATTTAAATATGCCTACTAAATATTACATGACAGAATGTAAGGCTGCGATCGTAGAGACTAACGAGAGAACAGTTTTATTGTATTTCATTAAAATGGGACTATCAAGGTTATTAAAAAAGAAAAAGTTAAATATTGCGCAATTTAATATAAATAATAAAACTGAACGTAAAACGTATTCTTATTGACTGCTGGACCCTATATTTGACCGTTCATTTGCCTCCACTGGCATGGAAGTTCATTTTCCATACTGGTTAAAATTTCACATAAGCTATAGCGCTTATAATGTAAGTCAAGTGAAAGAATGATAATATAAGATATAGGAAGCGGCCATGAATCGAATACGCAGAAATACGTTTTTGTACATTGTGTACAGGGCCGGCTTTGCAAGGAGTGCGTAGCACTCGGGTGCGAGTAAAGGCAATCGCCTTTTACCTACGCATTTATTTATTTTTAAGCCCGCCTTGAAATGCTGTTTACGCACTATACTGAGTCCTTTGCAAGGGATTAGACCGATGTCGCATATATAAGTAATTTGCTAGTTTTGAAGATTTATAAGTACCGGTGCAATAAATACATAGTTCAGATTGTTATGAAGAATATCTATTTAATAAGTTAGAAGAAATTAAACAAGATCACTATTACACCAACAACCTGGAGGAATGCAGGCTAGCCAAGCTGGCAATGCCCTGGGCCAACTTGGTTTCTTCAGGATGATTCTAAAGCTCAGTTGATCCCGGTCGAGTCTAGTTATTAGTGCACTGGGCGTGAACATTTTAACAGTTTTTTTTCCAGTGTAGGTGTCACCGACAGCTGGCTGTGCAGAACCTGCCTATAAGCAGATGAAAAAGCCGCCTATATCTTGCTTGAATGCGTAAAGACGGACTAATACATGGCGAAATATCTAGACGCCCCGGGTAGCCTCCGAGAAGTCTTCGCCAACGTCAATAAGCTGGTGGGACTTCTTCGAGGAGCTGGGCTCGATGGACTAAATCCTCATCTACCCTCTTACGCAAAATAGTCTCCATGTCATCGAGTTGTGGAAACAGCCTGGTTTTATAATTTTTGAAGTGATAACTTCTTATGAGAGGGTAAACCGCTTCGATACATAACGCGTTACAGCGCCAGTCTGCCTGGCTTCCCTTTCTCTTACGTAAGTTATCACTTCTGTCGGGGGTCCCAAGATGCACACTTTGTTTTTAATTGTTGGCAAGGGTGGCGCATTGTGAGTGTCCGCCCTGTCGCGCAGCGTTCAATATGTTTAAATAAAGCAAGGAGGTTTTGGCGGGAACTGAAAGGGGACGTTGTGCTGTGCAGTTTTATTTTCTAGAATGTGTAAAAATACTCTAAAATGAACAATAGTTGCAGGATATTGATAGTTTTTGAGTAATAATTAAGTGTTTTTGTGAGAAATGTGAATTGTATAGTCAAATGTGGCCTTTCGAGTTTTCACAAGAATTCCGTTAAATGGCGTCGGTTGTAGCCTACAGTACAACTACGCTACTATACGGAGATTTATACATCAGACTTGGCTGTATGGACTAAGATTCCTTTGCCTGCCTTTGTGGCGAACTCTACTATTACAATAAAGCAAGAAAATGTACTTTCTCAATCATACTTACTAAAATTTATAAAATATGAGGTGAAAATAAAATATTTATTTTTTAATATCTGTAGTGTAACATTAACCTCAAAATTTCTAATTCCGTCTTGTGACGCCGACGTTGACATGGTTGACATTTTATTTTTATTTATTGATTTGTTTATACATCCCCGCTCAAAATTTTGTGTATTAAAAGTAAATTAATTTCTCATCAATTGTGACATAATACAAGTGGGATGGAATCGGGAGAATCATCTTTATCATGTGGCGTTACAATGGAATGGATGACCCCGCAAGGATCTATCTCGAGAAAAGTTAATTACAAGACTGCCAATCTCAGACTGATTAGAAACGAATTTCGAGAAATGTTTATGGAGATATCTTCTGAAAAACACGCAGCTATAAGACTGGCACTGAAAGGAATTAATGTGTTCAAGAAATTTATGGCTGAAGGCAAAGCTAGTATAAAATTCCAAGAATCAGGTTGTACATTATTTTTATCGAATGCCCCGCCAACTAACCTTGTTTGTTTCCTGAGAACAATATTTGTTAAAATGACTGGGGAAAAAGAGCAAGGAGTTGTAAAGAAGTCTACTCAGTCAATGAGAGCCAAATTACTAAGTGGTAAAGCACAGGCATTTGAAGAAATAAGTCCTGTAACTGTATCAGATTTAAATAATGCCAAGAACAAAATATCTAAATCCACTGTAACCACCCCTTCACCACCTGCAAAAAAGCGTAAATCAGAGGATACAAGACATGGACCAGCTCCTAAAAAATTATACTCACCATCACCATTAACAAATACAAGCCCCTTAAATACTGAGCAACAAATGGTACTGGAGGCATGTCTAAGTGGAAAAAATGTATTCTTTACTGGGTCTGCTGGCACAGGGAAAAGCTTTTTATTAAAGCGTATTGTAGCTGCATTACCTCCCGATGTTACTGTACCCACAGCTTCTACAGGAGTTGCTTCGTGTCATGTTGGTATGAAAGCATGATTTTATTACTTTATCTATATATTGCCTATATTATCTAGTGAAATAAATTATCTACTATAGTATATAATTGCTTTTATTTAGCCAAAACAAAGTTCATTATTTTTTACATTACAGTACAGGCCCTTTAACTTTGAGATACACTAACTTTTGTTGTTAGAGATGTCAATATATTACCTACATTTAAGAACTTAGAAAGCACTGCTTGATGTTAACTGGTATATTATTTTTAATTGTAATAATCTATGTAATAATGTTGTTGTGCATATACATACATATATATATATATATGTAAATGTATAGCTTTCCGGTACACGAATTTTAAGTAGCGGGGTGGTGAAATTGGGAGGGGGAGAGGCATACTTACCTTTACTACAACCCCTAAGGTCCGGAGACCTTGTTTTTTTTTGTTTTTAATCAACAATACCTCACTTATTTTTTCGCTAATGTTGCACTTCTATCATAAGTCCAAAGTTGAAAAATCTTTTCAAAGTCTGAAAAAAAGCCAGTAATCAACATAAAAAGAACCAAAAACCAGCTTAATTGGATAAAAGTGAAGAAAAACACAATAGAGCACATTCATATACATCACAAGAGTAACCATTCAAAATGGCGACCAATAAAGCCGATTTTTTAAGTAATCACATTTATTTATATTTAACCAATATTAAAGAAAAAAATGTTCTGCAATGTACTTGAAAATTGATATCATTAATATATTGATTTATTGTGATATTAAAAAACTTGCTAGTCGTCCACTAAATTGATAAATAAAACAAATGTTTTATGAGACTTTTAAGGCTTCATACTGTTTGTGTGTATAAAATAAATAGTAAATGGTAACCAGTCGGTCCTAGCATTTTGTCCTAGCTGTGCCGCGCCAGCGGCCGGCGAATTATTTCTACACTAAACACAGTTTTAGTTTTACAAAAAGTTCTGGTGATTATATGTAATTCGTGAGTACATTCGTAAACAATTCGTGAGTACATTCATAAACTCAAATCACGCTTTGTAATTATCAAAAGTGACACAATTTTACAACAAAAATAAGTGAGGTTATGTTTATAAATTAAAAAAAAATTAAAACCTCCGGACCTTAGGAGTTGTAGTGGGGGTAAGTATACCTCCCCCTACCCACTTTGCCCACCCACTACTTAAAATTTGTGTACCGGATTGTTAAGTCGCAGCCGATAGGGATATATATACAGGGTGTTTGGCGCGTGGACCGACAAAACTTTTTGGGGGATTGGGTGTATCAAGAGCTATCTTTAACCCATAGATCCCTATGTCCTAAGTGTCACTGTAATGGAGATACGATTTTTTTTGATCGTTTTTGAAAATTACCTGGTTCATCAACTTTAAAACGACATATTTTTCTAATTTGTTGTTGTAGTTGAACCAAATAACTTTTATTGCAGTCATTAATGTACGATTATTCTAAATTAAACAATAACTCTTAGCATTAGATAACAAAAAATACTTGATGAGCTTTCAAACTCTTAAAAATGAATTAATCTGTGAAAAACGTCAAATTCAAAATTAATTATTAAAAAAAAATGAAAGGTATTAAGAATTTTATTTGATTTAAACAAAATCTGTACTTAATATCCTTTCCAACGATATACCACATGGCCTTGAAATTATTCATGTGATCACAAAATCAAAAATCAGAGTATCAGAATAAAGAAAACAACTTGTTTGTATTTTAAGACGTTTTAATTAAATTTTATTCACAGATTGGGTTCAAAATGACTGCCTCCATTGTGAATGCATGCACGACATCTTTTTCTTATTTCTACAGTCGTCGTTCTTAATCGCATTTCTTCTTGCATTATGCGAAAGGCGCTATTTATTTTTTCTATTAACATTTCCCTCTCTGTCGCGTAAACAATTTCTTTTGCGCGCCCCCAAACATAAAAATCCAGAGGTGTTAGGTCTAGTGATCGTGCAGGCCAATCGGGCCACCTCTTCCGATCCACGAATTGGGAAAACAATTGTCCAAATGTTCTCGAACGTCTCGTTGGTAATGTGCTGGGCAACCATCATTTTGGAAAATAAAATGTTCTTCTACTATTGGTAATACCAATTCAGGTAAGTCATTTATTAAAAAAGAAAAATAACTTTCTCCGGTAAGAAATGTGGATCGATCAGGTGTCTTCCAATAACCCCAGCCCAAACGTTTACACTTTTTGTGTTTGGGGGCGCGTAAAAGAAATTGTTTACGCGACAGAAATACGGACAAGGGAAAATTTAATAGAAAAAATAAATAGCGCCTTTCGCATAATGAAAGAAGAAATGCGATTAAGAACGACGACTGTAGAAATAAGAAAAAGATGTCGTGCATGCATTCACAATGGAGGCAGTCATTTTGAACCCAATCTGTGAATAAAATTTAATTAAAACGTCTTAAAATCAAACAAGGTGTTTTCTTTATTCTGACACTGGTTGAGTAATCCTTGTTTTGTGATCACATGAATAATTTCAAGGCCATGTGGTATATCGTTGGAAAGGATATTAAGTACAGATTTTGTTTAAATCAAATGAAATTCTTAATAACTTTCAGTTTTTTTTTTATAATTAATTTTGAATTTGACGTTTTTCCCAGATTAATTCATTTTTAAGAGTTTGAAAGCTCGTCAAGTATTTTTTGTTATCTAATGCTAAGAATTATTGTTTAATTTAGAATAATCATACATTAAAGACTGCAATAAAAGTTATTTGGTTCAACTACAGCAACAAACTAGAAAAATATGTCGTTATAAAGACGATGAACCAGGTAATTTTCAAAAACGAACAAAAAAATCGTATCTCGATTACAGTGACACTTAGGACATAGGGATCTATGGATTAAAGATAGCTTTTGATCCATCCAATCCCCCAAAAAATTTTGTCGGTCCATGCGCCAAACACCCTGTATATATATATATATATATATATATATATATATATATATATATATATATATATATTTAATTCAGTACTTGACAGTATGAAAAATATAGGCTGATTTTAATATATATTGTAGATTAAGATCTAAATATGACAAAAATAAATTGTTTTAACTAAAATATTAAATATTAATTGATATTTTTGAGAAATAAAATTGTTATATTGCAGCCATTAGCCACGTGACAATAAACACCGTTCAGAGTGCGTGATGTCATAGTGTGCAAAACACAAGAAGTTATCAATGACTTCTCAGATAACACTTCAACGAAACACACAATGTGACATCATGCGAGACCCCATGACAGCTTGCCGCTTTTTTGTGACAAAATGTCAAAATATTTATGAAATTGCTAAATTAAATATGTTAATGTTTTTTTTGCTGAAATATTAATATTTTGGCTAAAATAGAGCATAAGGCTCAAAATAAACCTGTTTCTCAAAAATTGACAACTACCAAATTTACAACATTTTGTTTACAAGTCATGAAAACTTAAAAAATATCAAAAAGTTATTTAAGTTAATGTATTAAGTTTTACATACTATCTCATTTTCTACATCATTTACACCACCAGATTAGTTAGTTACAATAATGCTTTAAGTTAAGTTGCCTGGAAGATATTTAAATCGTAAATTATTTAATATATTTAATATTGATAACACCAATGTTATGTATAATTTAAATGTATGTCATAAACTCATCATATTTATAAAAGTGTGCTCAAATAACCACCTTCTGAGCCATATTTGAAATAAATTTTCAAATGGTGAGTCTATGCTCTAAGTCATTGTATCTTAACCTGGGGTGTGCACCTTGTGTGGGTCACATTAGTTATTAAACAGAGTTGCAGTCTATTAAAAAAATAAGACCTGCCCTTTCTTGGGGACACTTGAAAATTTAAATAAATAAACTATTAATTGAAATATTTTTACTTAAGTTTTTGTTTTTTTCATGGGTTCTAACATAAAAATACCTGAAGTTAAAAACAGTGATAACATTTTTGTAATAGATTATTTGAACTAATTTGCAATGGTGTAATTTGCAATTGATACATTGCAAATTTCCCCCAAAGTATTTAGGATAAAAATAATATCAAATGGCAATATTATTTGAAAGGTGGAACCACTCTTCATGCATTTGCTGGGATTGGAGATGGCAGCGGTTCTGTTGACAATCTATGTGAAAGAGTAAATAAAACACCTCTGGTAGCTCAAAAATGGAGGAAGTGCAAACATCTTATTATTGATGAAATTTCTATGGTTGATGGAATATTTTTTGAGGTAAGAATTTCTACTTTGATTATTGATTAATGGCAATCTTAAATAATTGAATCCCTATTAATATTATAAATGCGAAAGTAACTCTGTCTGTCTGTTCCGTTTTCACGTAAAAACTACTGGACCGATTTGGCTGAAACTCAGTATATATATTTTTTCGATACCGAGGATGAACATAGGATACTTTTTATCCCGAAAAATGGGATAGTTTCCGGGATAAAAATATATTTGTCTGTTTGTTTGTTATGCTTTTACGGAAAAACTACTGGACCGATTTGGTTGAAATTCGGTACGTATGTAAATTAAATACTGAGGATGGACAAGGGATAATTTTCATTTGGGCCTTTTTGGTAATTTTGGCCTATATGGTAATTTTGGCCTTTTGGTCATTTTGGTCATTTTGGCCTATTTGGTCATTTTGGCCTATTTGGTCATTTTGGCTTATTTGGTCATTTTGGCCTTTTTGGTCATTTTGACCTTTTTGGTCATTTCGGCCTATTTGGTCATTTTGGCCTATTTGGTCATTTTGGCCTATTTGGTCATTTTGGCCTTTATAATCATTTTGACCTTTTTGGTCATTTTGGCCTATTTGGTCATTTTTCCTTTTTGGTCATTTTCGCCCATTTGGTCATTTTGGCCTATTTGGTCATTTTGGCCTATTTGGTCATCCTTCTTTTTTGGTCATTTTGGCCTTTTTGATCATTTTGACCTTTTTGGTCATTTTGGCCTATTTGGTCATTTTGGCCTATTTGGTCATTTTGACCTATTTGGTCATTTTGGCCTTTTTGGTCATTTTGGTCATTTTGGCCTATTTGGTCATTTTGACCTATTTGGTCATTTTGGCCTATTTGGTCATTTTGACCTATTTGGTCATTTTGGCCTATTTGGTCATTTTGGCCTATTTGGTCATTTTGGCCTTTTTGATCATTTTGACCTTTTTGGTCATTTTGGCCTATTTGGTCATTTTGGCCTTTCTGATAATTTTGACCTTTTTGGTCATTTTGGCCTATTTGGTCATTTTGGCCTATTTGGTCATTTTGACCTATTTGGTCATTTTGGCCTTTTTGGTAATTTTGGCCTATTTGGTCATTTTGGCCTATTTGGTCATTTTGACCTATTTGGTCATTTTGACCTATTTGGTCATTTTGGCCTATTTGGTCATTTTGGCCTATTTGGTCATTTTGGCCTATTTGGTCATTTTGGCTTATTTGGTCATTTTGGCCTTTTTGATCATTTTGACCTTTTTGGTCATTTTGGCCTATTTTGTCATTTTGGCCTATTTGGTCATTTTGGCCTTTTTGATCATTTTGACCTTTTTGGTCATATTGGCCTATTTGGTCATTTTGGCCTTTCTGATCATTTTGACCTTTTTGGTCATTTTGGCCTTTTTGATCATTTTGACCTTTTTGGCCTATTTGGTCATTTTGGCCTTTTTGGTCATATTGGCCTATTTGGTCATTTTGGCTTTTCTGATCATTTTGACCTTTTTGGTCATTTTGGCCTTTTTGATCATTTTGACCTTTTTGGTCATTTTGGCCTATTTGGTCATTTTGGCCTTTTTGGTCATTTTGGCCTATTTGGTCATGTTCCTTTTTGGTCATTTTGGCCTATTTGGTCATTTTGGCCTTTTTGATCATTTTGACCTTTTTGGCCTATTTGGTCATTTTGGCCTATTTGGTCATTTTAGCAATGTCGGTCACTGTGGTCTTTTGGTCATTTAGACCATTTTGGCCTTTTTGGTCAAGTTTTGTAATTTATTTTGTTGACAGATAGACGGGGGATGGTATATATAATTAGCGATATAAAATGAAGTGAATCTTCTGTGCGCAAATACATAAAAATGTAATATAATATAACCTGTAGCACTTGCTCTATAAACAAGAGACACGCACTAGAGGTTAACCCGCGGCGCAGCCGCGGGGTAAACTCTAGTTAATCTATAAAAATCTAATATTTTAAAAGTATGTTACAAATTCATGATGGTTCCAATGTTAGGTTTCGGGTTCTCTATTTATGAGAATTCGAAAATATAACCAGCCCGCTTAATTAAAACAATTTGCCAAAGTTAGTAATATGTATGATTTTATATAAAAAATGATCATTTTTTCTTGTGAATGAAAACTTCCAATGGTGACATCAGCACAAGCCCTTTTTTTACTTCTCATTTTGTTTTCAATATTATCTTTTACAGAAACTGGAAACTGTTGCTCGATATGTAAGAAATAATGACAAACCATTTGGTGGTATACAACTAATACTTTGTGGAGACTTTTTGCAACTTCCTCCAGTTGTAGATAAAGGTAAAACTGGTAAAAAGTTCTGTTTCCAATCTCCATGCTGGGACAAATGTATAGATTTATGTTTTGAACTAAAGGAAGTTCACAGGCAAAAAGATAAAGAATTTATATCAATACTGAATAGTATAAGGATTGGTAGAGTAACCAAAGAAATAAGTGATAGATTAGTTGGAACTGCTAGACAGAAAATTGAAAGTGATGGCATCCTAGCTACAAGACTATGCTCACACACAAATGACTCAAAAATGATTAATGACTCAAAACTACGAGAATTAGAAGGTGAAGAAAAAGTGTTTTCCTCTCAAGATAGTGAAAATGCTACAAAAATATTAGACATGCAAACCATTGCACCTGCAAAATTAATACTCAAAGTTGGGGCTCAAGTTATGTTACTCAAAAATGTAAATATAAATGCAGGGTTAGTAAATGGAGCTAGAGGGGTTGTGGTTAGATTTGAGGACGGCTTCCCTGTAGTTAGATTCAAAAATAAGAAAGAATATACAGCAAGATGTGAGAGGTGGTATGTTAAAAATTCAAATGGAAGTCTGCTCTGTCGTAGACAAGTGCCATTAAACCTAGCATGGGCATTTTCCATTCACAAATCTCAAGGCTTAACACTAGACTGTGTTGAGATGTCATTATCGAAGATTTTCGAAGCTGGACAAGCTTATGTTGCATTAAGTAGAGCACAAAGTTTGGAAACATTGAGGGTTTTGGATTTTGATTCCCGTCATGTATGGGCAGATACTAATGTTTTGGAGTTTTATCAGAAATTTAGAAGGCGATTGCAGATGATGGAAATTGTGCCTCTAGGGAGACCTCTAGCTGATAAAACTAACAAAAAACTAAGATTAAGAGAAATATTAGAAAAACAACTAAGAGGAAAGTAATTGTAGTGTACTATTTATTTATATATATTTTATTTATATTCATTAAACTTGATCTTAAAAAGGAAAAGACTGAATTACAAACAGTATATTTTCAAATTATGACTGCATCCTATTGGATTATATTGCATTTTCCTATTAAGCTATTAAGTAAATCTAAATATATGGGTTCAAAAGTCAAAAACATTTAATTTCTTTTCTCCCACTAGATTAAAAAATATATCAACCTAAAATAAAAGGTTGGGACCTTTAAGTATAAAGGCAAACAGTTTTTGAGGGAAGTAAACTCTAAATACTTTTTTTTATCTTATCACTACATTCCTTTTGAATTATTTATACCTAACCTACGAATGCCTAAAATTCAATTTTAAAACCACTTGATGAAAGAGCTTTATGCCAATCTTTAGGCCGCTCTTAGTTAATAATGGTTGTGTAATTTGTTGAAGAAGTATTGTATTGTTCCTGCTCCATCTGGAATAATGTTAGTGAATATTTCATGCAGATGTAGAGATGAGTTTAATACATTATTTGTGATACGATATTGTTATTAATTGTTAATGATAATAAACATTGATAGATAAGGATAGACGGCCAAATAATCGACTTTTTAAATATATTTTTTTAATTATCTATGGAGGCTTAGTAATAGCTTCTCTTAATCTAGCTTATTTTTAATGATAGCTGTTGGCCTCCCAAATAAAAATAAAATGTATCGAAAATATTATTTGGGGTGCCAAAAAAAGATTACTGTGAGAATTTGAATCCATAATACTAATATTAAGAGGTATATCATTGCAAATTCAGATTTTGTTACTGAGTGGGTTTTTGTCTCAGAACTTCCAAATCATTGAGTTGATGAAATTGACTGACACATTTTTTGAAAGAAATTGAATGCTCTACAAAAAAGTCTCTTCATGTATGAACTACACTAACTTAGCTAACTATTAACGGTGGTATCTTTAATGCTATAATCAATGGCCAGTCACTAACAATAATATACCAAATGGAGTACCTATTCTAGAGAATATGAATTTTCATTCCATACATAAGGGAATAAATGATTTCTGTTGTGTATTAAACAATTTTCATTCTACTACTCTTAAGAATAATAAATAATATATAAATAAATTAAATATAAAACCACATACATACTGTTTTTAGGGTTTATTCTCAAAGGGCCTTAAAGTTTGCAGTACTTTAACAATGTTTTACTTTGAAGCAGTTGAAACATAATCAGATCTATTATTTTTCTAAGGGCAGTTTTTCAGTCACCAGGTAAAGCTTTATTCATAGAATAAAGTATTACAGTTGAATGGTTTCATTATTGATTGAAATATAGTTTATAATTTAATCGATTGATAACTTTTTATTTCACCATTGAAATATCAGCCCTAAATTATAATAAAACCAAAATTAAGATGTACACAAGTATTTATTTTAAAAAATAATACATCTATCTAGATTCAACTGTAGTTAATATTTCAATCTGTTCCTCAAGAGTTGCCTGTTTTTCTTGCAAACATTTGACAATATATTTCAATGACTCTATATTCTGTTCGTGTTCTTTTTTCACTGAATTTGACTCCTGTGTGTTATTCTCAAGGATTTCAACATGTTTCTTTGTTTGTACTACTAAATTCATCAGTCTGGTGTTCAAATGTTGTTGTTTTTTTATAATTAGCCATAACTGAGCTTCTGTGGTTGCCTCTGGTCTGCAACGTAGATCCTCTGTGACAAAACTGTCCAAGTTGGCTGGCTCTTTCATTCTATTCAAACTGTATTTGACATTGGCTGTAAGTTCAGCTTGAGTCAATTTGTTGAGAAGCCTGTCCACCTTTGACTTAGGAGTACCCATCTCAGGCTAAAAACAATTTTGTTTCTTTATTATACCTACAAAAACTAGTTACACACACACACACACATATTTGCTAGACTATAGAATTAGAGTACTATATGTACTATGCCTTTCTCTCAAATTCCATCCATATAGACACTTGTTTAAAATGACTATGGAATAAAAAGAAAGATGGATGGGCATATCAATTTCATAATGGTTTTATTGTTGCCAGAAATTGACCATTCTGGCTCAAAATGGTTACAAAACACTAAAAATATTGACCTTAAACATTTAATCAGCAAACAATGTATTTCATTAAATCTATTGATATCCATTGCAATGAAGTAGGAGCATGGAATCATGCAAAAAAATCAGATGTCCATACCTTAGGTCTTGTAATTTGGACAGGGCTTGCAAATAAAGTAGGAACAGCATTGTCCCTCAATCTTCTCTGAGAATCAAAGTATTTCAACTCAAAATGTTTGGAACAGATTCTACTGTCCGACCAATTAAGCATGGTGCAACGGTTTTTGAGCACCCGCATCCATTTGTTACGCATCTCGGGATTTTTGGGACATCTATACAAATAAACATTTTCATCATAAATAACAAGAAGATAAGCAGCAGCCGCTCTAATTTACAAACAGATAAAATACGACAGTTTAAAATCACCGAAATGTTCAATTACATTTTCGTATACAGAAGTTAATTATATTCAAGATATAAGTTCGAGTTTATTTAATTAGAAAAGCCTAAAAATATAACAATTGAAATTGTTACCGGTGTAATTGCACTCCTACGGGTTTATTTAAAACCGTGGTGTTACATGTTTCTATAGCACAATGCGTCGGAGCCATGGCAAAGACCGGTTTAATATTTTTACTATTTTGTTTCGAAGTAACAGTATCTTATCTGCGGTTTTGTTTTACTATTCATAACGATCTCAGAATAAAATCGAATTGATTCTTATTAAATCTTAATCTTTAATCATTATCACCACTCATTAACAAATTCCGCTTGCACAAAAATAGATAAAAGAAACACAAACAAATGCTTTGGCTTTTATAGGTTATACGTTTTATCCACAAACTACTATACTATGGATACGTTTTATCTAGCTAAGCAGGTTATTTCGTAGATAAAACTTAGGAATTGTCAAGTTGATAGCACTAATGTCAATTCTCATAACGTCACAACGTAACCACCTTTTTTATATACGGCTTGGCTACAAGAGGGATGTCTATGGGTTCTCAATTCGTGTTTTTTTTATGTTCGTTTCTCGATGTCTCCGTCAATTGTGAACAGACTTACATTTTTCTATTATGCGAAAGTGCATACTCCTGAGGTAGTCCTATGATCATCAACTCAGAATCTGATGAGTAGGGAAATCGAGAATAGCCCTTATTAAAGAACTCTATGCGCCTACATTTTTAGAACTAGCGTATGTAGGCCGTGTAGGTATTAATTACATTTCCTACAGGTGCTTAATTTTTGTATGGATATGTTAGTTATGCTGCCAAAGATTATACCAAGCTAAAAGTCAGTGGAATCAGTTGTAACTTGGAACGATTGGATGGGTTCATACTGGGTAGCGTTATGTGTAATCCAAATAACAAAAAAACGTGTGTGTCTGTTTCATGTACACGACACATGTAACAAACCGTTGCCGCTGCGCTAATATACTAAGTATAAGTGAACGCTGTCCGCCCGCCCTCGTTTCGCTATCGTGCTTACTCGTTAGTTGTTTAGGATCTGTTAGAAATAAACACTATATTCAAATATTTTTTTAATATATTTTACACTTCGATTTATCATTTTATGTACATCACATTATAAAATACTTACTATAAAAAACAAAGTACTAAAACATTGGTAATATATAGTAGAATTGTAGTTTAATTAATCCCTTTTCGATATTACACTATCACGTTTATAATTACGTCACAATATAAAAGTTGCGTCCGGTTCGATTTTTGGGATTAAAGTTACATTTTAGAACAATCTTCTTATGCTTGATACATAATAATCGGTAAAACTGTAATGCTCTTGTGATGCGTCATGTATTCTATATAATGAATGGACGATAGAATTAAAACGGATAATAAACCATTCTAAGATACTTCCCATCTTATGGTTTTCAAAGATTTCATTAAAATATTTTTTTAACAAAATAACTATAAAACTAGTAGGCTTATTCCACGTGGGTAAGCTTGTTTAAACTTCAGTTCCGTATGCCACTGGAACTCATATTTTCCGGAATAGAAACACTAAAAAAACCGAGTATATTGTAATTTTCTATGTATGTGCTTTACACATGGTAGAAGAGGATATGATGGCGATTTCATTAATATACAGAAAGTCAGGATGATTTTTTTTATCCCGACAATGCAGTTTACTATTTGAATGTAAACTTCACTTCACTTCCGCCAAACAGCGTGAAAAATTCTAGTGTTAAGTAAAACATTATAAAAATGCAAATAAAAAATTATATTTAAAGAAGACTTGTACTTACTGTGTCACACTCAGAGAGTTTAACAGGACAGTTAATTTATGACCGATATCTTATATCTTACAAATCATTCATTTGCCTTACTACTGGTTAAAAATCTAGACGCATTTCAAACTAAAAACCAAAAACGAAATATTTTCTACATCTTGGAGATAGGTGCCAGGTAAAAGGTCAGTGTAGTTTTCAATGTAGTCTTGGTATGAAAATGTTCCCCAATTTTCAAATTGGTTGATTTAATGTTCCGCGAGCACATGTGACCTTTTAAAACTAAGGCACAGAACAGACTTCCATAGAAAATTATGTTTATCTATTTGACAACAAAGTTTAAAATTACTTAGGTCGAAGTTGTCTATCTTGTCTAAGAAGATTGTTTAGACATGTAAAACCTTTTTATTGGTTTTAATACATAAGTTAAGCGTAGTGATTATTTCCATTTTCTTTCTTATTGTTAATCGCAGCTTCTGTAATTTTCATTTTTCACGTTTCTGTATTTTACAAACGTAACATTTATTAAAAAGTTGGTAGTATGGTTTCTTGTAATCTTGCAAGCAAAAGTAGACTTTAAGGTGACGAACATTTTCATTCCGTCACTGTACTCGAATACATTTGTAACTATAAGTTTGGAATTTATTTACTAATAAAATTAACAGGGTGTTTTTATATCTTACTATCCATGAACTGCCCTGGACATTAGTTACAATATAACAAACTCAATACAACTGATGAAAGTTTCCCAGCCAATGGTGAAGTCCTGTAAAGTATATAATGGATATAAAGATATAGAAACCCAGCTTAAATGGTCATTACTACTCATGGTCTTCAATCATCGTGAAATCTTCGACGGGAACAAAAGACCTGGCATAGATTCCAAAGACTCTTCGATCCAACAGAATAATCTACCATAAAGGTTCAACAGAAACCGACGTTTTTTCTACTAATAAGCTTTCTTCTTCTTCTAATGTATTCGGAGACATTTCCAATTCTGTCATCTGTAAAAAAGTATACAGTATGTCTAAATTCTTGTCTATTACATAGAAATAATAGAGAAACAGAGAGAACATAGAGAGAACAGAGAAATAATACAATTTCCTGCGGCCGGGCAGCCTGTCGTAAGAGGCAACAAAAAAAACCCACGGACGGTAGGGTATTTACCTGTCTGGATGGCTACCACCCCTGGTCTAGGTATGTCGCCATAACAACTTTGACTTGTGTTCCGGCATAAGTGGCCAGGTTGAAGACCTATGGTGTTGCAAGTGTCTATAGGCTATTTGTAACCACTTTTCATCAGGTGGGCCGTCTGCCTGTCTACTGAACTCATGCAATAAAAAAAAGAAAAACAACTCTATATTACAAAGACGATAGATTTTATGAAAATTCATTTGACCGCGCTTAACAACTCTATATTACAAAGACGATAGATTTTATGAAAATTCATTTGACCGCGCTTACAGACAGCTTCAAGCGGTACATTCGACAATATTATATATTGTACTACCAGCAGAAAATTTAATGGTAGTATTCATCAAATAAAATAACACCGACGGAATATGTACCTTACATCTACTGTAAAGAATTGAACGCCGATGTGTTTTTATTAACGTAAAAAGACTAATATATTATATATATTTTGAAAAATTTTCACATAAAATATATAAAATAAGATAAGATTTAATAACAAACTTCAGTTTTAAATTAAATTTTTTTATCCCGCATCATGAAAAAGAGTTGTGGGAGCAATTAGTTACGAGGGATATAGGCGTTCAGTAAAGTTTCAAAATTAGAAAAAAAAATCTCTAATCTACTTTTAAACGAAATTTCATAAAAAGTGGTTAATCTTCAAAGTCGTGAACAGGTACACCCAAGAAAACTAGATCATTTCTACATCCAGCCTTAAATGGACTTATACATAGATTAATATGTGACAATTTCAGTAAAATGGTGTGTTAGTACCGATATTCATACTAAATCGCGTCGAAATGTTTTTAACTAAAAATAAAACAAAAACATATAGTTTTATTTGATTAAATCTGACTATACTATACCATATTAAATAACGGGGTTTTAAAAAATTGTACAGCGCAAAACTTAAATGCGCTTCGAGTGAGGTCTGTCCCGTGATTTAGCACAGGTCCAGTCTAATATTAATGTTTATTACACCTTACGCTGTGTTGTGCGAAAGAGATAGCATGCGAGTACGCATAGCGGCCGAGCGAGATAGCAACATTTTCCTTTCTCAGCTTTATCTGTGAACCTTATGACTGCGTTCTGCGTATTGATGTGTACGAACTTCAAGGACGCATTTATGTTTTGCTCATACTGTAATATTATGTTTTAAATCTATATAAACAATTAAATGGCATGTATGACAGTAAATTAGACAGGTTTCGTAGAGGTGACAAACGACCACTGTTTTAGTTATTTAGATAGGGAACTACATGAAGCGTTTAATGTTGTGTCCCAGAAACTAAAAACAGATTTTGTTTAAAGTAGAATTTTTTAAGAAATTATTGTTTAAGCTCTACCATCCTGATTTATTTCAATATTTTCTTTAGAAGTTAGAAAAGACGGAGTACAAATTTTAGGGCTTTGTAAGTCTATTAAATAAATAAAAAATTAACATAATTTTTCAAAATCTGTAACGATATGATTAATAAAAAAAGGTAAAAGTATTTTGAGCAGAATGGTTCACAGTGAAGCGTATTCAGATACAGGTAGCAAAATATTTTTTCTTTTGCATGCATAATATTGAATTAATAACTATAAAATCATGATCTTTATATTTATTGCAAATGTGTCGCACTTATTAAATATTTATTTAGTTTTTTTTAATAATTCAACGCCATTTAGTATGAAACATGACTTTAAGGACTTTAAACTAATTTTATTTTATTACTTTTAAAAGGTTGTTCAAACTTGTTGCGGGGTTTTTTTGTTTTAAAAACCCAATACCTCTTCGGATAAATCCTTGCTGTGCTCGATTGGCTGCAATTTAACATCGTCACTCTTTTCTTTTGCCATCCACTCTTCTTCCTGGCCAGTCTAGAAATTTGAAAAACAATTAATAATATGTAATATAACAAATCTATATTCCGAGTTAGAGCAATAATTTACAAAATAGAAAAATATCAAGGGAGTTAACTCAGAGCAGCAGACTCCAAAAATTCAATTTTTTGAATTGCGGCGTTTTATTTTTTTAAATAAATCTTTTCGTGGAATAGACGAATACTACCAGGTGCCGCGGTTGCCTGTTATAAACTACTAAACGAATTTTAGTGAAATTCAACACAGAGCTAACATATATATATATAACCCGGATCAGGACATTCCTAAATGTATTTGTTTTCATGGAACAGGCGAATCAAACCTATTTATCAGATGGGCCCTCTGCCCGTCTGCTGAACTCTTGAAATATAAATTTGAAACGTTCTAGCTCACGCTATAGAAACGTATTTTATACAGATTTCCATTATTTATATTTAAAATTGATAAAACTGGTTTTTTTTGCCCATAAAAAAAAGTAAATTTTCTTTACACTGTAACATATCTCCTTCGTCCACTCATATGGGTCATGATTAACTTACCAAATTGTCAGTGTCCGCCTCGTGCTTGTGTACTTGCTTGACGTGGTCCTTGAGCGCGAACGCCCTCGCGTAGCTCGCGCCGCACAATAAGCACGAGAACTTGAGGTTGTTCTGGCGCGCGTGCGTCTCGGTGTGAATGCGGACGGCGTACAGCGACGCAAAAGGCCTGACAGACGAAAAAAACGGAAGCTACTTTGTGCTATCTCTGTTGCACCGATATGCACTTCTCCACTATAGGGAATACGCCCGTTAAGAGATATTGTCGTTATTTCATTAACGATGAGGATACTGAGGAAATAATTGAAGTGATAACTTCTTTATGGGAGGGTAAACCGCTTCGTTACGTAACGCGTTACGGCGCCAGTCTGATTGGCTTTCCTTTCGCTCACGCATACGGCAGCGGTAGGCAGGCTCCTCTTCTCTCACTCTAACCCACAGCGCTAGCGGTATTTTAGTAATTAGATTAAATAATGATACTAATAATGTACATATACATAATTCTAATATACATATTCAAGAATTGTAACTAAGAATAAAATATATTTTATGATCAAGAAAAGATTTTGTTAATAATAACCTTTCCTTACATCATCATATTAATATACATAAAATTTAAGTAATAACCTAAGCTTTCCTCAAGTTAAACAATTTCAATATTAAATAGTTCCAACTTAGATTAGTATAAATTATCACTTCTGTCGGGCGTCCCGAAACGCACACATTTTTTTATAATATAGCGGGATGCAGCCTAAAAAACCTTAATCCGGCTGCTATTGTCTTTCTTGTAGGTTACATTCGAAGAATTCTTATTGTTGTTATCTACAGCTTTACAACATAGGTGTTTTTATTCAAATATTGTGTTAATAAATGGGGCGATTCAGAGTTGTTTTTCGGGTCACGATAGAAGAATCATGAAATGAATTTAAAGTAATATATTCATTACGAATAGTAAGCAATTAATAATTTAATTTTTTCTCTAATAGTTTGAAAATTTCAAAATGTTTCTCTGGTAAGTGAAGTGAATAGTTTGTGATCTTTATAGTACGGCCGTCGTAACTTGGCAAATGTGAACATAGGCTCTGCGAACTTTAGAGCATGTACACTCGTGTGATTAGTGGGCATACGACGCGTCAGTGAATACAATTGGTCGCCCTTCATCCCTGTATTTTTTCATTGCTTTGTACTAGTTGGTCACTGTATTTTCTTCACGAGTTTACACGCGCTAAAGTTCGCAGAGCCTATGTTCACATTCGCCAAGTTACGCCGGCCGTATTATACCACGACATTTGACTTGCATAATTATAAAATTGAAAAGCATCTTTGGGAGTTTTAATTCATGACTGATTTAAAAAAAGTATTTCAAGCAACAGAGTGTATCGAGCCTTTATCGCCATTATGTCGTAAGCGACATTTGGACCTAAGTATATTGTTTGCTGTAAAAGTTATTATACACTATTATTTCGTTTTCAGACTTTTCGTTTTAGTTAGATTAGACCCTACTAAATTAAAAATTGAAAGTGTTAAAACAAAGTACCAGTTAAAATACCTTTTGCAAAAAAAATATACTTGCGTTCTATCGTCGCTTACGATTAAATAGCGGTGAAGGCTCAATAAACTGGATATTTTGTTTCATGCTTTATTTAAAAACAAGAATGGCCGGGTGACGCCAATTGTATCGCAAAAGTGTTTTCTTTTGTCTTCTTCCTCCTTCCATACTTATTTGAATGTGTATTAAAAAATTAATGTATCAAAAATGTATCAAAAAATTCGCTCCCATAATATAGTTTATTTTATAAAAAAAATTATATTATATTAATTTTTATATTTCTTTGCCATAACGAGTACTATTTTGTGGTTGTTTCGTTTTGTCTATCCGTAAGTCACTTGAACGGCCCTAACGGAAGACCAGCGCTGGTTGAGCCAACCAGCATCATGCTGAGTTAGGACCGATTCAGAACTTCATTTCAATTGTGTTGTCTTATTTATAAGTATGTTTTGATGTGTATGTTCTGAATAAATATTTTTCTTTCTTTCAAAAGCTTACCTATTACACTGTTGGCACGAGAACGGTTTCGTGTGCGAGTTCTTATGCCCTGCCAACTGCACGGCCGTCTTGAACGCCTTCGGGCAGAAGGGGCACTTGTAAGCACGCACCTCCGAGTGCGTCAGCAAGTGGTGGTTGTACACGCTGTGCGCTTTAAACCTTTAACATTCATATACACAGCATTTTTAAATTCAAATTGACATAAAAAATTACTTTAATTTAACATCCCTGCTATTGTTTTTCCGGCATTAGTGATCAGGTCTCCCCCCCCCCCCCCTTTCTTAGAAACCAACAACGCCTCTTGTGTTGCATTGTCATTCTCCATCACCACTACCCATTCTTCCTATTTCCTCCCATCATCTCTATTCCATTCCTTATCCATATCCCGTCATGTTTATTCCTTCCCCATTTCCTCTGTTTGGGCAATTAGCCCCGCGTTGGAATGTTGTTAGATTAAGGACTTATCCTCCGAGGACTCGAGATGTTTCGCCGGTCGGCTTTGAAGATACTACACTTCGCACAAAAATTAAGGAAGCCAAAGAATTATATATTTTTTGGGTGATTTTCAACAAGCTGTAGCTGTAGCTGAAGAATAATGGTTGTATACAAAATTTACAAAAAAAAAACATATTGTAGATCAAAATGTCTATAGTAGGGCCAACGAGAAGCGATACCAAATGTAAACAAAACCAATGCAAGGTCATTAGAAAATACAGGGGTGCGTAACTTTTTGAAAGTTGTATTATATATTTTAGTAGACAATTTATTTATTAATATGTTATTCTAAAAAGGTAACAATTAATATAAAGAAATTGAGTTGAAATGAGAATAATAATAATGTTTATGGAAATGAGGATAAAAGTGAAACATTTGTTTAAAGAAATCATTGTTTATTCAGTCTGACGCCGATTGTTCTGAGTCTGTAGAATCAGAATCTGTAACATGTATAATAAATTTATCCATCACGTCATCTACAATAAAATCAAGTTTGAAAAACTTCTCTTCTTCTTTATGAACGTGCTCCACGCATTTCTTCCACCGATCAGGCGTGACTTTCGCCATGCCCTCACTTAATAGTGCCTTTACTTTTGCAAATTGAAACGTAGTATTGTTTCTAGCTACGTGCCCCTTTATATCAGCCCAAATCAACTCAATTGGGTTTAATTCACAATGATAGGGAGGGAGTCTTAGTACTTCGACGCCATATTTCTTTGCCAATTCGTCTACGACATATAATTGATATTGGTTCTTCACCATTTTTACTCTATTTAATAATTGTATTTTTAGTTCCTTTTCATCGAAACTGATATTTTTGTTACGAAGCCACTGCTGAATGTTAGCCTTCAACCATGTTGAGCTGGGTGTTTTTTCCTGTCGCCTAGAGTGGTAAGGCGCGTTATCCATGACGACAACTGCATTCTCGCCTAACTTGGGCAATATCTTCTCAAACCAGTTTTCAAAATGTGCAGCATCCATTGATTCGTGATAATCACCGGTGCCTTTGGATTCAAAAACCCAGCTACCGTCTTCCACAAAACCATCCTCGTTTTCAATGTGCACTACGATTAGTCGCCGGCCCTTTGAGGTAGGATTCTTCGCACCTGTACTAAGACCTTCTAAAAACGCTCGCCGTTTTGATTTTATTTCGGTGTCAACCCAGGTTTTATTAACAGTGTGACCTGAAAATAACATACAGGATACAATAAAACATAGGCAATACTACAAATAATAATCTTACACAATCTTTCAGGCAGAAATACTTAGTTTTGATTATGCGTTAAAGAATAATAAACCCCCCCCCCCTCCCCTACTGAAGATAGAAACTCTGTGCGCTCAAGTGTATTTTTTTTATTAAACTTAAAATTACTAACCTGCGTTCACCCATGTTTCATCCATATAAAAAATACGCCGATTCTCCTCTCTGTACTTCTTTATTTTATGTAAATATTTTCGTCGCCACAATACAATATCATCTCTATCAATCAGTGCATTATTTCTTTGCCTCTTGATATACTTAAACTTTAAATGTTTTAATATTTTTTGGAAAGTAGTCCTTTTGAAATTTGGTAGTGTATCGTCTTCATTAATATCTGAAAGTACTTTTTCCACTGTAGGTAGTTCGCCTTTAATGAAGAAAGCATGTACTTTTTTGCGTATGGCTGATTTAGTAAAATCATCGATTTTGTCACTAAACGTTGGTCTAAGTTTGGTGGTGACAGGAGGAGAAATTTCGCCGTGTTCTTTATAGTCCTTGAGGATTCTATATACTGATGCAACGCCGATACCTAAAATACTAGCTGTTTTCTGCGCCATCTCTTTTTTGTAGGGGTATTTATCCTTAGGCCCAGTTTCTTTAACATATTTATAGGTGTTAATAACCATATTTTTTTCATTTACCGTAAAACTAGTTACCTGAAATTGAAAATTAAATTAAAATGATATACTTTATTCACGTGCATTTTTAATAAATTAAAAAAGTTTTATTATTACAGTTGTTGTTTTTTAAATAACTTTAAAGTATACTGTATTTAATATCTATCAGCTAAAATCCAAATATCAATGCAATGGTAAAATATTTCCTGTACATACCTTTGGGCGTTTCTCTTTTGGAGAACTAAAATCTGTTGATTTATCTCTCGAAGTACTTGGTTGTGGCTCCATCATTAACCACTCTTAATAACAACAAACAATATTCAACAACAACAATCTAACAATAATTAAATAACACGGAATGAACTAAAAACAGTAACTCTTACTATAAAATGGCGCCCGAATGTTGGCGAACCCGTCTTGATCTTACGACAAAGACAGACAAATTACGACAAATACACGAGATGGAAAGAGATAGATAATAGATTGTCACTCCACAGTAGTTTTTAGGTGAATGACCTTTTGTATCTGGTCTCTTTGGCCCAAGTATAGTTTAAGTACTTGAACTTAAAAAGTTTTTCAAGTAGTTTTGAGAAAACTTCCGCCAAAAAAAATGTAATGTATTTGTTCTATATTATTTGATTACCAGGGTGTATCTTCTTACTACAGTCAAAGAAAATGTAATTATTGTAATTGTAATGTAATTTTAATGTACCGTCCTATTGACCCAACGTCCGCGCCTCGGAGGGTTTTATCAATCCATTCTTACTCGATGCAAATGCCTGAACCTTTCCCATATCTCATCGCCTCCATCTTATCCTAGAGGATGGCAACACTCTTGGTGTTACTAACGTCCATGGGTGATGGTAATCACTCTTCATCAGGTGGGCCGTTTATCTAGTTTCCAGCTTCAGCCAATTAGAATTAAGCACTGACATGGTAAAAAGAAGAAGAAAGAAGTACCTCTTCGGGCAGTGCGGGCAGGCGTAGGGCCTGGCGCCGGTGTGCGTGCGCATGTGCAGCGTGAGGCAATACGACACGCGGAACGACTTGCCGCAGATCTCGCACGAGTGCGGCTTCTCGCCTGTAACACACCACTATTCTAATCACATACCGGCTCCTTTGACAAAAATATAATGTATGTCTGACTATATTACTACATATAGTAATATGTCAGATTTATGAAACTAACTAAAATAAAGTATACGTGCGTAATATTTTATATTACGCAGCACGTATAAAATATTATTAACAGGTTTTACTCAAACAATCAGGAATCAATGACTCCTAAATACAGCCAGGACATACCCCCGATTTCGACCACGATTTAATTGAAATTTTCGCAGGATTCCCGGGATACAAAGTACCGCAGTTTTAAAAAAAAACCAATGAAGCTATCGTTTTAGTGAAAACTGTATCTGAATAAGCTAATTTTTATGCACCCGAACACTCCAAACCGCTGCCGGAAAAAATCCTGGGATAAAAAATATCACATTGGAATTCCAAACTTTTTTATCTGGCCATTTCAAATCATTTCCGCGGGATTCCCAGGATAAAAAGTAGCGCGGATTTTATGTCTATGAATTTGCTATCGATCAGCGAAAACCGCATCGAAATTGGCCTAGTAGTTTTTACATGAATGTCGAACAAACAGATAAACAGTCAACAATCAAATTGAGAACCTCCTCCTTTTTGAAGTCGGTTAAAACTGCATTCTGTTCTCCATCGTTTATATAGTGTATGCCAGTTATTTTTTAATAGTGTTACGTGCGAGCGGGGGTACGTACTTATGGATTGGAAGAAAACACCAGTTTTTAACTAAGAGCTTTTATTGACTTACAAAACCGCGCGCAGTACCTCCCTGTAGGGTTGCTGTCCTTAAACACTCGACCAACGATGCACAGTCCCGACGATAAGTTGTCACACCCTCAATACCGTCGCCGATATTGCGTAGACCACCTCCGATATAACGCGTGTAGCTCGCCTCTGGCCCCTCTCTCGAACTACGCTACACACTTCCTTCACGTATCTGTCCACCAAATTCGTCACTAAATTCACCACTTGATTCGTCTCTGTCTCTATTAATCTTCTCTAACAACTCTTTAGTATCGCACTTGTTGCTTCTCCGTCTTGGACTGAACTCAACTTTAAACTGCCCGGTAGGCGCGCCTTGCGCTGTTTATATACCCGGAAGAATTTTCTAGAACCCCTCTATCTATCTCTTTCTCTTCCTTCCCGAACCTTCTGTTCGGGAACTTTCGTTTATACATCTATCCCTTTCTAACATCTATCTATCTCTTTCTTTCAGTCATCGTCTATTCCTTTCTAACATCTATCTATCTCTTTCTTTCAGTCATCGTCTATTCCTTTCTAACATCTATCTATCTCTTTCTTTCGTTTGTCGTCTATCTCTTTCTAAATATATACGTCCTTGTCTTTTCCATCCAGAAATTTCTAGTTCTTTCTAAAAGTTCTAAAACTGATTTACGCTGCTGGGCAATTCCACCCTCGGTCGCCACAATATTTTTAGGGTGGGTTTTATATTGATGTTGTCCTGCCCTGAGAAAACAAGCACCTAGAACTCGATTCGAGCACCACCCACCGGGCCTAATTGTTAATCTTAACCATTCTCGAATCCACTTGAATACACACAAAAATATCATCAAAGTAGATCCAACCATTTAGGAGTTCAGTGACGTACATACGGACAGAAATAAATTTATATAAAAATGGCACAATCGAAACTCATAAAATCATGACTGTCACTGTCTATCCAGATGTCACATACCATTTACGAAACAAACCTACTGGGTCTATATGAATGAAATTAGCTGTGAATAAATCTATTCTAACTATAATATTATAACATTTTAAAAATGCCGTGTCTGTACATTGAAGCTATTGTGGAGGGTGGAACTGCCCAGCAGCGTAAATCAGTTTTAGAACTTTTAGAAAGAACTAGAAATTTCTGGAAGGAAAAGACAAGGACAGATATATTTAGAAAGAGATAGACGATAAACGAAAGAAAGAGATAGATAGATGTTAGAAAGGGATAGACGATGACCGAAAGAAAGAGATAGATAGATGTTAGAAAGGGATAGATGTATAAACGAAAGTTCCCGAACAGAAGGTTCGGGAAGGAAAAGACAGAGATAGATAGAGGGGTTCTAGAAAATTCTTCTGGGTATATAAACAGCGTAAGGCGCGCCTACCGGGCAGCCGCATCTGTACACCGTCGCGTTCGCGCGTGCACTTGCGTTGATAGGCTGTAACATTTCGCGTACCTTGTAAAACTGTTCCCGGTCGAGACTCCGTTCGCGTCGAGCTCCCGGGAGCACGCTTGCTCGTTTCGCGAGTGTTGGAGTGCGTTGTCCACCAGCCCTTCTTGGAGAAGGGTACCGGTGGCAACTGTGTTATAGTTAGAGACAGTGACTCATGCAGTGTTAGTACTGTGATAGTGAGTGATACCGTTCCCCATGGCGGATAAATCGCCGGGGAAGCCAGCGACTAGTAGTCGCGACCCGCGGCTTGTATTCAGGCCGATCGAGGTCACTGAACCCGAACGTGCTGCCACCGAGATAACAACTCCCCCCACCGCAGGCGGGGCCCCGCTCGCACCCGCCGGATGTATCCATCCGGACAAGGGCGAAAGAGGCCAACGCCAGGTTGGGGGAAAAAGCAGAAGGTCCTCGTCTGAAGAAGATGAAGGGAACCAGGCAAAGAAAATGGATACGGCGAGTACGCCGTCATTAACGGACCCCGAAGAGGGCGGCGGAGAGGAGATGGCTTCCTCATCCGCCACCTCAGAGGCGATAGAAGAAGAAGAAAGCAGCAGCGAAAGCTCATCGGCTGATACGACGCCTTCGCGCTCCACGTCGTACGTGGAGCTGGAGAGCCTCGCCGTCGCCGGAGCCGCCGCCGCCCCTTCAACTTCAAACCCACCGGAAACCAACAGGAACGCCGCTGCCGCCGCTGGGAGCACCGCAGGCGAAGGTAGGCGTAGCCCTAATAATATTAATTTATCATTTGCCGAAATCGCGGCGACGCCGCACGTGAGCCCAACTCCACGGCCGCGCACTCAGACCGGACCGACGGCGACCTCCACGCCTGAGCGGGCCGGCGCTGCGCCGCCGACTACAAGCGCGGGTCCACCCAAACCAAAAGGGTACCCACCTATAACTGTGGACGTTATGCCCGGGTGGACCCTGCATTTCAAAAAATTATTTAGCATTTTAGGTCATGCTCCTAGCGCACGACCGTTTGGAAAGGGGGTGCGTTTTATGCCTGCCAGCCCGGAGGAATATAGGGCGGTTCAAAAATATCTAGTAGAGGCCACACAGGCGGACCCGCAGATACAGTGGTTCTGCTACAGTGTGGCCTCTGACAAGCCAACTAAAGTGGCCATTAAAGGCCTGCCTCCGGACACAGATCCGGAGGAAATTAAAACGGCCCTGGAAGAGTGGGGCCATGAAGTGCTATACGTAAAACATATACCTGGCGTGGGAGGCAGACCTGGCTGCCTTTTCCACGCCACACTTAAGCACCAGGACCAAGAGGCGCTCTCCCGGCTGTACGCACGTACAGAGATGCTATACATGCCGGGGGTCATTGTAGAGGGATGGCGGGGAGTGAGTGGGGTGGCACAATGCCATCGCTGCCAACGCTTCGGCCACTCCTCCAATAACTGTCACAGGGCGCCTAAATGCGTGAGGTGTGCGGAGGAACACCTCGCCTCAGAATGCCCCCGCTCGCGGCAAGATAAGCCAACGTGCGCTAACTGCGGGCGGGCACACGCAGCTTGCTACAAAAGGTGCCCTGTGTACCTCAAGGAAAGGAGGAAGAGGAGGGCCTCAGTCCCCCCACCCCCGCCTAGAGGTCGCCAGGCGGCCGAAAAGCGCCCGCCGAGGCCCACAAGGGCCGAACGAAGACGTGCACAGGCTCCACTCCCGCCGGAACCAGCGCACCCCCAAACCGCTTCGACTCCGGCTAACATTAACATAAATAATATTGCAAATCAGGGGGGTGGGGCAACATTGGCAATGCCAGCCAATGGCCCGACCGATCGACACGCCCCCCTGCCCCAGCGTAGGAGACATAGGGCGGGGCGTAAGCACCGCCGGCGCGCGCCAATCGCCGCACAAGAGGCGGGGCCGCGCTCAACTCAAACGCAACCACCTGTTGCTCGCGCATGTTGCGACAACTGCGGGCAGAAAATTATGCCAACTTCACAGGTGTTTGTTCGCCGACCCCCCGCCCAGGATGCGCCGGAGTCGAGCGGAAATCAGACCGGAAGGAAGAGGAAGAGACAGCAGAGGTCGGAGTTGGCTGCCAGGCCGGTAGAGCCACCACAGACGGTGCCACGGCCACCACAACCAGAACCACTGCCACAAAGGCAGCCACGCAGCAGGACGAGGCGCACCGCCACTCCTGCCGCATCCACTACTCAAATCGCAACAACAGCAGGAGGGATCGACGCCAGGGACCCGCTCCAGATTATTCTCCATCGTCTGGACCGTATGGAGATGTTCTGCGGGGCCCTGACGGAGTTGATCTCCACGATCGCCGCCGGGGGAGATCTCCAGGTGGCGGCGAATCGTATCTTGCCCCGAATGATCGCCAATCAAAATGGATAGCACAAATTCGGGACTTAGATTGCTATATTGGAATCCCGGAGGAGTGGCGGGTAAAGTGGACCAGCTGCGCAGTCTCGCCCAGTCGCAGGATATACATATTATACTCCTGGGCGAGACAAAACTCCGGCCTACTGCGACACTTAAGATGCCAAACTACATCGTGTACAGGCGTGATGAAGTTTCGCCCCAGGGCCGACCGTATAGGGGCACGGCGGTCCTAGTGAGGCGAGACATTGTACACGATGTGTTGCCGCATCCCGACTACCAGGAGCTCCGCGCCATCGGGGTACTTATAAAGGCCGCGGGTAGGGAGGCGAAAATTTTCGCCGGCTACAGACCGCCGAGCCCCCGATGGCACCGCACTGATTTGCAAAATATATTTTGTGGAACGACCCCTACAGTGTTGATGGCGGATTTGAACGCTAAACATCACGCGTGGGGGTCAAGGGTCATTAACCCGACGGGCGGGAGGCTGATACAGGACGCCGAACGTATCGGCCTCACGGTGCTCGGACCGGGTGCGCCTACCCATATCCCAAATAACACACGCCACAGTGCGGATGTGTTGGACATCGTAGTACACCAAAATATAAGCTGCCCAATCCACACAGAGGTGCTGTATGACCTAGATACGCAGCACCTCCCAGTACTTGCCACGCTTGCATTGGCGGCGGTGGCAGTGCCGCCGAGAGGGCAGCGTGCAAGAACAGATTGGGCAGCATACACTAGCAAAATGGAGGTAAACATTCCCCTAGAAGGCCTCTCCGCCCCAGCGGAGGTCGAGCGAGCCGCTAGGCTCATTATGGAGCGGATCGAGGCCGCTAGGGACGCCGCAACTACGATGTTCACACCGCGGAGCAGACGTCCAGAGCTCCCAGCCCGGCTAAGCCAGGACATCAGCCACAAGCGCGCACTCCGGCGCTTGTGGGCCAGAACCAGATGTCCGGTGCTCAAGGCTAGGCTGAACGCCTTAACAGCCCGGGTCTCAGAGGCCATGAAGGCATGGCGAGGCGAGACCTGGGATAGTGTTATAGACCGGGTGTCCGAACACGCCACGGACTTGCACTCACTAAACCGAGCTCTACAAAGGACGCCAATACCCACGTACCCACTGCTGGATGCCCAGGGTCAGAGGCGGTTTGCGCCAATGGATCGTGCTGAGATACTCGCCGACCATCTGGAGACGCAATTCCAGCCACACCCAGTCCCAGCAGGGGTATCAGAAGAAATACGGGAACACCACCAGCGCGTCGAGAGGGAAGTTACCGAATTCCTGTCGCGCCCACACGAGCCGCTCGGCGGGGAGGCGTTTATCTCCCCGGCCGAAGTCCGAAAGGCGGCGCTACGTCTCCCCAGGCGGAAAGCGCCGGGTTGCGACGGGATTCCCACGGAGGCCCTGAGATTCCTGCCTAGAAGAGGCTTCGCGGCGCTCGCGCGCCTTTTCAACGGAATTCTCAGGACCAGCCATTTCCCCGACGCCTGGAAGACAGGCAAGGTTGTTATGCTCCCGAAACCAGGTAAGGATCGGCGCCTACCTGCGAGTTACCGGCCGGTTACGCTGCTACCACACCTCGCCAAGCTGTTTGAGCGCTTGCTGCTGCGGCGCCTGGCTCCATATATCGAGCCACGCGCGGAGTAGTTCGGATTCCGCAGCAGCCACTCGACCACGCTCCAGCTTGTGCGAGTATTACACCACCTTGCCACATCCCTGAACGAGGGCCGAGACTCCGTCTGCGTATTTCTAGACGTCGAGAAGGCCTTTGACAGGGTGTGGCATAAAGGACTTATTTTTAAATTGTTACAAACAAATACACCGCACGCAATTGTAAAATTAATTACATCATTTTTACACGGCCGGGACTTTTATGTTTCGGTAGAGCAAACAACTACATCGCAAAAGCGTACGATCTCTGCCGGTGTTCCCCAAGGCAGCTGTCTGTCGCCAGCATTATATGGTCTGTATACAGACGACATCCCGACCCTAGAGGGCTCGTTACGACCCGGGGAATCGGATATAATGCTGGCATTGTACGCAAACGACAGCGCCTATATCGCGACCTCAATGAATGCCGATTACGCAGCTCGCCGAATGCAGCGCATGCTCGACAAGATTCCGGCGTGGCTGGACAGGTGGCGCATGGCGGTCAACGTGGGGAAGACCGCCGCGCTGCTAGTCGCCCGCCGACGCATCATGCCGAAGCAGCTCCAGCTTCGAGGCCAGGAGATCGAGTGGCAGACCTCGGTCAAATACCTCGGGGCACACATCGACAGGTCGTTGAGCATGCGGCTCCAAGTGGTAACGGCTATAAATGCCACACGAACCGCCCGAGCCCTGCTCCGACCTGTCCTATCATCCAGACTGCCCCTGAGGACGAAGATCGGGGTCTACAAGACCTATCTCCGCTCGAGGCTCACATATGCAGCTCCGGCATGGTATGCGCTGTGCTCGGCTACCAATAAGAAGCTGCTACAAAATCAGCAAAACATCACCTTGCGGATGTGCACGGACGCGGGTCGATACGTCAGAAATGACGTCATCGCTCGCGACTTGGGCGTCCCGTCGGTGGAGGAATTCGTGGTGATGTCGGCGCGTCGGATGTTCGACCGCGCCGACAACTGCCGCCATACCCACCTGAACGGGATCGCCCCGCTACATGCGCGACCCCCAGACATACGTCACGACAAAATCTGGCTATCGACCCCACGTGACCTCATCCGCCGGGATTAGGGTGATGTAAGAGGTCGCGATTTATGCCCCTAATGCCACAGATAGGCCACCAGATGCCAATGATGGCCAACTAAAGCCCGGGAAGGCCATCGAAAGTCATGAGAGGCCAACAAACGCCGCAGATGTAGCCAACGCAAAGCCGTGAAGGCCATCGCAGCCGCGGGTTGGCCCGCGCGAGCCGCCGACAACACGGCGGCTCTCAAACAACGATACCGGAGGGTAGTGGCCCTCCGAGCTGCAGCCGGGGTAAAGAGCCCCCGCTCGAAGCCCCCTCACCGACACGTCACAATAGTGACGTAGTCGAAGATTACTGATCGACCTACCGGGCAGTTTAGAGTTGAGAGTTGAGTTTAAAGTTGAGTTCGACCTATCTCCGCTCGAGGCTCACATATGCAGCTCCGGCATGGTATGCGCTGTGTTCGGCCACTAACAAGAAGTTGCTACAAGCGCAACAAAACATCACCTTGCGGATGTGCACGGACGCGGGTCGATACGTCAGAAATGACGTCATCGCTCGCGACTTGGGCGTCCCGTCGGTGGAGGAGTTCGTGGCGATGTCGGCGCGTCGGATGTTCGACCGCGCCGACAACTGCCGCCATACCCACTTGAACGGGATCGCCCCGCTACATGCGCGACCCCCAGACTTACGTCATAACAAGATCTGGCTATCGACCCCACGTGACCTCATCCGCCGGGATTAGGGTGATGTAAGAGGTCGCGATTTATGCCCCTAATGCCACAGATAGGCCACCAGATGCCAACGATGGCCAACTAAAGCCCGGGAAGGCCATCGAAAGTCATGAGAGGCCAACAAACGCCGCAGATGTAGCCAACGCAAAGCCGTGAAGGCCATCGCAGCCGCGGGTTGGCCCGCGCGAGCCGCCGACACCACGGCGGCTCTCCTACAAAGTTACCGGAGGGTAGTGGCCCTCCGAGCTGCAGCCGGGGTAAAGAGCCCCCGCTCAAAGCCCCCTCACCGACACGTCACCAACGACGTTGTCGAAGATTACTGATTGATAAAGTTGAGTTCAGTCCAAGACGGTGTAACGACAAGTGCGATACTAAAGGGTTATCAGAGAAGGTTAATAGAGTACAGAGACGAATTAAGTGGTGAATTTAGTGACAAGTTTGGTGGACAGATACGTGAAGGAAGTGTGTAGCGTAGTTCGAGAGAGGAACCAGAGGCGAGCTACACGCGATAATGGCGGAGGTGGTCTACGCAATATCGGCGACGGTATTGAGGGTGTGACAACTTATCGTCGGGACTGTGCATCGTTGGTCGTGTGTCTAAGGACAGCAACCCTACAAGGAGGTACTGCGCGCGGCTTTGTAAGTCAATAAAAGCTCTTAGTTAAAAACTGGTGTTTTCTTCCAATCCATAAGTGCGTATCCAGTCCCGCTCGCACGTAACAATTGGTGTCAGAAGTGGGATTGGAAGATACAATGCCAGTAATGCCGAGAGACGGCGTCAACACACGTGCTAGGGCAGCCGCCCAACAACAAGACAATTTAGAACCAGAGAGCTCCGTGGAAGGAAGTCCTGAGAAGTTAAATGAGCCGGTTGAGGGGACCTCAAAGGATTCATCGAGTACACAGCCCTCTAAATCGGACTTCTGGGCATTGTTCGAGCAGATGCGAGTAATGCAAGAAGAACAGGCCCGCCGTCAGGAGGAACAAGCTCGCCGCCAAGAGGAACAAATGCGAGCAATGCAAGAAGAACAGGCCCGTCGCCAAGAGGAACAGCTGCGAGCAATGCTAGAGGAACAAGCCGTCCGCTTGAGAGAAGATCAGAGGACCAGCGAAAGCAGCATCCTAGAGGCTATCAAAGATAGTGCACGGGCAGTTGAGGAGGTACGGAATAAACTTCAAGTATATGAAGAATGTCTCGCTGGGCATGAGGAACGAATTTCGGCCATGGAAGAAGATGTGCAGAGAATTAAAGTTAGGGGTGTGACAATGCCCACGGTAACAACTTCATCTGCGTTGAACTTCAAGGCACCTCCTTATAATGGGGCATCCTCATGGGCGGCTTATAGGCGGCAGTTCGAAGCGGTGGTACAGATGAATGGATGGGATAGTGAACAAGCTAGGACTGCGCTTATTTTGGGACTCCGGGATAAAGCGACGAATGTATTGGAGGCAGTCAGCAAGGATGCCTCTTATGAGCAACTAATGGAAGCTCTGGAATCGAGGTTTGGTGACTCTCATTTGGAGCACGTGTTTCGGGCCCAACTTCGTGAGCGTTATCAGAGACCTAACGAATCGCTACAGCAGTGGTCACTGGAGGTGGAGAAGCTGGTACGGAAGGCATATCGGAGTTCGCCTTCGACACTTGTTGACAGCGTACTACTTCAAACGTTTGTTGACGGTATATCTGACTTTGAGATAAGAGCAGCTGTACAATTGGGCCATCACGATAACATGAGGGAGGCTTTGGCGCACGCTTTAGAGGTCGAAGCTGTTCGTCGAGATTCGAGAGGCGGACGCATACGTGAGATCACGACGGGCGATGATTCCATGGGAGGTCGGAGGACATTTACCCACAGATGTTATGCCTGTGGGGAGCGAGGACATTTCCGAAACAGGTGCCCAAGACGACCTTATGAGGGGCAAAAAAACTGACGCTTCTGTATCAGAAAGAGCAAATAAAGCTAGAGGTGCGAGAACGATACAGGCTGGCAGACAAATTACCCCGGAAATTCGGATTTATCAAAGTTCAAATGGGAATAGTTTAATGGTTAATGGGATAGTGAATGGAGTTGCTTGTCTACTAACTATAGACACTGGAGCAACGCGTACAGTTATTGGACCGCAGTTATTGAGGAAAAATGGAAAAGTAACTAATGAAGACAACACTGTTGAGCTAACAACGGCTACTGGCCAACAGATACCGGTAAAAGGAGAGCAGAAAGTAGCTATCAAGATTGGTGAAAACCTTTTCTGGCAACAAGCAGTTATAGCCGACATTATAGGGGAATGCATAATCGGTCTAGATTTCCTTAGGAGTCATCGGTGTACACTTGACATAGGAAACGGCATTCTCAAGTGTGGAGCCATGGAAATACCGATGAAAGGCGGACGAAAAGACGCGGTCTGGCTAAGAATTAGTAAAGATAATCAAAGGAAAAAGAAAGTGCACCGAAATGGGTTTCAGAAACAAGTTTTGGTAGATGCGCCGAGGCTACGACGAGATCGCCAGAAACAACGTTCTGAAGGGGTGCCGCGTGAAGTTGCTAGCGAATGTTACGGACAAACCATGAGGGTCATGTCAGAGGAACGCTGGTCTGGTCATACACGAATATGGAATCAGGCGGACCGAAGGAAGAAGAGGGTTAGGAGACGAGCTACAAAAGCGAATACTGGGAACTTAGTCAAGGATGTCTAGAAAAGACATCGGAGGCGGTGCCCTTCAGCATTGTGATGGTGTCGTAAGGAGTCACGGGCAGATGTGGGGAGCTTTCCACGAGAGTCTTATTGGGACAGCGTTGGAGCAGCTATGTGGAGAAACGGAGTTACGAAGAGTCCTGCCGGGAAAGTCCATGTGGGCCGACCAGCGAAAATTCAATGTTCTAACGATGCTCGGGACGAGCACGTTTTAGGAGGGGGTAGTGTGGTGACCGAGGGTGGAACTGCCCAGCAGCGTAAATCAGTTTTAGAACTTTTAGAAAGAACTAGAAATTTCTGGATGGAAAAGACAAGGACGGATATATTTAGAAAGAGATAGACGATAAACGAAAGAAAGAGATAGATAGATGTTAGAAAGGGATAGACGATGACTGAAAGAAAGAGATAGATAGATGTTAGAAAGGGATAGATGTATAAACGAAAGTTCCCGAACAGAAGGTTCGGGAAGGAAGAGAAAGAGATAGATAGAGGGGTTCTAGAAAATTCTTCCGGGTATATAAACAGCGCAAGGCGCGCCTACCGGGCAGTTTAAAGTTGAGTTCAGTCCAAGACGGAGAAGCAACAAGTGCGATACTAAAGAGTTGTTAGAGAAGATTAATAGAGACAGAGACGAATCAAGTGGTGAATTTAGTGACGAATTTGGTGGACAGATACGTGAAGGAAGTGTGTAGCGTAGTTCGAGAGAGGGGCCAGAGGCGAGCTACACGCGTTATATCGGAGGTGGTCTACGCAATATCGGCGACGGTATTGAGGGTGTGACAACTTATCGTCGGGACTGTGCATCGTTGGTCGAGTGTTTAAGGACAGCAACCCTACAGGGAGGTACTGCGCGGTTTTGTAAGTCAATAAAAGCTCTTAGTTGAAAACTGGTGTTTTCTTCCAATCCATAAGAGCGTACCCCCGCTCGGACGTAACAATATATATTATATGCAAAAAGAAATGACAAGTACCTGTGTGTATCCGTTCGTGTTTCACCTTCTCGTGTGGCCTCGCGAATCGGCGATTACAATACAAGCAGTTGTACGGAAGTGCCTTGTCTTGATTATTTTTTGGCGCCTGAAAGATTTCATTAAAACATAAGTGATATGTCTGTTACGATTCCATAGAAAAACTACCGGGACTGTTAATACTGAAATTTTGTACATACATAATCTCCACATCGAGAATGGATGTAGAATCTTTTTTACCACGGACAATTGAATAGTTTCTGAGAAAAATTAAGTAATTTTTCCAAAATCGAATAGCGCCTAGATAAAAATTTAATGCAATGTAACCTGTATATGCTAGCTCCCAAAATATAGCACCTACTAGGGGATTCACCGCAACGAAATCACCGCACCCTGAAGAATGACATAATGATTTGTGGTGTGACAGAAGACGTATATCAAGATAGAGGAGTATGGAACAAAGACGTATTGTGCCTACTCCAAATAATTGGGAAAAGGTGAAAGGTTAACCGTGCAGGAACGGAGAAAGAATACAATTTTACATTGGGGCGACCTGTCGTAAGAGGCGACAAAACAACCCACAGCCAGGTAGGGCATTTGCCCGACTGGATGGCTACCACCCCTGGTCTAAAGTATGTCGCCATACAACCTTGAGCTGTGTTCCAGCATTAGTGACTAGGTTCCAGTCTCCCTTAAAAGGCAGCAGCGCATTTGTACCACCTTTGGTGTTGCAAATGTCCATAGGCGATGGTAACCGTTTTCAATCAAGTGGGCCATCGACCTGCATGCTGAACTTCTGCAATAAAAAAAGTGAAAGAAAAGAGAGTATGAAAAAAAAAAACAAACCTTATCAAAGTTATGTACATTCATATGCATCTCTAGGTACTCAATCGAGCTGAATTTCTTATTGCACACAGTGCAGTTCATTTTGTCGTTCGCCTTGTGCGAGTTTTGGTGTATTGTCCTATAGTGTACGGGGATCATTTTCTCGCATATATTGCACTGGTACTCTGCGACGCTCACTGCCAACCCGTCCGCTGACGCCACGGGAGGTAGGATTGGCCGCGATCTAGTACACAACAATATTAAAGTAATATACACCACTAATGCCATGGCAATCGCCTATCAATTTATTCAATGCTAGGATATGCCCGCGACTTTCTTCACGCTTCACTTAAAATTCCCGCGTGACTCCCGGTACACAACGAAGAGCATCCTAAAAGAATTTGAGCTGTCGTTTTAGTGAAAACTGTGTCGGAATATGCTAATTTGAAAAACCGCTCCTGGGATAAAAATATCACACATTTGCTTACATAAAATCCTACTAATATTATAAACACCAAAAATTGTAAGAATGTCTGTTACTCTTTCATGCAAAAACTACTGAATAGATTTTGATGAAACTTTACAATAATATAGATTACACATTAGAATAACACATAGACTATAATTTATAAAGATATAGAGTGAATTATCCAAAATATAACGATTTCCCATCACCACGCGGGTGAAATCGCGGGGCGCAGCTAGTTATATATAAAATGAAGTGAATCTTTCAGGGGCAAATAGCACTAACATAAAAATTTAATAGAATGTAACCTGTATTATAACGCGCGCTCTTTACACAAGAGGTACACGCCACTTATATAAATATTTCATATATAGGTATTTACATATATATGAGTTATTGAAAAATGTTTAACGTCATTAACAATGTTGCATTTCAAATATCGCATTAAAACCTGTGACTACATCTGTGTCACTGTCATTGTCTATCACTGTCAAAGTCACTGACGTTAATATTCCTTCAGGTGTAGCAGAAGCATTACAAACAGGGACTCACTTAATTGGATCGTGCATTCGTTTGTGTAGTTTCAATGACTTGTTAGATGGGAACGTTGTACCGCATGTCGTGCATTCATATGTCACTGTTACGGATGCATCTGAAACAAATATTACTATCTCACTCTTATGTTACTTGCTTTTACAAGGCCTTGTATCATTTTTTTTATAATGAATAGGTTCGCGTTTGACTGACACTGCGCCTGATGTCAGGCGGAAATGCAGTCTAAAGTGAAGCACGCTTACCTAGAAGATACCTTCACGCGATACTTAAAGACGATAAAGATTTCCACTCTTGCGCGGTGCGTATGATGAAAGTGCAAGCATAGCGTTTGAAATGAATGGATTGTTTTCAAAAATATAATTTTACAGTTTTATACAACTGATAATTTCCATTGGCAGTTTTCGTTCGCGCCGAGAAGTGCAGACTGGTTTCCGACATGTAAATAATCTATATTGAACTTTATTCGCAAGCGGAAATGGCAATGTTGCATGCATAGCATTCTTTGCTCTGTTCCGTTTACACGGTTCGTACGTACACTGTTGGGCGCTACTAATATTGGTTAAATATATCGGGAGGCATTATTAGTTGTGTAAAACTGTGCCACTTTAGTTTTCATTGAAATCGGAGCCAAGCCTGCTTTGAGCGTTTTTGCTACTTCATCGATTGCGATTCTTTCAATGGTTTATCCACTTTTGGAAGCGCATAACTGGGTTAAAGCCTTATGTAAGTGTAAGCATTTTATTTTTATTTTTTATTTGTATGGCCTATTTTGTTTTATACTAAAATCAATACAAAAAGCGACATTGAAAGGGGCCTGCGCAAGTTAATTAAGAATTTGCAGACGTTGTTTAAACATGGTATATAAGGGCTTTATCACTGTAATAATGTAGTTTTAATACTACAACCTACTACACGACCAAGTCTCTCTGGTCTAGTTTTACCAACGCATGGAATTTCGCGCCCTTTCCGCCCGCATACCGCCTTAGACCGCGTACCTCTTAATACCGTTCTTAGTTTCCATGAGCTTGCACGTATTATGTTCCTCATTTCTGTACTTAATTGTTTTGATATAATCTTTCTATTAGTTCTTAAGTTTTATTGTATTGTTTTGCATTGACGACATTTAAAATGCATTAAAAAAATTAGAATAATAAATTAAAATCAATGACCATAATCATGATGGTATATTTAGATATTTTTTTGCAATCGCTACCCAACACGGTCGACTACATATCTGGCATTCGTCTATTTGGCTTGATCGGATAGTACGAACCTACGCCGCATGCCAAATGGTCTACTACTATAGTCGCGCATTATGAACTGAGGCTTCGGGTCATAAATCATATTTATCTGTCTATCTCGCTCGCACTTACAGGTCTTATGGAGAGGTGTAGTGATGTGCGTAAGAATTGTACAGATGCATATCGATAACGGAATAGGTACAATCGATATGCTAAATTATGTTAAGTATTAATAGGAATAATTTTTCGCGAAAATAAAAGTTCTTGTAAGATAAAATGTGGGCTTCGACGTAATCATAGAGAAACTGTATAGATCGTAATGTGGCCCTGAAAAGGGCCGTTTTTATATTTACTAATAAAAAATATTATATTTATAGAAAAACAACAACCCTTAGTCGTAACGACCAATCAGGAGTCAGAGTGCTAATGAAGGTCACGATGACGCATCGACCCCGCGTGCGCAGGTAGCTAAGTATCGATAACGGGTTGCATTGCGTGCATTTTCCTACCGTCAGTGACATTTATTGCCCGACGACACATTTTAAAATGCGTCAACTATATAAAACCTAGAACTACTACGACCCAGCGCCCGCTTACCACATATCGACCCTGCCAGGATACAGATAGATTTCAAATTTACATCAACAAAGTTTTGTACTTATGCCAATAAAATCTGACGTGTGTGCTAGTGGACATTTATAACATACCTGGTTTCATTTTATGCACTTTCATGTGTGCACATAAAGATTTGGAATTTTCATAAGACACTGAGCAATGTGTGCAAACATATTTTACTGAAAAAAACAATTATTAAATAAATACTCAGTATAAATTAGCAACAGAAATAATGCTCAGTAACAGACTTCGGAAGAAACATGTTTATTTTACGAAACCTATAAAATATAGGTAGATAGGTAGTGGTATATTGAGACAGTACGAAGGATTTGAAGTTATAAAAAAATCATATAAAATACTCACATACTTTACAAGGATATGATTTGAACTCATTCAGAGAGCTTACATATATATTGCATGCCAGGCAATGTAGTAGTTTAACCTTATTTCCCTGCTCTGTTAATGCCTCCTTTACGATTACTTTGTGGTAAGGACCTTTCTTATCTGTTGAAAAATTAATAAAAACACATTACTGATCATATTTAGTGATTGTATATGTGGTATATTAATGTAGTGTAATAATGAAGGTAGTTGCTAATACAAGTGAGTCTTGGTCGAACTTGTGTTTTATTCACAACATGGTGACACCGGTGGGATACGAGTCCACGCCTCCGAAGAGACTGGAACTGAAGATTTATTTTATGGGGGAAGATGTGGTATATTATTGTATTGTAATAATGAAGGTAGTTGCTAATAAAAGTGAGTCTTGGTCGAACTTGTATTTTATTCGCGACAGTATATACAGCCACAGGGATGGTGCTAAGAACATTTCTACTATATATGTATAAAAATGTTAAAGTGCGTTTGTTTTAATATCAACGAATTATTATGAAACCTATGCTTTATGTAATAGAACTCTGGTGTGTTGTACGCCCACTGGCAGTTTTCAGGCGGCGGCGCGGCGGGGCAGCGCCGACTGCGTGACAATTCCAGCCATTTTTGTTATTGTATTTAAATCTACAATATCTACAATTAGTCACAAAATTACTTCGACTTCAAGTTTGCTTCGATAATTAGTCACAAAAATAGACATGCACCTAAAACCGAGCTGCAATCTGTAAATAAACGACCAGAATTCAAAGATGCGAACGCTATCTCTGTTCTTTTTATCATCCATATGTTCTATATCATGCTGTCAATTTAACCGGGTCTAAGGAGCTCAGTCATTTTTAAATACTTAAATCTAATATATAAAATTCTCGTGTCGCGGTGTTAGTTACCAAACACCTCCGAAACGGCTGAACCGATTTGTATGATATATTGTGTGAATATCGGGTAGGTCTGAGAATCGGCCAACATCTATTTTTCATACGCCTATATGATAAGGGTGACCCACCCCTAATATATTTTTTGTAATAATTTATTTATGTAAAATTTTTATGATTCGGCTTAAAAAACAGAATCTATTTCTGAAATCTATCAGTCTAATTAACTCACTTTCACTTGGTGCAATTTCCTTTACCATACTGTCACACAACTCGTTGACTTGTACAAAACGCTTCGAACTGACCTTTTTATCTTTTTCTGTAGTTGCTTTTATTGACCTTTCTTCCTTAACTGAAAGCATAAAAAATATTAATTTTAATATTATACTTATCTAACGACTTCGTTCTTCCAAACACAAAGAAGAATAATAACCATAACCATAAACAAAATAATTAAAATTAACAAGTTAAATAAAACTTTAACAATACTCATTGACACTTGACATCTTTGTCTTCTGCGATCATGGACACTGAAAAGTGGCCGAGACGTCAGAATAATAAAAATCCGTTAAAACGTAGTTTTATTATGTATACTGTATTTGTTACAGTTTTTTTATGTTGTCTATAAAATCTATAAAAATGGTAGTTTGTACAAAGCTTTTAAAAAAATCATAAAAATCATGGGGGTTAATTCGGACAAGCAGATTCCGAAAATAATATTTTTAGATTTTTGTCTGTCTGTCTGTCTGCTGGAGCATCACGTGAAAACTACTGAACGGATTTAAATGAAACTCGTGTTGTGTGACTTAGGATGCTTTGTATCCCGATAAATGTTTATAACTAACTAATTTATTTTCTTTGTTATTTTAGTGAATTTAACAAGAAACGGTAAATTAAATTGTAATGTAAGTAGCATAGAGCTACTAACCAGGACTTTTCACGCGGCGTAGCCGAAGTGAAATCCCTGATGTTCAATAAAGTTATCAACAATAAGTCGAGAGTCTGGTGTGACATACTGTCACAACAAGAAGACATTTTCAGTGTATTGGTTCAAACTAAATTGAACAAAAATGACTGAGAAAAGTTTAAAGAAAAGAGAAAATCAGATTGCCAAAAATTGAATTTCATTTGAAATGTATAATATGAATTAATATGATAGTGCACTATTATTTAACTCACCGGTTCTTTCTTCTGTTTTAATCATTTTAGGTGCTTCGATAATATCTCCCGTGTCTGTAATTACACGCCTAGGTGCTTCCTTGTCTGGCGTTGTGTCTTCTTCCATGGCAGACTCAAAGTCCATTTTACTTGATTCATTGTGTGACTCTCCTGGTGATTCCTCTGGTTCCTGTTTACAATTACAAACAGAGATGTATGTGTGGCTTTGCTCACATCAACTCAAGATATATATTCTTCTTCTTCTATTTTGAAGGTGTTTTGACTCCAACACAATTTGGATCAACTTGGCCATTGTCCCAGAAGATGATAAAATGTCAGGTGCATATAAAAAATATATGTACAAAGAGAAAATTTTGATTTTTGGTAATCTTCTAAATCACTTTTTGAAATCCTGAGGGCAACATAAAGAGAGAGAGAGATGTTACACTAATTACTCCATATTAGTTTTATAAATTTTATCAAAAGTACTAAACAACGTTAACATTGCTCACTGACATTTGACATATTTGTCTTCTGTAGTCACGGCTGCTGAAACGTGGACGAAACGTGGGAATAAAAATCAAATAAAATACGTTAAAAAACCGTTTAATCGTATTTTTAGTTAATAATAAATTTATAAACTTTATAGAAATCAGATCATTATAAAGTCTTTGAATGACATAGAACAATAATAAATTTTTATCATTAATTCCTAAGTTTGTATGAAAAAGTTCCTTCATTAGCTTAACAAATGCACTTTATTCACATTCAAATGTTCCATGGTGCTTGAGGGTGGTTGGTAAGATGGTAGGATGGGGTCAATTAGTTTGTTACGAAGAGCCTTAGTAGGTTTCATAATTAACTTATATGTTACGAATTTGAACTACATTCTCCAAAGGAAATTGTTTGAATAAAAAAAAATGAAATAATACCTCAACAACAAATTCTTGATCACTATGATAATTTTGTATGTGATCCAAAACAGACGTAAATGATACACCACATGTATTACAGCTATATATTTCCTCCTGGCATTCCTGATCGTCTCTCCTTTCTCCGCTTATTGCATTATCAGCAGACTCTTCAGACCCTGATTCTAATTTTACATCTGTATAAAATAATATGAAATGAAAGCAACTTAATAATATTATAAATGGAAAAAGAGATTGGATTGAATGGAAAATGGAAGAAGAGATACAAGATTATTTTCGTATATTACAAACAGAATTTTTAACGATGACAGACACATTCATTGAAACTTTATCACAAACTTATTTATGCTCTTATGAGTATTCAGCAGACTGCGCAGAAGATGCTTGTCACGTTACTGATTGATTTAGTTAAAAAAAATCTATACTAATAATGCTAATGTAATAAAGAGGTAAAGTTTGTGTGTCTGGATGTTTAATTGCGGTACTACTGATCCAATTTTAAAAATTCTATCACCAATAGAAAGCTACATTATTCCTTAGTAACATAGGCTATTTTGATTGTGATTAATAAATAAATAAAAAGTTTTACGCCCAGTGGGCATATCCACAAAGTAACTACAAGTGTTTTCTGCGTTTAAGAATTAATTAAAGCTTACAAAGCTTAATTAAACCTAGATAATTGTGTGTGGGTGCATGTATAGTATTTGAGGTGCCCAGCCTGCAGTTCAGCTAGTATAATATAGTTAAAACCATGATTTAAAGTAGTAACAAAATGTTAAATAAGAGTTTAAGTGGTATTTTTCTATCCATACCCAAGACAGGTACCTTTTATATATGGAGGAATTAGGGACTTTTTCATAGTTACATAGTTTACTGAATAACTTTCTATGCTGAAACTAAAAAAATCACCTGCAATTGAAGTAAATGAAATAGTCCCATCAGTATTCTGCTTTGTAACAATGGTGTTTCCAATTGTTAAGTCTGAGTCTTCATTAGTGACAATTATGTACCGATTGCCGTTGTCTGTCTTCACTAGCTGCAAGTCTTGAGTTTCTAGGCTGGGCTTTATTATTTGCTTATCCAATAAATCAACATACAATTTGTTGACTGCACTACCCTCAAGTGCACTATCCTCAACTGCTTCTAAAGTTTGATCAGAGGAGCTTTGTATTTCACTATCAGTGAGTTCTGAAATAAATTTTAAGAATAATGAATTAGTAAACACCAAAACCAATAATAAATTACACAAGAATGACAAGAGTGAGTGCGAAATAGTGGGGAAGAGCCTTAACCACCATTTCGAAAGACTATCTCTTTGTCTCTGGTTGAAGGATAGCATAAAGCAGTTCTTCTGGATATGGTTTGTATTGTGATTCCATTTTATTGGAATGAAGTTCCTTATCGCGTGGTACGAAAGGGCTAGACGGAAAATTTTTAGACCAAAAAGTTGTAATGACACTTTTTTGTGATTTGGCATTTTTGCCATTTTGGTGCATTTGGTCGGTGTGGTCGGTTTGGTCGGTGTAGTTGATGTGGTTCGTATGGTCGGTGTGGTCGAAGTGAGTGATGTGGTCCATGTGGTCGGTGTGGTCGAAGTGGGTGATGTGGTTGGTGTGGTCGATGTGGTCGAAGTGGGCGATGTGGTCGGTGTGGTCGAAGTTTTCGGTGTAGTTGGTGTAGTGATGTGGTCGGTGTGGTTGATATGGTCGAACGATGTGGTCAGTGTGGTTGGTGTAGTTGGTGTAGTGATGTGGTCGATGTGGTTCTTATGGTCGGTGTGGTCGAAGTGGGTGATGTGGTTGATATGGTCGAACAATGTGGTTGGTGTGGTCAATTTGGTAATTTTGGTGTACTACATAATATATAGTTTTAATACCGAAAATAGTGATAGATACTTTACATCTGGGAGATGGGATAGTTTGCGATATAACATTAAATTAATCTTCCGGCGCGAATAGCAGTAACATAAAAATTTAATACAATGTAACCTGTGTAGTAACCTCTTTAAACAAGAAGCACGGGCAGGTTTTAAACTCTCTCTCTTTATATATATATATATATATATATATATATGCACTCTGTCTGTCTGTTCCGTTTTCACGGAAAAACTACTGGACCGATTTGGCTGAAACTCAGTATATATACATATTTTCGATGCTGAGAATGAACATAGGATACCACTCATTTTGGCAGATGATTTTAACATCAACTTCAGTAATGAAAAATCAAAACAATTGCTACAGTTTCTAGAGGAGGAATTTGATTTAAGAATAAACAATAATCCACTAGAATCAACAACAAAATATAATACTACCATTGATGCAGTTTTTTCAAGACATTTAAATAAAATAGAATCCCAAACATATGTTTCCTACTTCAGTTACCACAAGCCAATTATTACTAAAATTGAGCCTATTGATTAAGTTTATATTACATTATATTTTTATTACTCAAAAAAAATAAAATTTTATTACAATTCCTTCACTAATTAATCGAAAGGAACTTCCTTCCATCTGGGTGTCCCTTGACACCTGTCAAGTTTTTTACATTTTTGTACAATATTCATGTTATTTTATATAACAAAGATAGTAGTTATTAGTTTGTTTTTTTTACAAAATAATATATTAGACCTTTGCAGGATTACACTGAACTATCAGTTTTCTAGACTGCATAGGGAAAGAAAAGCACGGAGTCTGATGGTGTCCAACACTACATTGTGATTGGAGAATGATATTGCGATGAACTGACAAAGATATACAATTTACTCTAATCGGGTATAATGTTTTGTATGTGTGTATCTAAAATTAGGAGAGAAATATATAGGGAATTCAAAAATATAAATAAATTAGTATATATTGGTAGTTTTAATCACTCTGTGGTCTACTATAAACATCATCGCTCATCACAGTAAAGAATGCTGCTGTTGGTGGGTACAATATTTGTTTAATAATAAACTAGGAACATGTCCAGCTGTGTAGATAGCTTAATTTCAATCAAACACAAGACTACAAGAATAATATTTAAATGTTTAAACATTACATCAATAAGTATAAAAAAATAACTAAATATTGTTGACTTCTAGAGTTTGAGTTTTGAATTATGTCATTTACTAGAAATCAGAGAATCCCATTCATAAATAAACAATTATCTGTCTTTTACTCTGGTATTAGTGGACGCACCTTCCAGAGGCATTAAACCATAAAACACACAAGTTTTAATTATATATAACTTAGAAATATGTGATGTGTGTGAGTCTGCTGAATTTACATTTATATTAAAGCAAACACTTAAAACATTCAGACTAATTATTCTTATACCAGAGAAGTAGTAATCTCTAATTTTGTTAAATTATAGCCAATTCAAAATGATTGACGAGTAGCTAATTTACTTAGATATTAGTGAGAGAGTATAAATTGTAAAGGTAGACAGTGTGTGTCAGACAAATTCTTCAACCAAAAATAATAATACAGAGATTTTGCAATTAAAATACAGTTTATTTACCAAACACAATTTTAGACGAGTCGTTTTCATCTCTTTTATCTAATTTGTTGATTGATTCAAATGATAGAATATTATTAGAATTATCAGGCTGGCAGTTGTCCAAAGACAGATGTTCCAATAAGTGAACTACAGAAGACCATTTATTATCACAAATTGGACAATTCAAATTCTCAATAATATTAGCTAAATGCGTTATAAGTGCCTGTTTAGAATCAAATAATTCCTTGCAGCATAAAGGACATGGATATTTCATGTCTCCCATTTTTATAGAATCATTCATAAAATTAACAATCAAGTACGAAAACCCGCTGGCGTTGTGATAAAAATTGTAAACATAACACTTTGATATGATAAACCTCTTCCAAATGCTACATTCAGTTCGTATCTAAATTCTCAACACAAAACAATACGATGGAAGAACTTCACACTATTTTGTTCTACGTGAAGAAAGCACCAAAAGGAGAATCTCCATTTTGTTGTTGTTGTTTTTCAAATTTGCCACAAAGGCAGGCAAAGGACGTAGTCCATACAGCCTTGTCAGTTGTATTCATTATAAAGAAGTCATGGTTATTATAAAAGGCCTAAGCCAAGTCAAATGTAATTTTATCCAATATATCTATAATGTATTGTACTCTGTGTCCATTTCCATTATTACAAGTCCAATCCAGTCATAGTCAAAAATTTATAAATAATTTTATAAGTATCCTGGTTTCTTAATAAGTCCTGGGAGGAGCGCGGGATCTCTCCAGGGTCGTTATAAATCTTGAGGAGTGAATCGATCATCACAAGTCTAGCCATTGAGAAATGAATACAATTAAAGAAGATATGATCAATTGTCTGATCTTCTGCATTGCAATAATTACATGTGGGTGATGAAACAATTTTCATTCTAGCCAAAAATGCATTGACTTTACAGTGTCCAATTCTTAGCCTGCAGACAGTTGTATAAAACTTTCGTCCCAAGTATACATTAGACTTCGAAAACCACGGAGTAATTGGCTTAGTAGAATTAATAATGTAGGAATGCCACAATCCTTTTCCATTATTGATTTGATCCATTTTAACGCTTTCCCAATTTTCATTAATTTTGGTCTTCAAAATGTTATAAAAATCTGTATAAGGGATGGCAATACCATCAGAAACGTTCTTGTTGTCACTGTTAGCATTAGCAATGACATCTGTATTACTGTTTACAATGGCCCTGGCTAAGAAATCCGCGTGCTCATTTCCTTGTACACCAATGTGAGAAGGAGTCCACATAAATATAGTTTTAATGTTATTTTCTAAAAGGTTCAACCATGTTCTTTTGATTTCATAAATAATATAATTAACACTAGTGCTCAATTTACAGTTATTAATCGCCGATAAAACGCTCATGGAGTCCGAGATAATCAACCAATGTGAAGAAATTTCTTTATGTTGTTGTACATACTGGAGTGCAAATAGAACTGCTAAACATTCGGCTGTAAAAATTGAAATGGCCGCTGGTAGCTTAATTCCATGTCCAATTTTTATATGAGGTATGTAAAAAGCACAAGATACATTGTTTCCTTTCTTCGAACCATCCGTATATATGGAAGTATAATTGCTATATTGATTAATCTGTTCAAGAACTTCTTCTTTACATTTTAGATGATTCTGAATTACGACATTTATTTTGGAAAGTTTACTTTCAAATGAGCCTCTATAGCAAGGCCAGTTAGTATTTGCTCTATGTATATTATAATTCTGACCAAACTGTATTATTTCAGAGAAATCTTGAAGTATAAAGGGACTAGAATCATTCAAAGGAGAGAAGCTATTATAAAAATGAAGAATTTTTTTAAACAAAGGATGGCCCATTAAAGAAAATATCTTGATTATAAAACGATACTTAAGATATTTAAATCTTAGAGATAAAGGAAGAATATTGCATTCTGCTTGCAATGAAATAATAGGAGATGTTCTCATGGCACCAGTGATAAGTCTCAAATTATTATTCTGTAAGACTTCAAGTTTATTACATAGTCTTTTGTTGGATCCAAAACACAAAAATGCATATTCAAAATGACTACGAACAAGAGATTTATACAGCATGAGTAATATTTTTGGATCAGCACCCCAGTATGTCCTAGCTATAGCTTTTAAAATATTAAAAGCTTTGGATGCTTTGCAAACAATGGAATCCACATAATTTGTCCAAGAAAGATTATTAGAAAAAATAACACCAAGAAATTTAACATTACTATCTATAGGCAAGCGATTTTGGTTATAATATAATTTTACATTAAACGGTCTATGTTTATTAAAAATTACAACCTTGCTCTTATCTATGCTAATATCAAGATTTAAGTAAGAAAAATAAGAATGAAGCTTAATTAAACAGTTATTAAGAGTAACAACTAGAGAGTTAACATTTTCCCCCGAAATGTAAATAACTAAGTCATCAGCATACTGTAGATTGGAGACAGATGGACTCAATATTGAATTAAGCTTATAAATATACAAAATAAAAATCAAAGGACTAAGAATCCCACCCTGACAGACACCCTTGTGAGACAATCTAGGCCCAATTAACTCACCACTCTGATTTATTTTAACAAAAACTTGTCTTTGATGTAAGAAATTAAAAATCCAATTTATTAATTTTATAGGTATACCAATAGAACCTAACTCTGATGCAAGAATATGATGGTTAACATTGTTAAAAGCTCCGACAATATCAAAAAATATGCCAATTAAAACTTCCTTATTTCTAAAAGCATTGTAAATATCTAGATGCAGATGCGTAATACTTTCTTGTGCTGATTTCCCACGTCTAAATCCGAATTGATTGGAAGGCAATAAGTTATTACTCTCTATATAAAATTCTAGACGTGATTTTAAAAGCTGTTCAAAAATCTTACCCAAACATGAAGTGAGTGTAATAGGCCTGTAAGAATCTGGAAACCCAGATTCTTTCCCAGGTTTTAGAACAGGAATAATAATGTCAATCTTCCAGTCACTTGGAATAAGGGATTTGTCCCATAATAAATTTAAGATGCTTAAAACAACATTCCTGCAGCAAAGTTTGAGCTTTTTCAAAACTTTATAAGAAAGACCATCAAATCCACAAGTAGTATCTTTCCTTGAGTCACAAGCAGCATTGAATTCATTTATAGAAAAAGGTTTAATGAGATAGTCTAGGTCTGCAACATAAGCTGTGGAAGATGTTGTCAGAGGTAATTCAACTGTATCTGCAGTATACTTATTTAAAATTTCATAAGCCCAGTTGAGATCAGTACAAGAAGAGTTCACACGGGGAATGTAAGTTTTATTAAATTTCCTAATTTTATTCCAAATGAAAGTCAGTGGAGTCTGTCTGTTTATGGATTCACAAAAAGTTCTCCAGCTTAGAGTTCTCTCTGTTTTTAGTACTAATTTCTTAAAAGCCTGTAACCTTTTGAAATTTATATAATTAGATTCAGTAGGGTCATTTTTGAATTTAACATAAGCAGACTTTGAGTTTAATACTGCTTCAGAGCATTTGTGATTCCACCAGGGAAGAGTAAGTTTCCTATGTTTTTTGTTAGACTTGGAAGAATTGCAGGAATGTTGTTGTAAGGGCATAGACTGCTGAATAGCCACTTTAAATAGTTGTGTAAGAGTGTTATAAGTATTTTGGGGATCACTATTATCAAAATTGCAATCATGTAATAGTTTGTGGGCATGTTTAGAATAATCAGACCAATTAATCAGAGGACTGTTTGAGGAAAATTTTGGACTGGTATTAGAGTTATTAAATCTTACACTGTTAAAGAAAAAATTGGAAAATACAGGGAAGTGGTAGCTCCCTGAGGGGTCATCACCAACATACCATTCTGAGGAAAGAGATAAAGATGGTGAAACTATAGTTAAATCAAGAGCATTTTGACGCCATCTATGAGAACCTACAGTTGTTTTATCTCCATTATTAAGAATAACAAGGCCAAAATCATCAACACTTTGCAAAACATCAATTCCTCTTGCGTCTGTATAATCACAACCCCACGCAGTATTTAATGCATTAAAGTCACCAGCAACGATCATTGGTTCAGGGAGACTGTTAAATAAATTATCTAATTTTACTTTACTAAAGGAAGGGGAGCATTGCTTAGGACTATAAAAAGTAACTAAAGTAATAAGTTTATTGCAAAAACTTAACTGTATGGCAATATTTTGTAAAGAATCATCGTAAAAAGTGTCAAGTTTTTTAAAAATTAATGAATCATGAATTAAAATAGCAACACCATTATGACTATTACCAGAATCCAGGCGGACAATATTGTAACCACGGATAGAAAAGTTATGATGAGATAGTAACCAAGTCTCACAAATAAGAGCAACATGTATTTGATTCTCATATAAAAGCTGTGTAAACAAGTAGCGATTACTAATTAAACTCTGTGCATTCCATTGTATGATTTTTAAACAATCCATAAAGATATTTATTTAGTATTTTTAAAAATATCCATGAGAACATCTTTAATAAACTGAGATGAGATTGATTTGTTACTAGTTTTATTTTCCGTTATTATTTTGACTATTGACTTTGTCATGAGGTCCATTACATCTACAGAATTAATTAACGAAAGAAACTGTTCAGATTTGGATTTAGTGGGTAATGAGGGAAAAGATTTCTCATTGAAGAGGTCATTAAACTTTCTTTTCTCAGCCTGCTCTTTATTTTCTACAATCATTTTCTTTTTGATTGGGCAACTACCAGACACACTAACATGTGGTCCCTTACAGTGTACACATACTGCTTTATCAGTGGAAATTGAGCACTCTTTGTAAGTGTGTGGTCCAGAGCAAATCGAGCACCTGATGGCGTTCTTGCAAAACTTAGCCATATGACCATATCTTAAACATTGAAAGCATTGTTTGACTGGAGGTATATAAGTAAACAATGAAAAACGCCAACCGTGAATATCCACAAATTCTGGTAATACAGATGATGCAAAGGTAATTACTACAGTACCTGTAGGCTCCAGAGAAAATCCTGAGTCCGTAGTAATTTTTCTCATAATTCGGCGTACACATATGATCTTCCTGTGGCTGGACAACAGAGTAAAGATTTTTAAATTGGATAAATTCAAGGGAACATTTCTAATAACACCTGAGACTTCTGTGCTGACTGCTGGGATACTAGCTTTAAATTTATAATCCATAAGAAAAGTCTTGTTGTTTAGAAATGCATTTGCTAAATTAGATTTTTCAAAATGAATTCCAATCTTGTATTTGTTCATTGATTGGAGGTATTTAATACCCTTAATGAATCGCTTTAGGTGGCTAGCTAAAGAAATCATGTCTCTAGTTCCGATAGGTTTACCCTGATCTGCAGACTCCAGGAAAACAACAAAATCAATCAGAGGTGAATCCTCGGGGTACCGTCGCGTGTAGTCAGTAACATAGTAGGGTTTAAACTTATCCTTTTCCGAAATTTCAATTTCTTCAGATACGCTGCTACTATCTGAAACCTCGTCCGGCCAATCATTGGAATTCCCAGTTAAGGGACGTTTTTTCTTTTTGGGCATTATGCCCTAAAGTAATAACGAACTTTTTATTTGTAAGTTAAGGTAAAAAGATACGAAAAATTAATTAATAATTAAGTTTTGAAAAAAAGCGCCTTCACAAATTAGCAGTTCCCGCCTTTTTTTTTTTTCATCTCCATTTTGATTTTGACATAACATTGCGACTGCGATTTAATATTATTTAGGTTTATGGCTTGGCAGCTAGGTCTTTAAGCCAGATCTTAGTTTACAATATAGTTTCTTCATTTTCTTGCCTATGTGTAGACAGCTGAACTGTAGGTAATCAGCTAGTGCCATTCAACGGAGTTCTTGTGACAACTCAAAAGGCCACATTTGACTATACAGTTCACATTTCTCACAAAACACATAACTACTACTCAAAAACTATCAATATCCTACAACTATTGTTCATTTTAGAGTAATTTTACACATTTTTAGAAAATAAAACTGCACAGCACAACGTCTCTTTACAGTTCCCGCCAAAAACTCCGCGACTGCGACTTCCGAGCAGAGCATAGACATACTTCAGTGCTTCCGAGCATATTACGTTGTTTTTTTCTTAGATGATGGCTGCAATGCCTTTTATGCATTGATTTTGCCAATGTGGTGTGAATAGAAAAGCCAGGTGATAAAAATAGGATAATAATTAGCGATTCGGCCGGTAAATTAAAAATAAAAATCTGCCAATCAAATACAATTTATACAATATAATAAATTGGCAGATCTTTCTTTTTCTTTTTAATTTACATTCTTGCGTTCTTTTACAAATAGTACCAAACAAACATATATTTTGGCGTTGACATTCGCATTCAAATTTTATGAAAGAGATAAGATACAGTAAATATTATAGATAAAGTGACAGGTGCGTTCGTAGAGTCTACACGTGTCTGGCAATTATTTTTCAATTTCTCAGTTTTTCTGCTCTTCTGGTTCATGTGTTGTCTATTTTCGTAGGTGGTGGTAACTAACTAACCCATATTTAATTGGTAAGTACTCTATTAACTTGTAATGCCGCAGTCAGTGGGCGAAAATGTTCCCCCTGACAGGGGTAGTAAGCTCATAGATTCTGAAATGATCCCCACTGCTACATCTGCTACCCGTGAATCCGGTGAAAAAGTTAGTTCTAAACGCCCTTTAGACTGTTCCGTAGAAATTCCCGGAAAAAGAGCCCAAATTTTGCCTGCTTCTGCATCTATTCAACATACCTACACTCGCCCTGGATATGATTTGAATTCTGACCTGAAATATAACGAAATTGATAGTGGCCCATTCTTAGTATATGTTTCACGCAGCGAAGCGGATTCTTCCAAGTCTACTGCAAATATGCGTGCCTTAAAAATAGCCCAAACCATTTATAATTGTAATGTTTCTGGTATAAGTGAAATTAAACATGAGGGTAGAAATAAAGTTGCGGTATTTTTTAAAACTTTCTCAGATGCAAATACTTTTCTAACTCATCCAGCCCTTGCATCTAAAAATCTGATAGCTGCCATACCCCGATATCAAGTCACTCGTATGGGTGTTGTTCATCAGATCCCACTCGATTGGATATTGGAGGATCTGATCTCTTGGATTGAATACCATCCAGCCACCCCATTAGTCATTAAAGCTCGAAGGCTAAACAAGAAAATGAAGATTGATGGGAAAATTAATTGGGAACCCACAGGAACTGTTGTTCTCACTTTCCTTGGGCAAAGATTGCCCCCTTATGTTTACTGCTGCCATGTTTCCCTGCCTGTTAATGTTTACACATTACCCACTATTCAATGCTTGAAGTGCTGTCGTTTTGGACACATTCGAGAACAATGCAGATCGAACCCCCGCTGCTCACATTGTGCTGGCCCACATGAAAGCCTATCCTGTAATACCCCAGAAAATAGTAGTATATGTTTGTTCTGTTCTGGCAATCACTCGGCAACAGATTTTAGCTGCCCAGAACACGATAGACAGAGGGCTATCAAACGACTCATGTCGAAAGAAAACATAAGCTATTTAGAGGCTGCTCGTAAACTCCGTCCAACTCGATCCTCTTATGCGGAGGCAACAAACATACCACAATCACAGAAACCTACATACCGGAATATACGGGTACCTACTCCAAACCCTATCTTTTCTTCCTCTCTTTCTCAACCACTTCCTCACTCCCCCTATCCATCTCCCCGTCCCCTTTCATCCACTTCCTCTTATAAAAAATCTGTTTTCATTGAGAAGCGACCCAGGCCTGAATTGAGTAAACCGTTTGATCGTCATGCTCATAACAATATTACTTTAACACCTCCCTCATCCCTTCCTAATGGTTGTGCCCTTGGAGAAAGCTCTTCAGGGCTCACTGCTCTAAATGATAATCTGGCAGAGCTCTTATCTTCTACTTTAATAAACATGTTCTCCAAGTTTGGAGTTTCTGCACCGAACAATGTCTTTGAAATGATTAGATCTGTGATTACTACATTAATTAATTCTTACTTAAAAAATGCCGAATCTAATGAATCTAATCCAATGGAATAGCCGTAGCATAAACAATAAAAAACATGAAATAATTCATCTAATTAATCAGCATAAACCCATCATCCTCGCGATCTCCGAGACCTGGCTGAGACCTGGCTCCCTATTTAGGGTGCCAGGTTTCTCATGCCTCCGGGATGACAGGGAGGATGGTTGGGCTGGCTGTGCCCTTTTGGTTAGAAGAGACATAATATTTTCCCGTATTCCTGTTCCTCCACATTCTTTTAACATCAATATTGTTGCTGTCCGTTCCTTCAATAACACAACTTTCGTATCAATCTATATACCTCACCCTAACCCTTCCACCATCCAGGAACTTTTTACTCTTTTATCCTCTCTTCCACCTCCCATTATTATCCTTGGGGACCTAAATATCCATCATACTCTATGGGGCTCAATCTCCTGCGATTCAAATTCCTCAGATCTAATTAACCTACTGGACGAACTGGACCTATGTGTCCTCAATGATGGAACTCCAACCCGAAGGGTCTCCCCTACCCAAAACCCAAGTGTCCCCGATCTTACCCTAGCATCTCCTTGTTTAACAAGTTCTCTTTCCTGGTGCGTGCTCCCCAATTCTCACGGAAGTGATCACCTCCCCATTCTTATCTCCTTTGTTGACTCATCTCCTCCTTGCATTAGTCCCACTCCTCTTTTGAAGTTTAGATTAGAACAAGCAAATTGGCAAAAGTTCTGCAACCTTTTACAAAACAAATTAGACTGTTTTCCTCCCATTACTAACTCAAATTGTCTTACATTATACTCACAATTTATATCTGCTGTAATTTCTTCAGCAGAAGAGTCAATCCCCCTTAAAAATTCCTCTATAAATAAAATATCATCACCCCCCTGGTGGGACTCTGAGTGCACTTTAATTGTTAAAAAACGCAAAGAAGCTGAAAAAAAGTTTGCCCAAGATCTCTCATTAGAAAACTACTTAGAATATCAAAAAACATCTGCTACGTGTAAAAGGATCCTACGACAAAAAAAAAAGAAAGGCTGGCACTCGTTTTGCGAATCCCTTTCTCCACGCACTCCCGCTTCGTTGGTGTGGAAGAAAGTAAAAGCTTTTCGTAGATCTCAGATAGAAAACAATGTAAACAGTAATGACCCTTCTTCGTGGCTTTCTGATTTTATAAACAAGCTCGCTCCTCCTTTTGTCCCTCCTAACCCATGTCCCCCTATACAATACTCTCTCGCCTCAATCTCCGACCCTATGAATTCCTTGTTTTCCTTTGAGGAACTTCTTTGTGCCTTGGATCACCTTAAGGACTCTTCTCCTGGCATGGATGGTATCCCCTACTCATTCATCATCAAATCCTCTGAATCTTCAAAATACCTCCTTCTTTCTTTTTTAAACCATATATTCCTTTCCTGCTCAATACCAGACTCCTGGAAGCTCCAATCCATAGTTCCAATATTAAAACCAGGTAAAGATCCAAGAGATTCGAACTCATATAGACCAATTGCTCTTTCCTCAGTTATAGCGAAAATCATGGAGCATTTAATTAAAAACCGGTTGGAGTGGCTCGTCGAAAGCAGAGGTCTCCTATCTAAAAGTCAATTCGGGTTCAGAAGGGGTATGGGAACTATGGACAGTTTGAGCCTGCTTACATCCGATATCCGTCTTGCTTTCTCCAGAAACGAACATGTTGTGGGGGTCTTTCTAGATATTACTGCTGCTTACGATAACGTAGATCTTCACATACTCAGGGAGAAGATGCTCCAGCTGAGTATTCCCTTGAAGATCACAAATATCATACACTGTATGCTTATGGAGAGATCTATCTCTGTTCGTTTCATGGGAAAATCTTTATCCCCTCGTCTGATTTGGAAAGGCCTCCCACAGGGTTCAGTCCTTAGTCCCCTCCTTTACAATATTTATACTGCCGATATTGATTCCACAGTAAATTGCTTCTGTAAAATCCTACAATATGCCGATGATATTGCTCTCTATGCCACTTCTCGTTTTTTCTGCGACGCCTCTTCCCGCATTAACTCAGCATTATACCACTTAAATACATGGTTACTTGAGCACGGTCTGTCCCTATCCCCTCCAAAAAGCACGGCAGTGATTTTTTCCCGTAAAAGAATAATCCCAGAAATTGACATACATGTATACAATCAACCCATTCAAATCTCTGATAATGTTAAATTTTTAGGACTCTTTTTACACAGCAAACTTTCTGGGGTTACCCACCTAAATTATATATGCCAAAAGGCAGAAAAAAACATCAACGTTATTAGAGCTCTATCTGGTGTCAGATGGGGATCTCATCCATATTGCCAACAGCTTCTTTACAACGCAATTGTCAGAAGCCATTTAGACTATGGTTGTTTCTTGTTGGAGCCTTGCAATAGGACAGCTCTATCTAAACTAGATAAAATCCAAGCTAAATGTCTTAGAATTGTTACAGGCGCTATGAAATCTTCCCCTAACAAGGCTCTTCAGGTAGAGTGTACTGAACCTCCTCTTGCCTTACGCAGACAGCTTCTCTCTGACAGATTCCTCTGTAAAACAGTGGAGCTCTCAAATCATCCCCTCTTAGATATCCTTGACCAATTATCCCAACTAATCACTACCCCCTTCTGGATTCATAAACCCTTACCACTCCTTATCCACTCCTATAAAAAAATACTTGACCTTCCATCTGGCATTTTTAAAAACTATATGTTTCCTTTATTCCAAACTAAATTCTCTAGTCTTGTTTTTTCTCCTAATGTTATAACTGACTTAGGTATTTCAAAAAATTCTTCTCAAGCTAATCAACATTTTTCTTCTATAGTCCAAGAACGTTGGCCAGACCACCTACAACTATTCACTGATGCTTCAAAAACAACTCAAAACGAACCTGTTGGAGTTGCAGTGTGGATTCCCAAATATAACATTATTTTAAGTTTTAAAATTGCTCCTTCTAGCTCCGTGTTCACAGGAGAAGCTGTTGCAATTTTGGAAGCCATCCTTTACATTGAGGCCCACAACATAAGCAAATCCATCATTGCTTCAGATTCACTTAGCTGCCTACAGGATATATTGAAACTCCCCTTTCATTCTAAAAGTAATTTCGATATTACCCTCAAAATCAAAGAGTCTCTCCACCGCTGTCTCTCTGCCGGCCTTGAAATAGTTCTGGCCTGGATCCCTGGCCACTCAGGAATACGGGGCAATGAAGTTGCCGACCTTTGTGCTAAGGAAGCTATTCATACAGGAATGGACAAATATAAGAGAAATTTCCCTCGAGACCTCCGATCCCTAGCTAGACCCCAAATGATCCAATCATGGGAAGTGTTGTGGCAAAATGCTCGTCAGACAGTGGGCAGACACTATGGCTACCTCCAGCCTACTATTCCACCTAAACCTTGGTTTTTCACACACCGCAACTTACCTAAAAAGGTAATTTCATCGATTATCCGTCTTCGCCTTGGCCATTGCTCTTCACCGGTCTTTCTGACCAAAATCAGAGTCCGAGATCATTCCATATGCGAGTGTGGTTTAGCAGAGGGAACATTACACCATATATTTTTTGAATGCCCAAATATTGTTACTCCACTATATGATATCTTACCCAAAAAATTTCCCCGCCCTATAAACTTAAATTTCCTACTAACTCTGTTTAATCCTGATAGTATATATATATTAAGCAAGTTTATAGCTATCAATAATATTTATTTATAGTTTATTCTATCTAACATTCATGTTTGTGTTGTCCACAGATTAACAGAAAACATGTAAACATCAAAATTACTCTTTTTAATCATTTAAAATTTTTGTACACCTGTCATTTTTAATTAAACTGTGACGTTGGCAAAATCAATGCCTAATGCGTTGGAGCCATTATATGCAAAAATAGAATAGAAATATTATAGATGGCGTCAGTCAAAAAGGGGTAAGAGGAAAAATAGTTTATTTTCATAATGATGAACATTACACATTGTATATTCGCTTGGCATTCTTGTTTTTTGCTTTCAAATAAGACATGCTTACATACTCGCACTGCCCATTTCCCTCGCCATTTTCCTTGTTACTGACGTGGAAATGGGCATGGTGTAAACGAGGCAGTGAGGCACTTTTAGCAAACATTTCTATTTTTTTAAATATCACTTGATTACCTAGGCTATAAAATAAAATTAAATAGATATTAATTTCCCTTTGACATAATATAGTTTTGACAAAATAACAGATAAAGTTAGTGTGACCAGATTTAACAGAATTTTGCGTATTTAGTACAATTAGGACCGCAATTTAGGGTTAACCATGTTATGCTGTAGATTAGAAAACTACCAGTTTTCAGCAGAATCTGCAAACACTTAAGTAGAAACTCCGCGGAACTATTCAGAATTGAAACAAAGTTTTCATCCTATGCACTTCTTGTACTTTACACACATTACACAATTTTGGATCAATTGACATAAATGCTCGAAATGGTTTGAATAAATTTACGTAAAATTTCTTTTACTTTGAATTTTGGTCGTATTATATTTTAAGAAGATTGAAATTGATTATGATTTTTGTCATTGTAAGAAGCAGTTGAATTTCGAGATATCACTGAGTCCAACAAAGATGATGTTGCGGCCAGCTCAAATCAAGACTCATTTGAGATTTGATGAGAAATTTGCGAAAGTGGCACCCCTATTATTTTCTAAAATTATTTGCCACAGTATACATGTCACATGAAAAATTAAGAACGAGTTTATTTGACAACAATTATGAAGTTAATTTTGAGTTTTTATTTTATGCACAAAAATGACTTTTGACCACTTTTGGAATTTTTCAATAAATTTGACAGCTTTTATTGATGCAGTTAACAGAAAATTTAATTGAAATCTGGTCACACTCATAATGGTGATGGAGACATGAGAATAGAGAATTGGAGATAGACTGTGATTGTGATAATAATCGCCATTTTGTTTTGCTTCGTGTAATTTCTTAAATTCGCAACTGTCAGTTATTTATCGTTTTATTTTTCATAATTTTATTGAAATGATATTGAAGTGAAATGTGAAAGAACTTCACAATGTGTGCATTCGCCTAAGTAAAATTTTTTTGCCAAACAATTGGTAGTAGTCTAGTGATATGCTATGTTATTATAATTAAAGTTATTAGATTTTACGCGCGTAAATTTAATTGTAGGAATAGTCCAAAATGTTGGGAAAAAGAATGCATCATAATAGCAAAGGGCGTATGGCCACCAAAGGCCATGATAACGGTAAACCATCTAGTCCAGGTTTATCTCCTTACAATAAACCTGCTAAAATTCCTGGAGCCATATCAATTGGTAAAACTAAAGCAGATATGTGTCCTATACCATATATCAAGATACAAGATAATGCGGTAAACCTGCCGCGTTTCACAGCTGTTGCAGCCAGGTCTGCTGATGAACCAATTGGTATGGATGAATTAGATGCTTTACAACTAGAATTGGAATCCCTTCTTTGTAATACAGCACTTCGTATAAGATACTTTCAAAATGAGATTGAAAGTATTGACACAAATGAATCCAAAAGAGAGAAAAAAGGCAAGGCAGCTGGCAAGCAATTGCAATGTCCTGTCAAAAGAAAGTTCCAAGATGACAAATTGGTTAAAACTAAAGATTATACAAAACTATCCAATCAGCCAAAAATCCCAAAGTTCAAAAATTTTTCAAATCCAAGCTCAGGAACTCATGCTTTCTCTAATGATTTGAATTCAGATAGTTCGGTTAAACTGGAACTATCCCAGTTTTCATTACCCAAAAATAATATTCCTTACAAATTTTGGAACTCAGTGGAGCCATATTGTGCTCCAGTAACTTTGGATGATATAAAGTTTCTAGAATCATTGCTGGCACAAAGCAGCAATACTACATTACCACCAATACCTCCACTTGGTAGACATTATTCTGAAGTTTGGGCAGATGAGCATTTAGCAGAAGATCAGAATGCTTCAAATCCGAATAAACAAAAATCATCTATGTCGCCTGAAGCCTCGAGCATCCGAAAAAAACTTGACAAATCATCGGAAAATATGATCACTGGACCATTAACCCAAAGGCTTGTCTCTGCTCTGATGGAGGAAAATGTTATGCCTTATGAAGTGCCTGATATTAAAGTGAAGCAAACAAGTAATACAAAAAGCAGTTACAAAAATTCCTTGACTTTAGAGAAATGTCTACGAAAGGAACTGGTGGAACAGGGAATTTTAGACCCAGAAGATTTACCTCCTTTGACAAATCCAGCTGATGATGAGATATTAGCAGAGATTAAGAAATGCCAGACCGAATTAACAGCTGTGCGAAAAGAAAACTGCCGTAACCTGAAAAATCTTATAGGGCTATGTAAACAGGAAATGATAAGGCTTAATTTGAAGAAACAGTTGGATCAAGTGGATATGGAATGTATTGACATTTACAAGAAAATGGTAGCAGCTAAACAAAAGAAGCGCCCAATTACAAAGAAAGAAAAGGAAGATGCATGGAGAGCCATCAATGAGCAAATAAGGCTCAATAAAGAAATTAATGCTCTACCTATTACAGGACCAAATTCAAACTAACTTAACCATTTCTTGATTGATTATTCATAAGGTTTATTATGTTATCAATGTATTATTGTCATTAAAAGTCTTTAATTCTTTAACATAGTAATTTAATTTTATTCCAATGATTTTTGTTCTTCCTATGAACTTAACTGCTAAAGTAAATTTTGTGAGTAGAGTACATTTATAAGTTTTAAGCTCTTGACTTGAACTATCCAATAACTTTTTTAGAAAGTGGTTGAACTTTCAAGATACTTCAATGAAAAATGTTTCCAATAAGATCCATTGAGTTGATTTTGAGGTTTTTTTTACTCTTATCAATAAATATACCCTTGTTTTACACATTTTGGGGTTTAGTGAAATGTGCCTTTTAGAACTCTAATCGAAAATAAGATAAAGCTGTATAAACTTGTTCCTTTGTCTAATATCGCGTCGAATATGAGAACAATAATTTAGTAATACTGTCACTGTCATTTGAATCAATGCAGACATGAAAAAAATATGATTTGAAAAATAACGAAGATTTGGTGATGGACAGATTGATGGTAAAACAAAATTATATTGATAATAATAATCAATAATGGATCAACCTTTAACTCCTGGCAAAATCAAGCGATTAATTAATTTCGCTGAAGATAGATGCACTCCTCATTTTCAACGATTGCCTTTAGAGGATAGAAACAGAATTTCGTAAGTTTAAATGTATTTGTTGCTTTGAAGGTTTAATATAAATCGTAATAATCTCTCGCCCATAATAGTATTATTTCATTGTAAATATAAAATTTACTTTGCTCAGGCGTCTTGCGCCCGAACATGCATACCTAATCGGAAACACCCAATATCAGGATTGTCATCGTACCACGTCTGCTGCCGATATCTCTTCTGGTTTACTGGATTTAGAAAGAGTAGAAGGTATGTAATTTTTCTGAAATTTATTTTTCGGTTCATCTTTACAATAATGGACACTGAATTTTAAGTCGTGGAGTGGGGGAGGTGAAGGGGGGAAGAGTACTTCTCCCTCCTGCAACCCCCATGTCTAGGAGACATGTAGTTTTTGATATATGATTTTTTTTTGTAAACATAACTTTACTAGTCATTGGAGCCATCGCCGAACAAAATAGAATAGAATAAAATAGAACTTTACAAATTTTTTCAAAATGGTGTACTTATTTCTTGTGTCTGAGATGAGAAATGCAGATGAAAAGTTAGTGGTCAATGTAAAAAACATTTAATACAGTCTTAAAACGCGGTCTAAAGCCCAGAAGCCTAGCGAGCAAAGCAAGTGTGCCATGACAGCGGTCAACAAATGTCACAACCGAGTTGTAACTACCATTTAAATAGTTATCAATAAATAAATGGTGACCAACTAATTCAAAACTTGTTTATTAAACTAAAAAATGGTTTTTGTGTTTATATATCATGTGTAAGTGTATTCCTAAAGACAAATCAAAGTTTTTTTCAACAAAAGTGACATATCCTTGTTTATCAAACGTATTTTTGTTTTTCCCATTATTCATTCATAACTTGTTGGTGGACCCTAAAAACTTGTTTCCTAGCTGAAATAAGAGGTCTAGTGTCTATAATATAAGGTGTATGTATACTCCTAAACTTGATTTTCGTAAAATTCAGTGTCCATTATTGTAAAGTTGAGCCTATTTTTCCGTTTTTCATACCATATTTGTATTGATCAACCTTACGGCCACTAATAGTCGGGAAGAATAAACACAACAGAGCTCATTCACATACAGTACATGAGTAACCATGAAAATATTAATAATGGGGGCCAAGAAGAAATTATAAATTGTATAAAATAAATATTAAATGGTTACCAGTGGTTTCTGGCACATGCCGGCCATTGCAGACTAATGTGTACCAAAAATTAATATTTCTAGAATTCCAGACCACAGAGGTTGCAGAAAGTGTAATTATACCTTTCGCCCAAACCACTCTGCCCACCCACTACTTTAAATTTGTGTACCGGATATCTAAGTGGCAGCCTCAGCTACTTACATATTGTTCTGCCAATTTGCTGTGCAGCAGACCATTTTCCTTATACTCCTGGTTCACCTATGCTAATGTTAATGACTGTTTCCTACAGTTACATAATTAAAAACTAACACATTGACAAGAAGTCGTGGTAGCGTAATGACTAGCGCAAGCGCCCATAAATCGAAAGGCACGGGTTCGATCTTGAACGGAACGCATGCACTTCTTAATCAGTTTTCTGATCTAATGTGCATATTGTTACAATTACCACGTGCTAAAAACGGTGAAGAAAAACATCATGATGCAACCTGCACATCAAGATAACCAATGTGTCAAACCTGCCAAGCCACCTTGGACAAGCATGGCGGGTATACTGTCCGTTTTCCCTATATTGGGAGGCCCGAGCCCAGCAGTGGGACATTTATGGGCTGATATTATATTATTACTAGCTGTACCCGGCAGACATTGTCCTGCCTTTAAAAAATAAAAATCTAGAACCCGATTCCAGCGTCATCTACCGGGACCAAATGTTAATCTAAACTATTCTCAAATCCACTTGAACAAACAAAAAATTTCATCAAAATCAGGCCCAGCGTTTAGGTGGACTACTACTGGGTCCAATCGTTTATTTAAACCATTCCGGGACAAACTTCAACACATAAAACACCTAAATTCTGGTACCCGATTGCAGCACCATCTACCTGGTTCAAATTAAAATCTAAATCATCCCAGTAGAAAATTATAAAAATATTAATATCGCTATTAAAAGATAGAGGGTTGAAGTAGAGGGTTGAAAATTTAGGGTTGTATGTATTTTTTATTGCTGTATAATAAAAAAATTATCTAAAAATATAAAAAAAATATTTAGGTGTGGACTACCCTTAAAATTTAGGGGGATGAAAAATAGATGTTGTCCGATTCTCAGACCTACCCAATATGCACACAAAATTTCATGAGAATCATTCAAATTAAAATCTAAATCAGCCCAGTAGAAAATTATAAAAATACTAATATCATTATTAAAAAATAGGGGTTAATCGTAGAGGGTTGAAAATTTAGGGTTGTATGTATTTTTTTAATTAGGGGGCGTCCATAAATTACGTGAGGTGTTTTTTTTTATTTTCTTCCCCTCCCTCCCCCCCTGGTGAGACGTGAGATTTTATTCAACCCCCTCCCCCATCCCCCAATCTCACGTGAGATTTTTCAAAATGTGAGTTTCTTACGTAAACGCGTTGGATTGTTATTGTAAAAAGAAAAAAACAAATTTGCTTCGTGCTTTTATTTACGACTAGTTAAGACTAGTAATCAATATTGCTGAGAGTTTAATTATAAGTGTAATAAAAATTTAACAATAGAATAATTAAATCGTAACTACTGTGATTAAAAAAAGAATACCTACTCTAATTCAGTCCATGGAGAATCATGCACGGTCTCAAGAGAGACCGTATTGGAACCAACATGTCCATATGATTTTTAGTAAAATCATCTGCTCCTTCAACTTCGTTCTGATCTAGCCACTCTAAGCCATTGCCACTTGCACAAAGTAACTCATTAGCTTGTCTTGTGACAATCCGTGAGGGTCGCACTTTGCGGAACATACGCGCTTGCTTAGCTGGTGCAATGTCGGCTGATCGCCTGTGCTCTGCAGCTCTTGTGCTAGATGCAAAGTAAATACCGCATGTACTGCAGCATCTTTTCTCTAAATCATCACGTACACTTGGGTAATAGAGATCATAAGGCGTGCTGATGAAAACATTCAGCGGTTGAATCGGAAGGCAGTGGCCTATTAGAAATGGAGCAAATGACTTTCCGTCATGCTCTTTAAAGTCCGGAATTGTCAAATGTCCATCAACTTGAGTGGTAGGGTATGGAGGTGGCAGAAAACGGTGGAAGAAACCAAAATGGTATAATATTTTTTTTGTTTCAATCAGAAAAAAAATTGCGTGATATTTGCCGAGACCCCCCCCTCTCTCCAACGTAAGATTAGATGAGATTTGACTCGACCCCCTCCCCCCCTTAAACACCTCACGTAATTTATGGACGCCCCCTTATGTATCATAAAAAATATATATCAAAAAAGTAAAAAATATATATTTAGGGGTTGACTACCCTTAACATTTAGGGGGATGAAAAATAGATGTTGTCTGATTCTCAGACCTACCCAATATGCACACAAAATTTCATGAGAATCGTTCAAATTAAAATCTAAATCCCAGTATAAAATTATAAAAATACTAATATCGCTATTAAAAAATAGGGGTTGATCGTAGAGGGTTGAAAATTTAGGTTTGTATGTATTCTTTAATTCTGTATCATAAAAAAATAAAAATGAAAAAATTATCATTAAATTAAAAGAAATATTTAGGGTTGGACTACCCTTAACATTTACGGGGATGAAAAATAGATGTTGGCCGATTCTCAGACCTATCCAATATGCACACAAAATTTCATGAGAATCGGTCAAGTCGTTTCGGAGGAGTATGGTAACTAACACTGTGACACGAGAAATTTATATATAAGAAAGATATACATTGACAAATACTTAGTGAAGTTCTGCTCCCAAGTTAGTTTAATGAGTTAGGCCTTTAATCGTGTTCACATACAAATGATATATATGTCGCAGGCAATTTGTATGATTTCGCGTTTTACAAACGGCGTCGTCCGTTTACAAACGCTCGCTGTCTTGAAATATGCCGAAGGCAAATTGGCAACTCGTTCAATTGTTAAAATTTCGACATTGATTGTTATAGTAGGGTGACCATCTAAAACACAGGTTGGACAAATGAGACTTTATTTCAGAAATCAGGTACCTGTTCAAATAGGACTAACTTAAAATACATGCTTAGGCACTCCCAAAGTAGTTAAATTAATTAAGTAACAAAAACAAGTCTAAACTAATTTAAACTGATGACATACGTAACAAACAATGCAACTATTATGAATATAATGGCACTTTCAATTAAAGACAAACGGATAGGTAGGTATGTAAAATAAGCTTACAATAATCAATTCTTTAATTAAATTATCTTATTTTAATTAGGTATACCTAGAAGACATAACACCAAATAACATAATAAAGAAAAATATTCAATATAGGTAAAAAAGTAACAAAAGAGACAGTGTCATGTACTACTTGTCATATTTGAGTAACATTTGGCACCTAAAAAAAATATTAACAGTATCAAACATTTAAAAACGTTATGATGTTTTAGGTTACAAGACAGATTAGGTACATGTAAATAGGTAGTGAATAAGAAATTTCTTGCTATGTGTTAAAACCTAGAAGATACAACATATTCAAAACAAAAAAAATCGAAACAAATGAAAATACAATAAAAAGTGAAATTTAAAATGCAATAAAAAGCGCAAATAAATTATTTATTTGCACATGTCAAACTTGAGTGACATTTGGACCCACAAAGAACATTCTTTTTAAAACATATGCATCTGTTATTTTGACATTGCCGTTTAGCCGGCTTGCATGAACACTTGCTAAAGCCTTGTCCGCCAAAAAGAGATTCCTTTGAAACCGCTTCTCTCAATGATATAATGTTGTGCGGGATTTCTTGGAGGTATTTGTTTGACGATATTTGTAATTCTTGCCGCGAAAACCAGTTTTTGATCACCCCACTACTTGTACCAACTTGGTAAACGCCGTGTTTCATATCTTATATTTTCCCCGTTATATTTTTAGCGTCTATGGGCCCTCTATCAATTTTTGGAACATTCAGAAACACTATCTCCTATGTCTAGCGCTGGGAGTTTTTTAACCGTATCAGTAATCATTTTTTCTGCAGCTCGTTTTACGCCTTGACGTGATTTATTCCTTTCTGATTGTATGTCTTGTTCTCGTTTACACAAAAGACACAGAACATTTGCTCCATAACCTTCATTACCATTTGTTTCTCCGCAAATAGCGTGAACTGGTCTAAGACAAGAACAACATTGGTGGACTCCACTAGTTCCATCTTTGTAAAGATGGAACTAGTGGAGTGATAGTGATAGTGATGCATTTTTATCTCAAATCAGGATCAATGACAGAAACATCACTTGAATCATGCATCACCATGGAATTTGGTATAATTACGTTGTCGTGCAACTTACTTGGCAGTTGAATAGTTGTACTAAAATTTGTATTCTTATTTGAAATTCGAGCATGAATTGATACAGGCGATGTGATTAACTCGTTAGAATGTATGATAACAGAATTGGTTGCGATTTGTGTGGAGTAGTTATAAGTCTCATCTTGTAAATGTTTTTTGGGATTTATATTTAAAGAGCTATCTAAATAAATTAAATTCATATTTTCTGGCAACATATTAGTGGAAGCAAATTCGTTTATGGCAGGTGCTAAATTTGGTAAAGTAATTAATACTGATTCACTTTCGTTTCTTTTATTTGAAATAGTTATTGTGCTTTTGGAAGTATCAACATTTGTAGTCTGATTTTCGTACGACTCGGGTACTTAAATAACTTCATCGCCCACTTGTCTTCCTTCACAAACATCTTGTAATTGTTCTTCAGTAGTGATATGCTTAAGAATTCCGAGAGGAATACTGGAACTCCGTAGACCAGATTTTGGCTCGCAGCCAAAAAGAGCACGAAATGGTGATGTTCCTATAATTCTATGGAAAGATGTGTTTTTACTATACTGCACGAAGAAGCAACCCATTGCCCATTTGGTAGAATTATTATCTCGCATCCAGGCACGAAGCATGTTTTCTACGTCTTGGTTACTACGCTCAACACTGCCCTGGGTCTGTGGGTGTCGCGGAGTGCCATGTATTATTTTGCATTCAGGCCACATTTTCACCATTTCTTCAAGGATGTTGGTGGTGAATTCTTTGCCGTTATCACTCTGTAGTATATACGGTGCTCCAAATTCTAAAAATATTTTTAGCAACTCAGTGGCAACCTCACTTGCTTTTTTTGAGCAAAGTGGTCGAAGATGAATGAACTTAGTGCTGTGGTCCTGGTAGTTGAGAAGCCATTTAAACTCACCATCTGGTGCTGACTGTAGATCAATCAGATCAACTTGACCTCGCTCATTAAAATCTCGAGATATAATTGGTTTAGTTACAATACCTTTCTTTGGTATGTTACGTTTCGATTCACAGATAGGACATAATGATAGGAATAAGTCAATTGCTTTCCTCACAATAATAAAACGATCTTTAATTTGATACTGAATTTTGTCTCTACCACCATGTCCACAGTCCCTATGAATATCTAACAATATATCATAATATTCTTCTAAAGGAATTACACGAACCGTTGGACTCTCCGGGCTGTCTTTTTTCAGGATAAGATAGTCCACATCGCCAATACTCATCACATCATACTTTTTATACCAATAATATTCCGCAGGAGTCCTCCGAGCACCAGATTCTATGGCCACCTTAGCGTATTTTACGTGCCGGATAACCTCAAAAACTTTGTCGTTTGTCCACGGTTTTTTTACTGCTCCTATTTGTGAATCGTAAATTTTTCTTAATTCACTATAATAAATGTCTTTAAAACAATACTGTTTTTGTGAAAAGTCCGTTGAACACGTAGAATTTGCACTGTTTTCAATATTTTTCTGTGTCACGAAACCACTACTCGACGCCATTTTTCTTGTTTTGATTAGTAGCACCACGCGCGGTAAGGGCCTGTCCGCGATATTTCACCGCGAGATTTTTATTCTCGTGTATTAAATTCCGCGACCGGAATTACACCTAGTACGCATGGCGAATAAAATTTCGTACTATTTTTTTCAATTTAATTCAGTTCTCGGCTGAGACGCACGTGTAAAATGGACATCGAACTAATATTTTAATTTATCTAATGCTAAAGGCGGCGAAACAGACGTATCAAAAGATGTCATGAACATTGGATTCACCCACTTACGGCATTGAGACCCATGAAAGGATTTTTCTACATAAAATATCAAGAGTTACGAAAATACAGCAAAAAGTTTTTTGGCTAAAAAATCTGTGACTTGATGCAAATTGATCGCGAAGCGGTGCGATTTATTTTCGCGCGAATATTTTGTACCGTATAGAGTAAGTATGGCTATGTTCGCACTGTTGAATAAAATTCGCGCGTTTCGCTCAGTCGTGCAACGTCGCTATTGAAAGTTGTAGTAAATTATCGAATGATTTTTTTGTCATTCTGTAATAGCCAAAAAACTTTTTGCTGTATTTTCGTAACTCTTGATATTTCATGTAGAAAAATCCTTTCATGGGTCTCAATGCCGTAAGTGGGTGAATCCAATGTTCATGACATCTTTTGATACGTCTGTTTCGCCGCCTTTAGCATTAGATAAATTAAAATTTTAGTTCGGATGTCCATTTTACACGTGCGTCTCAGCCGAGAACTGAATTAAACTGAAAAAAATAGTACGAAATTTTATTCGCAGTGCGTACTAGGTGTAATTCCGGTCCCGGAATTTAATACGCGAGAATAAAAATCTCGCGGTGAAATATCGCTGTGCGGACAGGCCCTTAGAATAAGGACTAAATACTTCAATTTGCCGGGGCATTTTGTAAACTGCGATTTAATTCTCTATCAAATGTTGTGGCATGTTATAAAGTGACAAGGCAATTTGCATTCTGTCTTCGGCATATTTCAAAACAGCGAGCATTTGTAAGGGGACGACGCCGTTTGTAAAATGCGGAATCATACAAATTGCCTGCGACATATACCTACACTATTTGAAAAAACTATTTTTACTTTACAGGATTTGGTGATTCTGCAGATGGAAGTGTATCTATGAGCAAATCTGTAAGTAAATACAAGTTGTAGTTAGTATAATTGGAAACATACTTGTTGGGTTTTTTTTGTTGTATTTATAAAGGCACGTCTGGCTGTCCATCAAGGGGTATTAGTACCAACGCTAATGTACGGCAGTGAGAGTTGGGTGTGGCAGAAGAAGCATGAAAGTAGGATAAATGCAGTTGAAATGAGAGCTTTGAGAAGTATATGTAAGGTTAATGTAAGTGATATGATAAGAAACAGTGTGATAAGGGAGCATTGTGAATTGAAAGAAGATGTAGTGACAAAAGTTGAAAAGGGAATGTTAAGGTGGTTTGGCCATGTAGAGAGAATGAATGATAGCAGAACAACAAAACAAGTATATGATAGCAATGTGACTGGAAGAGTCGGTGCCGGTAGACCAAGACGTACTCACCATGATCAAATTAAAGATATTTTGAAGAAAGGCCAGATAAAAAGTAGTTTAAATAAGCATGCATGTATGAGAAGATTAATGAAAGTTGATGAAGCGAAAAGTGTTTGTCAAGATCGTAACAAGTGGAGATCCATCGTCTCTGCCTACCCCAATGGGAAACAGGCGTGACAATATGTATGTATGTATGTATTTATAATTCTCAGCTGTGTGATTTCTGGAAATTTTAATAAATAATAATTGCATTAATATTGTATGAATATTCCTTTATTTCAATACCTTCCCTATTAATGCCAAATAATTTTGTTATTAAATGTAACATTTGAGTTTCACTTGAAATTCTTGTTTCTGCATTGTAAAATACCTATTAATTTAATTCAATGAATTTAAGACATTATGTACATGAGAATTATTCAAAATATAAGTTTAGTTGTTTTTACAGACTGCTTTTAATCCTGGAGAGATGACAGGAAGATCAACCGAGACTGATGATGTTGAAGTCAGGAGACCACTCTATGGCCGTCACTCTATGGCAATAGAGAACATTGAAAGGAAAATGAATAAGCAGACTTCGGATGTGGTGGACACTATGCGATACTCTATATGCACAGATGCTACATTCCATTCTAGGGTACGGTTATTGCATTTGTAACTTATATAATTTAGTAATCTAATCTAAATGGCAATAAGGAAATCTTATAGTCTTAATCAAATGTCTATCTTTTTGTAATAGTTTATAAGTTTAAGAACTATTAAGGATAAAAATTTGATACAGCATTAGGAGACTTGTGAGTTTATTAATATATGTGGTGTTATGTTTATGTAGCTCTCTAATATTAAAAAGGTATTAACCTGTTATTGTTTATGGGATTTTATAATTCTGATTTTACGAATGTGCATAAATTATACATATTTTTCTAAAGACAACAAAAGAAACAAAAAGAATTATTTCAAAAATTAGATTTTAATTTTTTAATTTAAGTTTTGTGACTATTTCAGAGGGATTTAACAGCAGATGAAGCTTCATTTGCAAATAAAGGAGGTGCATTGCAATATCATACAATAACTCGATTTACTGATGTAAATAAGTAAGTCATACCCGTCACTAGTGCTTTCTACATATTTTTTACTTACATACATTTCAGAGATATTATTATTTTGAGCATTTGACAAAGTAAAGTCCACCTATCTCTTATGTTCATCCTCACTGTCGGATGTAGATATAAACCAGATTTCACCATATTTTTTTCATTCTGAACACCATGATGAGGGAACAACAGCAACTTTCACATCAATCATATGGATTATACAGCAGAAACAGTCCATGAGTGACAAACACCCACAACACAACTCTGGAACATTACAAAGTCTATTTCTAGAGGATGCATTATTATAGCAAAACTATTAAAATTTTACCCAACCTTTTATGTAAAATTAAATAGTATTAGTTACTACTCTATCTTAACTACTCGTTACTCTATCTTAAATCAGGATAGACCAAAATATTACTGACCCAAATTATACTGAGGTATAGTCTTCTATAGATAAGGGGCCCTGAAGGCTGGCTACATCATCATGTTGGCTTGCCTTACTGATATGTTTTCTGAAGTAGGCACCAACTTTCTGTGCATCTGAAAAGACATTTAGGTGTTTTGAGAACTCTACGATGAATTATGAAAACAAATTTAAATAATCTTTTTTTTTTCTATTTCTGCACTTAAGCAATCTATCAGAACTAAATTAGTCTCCACAGCTGCTATATGAGTATATGTGTAGAAATCTAGGTCTGTATAGATTTTTTGTGTTTCTGACTGAATATGCAAAGATTCCAAATAAACTACCTCTCCAGTAAGTAGTGTCTATTTAGAATTTGCTGTACCTTTGTTGTTTTTGTTTTAGTACATGTGACAAAACAGATGGAACACCAGGTAATGTGTCAGTAGGAGCTTATTTCCAAAATCGATGTGAAGATTTTCATAGAATTCTGAACAATGTTGATAGCCCTGACAGATCTATGGCTCCAAGCATCACTGAAGGTATAGTATTAGGAATAATTTAGTATTAGGAATTCATTTAAATTTTCGAGTTCATTGCACAAATAATAAAAGAGAACAGTAAATTTGTGTTATGTTAGTCCATCCGTCTGTTGGTCATACAATAGTTTGTCGGAAAATATTAGATCTATGTGGATAAAGTGGAAATTGTTGTAGGTTAGACCTGAAAAAATCAGTGGCGGCCATCAAACATGTGACCAAAGATAAAAAATGTTAATTGTCCTGTAAATGTACACAGGGATTACTGGCAGGATAACTAATAATAAATAGGATGTTTTTAATAATTGTATTTGATTGGCATATTTTTTTCTAGTCTGATATATTGAGGTCTTTGTCATTTCAAATGTTTATGATCCCCAATCAAAGTTATTTGAATTATATCTATTCAAAGAGTTCCATCATTGTAGTAACCATGCCTGTGGAGTACAATTAGACATGTTTTAAATACATTAATAATTGTTTCTTAATGAGTAAGTTATTTAAGTTAATATGTGGAAAGAAATGCATATGTAGTCTTTAAAAAGTGTGTGTGCCAAACTTTTTATTTTTTTATTCTAACCTTTTCTAAATCCTAGCTTGGGGATGTCTGGAAGAGAGAATTAATTAACGATAAGACATGATAAATTTCTCTTTTTTTCTCTATTCTTTGATGTATAACAACATATTAGAGGAGACGTGGAAGATCGACTTTCACCGATCTGATAACCAGATGAGACGTATTTTTTATCAAATATATTTTATGATCAAATATGCCTATAATTACTTGCTTATCCAAAAGTGCTCAAGGCTATTTTTAATTAAATTAACTTTAATCGATTTTTTTCATCACTTTCATTCTATTGATAACCAAATGAATTTTATTTTACTGATAGTTTTTAACACACAGAATATGCCTAGGTAGGCTTGCCTACTCATTTCTGTGTATGGCTACCTGGCAAGCAGATGTGAACAGGTAAGTCAATATAGGTGACTCCATCGATCTGCTAACTTATCGAAAGTTATATCAAATTTTAGACTATTTTATTACAAAATCAGTTACATATACTTGCCTGCAAAAAATCGTATTTAAAGTACTATTGCCAAGCTAAAAACTTAGAGTTTTAGCCACTTGATAGGTGCGAGAGAGAAAGTAGAGCGTCCGAGGTCCGTGTGGTAGAACAGGACACAACATAACAGCTACACGCTACCTGACCGTTGAATGTATCCGAGTGCGCATGCTCGTGTACATGTGAGTGGCAGAGACAGCATTTATTTACACTTGTCAGTAAGTTTGAACTCCAATTTATTATAACTAATTTCGATCACAATTTTTATATTATTTCACACTAAACATATTTACAGCTACGCAATAATCAAAAATAAATAAGTTAATATATTAATAAATAAAAATAAAAACTAATTCAACAAAACTTTTTATCATTTTAAAGCTAAATTGTAAAATTTAAAAAAATAAGTAAATGTAATTATTGTTTGTTTTAGTATTGTTATTATGTAGTAAAAATTTTAAAAATTAAATAAAGATTAATTTATTTATTATTTTAAATTAAATAAATGCCGTAAAGCGGGAAAGAATAAGTGTTACTTTTAAAATATTGTTATAAAAATTAAAAAAAATAATCAATATAGAAAAAAAAAATATACATATATGTTGTTAAAACCGTTTATTACAAAGCATAATTTTTTTTATTACTGTAACTTTGTTGTAACACGTGTAATGATAACCAACTAAATCCGACGATTCTTTGCTTAATTGAATATCTCCATACTTAAAGCTTTGTTTTTTACGGAAAGCCAATTTTAAATGGCATGTTTTAAATGAATGTTCATTAAAGTCAATAATTTCTTTTTTCTGACCACACAAAAAACACTTTACTCATTTTTAAAATCACAATTAATATTATTTAGCACGTGATGTCACTAATAAATGATTTTCGACTATACACGAGCATGCGCACTCGGATACATTCAACAGTCAGGTAGCGTGCAGCTGTTTTATGTTGTGTCCTGTTCTACCACACGGACCTCGGACGCTCTACTTTCTCTCTCGCACCTATCAAGTGGCTAAAACTCTAAAAGTTTTTAGCTTGGCAATAGTACTTTAAATACGATTTTTTGCAGTCAAGTATATGTGACTGATTTTGTAATAAAATAATCTAAAATTTGATATAACTTTCGATAAGTTAGCAGATCGATGGAGTCACCTATATTGACTTACCTGTTCACATCTGCTTGCCAGGTAGCCATACACAGAAATGAGTAGGCAAGCCTAGGCATATTCTGTGTGTTAAAAACTATCAGTAAAATAAAATTCATTTGGTTATCAATAGAATGAAAGTGATGAAAAAAAATCGATTAAAGTTAATTTAATTAAAAATAGCCTTGAGCACTTTTGGATAGGCAAGTAATTATAGGCATATTTGTTCATAAAATATATTTGATAAAAAATACGTCTCATCTGGTTATCAAATGGGTGAAGGTCGATCTTCACCGGCTCTTAGACTAACAAGTTAACTATTTATTTAAGTTTTTTTAATGTAATTTCTTGTTATTTGAAAATTTAAAAATAGAAAATCTTTTCAATTACAATTTAACAATGTGCCAGTTTTTTAACTTGCCAGTATCATCATGCATCCAGTCATCGCCAGTACAAAGTTTAAAAAGTTATTCTGCTGATCCTATGTTGGATAGAATATCGGTACGTCAACCACGAGTTGCTGAAATTCAGCAAACAAACAAGAACAATTTAAATGTAGCAAAATTACAAGAGAAACAAAGACCAGATCTAGATAATGAAATAGTCAATTCGTGTGATTCGAGACTTAAAGGAGATAATTTGTCAAAGACGTTATGTGCTATGAATGCACCTCGTCCATGTAGAATATTGAATACAACATCCAAAGCTAATGATTTGCTTAAAAAAACTCTACAATCTTCTATGAAAGTAGTTGCTAGTGATGAAAGCTGTGCATTGGATGCCGAGAACTCTATTAGTATTTCCAAAATTGCTGATTATCTAGGTAAGCCAGTCTATGTATTAACTACTTTCCCTAGCTTACTTTTAATATATATAGAAATTTTACGAGTGTTAAAATTACGACTGAACGTGGCACTCTTCCCGAGTGCCGCATTACTATGAGAACGTAAAAAAACTTTTTCTTGATATATAAAAATGAATGTTTGTGTGTATGTCCGTTATAGAATCGTAAACTATACATCCGATTTTGATGAAATTTTGTGAGTGTGTGTTTGAGTGGGTTCCCGGATGGTTTAGATTCGCAATTAGAACCGGTAGGTGGCGCTGAGATCGGGTCCTTGAATCCTCCTAATCACCTGGACCGATTATGGTGATTTTGTTTTTGTGTGTTTGAGTGGGTTCTCGGATGGTTTAGATTCGCAATTAGAACCGGTAGGTGGCGCTGAGATCGGGTTCTAGAATCCTCCTAATCACCTGGACCGATTATGGTGATTTTGTTTTTGTGTGTTTGAGTGGGTTCCCGGATGGTTTAGATTCGCAATTAGAACCGGTAGGTGGCGCTGAGATCGGGTCCTTGAATCTACCTGATCACCTACACCGATTTTGGTGGTTTAGTTTTTGTGTCCTGGAACAAAGTCTTTTAGGAATTCAGAAAATAGGCGGTATGAAGTTCGCCGGGTCAGCTAGTTTTTAATAAATTACAATTGTTTATTTTATATTACACAGAAATATTTCAATTTTCTTCATTTACAAAAAATATTTCAAAGTTGTTAATTTAAGTTTCATATTTATCGAAGTGAATTACTGTTTAAAATCAGTATCTTTTCAAAAGAATACACAATTCGGTATAGATCTAATTTTAGGATTCAGTGCTTATTTTAGCAGTCGTGGCTTTCACTTATTATCATTTTGTTTGTTGTGTTTTAGAAAATATTCCAAACTTTATACATTATTTCAATTACTACACCAGAGTTTAGTTGGACTAATATGAAACTGTATAATTTTTCAGGTGGAAAACAATCCAATATTAGTGTCACAGAATTGTTAAACAAACATAAAACTAAGGCAAACAAAAAACAGCCCTTGACTGAGTTGCAAATGAATGTACCACCACCAACCAGGCAAAATCAAATTGATGATGTAGTACACTTGAAAGATACAAAGAAGACTGAAACAAGCAGCACTACAAACACAGTTGACACTGTAGTATCTTTAGATAAATTAATTATTAACAATACGAAACAAATACCCGCGGTTATGGTTACAAGGGATACTTTAGGTAAAGAAAGTGGGGAACTGAATAAACGTGCAACAAGATCAAAGTCTCCATCCACTAAAAGTCAATCGACACTGAGTACTGTGAAGGAGAACTGCTTAAGTTTCAAATCTGGGGATAGTCCATTGCAATCTAGTAGAGGTAATATTATATGTAAATAATTAAGTTACTGCAATATTTTTAAATGGTATTAATTTTGTAGTGTTTAGATCTGTGTCTTATGAAAATTTATAAATAGACCAAAAATATTAAGACGAGAAGGAATATATCCTCATCTCAATAAATAAAGATGTATACTAGCATAAATAGTTACTTCACGATAATTCATTGACTTGTCATGAAAAAAGAACAAACAACATTCAAACAAGGTTACTTACATTTATATAAAGCAGGGAAAAAATCCTATAAATGACAGTACTTTAAATGTATGTTGCCTTGACACTTACGTCTATTTTGTTTGAAATTGTTTGCCACATGTGTCTAGTATCAGCTCAGTGGCTTCTGGCGACGCCCTTCATCGATAACAGGAATATAGCATTTAGGTGCTCTTTCAGAGATTTCTCTTTACTGAGTGATTGTCACTTATATATATAACTAAACCAAGAAGCAAGCTACACCATTGTAATTTTTATACTCCCTGTATAAATACTGTGTCCATCTTTTATGTTATCTTTCTAAATGAGCTGCGCCCACCTTTGTTTGGATAGGAGATTTACACATTAAATTATTACACATAAAACCTGTATGTAAAATATCGAAAGTAAACTTACATGAACATTTCCTGTTTTTATCTCTTAAATTTCCATTGAAATTTGCTGTGTTGTTTTGGAGTCAAAGTTTGTAACAGACTGAGAGACATTAATTTATAAAAAAAACATTTATGATAAATATCAGAGCAGAGACAAAGAAACACTTCAAACTTTATTTATTGCTATAAATATTCTGTGTTGAGGTAGCTTAAATTTTATTATATTTAGTTGATATTTTCAGGTGAGGATAATCCACCAAATTTTCCCTCCCAAATTGAGTATAAAGAATTAGATAAGTCAGTAGATTGGCGAGATGTGATGCAACATAAGCTTAACAGACATCACAGCTTTGGTAAAGGTTTGTGGGTGTAGCTTCTCTGTAACAGAAAACAAAAATCTGCTAGAACATTTTCATAATAATATTCACATTCATTAAATAATAATACTAACAATCACACGCGTGTGATTACTAATAAGTGCATTAAAAATAATAAAAACTTTTAATATTACAAGGTTAATGTATATGAAGTTGTGTATTATTTTTTTGTTACAGAAAATTGGGTTGAAATAACAACTATGTCAAGTGAAGGGTTTGTAGGTGAGTATTGTTATAATAACTTCTGGTATTCAATAATGAATTATATGTTAATTTACAGTGGTCGTCATCTAATTAGAAACACTACCAACGGTCCTTGACATTATGTAAGATACTTCACCGCAATTGTTTTTATTTTCAAATTAAACAATAAATAGGACAACAATATGTTCTACGGTTTATTATTTATTAGAAAAACATTATAAATCCCATTACACATGTGCAATTTTAATATTACATTACGGAAAAACATTTAAATCAGTTTTAAGTTATGAACAATAATGGTCAACTAATTAGAAACAACAACAAAAAGTATAAGAAGCAATATTTTTTTAAGTATTAGTAACTAGTATTGTTATTTACGAAATAGCTACTATCCACAGCCTACCAATAGTTGTAATTAATATTTAGTGGCATATCCCTTATTTTGAAAAACAGCACTACAACGACGTGGCATTGATTCAATCAATTTCATACATTTTTCTAGGGGGATTGAATTCCATGCTTCAACAAATGCTTCATATAGTTCGTTATGACTGGTGTTACGTCTGTTTGAGACTTTCTTTTTAACAATACACCAGAGATTTTCTATCGTGTTTAAATCCGGACTATTTGCTGACCAGTCTAAAACGGATATATGCTGTTCGCTAAGGAAATATTTGACGCTATTGGCCGTGTGTTTAGGATCATTGTCATGCTGAAATATCCAGGTTACAGGCAAATGATCGTCCGAGTAGGGAATCATTGTGTGCTCTAAGATATTTTTGTATTGCCATTGATCCATTGCACCTTCAATCTTCCGAACGGGTCCAACTCCACATCCGGAAAAACACCCCCAAACTTTAATGTTACCGCCACCGTGCTTGACTATACTCCTTGTGTATTTATAATTAAAATCACTGTTTACAGGACAGGACTAACATAGCTCTTTCCATCGGAATTTACCATATTTATTTTTGTTTCATCTGAAAATAACACTTTTTTCCATTCTTGTACCGTCCAATTAACATATTTTTTAGCGAATAATAATCGCTTCTTTCGGTGTTGCTTGGTAAGAAGCGGTACCTTTCGAGAGATTCTTCCAAACAATTTAGCTTCCACTAATCTTCGGCGTATCAGTCTTGACGAGATGTTTCTCGGGTCATCAGACGAAAAAACTTCATTTTTAATCTGGTTGGAGCCTTTACTTGGGTCTTTTTTAGTAACACGAACGATTAGCGTATCTTCTCTGGGAGAACTTTTTCTTGGCCGAGCCTTTCTAAGAACATTTTCAACAGTTCCATGTGTTTTATAATGATCAATTGCATTAAAAACTTTCTTAACAACAATTTAAATGCTCAGCTATTCTTCTGTACGCCCACTTATGATCCATATGTAAATTAACAATTATTTGCCTAGTTGACGCGTCACAACTTTTATTTTTGCCCATTTTGAACAAAATAAAATTCAGATTAAATTTTTTATTGCTGCCAAAATAATAGAAAAAGCCAAGAAAGAAATGTTATTCTCCAATTTCAAAAAAAGAACAAGCTATGGATGCTTTTTTAAAATGTTTCTAATTAGATGACCACCACTGTATGTTGATTTATATATAGATGTACCTAAATATAAACGTAACTTAAATAAATTATATCTAAACTAATAAATTATATATATAATAAATCAAAAATAATATTTGTTTAAATGTTAATTTCAATGTTACAATATGAGCTCTGTAGGGTTCTTGATTAATATTACTAATGTGTCTTGTTAACTTGATTTATTTAGCCCATGCTTTGGATAGAGGTATCTTGATAATATGCAATAGTAAGTATTCGCGACTGCTACCTTGATAAGCGTCATGCATACTGTTACGAGTGTGGGACTTGAATTAAAATGCCGTTGGAATTACTATAGAATTTATTACAACTATACAAACACGTATAACACAGGTATAAATATAACTGGACACAACCAGTACAAACTTCACGATTCAATAACACGCGCAAAGACCGTCACTATATAGCTTATCGAATGTACACGTCTTGCTCGTATCATAATCGTCGCTTAACTGCCTCACTCTCCGTTTGGGCATTGTTTTATACTAAAACTATACAATACAACACTCGACCGCGTGGACTGAATTTTCTAAGAAATCGTAACACATCGTAACACAATAACAATAGGATGTTTTTCTGATTACAAGTTTTAAACAAAAGAAGTCCAAATGCGGAAAGGTAATAAACTGCAGGTGTTCATTCACTTTGTTGGCGTGTAACAATACTAATCTTAAAAGCAATCGCTGAGTTGGGAAAACGTACCTGCTAGCTTCGTACAAGCTCAATGGTAAATTTTGAAACGAATTAAAATATAAATGCACGTCTTTATTTCAGGTGTCAGTTGCCCAATAACAATATCAGTCACAACACTATCAGAAAGTTGGTTGACCGCTTCATTTCGATTCGACAATTTACCAAACACTGTTGCTGATCTCGCTGTAGAATTACCCCGCTTCCCAATATTATTATCACCGGGGAATACGGAAAAAATAGTATTACACATAACATCTAGTGTTGAAATGAATACTACTCTACCCTTCACGATTTCTCTCAAAGATGTTTCCATTGACGCCGAAATTGAACAGAAGGGAGATTTGCAAATAAAATTTTATATGCCGTCAATAAAAGCTATGTCTAATGATGGTGTGAATAAAATCACATTCCCAGAAACATTTGAGAACAGTTCGTTAGTTAAATCGCTTGTATTGTTCAGTGATTTCGCAGTTGATTTGCAACTTGCAATATCCATCGTGGAAGGAGACAGTATGTTCTCTATTAAAAGTATTCAGGAAATCAGGAAAGGGGATATAAATAAAGTGCTTATGGAGCGACATGGTCCGGTTGACGATCAGCAAGGAAGGACTAAAAATAAAGCTATGAATAAACAACTTTGTAAATTATCGCATGGTAACGCGATCAAGGTGTCTCTTAGATTCAATGCACCGGAGTTGGGAGATTTGAAAGATTGTGAGTATATACTCGTACATACAACTCGATATTTATCTGTGTTAATAGTTTCCATATACCATGAATTTTTCGAGTTAAATGAGCTTTTAAAAAATATCTATGAAATTGCAAACTCTCATAGAAAATAAAATCATATTTTCATATTACATATTAAAATTAATTCCCGGGATAAATAAAGTTATTGCTTTTTTATTAATATGCAGTGATATTCAAAATTTTATCATTTTTGAATACTATTTGTATTTATTAGAGATGTGCCGACTAGTTGGTGACTAGTCGGTAAAGCTTTGCCGACTATCTGGCCACTACTGTAGTCGGCGCTATTCGGCAAAGAGCGCTGACTATTCGCCATCTTACTTTATAGTGTGTAATCTATACTTTACTAACACTTTGTAATCGAATCCATACACGAGACTTTCCGTTTGACATGATTAAATTTTAATTGAGCTCTTTTCACTTTAATGAACAATAACAGTATTTTTTTTTGTACAAAACCACTGCCCTGACCCGTAACAAAAGCAAAAATCTAGAATTAATGCGAAAGAAACAAAACGGTTCCGGCATGCCCGCATGCGGCGGTTGCGACTTATGCGCGAATCGGCTATAAACGAAGCATCACAGAAATCCCCGAAACCCTGATAGGCTTGGCCGACTATTCGGCGTCTTTACAACCGACTAATCGGCCAAAGTCATAATCGGCACATCTCTAGTATTTATATCATTTATAAGAAATTTATTTTAGAATTTGTTATAGCAATTCTCATCTATCAGATTATGTATAATAGCGGTTTACAATTAAGTATCCTTTTTTTTAAATAAAATTTAACCTTGCAGCCCGCAGACTGACTCCATTCACGGGAACAGTGCACGTAAACCTGATTGGCGTCAACACCTTACTAAGGAAAGTTGACCTTGTTGGCTTTGTAGGATATACTCATTTGGATTTTATAATGACCAACAACAAATTACAAATTGGCAAAAGTAAATTTATTTTATATCTTTTTCTCGACTTAAATGCTGGCTGTACAGCAGTAAGTTACGCACGCGTAAGCCTCTCTAAGGCCTACACATAAAAAGCTGATTGTATTTGGCTTCTATTTAATAAGAGTTAAATTTCCGCATTTATTTTCGTTACATTTTAGACCACAATTCTGAAATGGTGTCCTAAAAAATGAAATCGTAGCACTCGCTTGGTCTTAGTGGCTTACTCGAGTAAAATTTACTGGTCTATAGCCGGCTTAATATAAGTTTATACCATAACTCCTTTTAATCCTCATCCTAATTTTAATTGTGCACACCATTAATGCAACCAACCTTGACTGGTGATTTATTTTTCTCTTGCGTGTTGAAATTGAAAAAAAAACACTAAGACTTAACGTAATTTATGCAAAATATATTCTTTAAGTCAAATCAATCTAAATTTGAACTAAATTAAATGAAAAAACATCACAGAAAGTAGTTTTATTACATTCAAATTGCCTATAACACATTAAATTTAAATAATAACATTTTGGTTGAAGGTCTAGTGTTGTTTTGTAATTTTAACTAATTGTAGTCTATTGTTTTTCCAGTACCAACCACTTTAACTTTGTCTAACGTTGGCAACATGGCGGGTACATGGGTCATGCGACACATATGCAAAGCACCAAATGAAGATTTCTTTTTTAAGATAGCCCCTAGCAATTTCGAAATACAGCCAGGAGGGTCAGTGGATATAAGTATGGTTTACACAGGACCCGATGATGTTGTTACAGAATCGTAAGTGAATTCACGAATTATTTTCTACCTTATAAATGTTAATCTAAACTTATATTAGGGCTTTCTGCAAATTAATGTTTTACAAATTATTGTTGCGGGGGTTTTTTTATAAATAAAATGCCGTTAGAATTATTATAGAGTTTATTAGAACTATACAAACACGTATAACACAGGTACAAATATAACCGAACACAACAAGTCCAAACATAATTCAGAAAGTTAATTCAATGAAACGCGCAAAGTCCGTCACTATTGGATTCGCGATTGTAGTACACACGTCTCGCTTTGATCGTGGTTCTCGCTCGACTGTCCCTCTCTCAATCAGGCCATCGTGTTATTTTGAACAATGCAATGTGCCCGTATCGTAGTCGAGTTAATCCGCCGCACCTGGCTAATGACTGGCCGCAACGGCCATAAAAGAGTACAATAAAACAATGGGCTGTTCTCTAGAAACGTATGCCAATCAACAAAAGAAGACGATCATAAAAGAATTACAATAGTTTCAATGTTATTAGTTCAAATGCCGACGTGCAATAAATGTGCTTTTACAGATCTGTACGTGGAATTTGTCTTTGTCGGCGCGTAGGTTGTAACAATATTTGGTATTTTTTTTAATTTTTGTGGTATCTCTTATCCACTATCATAATAGTATGTTTGTCCCAAGTGTCTACTTGTATAGAATATGCATATAAAATTGGATTCACATATAATTTTCATACATTTATATTTGCTCTTAAGCACATAGAAGTTATTATACATTATTGTGTATGGTTATTACAGAAAAATCTCATTTGAAGAAGTGAAATCGGGCAAGAGAACATCACTTGATATAGTCAGTGGAACAGAGAAGCCTAAGATATTCCCAATAAAGACCAATCGTAGCACATTATCATGGGTTCGTAGTGGGAGGAAGGAGTTAAGTTTAAAGAATTCTACGGATAAGAAGGTTCAGATTCGGTGCTCAATAATCGGGGATGGATTCTCTTTGGACATGCCTGGGATAGATTCCACAAGGTACACTTAGCTGTTAATTTTAGCCAATATAGTTGAAAAGCCCATTTCGGGCGCTGTAGTTCAGTGCGTTCCTCTTCCACCTGCAGCTGACGAACTCGGTACAGTTCTACTTGTCTCCTCGTTCGTGGAGTATATTCTTCTTCTAAAGGCATCCAACTTCTGACACCATTTCTTACGAGTTTAGCGAGATTCGAATTTAAATATCGTTGGAATAATTATAGAGTTTATTAGAAGTATGCAAGTACGTATAACACAGGTACAAATATAACCGAACACAACAGATCCAAACGTGATGCAGAAGGTCGTAATTCAATAAAATGTGCAGTCTGTCCCGATTCCCGAATGTACACACGTCTCGCCTTGATTGCGGTTCTCGCTCGACTGCCCCCTCCCTCATCAGGCCGTCGTTTTACACCTCACAATTACAAATGTGCCCGTCGTAATCCGTAACACCTGGCTAATGATTCGGCCGCCGCGGCCATAAACGAGTACAATAAAACAATGGGCTGTTCTCTAGAAATGTATGTCAATAAATAAGTGAACAAAACAAGACGAACATAAAAGGATTACAATTAGTTCAAATGCCGACAAGTAATTAAATCTGTTTTTAGAGATATGCAGGTGGAATTTGTCTTTGCCGGTGCCTAGGTTGTAACAATATATTAGACTAGCTGGGCCCCGCGGTTTTACCCGCGTGTTGATGCAAAAGCGTTATATTTTGGATAATTCACACTATATCTTTATAAATTACAGCCTATATGTTTTTTTTTGATGTGTAAGCTATCCTATTGTAGTTTCGTCAAAATCCATTCATTCTCCATTAGATGGGCCGCTGCATGTTTACCAGCTCCAAACTAATAAAATAATAATCGGAATATAACAATGTATGTGTTTGTTTGCTACTTTATTTTATTGTGTTTTTGACAAATATTCATAAATCAGTTGGTTATTTTAGGGGAGGCGCTTACTGTCTTAACTTTGGACCATTGGAGCGTAGATCATTACCCATCATATTCACACCATCCTCCAGCTTGCCACATTCCGCCACTTTGCATGTGGTTATTGATAAGAATAGTGAATTCACACGTAAGGTTAGTACACAATTTCATTCAAAGCCTGTCTCCATTCAATCTCACGTCTTAATCGGATGTTCTTATTCTAGAACGGAACTATGTCAAATAATAATACAAATAATTTTAGTAACAAAATACATAAGAGACTAAAAATATTTATACGAAACTCGACCTCACTGCCAAACTAGAAAAATTTATCTATTGTATTCTCAAAAATGGTAAAACTTTAATCCAAAACAACATGAATTCTAAAAACATGCAACGAGAATGAACAAAGCGCCTTATGTCTAGCTTGAAAGTCAACCACAAATGACAAGGGATTGGTGATAAAAAATTGTTGATGATATTTCAATACATAGAAAATTAGCGCAAACAAACGACAGTGAACAATTAAGGCAACCATTAGAAAAGAATACAGATGGTTTAAACAGCAAAGGTAATAAATATGTCACTTAGTGAGTTACGGATTATAGCTTCTCAGAATACGAGAGTCGTAGTCGGTTCATTTAACAATTTATATTCTATTTGACAGTGAAACCAACTCGATGATGTTATAGATAACACTTTTTTTACTTCTTAGTTTAAAGAAGGTTTTGTTATTGTTAAAAAATTCTACTTTTTAGTTGCTTGAATAGCTTTTGAAATAATATTAAAAGCGCCTGTAGAAATTGTACTACTGGCACGCGTGTGCAAGTTTTGCCTTTCCAAGAGTAGTAGGCGCTCGATGCTCTTCAACAAGGGTTGCTCTCGATTTCCCTGGGATCCACTCATCATATCCTGACTTGGTGACAATGGGTGGTCCCATTAAAGGTGGTCCTTAAGAAAGGAAGAAAATAATGTTTATTTAGAGTTATTTAAATTTATAAAAGTATACATAAGAAGTTTAATAAAAGGCAAAAGCTAATTAAGTCTAACCAGGCCCTAACTCAGCAAATGCTGGTTGATAACAACCAACGCTGGTCTTCCGTGAGTGCCAAGCAGCAACATCACCTTCACAGAAGAAAAAAAAGCTAACGAACATTTAATATTTCAGTATTAGATCAGATCGGGTTGTCTGGAAGAGATCGCTTTTTAGCAATAAGACCGCCCTTTGTACCCTACTATAATAATACTAGTTCGTAAGTTTTTCTGTAATGGTGTACAATAAAGTGTTATCTATCTATCTATCTATCTATTATTTATAATTAAAACAACATGAAACAAAGAATAGATATTTTGAATAATTTAATACAAGTTTTTAATATGTCATGAAATAATTATTGAAATTTGACAATAGTGATTTTGAAAAATAATAATAGGTATGTTACGAACAAAATTAAATAGAACTATAAATATGAAACAGACTCAACCAGGCTTACTTGTATGAAGTGCGAGATCTGCTTGTTTCCTTTGGTGTCGTACAGGAACGCTTTCAGTTTAGTTTTACAAATATGTGCACTTACCTTTTGCATATAAAAAGATATTTGAAAATCGGTCTACAATTACAGTTACATTGAGAACCTCCTCATTGAGAATTGTGATTTGGACTGTCTATAAACTACATGATTATAATACAGGTTCGTTTGTACGGTTGTGCGGCGTCTGACTGTGTGCGCTGGTTCAGCCAAGTGACGTACGGGGACACGGCGCTGGTCCGCGCCGCGTCGCGCGCGCCCATCAGGCTGGAGCTGTTCAACAGGTCCACCTCGCCCGCGTTCATATGCGCACAAGTGCATTTCAATTGTGAGTGTTGACATTATTGATCATGAAAAAATCTTGATCAAGAATAAGCACAATATTTGGCATTTGATATTGCACCTGGGAATAAACAGTGAGTTGTACGGTTGACACACTTTTACAATATGTTCCTGTTAATCTGATATCTATATAAAATACTTATTGCCATCAAATCCAACAACGAGAAACTAAAATTTCGTCATATAAAACCGAAGATAATTTATCTTAGACGTAAATCTTACTGCTTATCTCAATGTATGTATGTAATGCTTTAAATACTTTTTGATTTATTTATAAGAATCCTATTAGTACAGAAGTCAATATTATAGGGTATATTATTTTTAAAATTGCGCTAGCCTTTCTCATATTTTACTGACAGACTGTACAAAGTTGTATCTGTTTTTATGTATAACCAGAGTTTGCCCCGCCGCTACGCCGCGTCAGACACTTGGCAGTAACTTTGTTTTAGTTACACAAAAACTTTTCGATCGTCTAAACCAGGGGTCACCAATTAGTTTCGCTCGGGGTCCGTTTTATGAAACGAAATGACCATAGCGGTCCGCACAATATTTTATAGAAAAAAAATATTTATTAAACAAATTTAATTACAGAAATAACAAAGGTATTTTTTTACATATCAACGAGAAAATGACATTTTTTTCGCGGTCTGCACACAATGGGTCGGCGGTCCTGATGCGAACATCGGTCCGCCATTTGGCAGCCCCTGGTCTAGAAACTGCCCAGTAAAACATAGATGAGTCGAAGTCAACCTTATTTGAAGTAATACAGTATTTTATATGATTTGTTAGTAAATTGAAAAAAATGCGATGCAGCGCCATCTATGTAGCTAATCCGTCTATTCTATGGAAACGTAATGATTTATCGGGAATAGGAAGTATCCTTAGTTTTAATTCGGGTTATAAGCCATCTCTGTTTTGAGTGTTGTTCATATACGTTCTGTAGTTTTCAAAACGGATGCGATCGCTGCGCCATCTTTTTCGATATATTCAACTATCCAGCGGAAGCGACTTCATTTATCGGGATCAAATGTTTCCTAAGTTACGCTCCGGATATGAGCTTGCTCTGTGTCGAGTTTCACTTAAATCCGTTCTGTAGTTTTCACGTGATGCTCTAACAGATAGACAGACAAATATTCTAAAATTTGCATTTTCGGATCCCCCAGATTTTTTTCCACGATTTTTAAACGCTTTGTACGAACTCGAACCATTTATAGATTTTTGAAGTTATACTTCTTTAGGCGCGTTAGGGAAAAATGATGAGTAAATTTTTACTTTTTCTATTGTTAGTGTCGTTTTTTATCTTGTTAGTCCAAAGAAGTATAACTTGTAACGCGTGTACATAAGTACACACACACTTTTTTTTTATAGTATAGATGTGGCTACGAATGAATGTTTTTTTTTCGAACGGCAGTGCAGTTCAGATCTCTGGAGAGCACCGCGTCGGTGGTGGGGGCGAGGCGCGTGGTCGGCGGGCGCGCCAAGCACGCGCTGGTGGTGAGCGTGGAGTGGGCGCGCGTGGAGGCGCGGGTGCGCGCGCGCGAGGCGCCCGCCGCCGCGCTCGCCGCCGTCACAGTGATCACCGGCCACGAGTACACCAGGCGGAGGATACTCAAGTACGTCACACGTGTAGCCGACGCTTTTTTTCGCGGGAACTGAAAGGAGACGTTGTGCTGTTGCAGTTTTATTTTCTAAAAATGTGTAAAATTACTCTAAAATGTACAATAGCTGTAGGATATTGATAGTTATGTGTTTTGTGAGAAATGTGAATTGTATAGTCAAATGTGGCCTTTTCAGTTGTCACAAGAACTCCGTTAAATGGCACTAGCTGATTACCTACAGTTCAGCTGTGCTGCACATAGGCTTAAGAATATGAAGAAACTATATTGTAAACGAAGATCTGGCTTAAAGGCTTATAGGCCAAGCCATAAACCTAAATATAAAAAAAAAACATGTAGCGAGGACCACTGTATACGGGGATAACTCTAAAAATTCATTTTATAAAAAGATTCGTTTAGCCCAACAGGACACTAATTAGACAGACTGATGGACAAAAATGTGTAGGGTATTTACCTACACATTTTTGTAACATTTATTATTAGAGTCTAAATAAATAACAGTGAAGAAATTATACTGCAAGTTGTGTTCACTTATAATTAGTTTTTACATTACATTGTAAACCTTAGTCATAAGTCTAGTAACTGATTAAATGTAAAAAACTGTTGATGATCCTTATTAAAATAAAATAAAACTGCACGGTAGGAGTACAACTGTACAATCCCCTATGTTGGGATTGCACTTAAAGCGGACTGTATTACGGCGAATTTTGTGCGAATCTATGCGAAAAACGTTGAGCTGGCCAGTAAGAACAAATCTTACAATGAGTAGTCAACTCACCTTTGCAAAGAGCAGGTTTCAAGTCCAATGGTCGGCGCTGATTCCTTCTTTGTAGACACAAATTTAGTTCAAAACAAGTAGTTTTCACAGCACTCGCGTTAAGGATGGAGCACTGACACGCGGGATTATCACAAAATACGAAATGAGTCTCTTTTGATGCGAATTCAACGAACTAAAGTTGCCGAACTATGTGTCCGTACACGACGGGCGCAGCGAGTGACTCTCGCCGCATTTTTTCTACCCTCACTGGCTCGCGCGAGATAATAATACTAATCTAGCCCGAATGAAAACTGTCGCTAAATAAACGAATATGAACAAATTAAAATTATTGAATTTATTGCATCAAATACAAATGAATACTAAAACTAATAAAAGGAGGACGGTTTGAACAACAACCCTGCTCCCCCGGTTTGTACCAATCTTGCACACTTGAACGTCAAGGTGCAATAACTCTGTTCCAGATCCCGTGGTATTCTAACATAGTATTAGTGTTTCGTAGTAGTATTTCGTCGGGGCGCAAATTAGATTTGGTGGGTAGTTCGTCGACTCTCTCTTCGGGGAGAGGTACCAATACCATCCGAGAGTCCCACACGCACTCGTGCAGGCGGCATTAGGCGCTATATTTGGCCTGCCCCTGTGTTATCGAAAAAAAATGTCACACATTTCATATGTAAGGGGTATGTTGAAAAGGTTGGCTCTTAACTTGATAAAATTAAAAAACACTAATCTTCTTTAAAACCACTATTAAGGGTACACCTTAAAAAATATCTTAATGAGATACACTATATACCCGCTTTGTTACCGACTCTTACGAACTCCAACTGATTCGTTTTAATCAAATCCACAATCTCAGTCTTAAGTATTCCTTCATAATGTGAATTTATCAAGTGAGCCCTCAAGGCTAAATCCTAACCTATACGAAATAGCAATGAACACTCAAACGAGTCTCGGGGCCGGATTTGACGAAAACTAAAGTGGTATCATTTAGATTTAGGTAGATTTATGAAAAATCGATTACCCTGGTCAATCAAATCGCTGTTTTTGGAAAAAAGCACAATTGTATTATGACACCAAATTATAACATAGCTGGTAAAGATCAATTTCTGTGAAGGAACGTCTAGCGGTAAACCGCGGAAAAGGGTTGGTTTTGATCACACGTTCAATTTACTTTCCTTACATAAATTAAACATTAAATTGCACAATTGTCTTTCGCTATTGCGTATAGGATTTGGCCCTGAAGGCGCACTTGAAAAATTCTCTCTGTATATTGGAGATGAAGAGGATGTTTAATAACTATTAAGTATCGGAACCATTCCTTATCCAACCTTATTTTGTTATCCTGCTCGATGCGGGTATTAACGAAAATGTAAATCTTTTACATACAACTATGTAGTAGTTAGTATCTATGTCACTAAGTCTGGTAGGCCGCAGGTTGAGAATCTACATGTATCAATAATTTTTATTTCAGAGTTTTGAAAGATAGATCTGATGGTGAATTGGACACTTCGCCCCTGCCTGCACATTTGGCAGTCCTTGCAGACGCATTTGTTGGTGAAGATCCAGAGTTTGACCTCAAGATTGCTGATTTCAATGAAACTGAGGTACTTAAGCTATTCTAATGTATTATTTCTATTATTTTATTGCTTTTTCATACCAGCATAGCTCTTTGGGACTGGACAAATCTTCTGGAAATATTAGCATATTTTATGTATATTATGTAGTAATACATAAAATGAAATGATTAAAATAAAAAAAATGAGGATAAACAAAAGTAAACATTACCGTTTGACTTTCGAGTCATTTAATAATCATGGATAATCAAACACCGCCGAATGTTTGAGATTCCTTTTTCTTTGAAATTCCATTCCTGTATAACCTAACACGCCACAATCATGATAAAATATTTCAAAACATAGAATAAATATTGCGATCAGAGATGTTTAGGACCATATTTGGCCTCGCTTGAAATATCCTATCTCATGAACATTAATAATAATTATCAGGATATATCAGGTTTTATACACGTAGCCAATATGATTTTTTTGAACTTAAGGGGCCATTCACAACTTACGTTACACGAATTTCATGATTTTTGACCCCTGCCGTCCTTGTCACAGCTGGTCACATTTGTGAGACTCCTCTTCCTAGTGGGACATCACATATTTTTGCAATTTTACATCAGTTCATTAAAACAGCAGTTCTGTAATTATCCACTGTACGTGGCCCTCCCTCCATGATGCTATAGGTGAGCAAGCTGAGGAATGAGCTCACTCCCGCGGTTTTCCCAGAGCGCTACAATACGAGGCTCTTCAAAAAGGGCGTGAACAGATATTTAGTCTCAACGAGGCAGGCAACGCATCAACTCCCTTAGTGTTGCAGATTTTCATGGCTGACGGCACTGCACTGATGCACTTGCAATCAAGTGAATCCGTCTGCCAATTTGCCTATTATCCCCGCAATGCGCTACGACCTTGTCAAATTAACATTCACGTGGCGTCATCCGCAACTCGATATGTACGCGTACTCGCCGGCCAGTGATGCTAACAGTACTGAGTGTTCGGCTACGGTTACGTCACCAAAATGGCGGCAAGGCGCCATAGAGCAATTTGCGGGGATAATATAAGCAAACATAAAAAAATCAGGTTGAATATATTAGATTTTGCAACGTGACGTCATGAAATTTAGACCCCCCTCTCACCTCTTGTAATTTATGGATGGTCCCTAACCAATACATATTGAGAGTACAACTCAGGCAGTCTACTGTACTGCCTTCTCCAAAGGTCACCTTCACACGAAAATTTCTAATGTATAAACTTTAAAATAATTTTCTTTTTAATTGTATAACAAACGAGTTGTCTGGAAGTGGGCGCTTACAACTGGAACACATTATTATACTATAGCAGTTGTTTGCGACACCAAATTGTTTCTGTATACTCTGTTATTGGTTTCGAATAAATTCCTTAATTCTTTAAAAAAAGGTGGAGCCTGGCTCTCGTGGCTATTGAGCCATGAGCCTTCGCTATTGGTGCGTCATCATTACAAACGGGACTAACATCATCCTTAAAACAACTCTTACAATAGTTATAGCTTTGAAAAATGGTTCTGGGGCCTTTTCAGACATTCTTTACTGGGCTAGTGGTCTTTTTCTACGTTATTATTAGTTATTCCTTCTTTCCAGGCGTCGTTAACAGAGTTGTTAAGCGGTTTGCAGGAGCTGACGGCGCAGATCGATCTCCCGCAAGACTTCACCGAAGACAACACGATTATTATAAGCGACGATACTGTCTTAGAACACCATACGTTATACGAGTGAAATTAATATGTAAATCGCATTTAAATTATTTTCCAGTATTTGACATAATATAGTGTAATGTATTTAGAGTTTTAACTTTATGATAAATGATGTACTTATTAATTCTAATTTAGTATTAAAATATTATTTTTCTGCTTATTTTATTTGTTTTTGAATAATAATATGATGTAGGTCCCGGCACGGATTATGAGCGATTGGCGGAATAAAAGAGATAGCTTTGCGCATTAAGCGTAGACCCTTTACTCGAAAAGACAATCAATACGGCACACTTCAAAAGCTTGCAGAAATTTCATGTATACTCAAAAACCGTGCCATGGAATATACATTTTTATAGCCAAATTGGAAAGGCGTTCTATTCGGCCTTTTAAGGTTCCGTAGCCATGACAGGTAGACGAGCATAATTATTCTACATAGTGGCATAGTGAAGTTTCGCAAGAGTGAAAATTATATAAATTGTAGGTAACAAAAAATATATCAAAACAACACGAGTATTTACAAAACTAAGTCGAGATTAGACGACTCATTTCAATCTTTCAATTAGGATGAATGAACCAGTGATCCATTTAAACAAACTTGAATCATTCAATGTTATTGAATACCGTCGTTGAGATTGGTGCCTTTTAAGCCAATTGATTTAATTTGAGTAATCCGTGTAATACACGCTTCACAAATCGCAACAATGGCTCTTGTGGCTTTTTTATTTGATTCCAAAATCGTAAAAATATCCCACACATTTTCTGAGTTCTCTTTTTGCTAAAATGGATGTCTCCTAATAAAACACAATTTATTGCAAGAACAAGAAAGTCAATTCAGTGGATAACGTGCATTATACTTTACTACCATAGTTTGTCGAATGTCCATGTGAAAAATGATAATCCTTAAAATGTATTTAAAATAAAAATGAAACAGCAGATATTTATTTATAGTATTTATTATTTTCTTAACCAGTTATATTTATTCCAATCGTTTTTCCTATTTTTTTTAATCATTTTATCTAAGAGATTCGACTGTCCATTGCAGTTATCTGATAGAAACAAATGACTATTTAAAATATTGCCTACAACTTATAAAACTAAAATGCATTTTTTCTTACAATTAGTCATTAAACACCTCAAAATTGAAAAAAAAATGATATATACAGGACTAAATCTGACGGCTCATAATATTTTAACGGTTATTTTCACTAATATACCGCACTTTTTCACGATAAAACCAGTCCAGAAGAAAATAAAAAATGTGGGAGAAAGAAAAGAATTCATTTGTTACATTGTTAGAATAAATATTTCGAGATTCACTGAAACTTAAGTAAATTAAGTTTTATCGTAAAAGATTACAGTATTAACAATATTTCCAACTTGGTGTATTCTTTTAATCATGATTATACATAATTATGTCTCTTAACAACGAAAATATTCGCCTAACACTTGTCGCATATATGTCTATACATTCCTTCATACAGGCGCAAACACACACTTATACATCCTTCCTAATACGCACACACAAAATTCATTCACGCTCGTCGCATTTGGCAGTTATCATAGTTTATATGTATGGAAAGCACAGACAATGAGTGTCTTCTCAACTTTTAAAAGGTTAGAAAAATCCATCATCAGATGACGATATTGCAGTGTCTATGTATAAGTTTTTGATTTATTACAACTGCTAGCTCAAACAAGAATGGATTGTGGATCAAATATTCAACTTTCAGATTATTTTCAGGTACATAGGACCAGCGGGAGTCCGATTGAATGGTAAATATTTGAGCAACGCCAAACAACGGTATTCTTCTGACACTACATTTTAATTATACAATTAAAATTTTCCACACAAACACAATTCTTCTAATATAAAAAAATGGCTTTAACGTTCACGTTTAAGCATTGATTTTGCCAAAATTGTGTTGTATTGAAAAGCCAGGTGATAAAGTACATTGGAAATAAAAATAATTATATGTATATGTAACAATATACTTGCATAAGTTTACAACAAAAACCACAGCAAAACAAAACTGTTATATGGACATTGATTGTCTTTGGTAGGAACATAAAGGTGTTCTGCTGTGGAATTATATTTTTCAAAAAGTAATTTTTAAATTTTATTTATTGCTTAAAAAGTGAACACTAGTTGTAGGATATTGTTATAAAAGAAAAATAACGAGTTTATGTTAAAATTTTTAATAGTTTAGTGCAATGTGCCTTTTCGAACTGCAACAAGAACTCTCTGTTTTGGCAGGCAATAAAAGATCCTACAATTTGGCGCTGACGCTTATGCCTGAAGACTACGCTAAAGAAAACTTGCTAGATACACAAATCTTGCAGAGCTATATTTAAAACAACACAGCCCGTGTGAGAATACACTATTTATTTATGCTTTCCATACATACATATATCGCACTCAAGTCGATATTCACATGAAACTCAATGTCGAATATCATACAATCGAATACTGTCGCGTTCACGAAATGACACTACCAATACGATCGCATCATACTGTGGTTATCGATGGAGGTAAAATGTGAATATCAACACAATAATAGTGAGCTTCGTGTGGTGTCACTACTTTGCCATACAAACTACATATGAAAAAATTGAAAATATCTTATTAAAATTGGAAGTACTTACACCACTTTCAAACGTTAATAACTAATTTGGATCAAATGGCTGACAAATCGATTTATTAACAGTGCAAAATAACACTTCATTTTTATTAATCGTTCACTACACTATTAAGTCTAATTTAGTCACAGAAGACATCGTGGAGGCATCGATTTGCGTATACCTAGGAATTACAAGTCTCTGGAATTTACATCAAGTTTAATTCTGGTTGACATGTTCATTGTTCGAGGACGCGATGCACTCGGGGTTCTATGTACACACGGTTTTTACATAAGGAATTATAATTAAACTAAATTATATGCAGTCACTTATATCATAAAATAGTATGTAAGATTGCCAACGAAACACTGGCCTAGGGCGCGTCGCGATCCCTAACGCAACGCTATTGTTACAACAACAATGACATCTCTAATAATATACTTTTAGTAATTGCCGAGGCGCTTGAGTTATATTATTCGCAGTTGTTCACACTAAATAACTTCTTAACGAGTAAAGTGCGCGGCTCTGCTCGGACCGACTGGCGTCCGTTCGAGCAGCGACCTCGCTTTCAAGAGATCAATATGGCTTTACACGTGCGATTTGCATTCAATTATTGGCAATTATACGTCACTGCCACATATAACCTATAAGTATCGTATATAAATCGTCCATGAACTGTTTTACCGACAGTCGTGGGTACGATAGCGGGCGAGTTGCGACCCCACACGTCCACCGCTGCCGGCAAGTCTACTAAGTTTCTAAAGTTACTAGTTCACGCAAAACTTTATGGCCGCTCAAGTCACTAATAGATTTTTCCACAAACAACGTTCTTTCATACAGAATCGGGTATTGCGCAGACTTGCGCAGTTAATGTGGCGAAGCCATAAAGTTTGGCGCCGTCCACACCGGTAGTAAATAATGCATCGAAATTCAGGGAAGCGGGCTGATTTCAAAAGTGTCATTAAAGTATATTTATCACAGATAACATTAAAATAAAAAGTTAAGTCAAGCATGTCGGAGTCGTTGCAGAGGGTGTCGTCAAATTAATTTTATCTAAATCACTTAACCGTCAACGGGTTTGTTTCGTGTGCAAAGTTATCTGTTCGCCGGTCCGCCGCCACCGCGCGGCACTAGCACTGACCGTGTACTGCGGCGCCTCGTTCAGCGGGCGCTGTCGGGGGCGCCGGGCGCGGGGCGGCGGGGGGCGGCCTACGGCGCGCGATACAGCAGGTACGCGGTCAGCGCCGGCGGCAGCGCCAGTCGCGACGCGGCCGCGCGCAGCCGCGGCCGCCCCACGCGCTGCCGGATCACACGCCGGCACAGCTCCATCAGCGGCAGGGGCTCGGCTGTTCACAAAACATTCAGTTTATTTCTTTATTGCAAAGCTGACACACAGCAACAGAAAGTGGTTACCGTCGCCTGTAGATCTTAGAAACACTTTAGCATGGGATAGGGAGAGATGAGATAGAGGTATCAGACAAAAGGGATTGGAATAGGGGGATGGCATAAGGGGACGTACAAAACGCCGCCGATATCCTATGAAAACCGTGTGGTATCATCACAGCGATCGAGCCGGCCCTAAGAGCTGTAATCAAGGCAGTGCTACCAGCATGTATCTACAACATACAGCTCACAGACACACATACACAAACTCTTAGAGATTTCGTTAAATGTATTTTGATGTTATTGTTTTTACATTAAAGGAACAGGACACCTAGCCACTATAATACAGTGCAAACTAGTTTAGGGACTAGAAGAATTAAAAAAAACTGTGTATAAGTTTCAAATAAATAAATAAAAATATACAAGCTTAATTAGTACACAGTAAGATTAAGGTCTCAGTCTCAGGTTCATGGTAAATCTCGTAAACGAATTGTCCATACTCTGGGATTGGTTACACTACTACAGGGTTGGTGTATATTACCCATAACACATGGGTAACTGTTGTTTCAGACATACACGGGAGAATTGTTCAAATGGACATTCAGACTCAAATCCTAAATTAAATGAAACTTTCAAAAGATTTTCGGGGTTGATGTTGACTATAACTAAAGTGGTTATCGACATCGTCCGAGTGTTATATCATCATAATATATCATCTCGGTTGTTGTGTGTCCAGAGTCTGCTTTCCTAATGTTTCTTCTACATTTCGCGCGCTTTTCAGCATCACTTGTATCGAGACCAAGAAAACTAATGATGATTAGCTTTTTGAAAAATGAATTATCCTTGTCAGGAATCGAGTCGGCTGATAAGGAAAAACAGATCCGTCTGATGGAAAGCGGTTTCCCTCGCCTATAGACATTGGTAACACCAAAGGCACTACCAATGCGCTGCCGCTCTCTAAAAGGAGGTTGGAACCTGGACACTAATGTTGGAACACAGTTCAAGGTTGTTATGGCGGCATACTCTAAATTGAACTCTAGTTTTGAACTTTTGAGATGTGCGACCTTTTTATTGAATTTAATATCTATACATATAATAAAACTGTAGAGGTCGAATTTCTGTACAATGAAAAACAATGCTAAAAACCGAGTCAGGGGGATGTACGAAGTGAAATAGAACTAATTTAGATTTTTTCAATTTTTTTGTTTCTCTGTTTGTCTGTTTGTTTGTACCGGCTAATCTCCGAAACGACTGGATCGATTTAAATGAAATTTTGTATGGTGGGAGCTTATATCGCTGGTCAACATGTAGGATACTTTTGATATCTGATAGTTAAAAACCGCACCACGCGGACGAAGTCGCGCGCGGTGGTGGATTGAACTGGCACTCTTTTTATCCGTGCAGGAACGGAGAAAGAATAGAATTTCCTGCGGCCGGGCGGCCTGTCGTAAGAAGCAACAAAATGACCCACAGCTGAATGGTATTTTCCCGACTGGGTGGCTACCACACCCGGTTTCAAGTATGTCGCCATAAAAACCTCGAGTTGTGTTCCGGCATTAGTGACCAGGTTCCAGACTCTCTTAAGAGAGCAGGAGCGCGTTTATAGCACCTTTGGTGTTGCAAATATCTATAGGCAATGGTAACCGCTTTCCATCTAGTGGGTCGTTTGCCTGTCTGCTGAACTCCTAGAATAAAACATATTAGAAGTGAAACTTCAACGGACAAGTGGAAAATCTTCAAGTGACAAGTGACAGAATGAATGGCAACAACTCACGATCAAGCCCGCCGATATACTTCATGGTGATCTCGGCGTGCCCCCAGACGGCCGAGACGATCGGGTAGAGCGTCTTCCCGCGCAGGCCGCGCGCCGCCACGCCCAGGTAGCGGCCGTCGGCGCAGAACGCCAGCGTGCCCTCGTCCATGTCCAGCACCACCAGCACCCGGTCCGGCACCAGGAACTGCTCGTCCGGCCGCAGCAGCGCCGGGTACGTCGCGCCGCCGCCACCGGTGCCCTTCGCGTTGTGGTACACCTGCAATGGGACGCCTTCTATCATCGCGCGAAATTACATAGTCTACTTAAGTTTCAGATCCTGGATATCATGTACCAGCAGAGAGCTGGCCAAGACAAGTAGAACGAGCCCAAACACGACGGGTCTAACTTGTTTAGTACAGGAGTTCCTATGGCCAGCTTCCGATTCCATCATCAGATCTCAGCTTCATGGTATCATCATATTATTGCATTGTCACGTGAAATACATATGCGTGCAAAATTTCAGCTCACTCGGAAACCAGAAAGTTGGTCAGATTTAACTTGCAAGATTCCACCCTAACTTACTACATACATCCATTGCTAGTTAAATAAAAGCTTGTACAAACGAGTCAAATAGCGTATTAATTATTATTTAAGATAAAATGAAAATTATTTCCATGATGAAAAGATGAAAGTAAGATGACAACACGGTATTTTGCTGCCTTCTCTTTTATTTGGATAATTTTTTAAAATTTATTGTAATATATGTCAAATACCCAATTGGATATGTGACACATTACAAAATAAATTCTAAAACACTGTTTACATAAAAGCACTACTAACATGAAGCGCAGGTGAGGCCGCATATAGAGTACAATCCACACTTAGGGGCCGGGACACCTGCTTACCAAGTTAATCCCCTGAACTCAATCCATAGCGCGCCGTCCGCGTTTTCGACGTCCCATACTCACAGATGGCTCGGATACACTTGGCCTTCGGAGAGATTCCGCAGTATAATGGGTTGTGTTCCTAGGAACTGTTCAAACTGACACCTTTGCACCGCTCGCTATAGGCTAGGCATTAGGGTCGGCCTAGGCGTAACTACGTTCAAGTCTCGGGCCTTTCCTACGAGGGTGGCTTTAGTGGGTATTAGTCATTGGCCGTCCAATTATTCGAGTCTCCACACAAGCTGATCAATTATGTTTGGATTGCCTTTAATGGAATGCCTCCATATGCGATAACGGTCTAATCCCTTGCAAAGGACCCAGTATTGTGCGTAAATAGCAATTCCCCCGCCTTAAAAAAATAAATAAAGGCTAGGCATTAGGATTGAGGCGGAGGCCTAGACGCCCTCTGCCGCATGCCCGTGGCTACCTTTTGCCATGGGCATGGACACCCTACCGGTCGGGGATAGTAGGGTTTTAGTGTTGGACTTCCGATGGCATGTTCGGACCTACCAACTAAACCGCCTCTTTGTTCCATATCGACTCCGTACGTCAGGACCTCGGAACCAAAGAGACAACCGAGGGTCTTGACGGCATCCCATCCCTCCTATTCCAACCCATCTAAAAGGCTGGCGACGCGTTGTATTCTTCCCTGGTGTTGCAAACATCTGCTGCGCAGCAGTTGCGCAAAAAAATAGCATTTCCTAAATAAAAATTAATGCCCTATTTGAATCGTCAAAGATATGACGTTATTACTTGTTATGCTCGTATAAACATCAAGGAGGCGTTCACTTTTGCAATATGATGTGTCTGAATTGATTTGACCGTCATGACGGTCAGCTATACTATATACAATCAAAAGATCCTTGAAATATTTTCTTTTACTGAATATATCTACACTGCTGTGCAAAGTTTTTATTTTAATATATTATTGAACATTTAAATAATAACAATCTTTTATTTGAATGAATGTGTTTCTTCTTCATTCTTCAACAGTCATCATAATATGTCACATCGAAATCACACAGTTTATCTCAATTTGTAAACATTCTTATATTCACAAATCTTCGAGATGGCCCATATCACGTTAATTTTGTCCTCAGAACAATAAGGAAATCTATTGTTGTCAGATTTTCTGTCCTTAATATTTTAGACAACAATGCATAACACGTATGCCCAAATGTAACCAACACAATGGTCAATATGAAAATAAGCACTAATGTGTTATAACACATTAAAAGCCTCAAATCTTATTGGCACTCCACATTCTCGCGAGTACAACACGAGAAAGCAAGAAAAGCAAACGTTCCACATTATAGATTCTTCTTCCCACCGCGGTTTTCCCTCGGCGCTATGTCGTTGTTCTTTAACAAGGGCGTTAAATATGTTAAAATTTCTTAGAGGTCGGCAATGCGTCAGCGACACCCCGGGTGTTGCAAACTTTACAAAGTCCCAAAAACTCCCAGAGAAGCGAAATGAAACAAACCAGACGGATGCTCAAAAATATATGTATTCGCTACTGGAATCGAATCGAGCTTTACTAATACAAATAACCTAATACTAGTATTAATTATACAATGTCTAAAACAAATAGTGTTCCTAAACGGTACAGTGCCATCTAGTTTTGTTCATAAGCAACGGTAACAGTTTTTATCAGGTGAGCCGTCTGCCTGTTTCCCTGCTTGAGGCAATAAAAAAAAGAAAGATTAACGAGGTCACTGCTTACCTTATTCCGACCCATGTCCCATCCCCAACTCTGGTCGGTCGCGCCGACTAGGCTCTGGTACCCGACCGAGTGGAGCGGCGCATGCGCCGTGGCCACGCCGACGACGGCGTGCGTGCCGCGCTGCCTCGCCGGCCACACCACCTCCCAGCAGTGCAAGCCCCGCGAGTACCCGACTCTACCTCGGATGCAGTCCGTGCTCTGCGCCACCGGATGCCGGTGGAACGTTAATGCGTCTTCTTCTTTCACAAATATATTCAGTGATCTGAAACGTAATAACGCACAGTTGTAAATCTCATTTGAGCAAGAAAATAATTTAGAAAAGAAACATTCTTCGCACTTCTAAACATCTTGTTCTAAAACACTGAGAATACATGTCTTAAAATGTTATATACACTCAAATATGTTCTATTGTTTGACATACTGACAGGTGAAGTACAGGACGTATACAAGACGTTCCATTAGTAACTCACAACGCCAAAAATGCTCCGTTAGCCGTTCCACCAGGCGACCCCGATCTTAGTGGTCGTGGCGAAAACGTCACTAATAACGTTATCATTTTCAATCACACAACGCTCACAACGACCCATGTCAAGCTGTGGCCCGTTCCACTTGGGTTTATGATTATAACGTCGGGAAGCAAGTGGAACAGGAGAAATCGCGATCGTGAACCTGGTCGTTGTGAGTCCCTAATGAAACGTATTCCATGTCTAATCTAAACTCTCGTGACTTATCTATGTATACTTTAATACACTTCTAATAAAATGTCTGTTGCACTAAACTATTTAGTACTACACATTTTTATCATATCTATGATTCTATGGCTTGTATATTTGTAACATTATAACTGACATGACTATTCTATAGCATAATGTTACAAATTACAGTAAAACGCAACAGACGTGCAGAAGTCGTATTAGTGTTTCATGGAAGCGTTAATGAAGAGACACAAAAACTATAGTCTGTTATACCAAAAGTTATAACTACCTGGATTCTCCAGATTAACTTTACAACTTACAAGGCTGCACAATATATGAATTTGTATTAAATATGATATATTGTGTTGCTATCTGTTGCTAATTATATGCGGCCTTATAACTAAATAACAAAATCATCGCTAATGATGGAGTGCTGACTGCCAGAACTATATCGAATATAAATTGAAAGTAAAAGATATTTGGTACATATTATAAAGACACTGATTAGGGGATTATAACTGAAGCTAAAAGCTACTTTTGATGAAGTCTTAGAGAGCGGGAGAGCATTAGAATGAGGGTAATATTACCTGTCTTCAGGATTCCAAGCGTGCTTGAGCTGCGTCTCCGGGTGCGCCGGGGGCGCGTCCAGAAGCGCGTCGAGGCGCGCCGGCCTCGGGGGCTCCGGCGCCAGCTCGCGCGCCACTACCGCCTTGAAGGGCGCCGTGCACTCGCGCGACACCGACTTAACTCCGCCGGACAGCTTTTGCCCCATGTTCATGCCCCTGCAGCGAGTGCGGGCGCGCTTCGGCAGCGCCTTGAGGCCGCCGCGCCGCGCCTCCTCCGCGCCGCCTCCGCCACCGCTCCCGCCCCTCACTGAGCGCACCCCGCTCTTGTACCTGAAACAACAACACAACAAAGTTTAGAAAAAAAATGCAAATCTTTTCAGACAAAAGAACCTGCGCAGAAAGACCCTTTGCATATAATTAAGTTTTTATACCTAAGTGGCAAGTAAAGTTTTTCATTATCTCTGTTTGACTTGAGAGCTTAAAAAGTTATGGCTGAACATACATACACAAAAAGATCACGAAGAATTGAGACCTTCCTCCTTTTTTGAAATTGGTTAAAAATGTTATTCATTTTATATAATACTAGCTGTGCCCGCGACGTCGTCGATTTTGAAACATTATTCATTGGTGCTCCGCTCCTATTGGTCTTAGCGTGATGATATATAGCCTATAGCCTTCCTCGATAAATGTACTATCCAACACTGAAAGGAATTTTTCAAATCGGACCAGCGGTTCCTGAGATTAGCGCGTTCAAACAAACTTTTCAGTTTTATAATATTAATATAGATGTGAATGAGTTAAAATGCGCATTGTTTTTATTTATGGAAAAATATCAGTCGTAAAAGAGTAATTTGCTTATGTTGGATTAAGTTTGTTATTTGATGAATGACGTTTAACTCAATTGCTTCCTAATAGCGATTAATGGATATTAATTTAAAGTGAATCGCAACAATTAGCTATCGGCTTGTGGATATTTGAGAACCGGTTGTGTTCGCGTTAGTGAGCGGAATCGGTGTCGTCACGAACAGATGCCGGGCGTTGGCTGTGGACTATCCGCGCGCATCTTATGTAACATGGCGGCCGTCTAACCGTGAAAGTCACCGCTCAAAAGCCAAGGTTGCCACGGCCCTGGAGCCTCGTTCAACACATGTGAATGTTCTAATACCGCTTCTTATTAATAGATTTATTTTAATTAATGTTTATTTTTTTCTTAAACATGACGTCATGTAAATTGGTGGATAATTCCTAATTGCACACCGGTAGTGAGTTTCGCATATAGCTAACAAAGATACAATCAAATAAAATATACAAGCACACCATAAGTGTTTTCTGGACCGTTGCCCACAGCTAGCAGTAATATGACGGCAAATGTAAAGATGTTAAAATTTGTGTTAAGTAACTATATTCCTTTTGTGTTGTCTACAAGATCTTGGAAATGTGCGTAAAAACAGCAACTCTTTATTTCATTTTATAGCTGTTAAATATTCCTTGCGAGGCATAAGTAAATACATATTCATACGAGCCGATATCCATTTAAGGCATATAATTATATACAAGTATTCCTAACGTGACTGGCGGTATGCATTTTGGCGTTTAATGTATGTAGGATGAGAAGGGACGCCTAGCCAGTCCGCAAACTACAAGGCCGTCCGCCTTTCCGTCGCCTAGAGCGGTTGCCTGACAAAAGCGGGTAGTGAAAGGCAAGTGAATGCGTCCCCTAGCATCGCGGCGAACGTACACTGATACTGTTATATGGGCAGCAAGAGGCACTACTCGGCAAAATGGCATCTAAAACATTTTGACATCGAGCAGACTCTCAACACTTTTACGACCTCTACTTTCATCTTGTTTCGTTGGGATTTCCCTTGAGCTTGTTATTTCACAGATACTGATTACACGGAATTTTCATCTATGTCTACTTAGCTTTGTGAATTTGGACTTATAGACCATGGGACTATCCTACGTCGGATTCACGCAATGGACGGATTTGTCTTGTTAAAAAGCAAAATCCGGTCCAAAATAACAACGCCGGCTAATGGCCGCAGTTCCATGTAGTATTTACGAATAAACTAAACCCCTCCAACGTGTGGGCGGGTATTACCTCTTCTATTCGTTATTTACAAAATTCTAATTTTTCACATATGACGTCCCTGTGGTAGTAGCATTGGTTTGAATTCCTGAGTTTGATTCTCGGCAGGGTAAATTGTGTGAACGATTTTTCCTTTATTTAATCTGGTTTGAGTAAGTCGTAGTAGCGTAATGGCTAGCGCACGAGTCCTAAATTCAAAGGCCGCGGGTTCGATCCTGGCCGGAACGCATGCACCACTTAGGCTGTTTTTTTACCTAATGTGCATATTGTTACAATTACCACGTGCTAACAACGATGAAGGAAAACATCGTGATGCAACCTGCACATCGAGATAACCGATGTGTCAAACCTGCTAAGCCGCCTTGGATAAGCGTGGCGGGTATACTGTCCATTCCCTTACAGTGAGGGAGGCCCGAGCCCAGCAGTGGGACAGTCCCAGTTGAATCAGTAACACAAGAGTAATATGCTAAACTGGGGAATACACACAGGAGTGTTTTATCTGATGATTTAATATATTTCAAAATAAATAGGTACTCGTTGCAATGCCCAGCGACAGTGGTTGGAGTGGGACTGGACAGGCTTTATTATAGGTTTTTATTGTTATTTTTTACTATTGTATATATATTTTTAAGTTAGGTTTATTTATAGGATAGTTTAGTTTTTAGTTTATTATTATAATTTAGAAAAATTGTTTCATCTTATTCTAAAAAACTTATATAGGCAAATTATATTGGTGACGGGGATATGACAAACGGTGCCATATATATACTTTGGTGCATCACATACACTATAATTACAATAATGTGGTTCCAATTTAAAAAGATAAATTGCTATCGATAAAATACTTTAAATAATGACCAATCCAAGCTTAAGTACGTTGAAGTTCGTTTTCTCAGCAAAAAAATATATAATTTGAAATATCGTATACAATAATGTCCATATTAAACGAGGCGAACTGTCGATATCACGTGGCGCACAGTAAACAAACAGATACGACACGTGGTCGTTGCCGCTGTGACGTAAAAGCCAGACCAGTGCACGTGGATTCTAATGTTATCTATTTCGTTCATACTCGTTACCCCAAAAGTAACAAAATCAATAAGTTTCATACCATCTACGCAATAATGTACAGATTGTTCCTGGTCCAATTTTAAATAATATAATTCTGCAATCTGTGTTTTTCCCCACATTAAAAAACCACGCATACGTTAAAATATTACAAATTAGTACCTGGAATGAAAAGAACAGGAATTTTTTTGTTCTGCATCAGAAGTTTAGACTGGTTAATGTTTTTATGTAGTGCTAAAATGAATTGCTTGTGGGCATTTAAAACACGTTTATTTGTTTCAAAAATCGTGACATTTCACATATGATATCATAACTGCTCTTTGAAATTGCTTTATGTGTTAAGGAAGCACTATGATCTGAGGGTCTACAATGAAGGTTTTATGGGAGTGAAAAATATTTGGTACAGTTTAAGTTTAATACGTTTTCCATAAACTTTGCTTTATTTAAGGGACAGCCAATATTGTCTAGTTTGAGGATTATTATTTTAACACTTATATGGTTTTAAAAATGAAAACGATTTTCAGGTTGACTTTTTTACGTGTATATTAATTAGTTGGTAAATATATAATCCCAAAATGTTGGGTAGAAGTTGGGACGATTCAGGCACAAAAACATAAAATTATCAATATTTGCTACGCTCAATGCGCAAAGCGGTCCTGCTATTCCGCCAACCGCTCAAGATAGCTGCCGGGTACTATACGCTTTTAAAAGAAGTAAATACATAAAGCGGACTACTTCCTACAGTGGAAAGAATTAAATTTAAATTAACATAAAAATAACTTTCTGCTAAAATTGGTTTGAACGAAATACAGCAGCAAGTGGCTTATGAGAATGCGAGACTATTTTACCAATCTACATTATCGTAGTTATCTTTTGTAATGGGATTATTCATCTATAGATTAACCATAACTTCAAGTAGATCGTGTAGTCATAAACTCGGGACAAAAATTTGCGCGACTGAATAATTCGGCTTTGTGTGGTTCGAAATATTTTGGAGTTCACGTGCATCGCAAACAGCAAATGTTGGAATTTAAAATGGTCATGATTTTTAATGGTTACTTGCACTATATTATACATATTAATATGATTAAATTTTTTTAAATGGATTCAAGTACTTAACAGAATAGAATAAGGTATTTCCTACTTAGACGTAAAGCGAGGCATTATTTGAGTCTGCGCCAAATTTTTGAAGGCGGGTGTGGCAGTTTGTTGAATGCAACAACCGTTCACGCGCGGTGAGAGGTGAATGGTATACTTGGTGTGGTGAACGTTGCTAGGCCGACCACATTGGTGTGTGCCAATGCGCCCGAACAATGAACTAGCCGGATGACGTAGTCTGTGACACTTACTAGTAAATTTTAAAAGCATCTCCGTAAATACGGTGCCAACGTTCATAGGTGTCATCGACATGTGGAAATAAGCACGAGACCCGTTCACAGTTTAGAGATGTATTGGAAAGAGTTTCTTCCTTTTTTATCGTTTAAAAAATTAAAGCAATATCTTGGAGCACTAAATGTTTTTTTTAATAATCTGAACGAAGGTAGCAGACATTTTACCAACATATGGAAAGTTATCTCCGAAATCATAGAGGTTAACAACACTAGAGAGGATGCCAACGCTGTGTCTAACAGCTCTATGTTATAGGCCCAAAGAAAAATTGGGGTTAAGTAAAGTCCTTTCAGACCCTTGCCAGATAAAAGAATGAAGTTTTAGAGAAAGTTGTAAATTTACTTAATTTTATGCGGGAGTACCAGAGTTGGCCTGAAATTTAAATGTTAATCTTACGCCTAACTCTCATAATGTATTATTTATTTAATGATAAAAATGTATACTTACATCTCTGTAATTTTACAATACGCTTTTGTAGACAGAACTGTCCTACAGCGGGCTGAACATCATAGTTTAGGACAGTTTAGGTTTTGTCTGCGCCAATTCATGGCTTGATTAGCTACAGAAGGTTTCGGCATGTCTGATTTTGTTATGCTAAGAGCAAATCTTGTTTGCTGAAAATGCGGCTTTCAAATTCTCAAAATATGCTATGTGTGTAAGGAATGTAATTACGTCGCTAAGTCGCTATTTCTTCAAATGAAGTGTTTCTTTCTTTTTATGAAAAACTAACTAATCAAAATACATGACACCGTCTTTGTTGGAAAGAGCAGCACACACAATGTGAAGCAATCGCGAAAACTTGAAAATGTATTTTTACCAACACTGATGTTTCACGTAGGTATATGAAATGCCTCATAACATTTGCATAAAATAGAAACATAAATAACGGTAAAAAATTGTAAAATAACTAGCTTTTGCCCACGGCATCGCTCAGTTTAATGTTATCCTAACAGAACGATACATTCATTTTTCCGGGATAAAAGTAGCCTATGTCCTATTCCAGTCTAGAATAACAGATAGGCTAGTTTAGGATAGGCGATAGATCTTTGTGCCAAATATCATCCAGATCCTTTGCCGTTCTAGTGTGACTGAAGAAACATTCATCCAAACCTTCATATTCATAAATAGGATATGCCCGCAACTTTGTACACGGTTGACTTAAAATTCCCGCGGGATTCCTGGTACACGAATTACCGCAGCATTTAAAAAATAAAGTAAGCTATCGTTTTAGCGAAAACTGTGTCGGAATAAGCTAATTCTTACGCACCCGAATCACTTAAAACCGCTCCCGGGAAATTTCCCGTGGGATTATTCATAAAAATATGAAACTTTTTATTACATAAAATATGCTTTTTAACAGTGAAAAAATAACATTAGAATTTTTTTTTAATGGCCATTTTAAATCACTCTCAGAAAAATGCGTGCGGGATTCCCGTGACAAAAAAGTAGCGCAGATTTTAAGTCTCATTAATTACTGTCGGTAAGCGAAAACCGCATCGAAATGGGCCTAATAATTTCTAAGTGCATACCGAACAAACAGACAAGAATACTAAAAAAAAATGCATCGTGTTCTGCATCGTTTATATCGTGTATTCCAGTCGTTCATAGATATTAATATAGTTTTTTGATAAATATATTTTTCAACACACTTGCTCATAAAGTGGCTCTATGGTCACCGCAATTAGGCACAGAATGACACCCATAATCAAACTGTGATTTAAAAAAAATATAACTCACTAGTGAGTTATGGATTTTTTTTTAATTTTATTGGTTGAGTTGTTTTGTTCTTAAAAAAGTTTTTATTAAAAAAAAAAGATCGTGTTCTATAGAACAAATAAATTAATGTTCCTATTGCTTGCTCATTTCATGCAACTTCTTATTTAAATAGATAATTTTAACTCGTACGTGTTTAATAAATAAAACTTTCACTCATATATAACTTTCTTTTTCTCTGTAATAAAAGAGAACTTTAAATTCCCCATTTTGTACGTGGCAGAATAGGCGCAAACCCTATGCGCGGAAAATAAAAAAAACCACATCCCTTTAGTCTGTGGCCGATCGCAATGCGCGCGCATAGGAAAACTGTTATCTACTAAATAAAATGAGTTTTTGTTGTTATTTTATTCACAAGTGTGTTGAAAAACGTCGTATGATACACGTGTGTATTAATGATTACCGTCCTCGGCTCTCTTAAGACCCTCGCCTACGGCTCGAGTCTCAATGGCACCTCGGCGGTAATCACCAATGTTACACACTAGTACCATAATGTACTATTATTAAAGTTGAAATAAAATAAAGTACGAGCCTCTAAAGTCCCAAAGCCTCTTACTGTGTTACGATTTACTTGCAAACTCAAGTGTCGATTGATTGCAAGTTGCAATGTTTACACACATGCTTGGCTACCATACATACCCAGCTACTAACAACCTATCCAATTACATTATTATGTCTGTACCGTGCACTTATAACATTGTATTAAACTACATAATACCGTTTAATTGCGTTCCGCTTCAACGACCGACTCTGCGTAGTATGTATCCTGCTAACCGCGAATTGTTTATTCTCATATTATTTATTTTGCTATCCTCATATTATCTATTTGTCATATCACACATTTCCTAGAATACCCAATTATATTATAGTAAATGAATGTATCGTAGGCCTATATTATGTACATAGAAAAAATAATAGAAAAACGTCTGAAAAACCACATACACATTAGAGTACATATTGATCAGATGAGTTGCACCTAACAAATGAAGGAGCAACCAGTATTGCCACTTTGGTGACTTCATTAGATTACGTCTATATTTTTTCAAATGCTGGCTAATCCTCTAAATACTTATACATACCCAACTATTATTTATTCGCTAAATTGGCAACGCTATTGGTAACTGAACTATTTCTATACTAGAATCTTCAATTCTGACTTATAAAACTAATCTTACCCAATTAATGACTCCACCATTAATATATTACTTAGAATTCTCCTTATTTTTCAAGACTTCTATTGGTTTTTCACAACACCATTATTTTACTAAATGAAATTTGACTAGGTTCTGGCTCAGAAGCGGAACCGGGCTGATATCATGTCATTTTATCCTTTAAAGAACCAAAGAATCACTCGTACCATATGTCCATATACCATAATATATCGATGGCTTCATAATATATAGGCGTATACGCAAAAATTACACTTTTTGTTGTTTACTAAAAACTATGTATGTTACAATTTAGAAAGTCTTACCAGTATGCAAGTGTAAGAAGAAGGGTATTCCTAATTTCAGCCTTACACAATCAACTAGTTTTGTTTTATTCGATCTTTGTCCCTTGTGTAAAACTGCACTTTTGACTGTATACCCATTTGTTATGAAGCCCTCGATATGCATGCTTATTACTCGTATTTCCAGTAGGAACTTAGGTAGGTAAATACGAGCCCACCCGCTAAATAAGCCCTAGATTATGATAAGCAACGACCATGATACTAGACTACTCATTAACATTTACAACTTTGTTTTATCTATGATCAGTTTAAATATAAAACATTAAATTAAATGGAATCATAAAAGTGGCATTAAAATGCTCAAAGCTACCATTGGACGGTCAAGGTACGAAAGCTTTCAGTGGCATCATTTTAATTTTGAACACACAAAAATGCCATCTACAAGCGTAATTGAAACGTCCGCCCCCCCGTAACTGAATTGAATACCGAACAAGGCCCCGTCCGGAGGATTAACCGTTAATTAGATCTCAGCTCGTATGTATATTCGTTATTTAATCAAATTTCAAATATAGCTACGACCAACCGCATGTTTTATCTATGCATACTGATATTATAGAAGAAAAATACGAAATGTGAAAATAAAATGTAATTTTAATAAGCTCTAGGGATGTGCCAAGTACAAAAAATTCTAACACATGTTCATATATGTTATATGAAAGAACAGGTTTTAGTATAACGTCTTATTTATAGAATATAATTACAGCAATAATTTTTACTACTGTATGAACAATAAAATGCGCTATTTGACTCGTTTTACTTGTATTTTACTATCCTACTTTGTCGTCGTTTATTAATGATGCTATCGAATTAGTAACCTGTCAGTAAAGCGATGTTTGTAAATAGTAAAATAATAATATAATAAATAAATAAACACAGGATAATTCTTATTCCAGAAAATACGATGCCGATTCCAATTCAATGCCAGTGGTAAGCTCTAGTATTATAATAGAAATAACTTATAATAAAGTCATCATTATATTTTTAAGCCTGGGTCTGAAAATATATGACTAAGCCCGCGACGTCGTAAACGTGGAATTTGTTTTAAAAACCCCCCGATTTTGAAACATTCTTCATTGGTACTCCGCTCCTATTGGTTTTAGCGTGATGATACATACCCTAAATCCTTCCTCGATAAATGGGCTATCTAACACTGAAATATTTTTTCAAATCAGACCAATAGTTCTTGAGATTAGCGCGTTCAATCAAACAAACTCTTCAGCTTTATATATTAGTATAAGATATAAGATAACACCGACTTTAACTTGAAAATTGTCAATCATTTACGTTCTTTATAATAACGACTTGTTATTAAAATTCTCAATACACGCGAATAACTTAATGGAACATGAATAAAACCGTATGGACGAAGAACATATGCGAAACATTTAACATTTGAGAGTAGAAAGCGGTGGCACCGACTCAAGGGTCAAATTGCGAAAACGAAACTGTGACACCGTACTGCCTGGTATTTTTAACCCCTCTTTACCGTTACACCAATGTAAACACTGAACCTAAGTTTAAAACGTGTATAATATAAATTCTACATTGCAATATGTATTTGTGTCAGTAACTCTGTAGATTCCCTTTATCACACTCTCGTACTAACTAAAGTTGCCAAAATTGATAGTCAAAGTTGGAAATCTCTTTTGCGACAAGATAAGCTCAGTTGGGTTTACTTATCGCATGTTAAACATTCACCATGTACATACGCGTGGGAATGTTAGACTTATTCTGATAAATAAGGTTAGGTAACGCCGAATACAATAAATTTTAATACCAATTTAACATATTTGTTTTAAAAAGAGCCGTCTCCTAATTATGCGCAGATTTTATTTTCAATTGCGGTTTTTATTTTACTTTATTGTATGAGTTCAAGGTACACGGCAGGTAGACGGCCCACCTAATGGAAAGCTGTTACCAACGCCTATAGATATTTACAACACAAAAGGCGTTACAAATGCGGTGCTGCTGTCTTGAAGGAAGACTGGAACCTGGCCACTAATGCCGAAACACTACTCGAGGCTGTTATAGCGGTATACTTTAGACTAGGGGTAGGGTAGCCATATGGCTACCCTACCCCTAGTCTAAAGTATTACCCGTCTATATAGACGGGTAAATACCTTACAACCTGGCTGTGTGTGTGTCGTCACCTCTTACGACAAGACGCCCGGCCGCAAAAAATTCTATTCTTTCTCCGTTCCTGCACGGATAAAAGGTGGTTCCTGCTTCTTCAAATAACTAGACTATAATTTTTATTTTCATCTTATTTATTTTTGTGTATTTACATCTCTACATTCATATTTATTTTTATATTAGACTATTTATGAAACCATGCAAATAAATTTATTATCAACTAACGTATTTTGTATAAATATCTTTCTTATTGACTATCAAAATAATATTATAAGATACGTATTATGTGCAATTAATGTAACTATAGATTAGGTAATCCTGACCCACGTTATTGTTTTTGTTTACATAATTATTTCTTTTGTGCCAGACGAATGTAACAGCAAATATATCATATAAGTACATAATATTATAAGACATCAGTGTTATTTATTTATTACAGATAGTTAATTCTCAGGGTGTTTTCTTTGGCCGAATTTTCCAAGATGTGACACCTCTGTCGCGAGAAATTGAAATTATGATATTGGCTATACTCGGCGTTTGTTGACTACAAACGAGATTCGATTCGATTACATTTTGCTACAGTCATCCTTTTATTTTGAAAAGCTCACATAATTAGTGAATCATTTTAATTACACGCTAAAAACAATGAGAGAATGGCCAGTAAATAAATGAAAACTGAAAATCAAGGGAAGTTAATCTAACAGACACGTATATTATCCTCGATTATGACAATTATTATTTTTATTTAGATACTTCTATTGTTTTTATCAATGAACCTCGACATAATGTCTATTGCACTATCTTGTGCTTAAATAACAATTAAATAATCGCTAGGGCGTGTCGTGGTAACCTTGTATCGGATGCCGCGTTGCAACAGGGCCTTCGTGTCAAGGAAAAACCTACTTAGCAGTTTCCCTGGCTCACAATTCGCAAACATCTTTTATACTCGTATATAATATATTACAATCTAGTTGTCTGTTAAGCTTCTTAGCTTATAATACAATGTCATTCCTCTTTACGAGTGCTCCTATCGATGCGACCTTCAGATATGCAAAACTGAGCGCACATTGGATTCGAGAGCAGCAGAGAGTCATAACAATGTTATCTGTGCTTATTTGAATAGGTCGTTTTAGTTATAAAGCGGTGACATAAGATATGTTGAATAATGATACTTGTGGGTGATTATTACATAACAAGCGGTAATGTGGTGTGACGGTGCGGCTTGTGCATGTTGCGCTGCGACTGCGCCGCTCATGTCAAGGATGCGTTGACTTCACCATATTATAATGGAGCTATTGTGCCATGGTCACAGTTATATGAACCTACTATAATACAGTTCATTAATATTCGATACCTAAGTTCTGGTTTAAAACAGGTAATTAATAATTTTAAACTGATGTGCATAATTAAAAGAAAATTATATTTAACTCCACGTTAAATTACTTTTTTATCTATTACATTCAGGTTTTCTAATATAAATTATACCTATATAAGATTTCTCTATCACTACTTATCTTGAATGGAAATATAAATATACCATTAAACTATTACTCAAAATAGATATTTGAATATGTAACCGATATCTGCCTTCACAAGATCATGGAAATAAAAGACTACAAATTATGATTACAATACTCTCCTGGCAAAATAATAGGTGGCCTTATCATTTAACGTGATCTTGTAGGTAGCTGTGATAGTATAGGTCACAGTCAAATAAATAAAGACATTTTTATGACCATAATAACTTAACACCTCTTGATTGTATGGAACCAAATAGCATGTCGATTATTTATTAAAATTTATATGTCATTATTACTCGTATATGACTAACAATTTAAAAGATTGTATAGGAACAAGAACAAAAAATTGAAAACATCCTTACATACTATGGTTCAGGCACATAATCCCAAAATTGTAACATTTTGCAATTTTGCAATAATGAACTGAATCGTCACTAATCAGTTTAAACAAATGTAGCTCTAATTATTGTTGAAATCTATGAAATTCGCATTAAGTTCATCACGACCCAACGCGTGTGAACATAACTGTAGCATTGGCGTCATTAGTGCATGAATACACAATGACGTTGCTTTTGCAATTTGCGAGCATAAATGGTTATGATGATAGAAGAGACAATGTGGTTAAGATGTTTGTAAGCGCTATTGTATACATGAATCGTGAATAATGTGAGCTGAAGCAAAATGTGCAATGGTTTTTTAAACCAACGTAGTACAAAAATACTTTGGCATATAAAATAAGGTACTTCAGTATACAAAGTTATGATTACTATAATTATAGTACATTATACTACCATGATAATACACCATGGTAAAGGTATGGCGTCTTTAGGGTTAGTTTTATATGTATATCCTTTATTCTATTCAATATAATATTAAAAAAAATAAAGTCTGTGAGGATTTCAATAAAACTTTACAGTAATATAGCTATAGACTATATATATAGATTGTTTAAAGCGGTCTAAAACTTAATAGTAAGTTTTGCCAGTGGAAATGCCGCCGCTATGAGTCATTTCATAGTGTTTGGTTGGCGAAGTCGTTCGTGGGCGGCCCTAATACAAAATATATGTAATCAATTATGTATACAGATAAAGTGATTGCTAAAAGGTTTACAATAGGTGATTAAGGCTTTTTCAGCCGCACTTGTGATAAAAAGAGATTGGATAATATAGTTCATTATCGCGAAGTCAATTCTGTCGGGTCGGGCGCATACAGCAGCCGCCCGGGGCCTTGACAGCAATGCGCGCGCGCCGTAGCATGTCAAGGGACCACTGCTTTCGCCGCCACACCTGTGCATAGCCTACGTACACCGGAGAAAAACCTAATAAGGTAATTAAAATACGTAATTGGATATCCATAAATAATTCCTACTATCATTGGCGACCCAGATCCTTAAGCAGCAAGCGTGCAGTGTCATCTGACATCATTTATCATTTCAACTTTTTTTATTTTAATTGAGTGGGCTGAAGTTATTACGCACTATTTATTTATAAAGTCCAACTCCAACCGAAATTAATTACAGGTCACAAATAGCCTGACGAAATACTCTGATAGCCCTTTCCTATATATTACCTACTGTTAGTTAATTTGCCTCAACATCGGTTAAAATTTGATGTGAGTTCCATACAAGTTAAGTCAAAATTCAATCGACGGTAAGGCAGAAACCGGACATAACTTAAGCAAAGACTCTGAAATACAGTTATAAAATCTACTTTATAGTTTTATTCTTCTACATATTTTTTGTCTTTATTCAAAGAATAACAAATAAATCGACAGAATGATACAAACGTTATACATATATCGGCATGCTTAAGATAAACAAATTACGATCTGTCATGGATAATTCACATTAAACAATTCTGACGACCAGAATAAATAACTCTAAATTCGGTTGCGGAATTTATCCTTATCGGAAATCGGACTTGTATCGGATTTTGGATCCTCTAGGTTTTAATGACTTAGACAGGCCAACGTCTGAATGATTAAACCAGGGGTCTACGTGATCTAATTCACAAGATTCATATCAAGATAGCATGATTGTTGTGATTTTTGATTGACTGTTGATCCTATAACATTTAACAGTGTAAATAATTAAAACAAACAGTAAAAAAATGATCAACTCTGATAGGCAGGTTTCGCAAATAAAGATTACAAAGTATTTTTTAATAGTACAACTGAATGAGGAAGTTACAACAGTTGCAATCGTTAATAAAGAAGAATCCAGGTACTAATGACTGACTCAGCAATGGATTAATAGCAGTAGGTATCTGTCATAATAAAAATAACACAGTCAAGGCAACAACGATATAAACATGGCCTTCGTTTTGTAGGTCCAAAGACCCGTGGTATGAATTAACCATGTGACGGTAAAGCAACGCACGAAGACGTATCGATAGAGGTTAACTCCATAAAGGATGTTTACGGACTCTTTGTTTGTATGTTTTATACATTGTTTACTAACGGCGCTCTATTGATTCAACACTACATTTCATTAAACTTTAAAAACTTGAATACATAAAAATATCATCATCATCATCATCATCCGAGCGTTAAATCCTGGTTGCGTTCGGAGCGTGCACTCCGACGTCCAGGGTCGGCTTTCTTACTTTTTCTACCCCACCTCGCGCAATCTTCAGCATCCCCCGTTTTGAGACCATTGGTACGCATGTCATCCTTCACAACGTCAAGCCAACATTTCTTGGGCCTTCCCCTTCGACCGGGACCTGGCGGAGGCGGCATGGCTAGACATTTGTTCCCCACATAATTAGCCGGTCTCCGTAAAACGTGGCCGTACCAGCGTAATGCATAAAAATATGTGCGAGTGAATTTCACTGAGGATACGTTTATAAATTAATACTAGTAAAATTGCATGCAATTCCTTCTTGGCAGCTTACTACGTTTTAAAGATGCAGTGTGAATCAGCATATTATAATGCTACTGGTTCGAATATTTTAGTCTAAGGTTTGAAGTCCCTGTGCCATAATTTGTAAGACATGATAGTAACACGTGCATGTAGCTGGTAAGCCATTGTGCAAGTTACAAGTGCATGTATGTGCAATATGTAGTAGATAAGTTACGTGTGTAAGGAACACCGGATGGTTTTAGTGTGTCTATCCGGTTGTCGTCTCCAGTCTCGCACTAAGTTCTTGCTGACTAAAAGCAGTGAGCTACGCTTGAAATATTTTTATTGATAGAACAATATGTGCATTGGAAAGTCATTGTCTATCAATAAAAAAATATATACTGGAATCATTACCTTGACTACAGCGCTTAGAGCCCGCTCGATCGGTGTGATACCACGCTATCACAGAATATCGGGGAAAAACGGTTAGTCTTGTGGTAATCGAATTTCGTGCAAATTCCGATGGCCTATCCTCCCTCTATCCCATCCCATATCCTATTCCTCTTAATCATCCCCCTATCCCCTTCTCTTTATCCTGGTAGGCTGGTTACGCGCTGGCCTCGTTTCTAGTGTTGCAAACACCTATATGTGGCAGTAACTAATTTCCATTAGATGGATGGGTCGTCTGCATGTTGGCAAGCTTCGCAATAAAAAAAGGATCAATTAAATCTCAGATTCAGTTACAACAAACTAAATCAGTAGTGTTTTAATAAATTTAAAACTCAAATTGGAGACGCCTTGCGGGTACAAAGAAGTATCGTGAGAAGACATAACCGAGCAATCTACTAAGTGGTCGGATAGGCCGGTGCGGGAGCAAGCCTGAGGGTAGAGTCGGCCCCCGCCTCCACCACGACAGATAAGCGCACCCTCCCTAAACGCTTTCGGTGTTACTGAATGAGCCCGCGTCTACACATTCAAAGGAGAAACTTAGCAATATATCTTCGTGAAACATTCCAAATGTATAACTAATGAGGAATGAATAACTTTATATTCATGTAAAATTTGTACTTGTTCAAGATATAAAGTAATTTTAGCACCTCTCGAGAAGATACCCACTTCACAAAACGAGGCCGAGATGAGAGGTGATTCGACGTATTTGAATTTAATATATTGGCTTATTTATGTTAGCGTGTTATGTACTTAATTGAGTGATAGATATTCTACAATATACAAAACTTCTCATAAATAATATAACCTGTAATTTAGATCAAAACAGATAGATATTTACGAGGAATGAAGAGACTAGGCGAGAGAGGCGAGAATACGACTCGATGTCATTTAATATGCTTCGTAGTTCGTGATTATTAAAATTGACTAATAAAAACAGTTTCTATGTAAGCCGATTTTATTAAATCGCAATGTTTTAAATTCTTCACTATATGTTATTAGATCTATTCGTAACATTGAAAAACAGCGAAGCGATTTTAATTCTTCAACAAGAAGTATTTATTTATTATCATACAAATCGCTAAAATCGCTAAAATCGCTATAATTACAAATGTCACCAATACGATAGCGTGGTAGACATAATGTTCATTATAGATACATACATACATAACTTCACGCCAGGTCCCTTGCGGGGTAGGCACGAACAACAGAGCGCCATTTAGGCTTATTCTTACACACCTCATTCATTCATTGGTGATTACCGCCGAGGCGCCATTAAGACTCGAGCCGTAGGCGAGGGTCTTAAGAGAGCCGAGGACGGTATCAATACACACGTGTATCATACGACGTTTTTCAACACACTTGTGAATAAAATAACAACAAAAATAAAACTCATTTTATTTAGTAGATAACAGTTTTCCGCATTGCATTGTCGCGGCCACAGACTAAAGGGATGAGGTTTTTATTTTTATTTTCCGCGCATAGGGTTTGCGCCTATTCTGCCACGTACAAAATGGGGAATTTAAAGTTCTCTTTTATTACAGAGAAAAAAAAGTTATATATGAATGAAAGTTTTATTTATTAAACACGTACGAGTTAAAATTATCTATTTAAATAAGAAGTTGCATGAAATGAGCAAGCAATAGGAACATTAATTTATTTGTTCTATAGAACACGATCTTTTTTTTTTAATAAAAACTTTTTTAAGAACAAAGCAACTCAACCAATAAAATTAAAAAAAAATCTATAACTCATTAGTGAGTTATATTTTTTTTTGTCACAGTTTGATTATGGGTGTCATTCTGTGCCTAATTGCGGTGACCATAGAGCCACTTTATGAGCAAGTGTGTTGAAAAAGATATTTTTCTCCTGGCAAATTACATCCTTTTTTGTGCATCACGAATTCTAAGCACGCGGACTGCGTGAAAGAAATAATGCAAAATTCATCGAAGATATTAATTTTCAATCAAGAACAGCAATTTACACGATACGTTGTTGGAAAGTAGCCCATGAAACTAGTTCTTCTAATAAACAGTATCTTTCACAGTGTTATTTCCAGCTTGTCTCCGAAGCGAGCCCAGACAACGAAGGGCCCAGCCAGCGTGAATTATTCATGCCTTCGTACCTGAGTCGTCGGCTCTTCGTAATGCAATGGCTACCTTCTTCAGGTAAAAAAACCGTCCCTATAATCCATAATACTTACTATAGTATTTGTACATTATGACGTTCGAACAAAAGCGTGTAAATACAAAAATATCGACGTCTCTTTGTACAGGGAGACTTGGAATTGTTATGGCTTTAATTATTTTATTTTTATTTTATTGTAGGAGTTCAGCAGACTGCCCACTTCTTGATGGGAAGCGGTTACCATCGCCTCTGGACATTTGCAACACCAAAGGTGCTACAAATGCGCTGTTGCTCTCTTAAGGGAGACTGGTACCTGGTCACAAATACCGGAACACAACTCAAGGTTGCTATGGCGACATACTTTAAACCAGGGGTGGTAGCCATTTAGTCGGGCAAATGTGCTACTACCTGACTGTGGCTTGTTTTGTCGAAAATATGAAAAGGTTTATTGAAAAATCAGCGCTTTCCTTTAGTTTAACATACTTTCCCAGAAATTGATCCTAATACAACATTTTGTTAAAAATGAGCCTTTTCACCTTAGTTTGATGTTTAACATTTCTTCACAGACATTTGTCCTTATAAGCTACACTATTATTTCGTGTAATCAAACAATGTGTAAACGTAATACATCATTTATCGGAAAAATCTAGTAATCAGATATGTAAATGACGATAAACAGACATCCTGCAGCTCTCAGAATTGGATAACAGCCAATCCGTACTTTAACTAATTGTGTAGTAAATTGATATAATTACAAACAACATTTTAAATTTACAAATATGCTAATAATAAATAAATAAATTCATTGAAATAACCTTTAATTGTATTTAAGATAAGCGCCATTGAAGCTCTCTGAGTGTGGTACATACAAATAAGTATTATTATTATAAGGTACGTCCGTGGACAGGAAAAAAGGTTATTTGCTAAGCAAATGGTGTTACTAAAGCGTGACTTCGACGCTATGCATAAAAGTGGCTCTTCCTTAAAACGTAAGTTTTATGAATTATAGTTTACTCATACTTTTGGCTATATACTCATAGTGTCAGCCTTCAACTTTCACAATTTCGCCAGTATCGCATTTTTAGGAAACGGACTTAATAGCTGATATGCTTTTTCAAGGCATATTGCAGATTGGCGGATTTCATACATTGGTATTTTTATGTATACGATGCCTTTAACTCAATAAAATGGACTTAGTTTGATATTAAAGATTGTACTATTGACACGCTATACCTAACGTATTTTATATGTTACTAGCTCAGCAGCTAGCTGGCATCAGAAAAAAAAACTTATTATTAATCACAATCAAATATACCCTATGTCACTCAAGAATAATGTAGCTTTCCACTGGTGAAAGAATTTTCAAAATCGGTTTAGTAGATCCAGAGATTATCCCCTAGCACGTACCAAACTCACAAATATTATTTCTTTATAATATTAGTACATATAGATTACACATGCTAAATCACCCAAATCACATTTATTTTAATGTATATATGTGGGAATATTTTATTAATTTAGTTAAGTATTTACTTTTTAGTTGATTTGTATATAGATATAGGTTGAATAGCTTAACATTTTTCTAAGATGTCAGTTAAAGACGTAAATACTATAAGACGTGTTATGAAAAGAATTAAAATATCGGACTTATAGAGATTTTATTTATTCCGTTTCTCTTCCGTTCCACGTTCCCACATACATTTTTGTAACGGTTCTCATAAAGGAAAACTTAAAAATACAATAAAAAGTACAACAATAAAGTCGCAGGTTTATAGAATAATCGATACTATACAAATACATAGTAGTTCATTTAAAACGAGACGTAACTTTATTGATGTTGCGACGACGTTAATTAAAAAAACATTGTATCGTCTCTATTCTACAACCGAATTGATTAGATTTGGGGTATTCAGGTTTCAAGAAAACCGCGTCACAGGGCGCATACTACCCGAATCGAACTTGAGCTACTAAACTCCCATGTTTGATTATTGCAATACAAATGAATCAGAGCAATACGAACATGAAATGGTTGCAGGATAGTAAAGCGAAGATAGTCAACGTTGTTCACTATGAAATAACAAAAAACGGATTGTTTCATTTTGGTTTTGTGTGGTAGGATCAACAATGCGATGCGTCTCGGTTCGCTGGAAACCGGTATGAAGCACCGTGGTGGCCGGATCAAACGCCTCGCGGGTATCGACCATAATTTCAATGTCATTCTCTGCACCAATAACTATTCGCTGTTCAGAATGAAAGTAATATACTTAATACAAGTTTTGCCGTACGTTGACTTTGTTTAAAAATTATAAAGACAAATTTACATGATCATTCAAAGGGTTAATAAAATGGAAACCAGTATCGCATGCGTTTCCTAATTTTCAATTACAATAATTATTATAAGTGTAAAATCCCAACATTTAAGTTCATTTATAACTTTAAAGGTCAGTAAACATTTCCGAAGTAACGCACAAGGATGTGCCGATTGTAATTTATGACGCTAATAACTTCCTCAAGTAATACACTGTTATTACATTTGAACATATTGCTGTTGAATAATAATGTCTACGCGTTTGAATTTCAGTTCAGAGCGAGAAAATGAAAAACAGTCGGGATTCAGAATATTATGTTCAAAACGCTATAAATAATAGAGAGCACAAAGGCCAATGTATAAACTGAGTGCAGTTTGTATGTGTATAGAATGGGGCTGGAAGGTCAACGACACTCACCCCGACCAACAGTGAGTGGGGCACAGATACGCAGGACGTGAGTCACTCGCGGGGTTACCAGCTGCTGTCAGCAGGCAAAAACTACCCTCATCATCGTGGGTGCACGCGTGTTGCTGCATGCGGCCTACTCTTTGTTCTAAGATCTAATTGCCTAAGTTTCGCCAAAATATTAGGGTACGAAAATAATAAATTGTGCCAATATTGTATTTGTAACAATTAGCAGGTGACAGTAATTTACGATAAAATTGCACCCTGTAAACACATATTTTAAGATGTTTTATATACACTAACACACTTTAAAATGATAGTGGCGATTCTATAATTGTCAAATATTTTTTTCGAATTTGGTACGATACATTGATTGTGTGCTTGTGGGAGTGAAAGCCATATGTCGCTGCCTTATTTGTGTGGATTACTACGCCATATGGTGCTTTAGAGTTGCGCAGACAGCTGATTTTACTTATCATAGTTTAAGGATAGTAATATTTTAACAAACCATTAAACACAACGTGTATAACGTATATATTATAAACCTGTTCCATGCAATAGATTAATAGCATGTAAATTTAATACAAAAAAATGTTTTAAAAATATCAATAATCTAATAAGTTAAAATAAATCAATTTAATTTATTTAAGAGTTTATTTAGCACATAGAGACTGATGTGATAATACTGTTATATAAAACCTTTTAAATTAGATAATCCATACCTATAAAAGAAATTGAAGAGTCCGTTTCTAATTTTGAAACAAATCCCAAAACTGCGATTTATACGGTACCTAATCAGAAAATGTCCATCTTTAGAAGAATGGCTCAATATATTTGAATAAATACTTTAGGGTTCAAAACAGGAATTGTACCTTGAATTTACATGTACAATTAATTTGGATATTGCGGGATTCAGGAGGTATTAACACAAAGTCAAAGTCTCGCACGAACGAAGTTGCGGGCACACCTAGTAGACTATTAAATGGACGTAAATTCTCATTGAAACAAGATTCAAGTTGATTTTGTATAAATGAAAGGTAAACCGCTTGTTCAATAAGAGAGACTGTATGCAAGGTGCGAAGAACTGAACAATCGTCCTTCACCTAGGGCTGGTTGGGCATTGATCCGTGTTGGTGCCCGTCCCGTCTGACGAGTGTGCCTATTAATAAATACTGCAACTGCATACAATCATTGTGAAAGTCAACTAATTTTGTCCACCTAGGTCCAGCGTTAATACCTACTATGCGGCTTAAGGACGATGCACTCTGTCCGCCACAGGTGCTTACATCGAATGATTTTATTCGTTCACATGAGTTCTATGTTTATTAAATTGTAAAATTATTATGAAGAATGGTAGTTGCGTGACTCACATTGTTAAGTACCAAACTTTGAAGGCGGAAACTTGCTTAGCAATGACGTAATAACTATTGTAGTTATTCATTATAATAAGATCGACGTGAGAACAATCGTTTCAAGGAGAAGCCGAGTATTAGCACTTAGCAGAATCGAGTCAACCGTTGCGTTGTGAATCTTGCTGCCATGAAAAAAGAAATAGTTGTTAGGTTAAGGCACCAAGTCGTGAGACGTCAATAACCTCGTCAGTACGGATCGTGGAGGTTGCAATTTATACGACATCGACAGGGTTGTTCTGGTCAAGAGCCTTTCAAGGCCACGAGGTACGGTGGGGTCTGCACCGGCGTTCTACATCTGCTCTTTATCGAGCCATTATTGCTTTGTGGACTGATTTTTTTTTCAAGGCAGTTCTTGCGACCATTGTCAAAAATATCTTGCGGACTCAGTATCAAGCTCTATCTATACAACTTCAAGAAACCAAAGTTTAATAAGATTTTGATTTGAAATTGGCTTGTAAAACAATATAATGTCATCAGATAAGATTTGACAATGGTATAATTTGAAGCAACAGGAGAAAATCGTGACCGCAAATTTTGTGGAGATTACGTATGCTTGGTCGCTAGTTTCGTAACTTAGTCTGTCAAGGTCACAACACAGCACTAATGGCTTTGTACTTGAAATCTGAACACAGCTAAACATTATTGCAAAATCCAATATTACAAAAGAAATCACATCAACTTGTGCTTATGTTTGTTTTGGATAAGTAGAGAAACGCAAAGAATGTTTATCCTAGATGATTCCCACAGGAGTTTGGGCACTCACAGCAAGTATGATGCTTCGCATGGAACTAAAGACAGGTAGTAGGATGCGTCAAAAAGGGACACGCTAACTCTGCACACGGGACTTAACTCCAACAAAGAATCGCCCAAACGTTAACAACAGGAAGCACAGTTCGGTGTTGCGAACTCACCGCAGGTCAAGGAAACGGGCGGCCCTTGTTCTTCTATCACAGGACATTTCGTCAAATAAAACCGGTTCACTGTAATGATCACTTTACCAGTGGGCCGTATGCACCATGTTTGCGAACGGGGCGCGTGCGTCCGCGCACCACGTACACTACCACTGGCGGCGAGAGAACGCGCGCACTGAACCACGCTTGGTACCGGCAAAGCGCGAGCTACCTGCCGTTTCCGCGGCGCGGTGAAGCGGAGGTGCGCATCGCGGCGCACGCGCAGGTACACGCCACGGTCGGGGGGCAACCACTCTCTTCGCACTATCTCGGCCCCTGTCGCCAACAAGTACCAGCTCCGAGCATACGAGCTCCCCGTCAAAACATTCCCATTGCCGGCACCCTCCGCCCGCGCAACCGACTCAGCTGCGCTCGAAAAACAAAACAACCATTGGTTTTGTATTTCTGAAAGTAATATAAGAATTGCAAGAAGATTAATGATTTTTTTAAATATACAGTTTTAATATTGGTTGCAGTACCTACTTAAAGGTAGTGAAAAGCATCCAAATTCAATAGCTTCTCATTAGAAAGCGAGAGATTTATATGGCGCTTTCAACTTTTAAACGAAACTGTAAAACGGTGAAGTTATGCGTCTGTCCTAATTTACATGTGAATATTGTTTGTTCAAATATGAGTCATTTCCGAAGACTTGGCCAACTTTCACCAATACTCGTGCTGCAACAATTAACCAGACATAATGTAGGTTTTTACATTCAATCAATTTTACGACAGGACTTTTAATGTAAAAATAAATAATTTGCATTCATTCAAATAAATTGTTTATTACAAAAAAAAGGTTTGGCATTACCCTACTTAACTACTTTTAGGAAGCTTTACGTTTATAATAAAATATACAATATTATCAGCTTTCCATTATTGTCTCATTCATTTTTGGGTAAACGGACGGTGTATCCGCCACGCTTGTTCAAGGCGGTGGCAGGCTTTACATGCTTGTAATCTCAATATGCAGATAATACAGGAATTTTAATCATATTCAATACTATGGGCATTGGGAAGAGACGCGAGTGCGGCAACCATAAAGTTATCAGAACTGCCGAATGAAATCCAATAACTTTAAAAGAAGAAAATATAATTTGTGTAATATAATAGAATATATATATTATTACGTGAAGCAAAAACACAGCAAAAACTTTGTACGCATTTTAACGAAAATTGCTCGGACGGAGGAGTATGAAATTTCGTACACTTAATATTACATGGAGAAGGAGTGCAGAATGCTAATATTATTTTAAAATTATGCATAAAAAATAAGTAATCACACTGCCATGTATTTGACACACACACACACACACACACACACACACACACACACACACACACACACACACACACACACACACACACACACACACACACACACATATATATATACTCTTTTGTTCATTGTTAAAGTCAAATTAACAAAGTAGCCTTGGCGAAATCTGTGATTGTAGAAGTATATAATCATAATCTTTGACAACAGAACCTTAATAATGTTGAAACTTATAATTTAAATTAATTATTATAGTTGAATTTCACTATTATACTTTATTGTATAACAATAACATATAAAAAGTTGCAACTCAAGAAATATAAATACAGAACAGAATGGAACTTTGCAGACTATTTGCTTTTAAAAGAATCAACAGTCATATTACACACACCTTTTCTGCACAGGAGTGGTTTGAAAAATTAAGGACCACCTGCTATCTCCTCTTACGTCACAAGTTCCTTCACCTGCTTGATAGTGAGTGTCATCGGTTTTTTCCCCATGCTATGTGTTAATAAAAGTTCATCAATTTAAAGTTAGATAGATGTGTCGACAATGCAATCGAAGCGTAATTAATTCAGTGTCCGCTCTAAGCCTCATGTGATATTTTTACTTTATAATAATTATTAAGGCATTTATTGCATTTACGTACATATTTCTACGCTCATTTCCTAGTAGTAGGCAGACACTTTTCCAATTGCTAAGATCTTGGCACACGCCTTTTGATTAAGCTACTTTTATCAATATTGTCAAAGATCATGTTATTTTCATCGACCCAAAAATCTATTCGGCCTCAGATTGAAGCCTAAAATGTCCTAAATCAATAAACAAATATGTCGCAAATTCTGAATTAATTATTGCAAACTGTATAACAACCGAAATAAATGAGGCGTTTAATAAAACCACTAATGTCAATAGGCGCTGGTAAAAATATTTTAGTTGTCAGTTTTAATTACCGGCCCATTTTCCTGGTTCTAGAGATAAAGAGAGTATCTCAAATACATTTGCTGGATACTTTAGCCTTGTTCCGGAACACGTCAGGCTTAAAACGGGATGGGATATGTATTCCCTCCGGACTCTGTAACGACCCTTTTGTTTTCCCCGGTAACAAAATATAACTGCTGCCTCGTTGCTCGCAGTTTACAGCAGCAGTAGTAATTTATTATTTTGTAAACCAACTGAGCGCGAACCGTCTAAGCGACTGTTTCTTATGGTGAATTAGATCTCTTTTAATTTTGTAAATTTGTAGTTTTATTTATACAAATAGCATTATCGTGATAGCTTTAATGTTGTTAGCTTATGATAAAAAGATTACGGCTTATTTTATAAATGTAACTATAGTTTTCCACTGTTGAGTAAATTTAAGATAGATAGATAACACTTTATTGTACACCATTACAGAAAAACTTAAGAACTAGTGTTATTCTAATTGTGTACAAAGGGCGGTCTTATCGCTAAAAAGCGATCTCTTCCAGACAAGAATATTGCTGATTAGAAGTGGCGATGATGGTATACATAATTATTGTACGTTTATTTACATTTAATTATTAATTAATTTAAAGTACTTAGCGGACACTATTTTGAAGAGTTATAAAAAAGACTGGAGAGGGAAGTTGACACACTCGCGCTGTTCACTTTCCTTCTTGCTGCCTTGGAAGGGAGCATAATGTAAAGGAAGCCTTGGTTTATCTTCATTCTCCTTTATAGTTTCTACGCTAAGGAGGACCATTTTAGAATTAGGAACGAGTCGATTATTATGTTAGTCCGCATATACACCAGTACCTTCAGTAACGAGAACAAACAGAAAAGTAGAATTATTTTATTCTCATTATTTGTTTTTATATTTGAAGGATGGTGTTATGATTTGTGGTGTGACAGAGGACGTATGTCAGAATAGAGGAGTATGAAATGAAACCCCCCTTAGGGGTCGTGACCCACAGATTGAAAAGCACTGATATAGAGTAAGTATTCGGAGTATATGCCAGCGATGTTAAACAAGCCGATAATAATGAAATTTATTATACTTGTACTGTATCATTATAATGTTAAATATAGGGTACTTTAGTCCCGAACATTCCTTCCACGACATACAGATCTAGAGTTTATGCGAACGAAGCAACGTGGGAAGCCCTAGTAGTACTACTACTACCGATACGGACCTGTGAAGCATTTATTAACAAGTTTATGTAAGTTTACGTTATATGCTTTATAATATCGTTTTGATATAAAGGTTTATATTTTATAGCTATATGAAAAACTTCTGTACTAGGTTAGGTAGGTAATAAAAGCTAAATGCACGCGAAGGCGCCATTAGGAAATGGGCGCTGCCGCAGCGAACAGACGATAACGATTTCACTAGGCGGCCGTAGTGAATGGAGAAAATTGTTTTTTTTAGCGAAATGAAAGCCATGCTATGCTGACTTTGCATAAAATTGTGCTTCATGTTTAAAAAAAAGTACAAAATTTTGTTTGATATGTCATCTTCGTGAAGACTAGTATACAATTAATAATTATGTTATGCTCGGCAGGAAAATTCGGCCATGGACACAGAAGGGTTCGGTAGAAGAACAGAACAGAACAGAACAGAAGGATTACGGAATCCTAAAATAGTATTAAATTAAAATATAAAAATTCACTAAAACTGAAAAACTACTGAAACGGTTGTAATTATATTGTTACAATCCGACAAAGTGAATGCACACCTGCAGTTTATTACCTTTCCCGCATTTGGACTTCTTTTGTTTACTTTGTGTTTAAAATTTATAATTAAGAAAAACATCCTATTGTTACTGTACTCGTTTATGGCCGCAAGTGTACAGATTACGTTTTCTTGGAAAATTCAAATCACGCGGTCGATTGTTGTTAGTATAAAACAATGTCCGAACGGAGGGGTGAGGCTGTCAAGCGAGGATTACGATACGAGCAAGACGTGTACATTCGATGAACTATATAGTGACGGACTATGCACGTGTTATTGAGTCGTGCAGATTGTACTGGTTGTGTCCAGTTATATTTGTACCTGTGTTATTCGTGTTTGCATAGTTCTAATAAATTCTAGTAATTCCAACGGCATTATTAATTCGAGTCCCGCACTCGTAACAATATGTAGAAAAATTAAAAAATATTCCTCAAACTCCTATCACTTTGGTAATTTAAGAAGTGCATGTTCTCACCCTTTATGTTGTGATTTTATTGGGTACACCATTATATAGCGGGATACAGAATAAGCCTTTGTGAAAAATATAAAAGATATAGACCCCATAATAAAATTATTGTGACGTACGGACAGACTTCATAAATGTGATTTTATTTGTCAAATTATGTACGGTATTTTTGTAGCTGGGATTCCTAACACTTTGGAAATAATATTATCTACTATTATATGTACATTTAGCAACCATTTTTTAAACCACCACCAACTAATGTCAATTTTTATTAATCAAATGGTTTCATTTTTAATAACAACTGAAAACTACGTACAATAAAAAACATTTGATTTCAAAACTATTCCTGTAAATAGCACTGCAAATTTAATTAAATAAATACTTATAATTTTGACGTCATAATTAATAAGTAATTACGGCGCCATTCAACAAGCGAGATGTGGATTCCACTTCCTTTTAATAATTATTTATTTACAGCTTGTAATTTTCCTAAAGAGTACGTTTAAGATTCCGTAGCAAAATGGCAATGGTAAACTCGATATATTATAGAATATTATATTAATACGTGAAGCAAAAACTTACACTCCTTTTTACGAAAATTGCGCGGACCGAGGAGTGTGAAATTTCGCACACTTATAGTTTATGTAGAGAAGGAGTGCAGAACGCTAATAAATTTTTAAAATTATGCATACAAATACATTAAATCAATATATAATATAAAAAAATACATACACTACGATGTAGTTGACACACACAAGCATATATACTCTTTTCTTTATTGTTAAAGTCAAATTAACAGGCCTTGGCGAATTCTGTGATTATAGAAGTATAGTCTTTGACAACAGAACCTTTTGGTCGAATTTCGACCATGGGCAAACACTAGCTCTTATAATTAGCAGTATGATCATGTTAAAGAATAACAGTCCATAGGTGTCTCACGGCCGGGGACTGGGCCTCTTCAGTTTATGAGGAATGCACAGTACTCCAGTCGGGTTAGCCAAAGTGGGTTGTCGCGTTTTCCATATTAGATATCTCGATGTGCTAGTGTCTTCAAGATGTTTTCAGTCATCACGTACGAACATGTATATCATTGCTATTTTGGAAAAACGAAAACCTTGTACAATCGTGATGTCCGTCAGTCCGTCCTATATATGTCACAGATGCCATGTTTCTGGGAAATATAACTCAGATTTCACAGAAAATACTGAGTCTGTTCATATGTTCATATGAGAGGCAAGTGTATATACATAACGGTGTAAGGAAATCGCGATAGTGAAACTAAAATTAGGGATGGCCACATCACCATAACCGAGAGATATTCTTTTCATTGCAGGTACACAATCTAGTGTACACAACCAAAATTATCAAATTGACAGGAATTATGAAAACGCTCATTACTGATTCTGATATCGTATAAATAGCGCATTTCACTTAGATTTTATTTTAAAATCACAGACAGACACCACATATTTATTGGTACAGATCTTCATTCACAGTCTTGCATATACAAAAATTTATAAAAAATTTGGTGTAGATATTATTTAGTAAGTAGATAAACAAATATTTAATAACTCTTATCCCCGGAAATACAATTGAAGGAAGCTTTATTTATCTATTATATAAATTCAAGATATTTTTACCTAATCTTTCAATACTGTGTGTGGCCTTGATTATAGGAGTTTCCCAAGTCCAAGTAATAATTGTCCGGAAGGGGGACATTGCGCCTAACAAGGAAGAGGAACCGATGTATCTTACGCAATAAAGGTCATCGTTACTACACAAAAAATACTTTGTTGACAAATTTCGCACGATTGTGTTGTCATATTAACAGCACGAACGCTACAAGCTGTATGTAAACAAGTATAATTGCGAGACAATAAATAACAAACCACGTATCTACGTACGTACATACGTGGTTTGTTGTTGTATCGCAAAAATATTGCTACATATTATTTATAAATTATTGTAATTAAACAAAAACAAGAGTCAACGGTGATTTCAAAATAAACGTAATTTCTAGGGTTCCATACAAAATGGCGAAATTTAAAACCTAATAATTTCGTTATAGCATCGATTGTTTAGGTATGTTACAAGTTTTTTAGCACACTGTTTGCTCCATATCAATGGATATCGGAACTAAAATTATCTTTACAAATACATAATATTGAAGTATCTGTTTGCAACGTCAAATTAAAAATGTGAAAGGAATCAGGAGGAATAATGCCGATCGGGAGATTGCGAACCTGTAATCTTTAGAATTTTTGTCTCTGGATGTGCCGGCTAATCTCTGAAACGGCTAGACCGATTTTGACGGCACTTATAATGGCAGATAGCTGATGCTATAAGGAGTAACTTAGGCTACTTTTAAAACTAGGGTTCCGCGGATAGATAGTTAGGAAATAAAACGATTTATTGCAGAGGAAACTGGGATGGTAGGGAGAATATATCGAGCATTTAACGCCATTTTATCGTTAGCGACATTTGGACCTAAGTATATTTTTTGTTGCAAAAAGTATTTAAACTATTATTTTGTTTTAAGATTTTTGACTCAGTAGAGTCTAACCTAACTAAAACTGAAAGTCCTTGAACAAAAATATACTTAGGTACAAATGTCACTTACGATAAAATGGCGGTAAAGGCTGGATATTTTATACAAGATTCAAATTTGACATTACATACTTTTTATATCTACATATTAAACATAGCCAGTATCTTGATACCAAACAACAACATAAACTAATATAATATATTAATATGTTCCATATGTCGCTATATAATCGTGGTAATATGTACATATGGCCAAGAAAACTACAACTACAGCATGTCCTCTATAGTCGTATTTTTAATTAGACGAAGCCAACTGACAGTAACTAATGTCACTTTGTAAAATAATGTTGCCATATTTAAAGTAATAGTGATGCGTTCAGTTCTTGTTCAATCAGATGAATGAACAATGAGTGTGAATAGTTAATCATTTCAAATTATAAAAGAATATTATTTCTATTTTACAATACAATTGTAAAAAAGTGCTCTGATATAAGTTACTAGTAGTATGTATCAGTTTTTTGACGGCTTATTACAAAGCGCGGCGCGGCGACTAGTGCCAACACCGATCATCGCCGCGCGCGTCCGTCGCCATTTTATTTGTAATTCGGCTTCTAACCTCTGGTCTGATAGCACGAATGTTTTTTCTGCGCTCACGTTGTTTAGTTATTGTTTTTGTTAAGTTTTAAGTTACGTTGTGTTTGTTGTAATTGTTGTGTTTATTTGTTGCTATATTGTTTCGTACAAACGATATGGATCCTAAACCAAGCAAGTCAAGCCAAAGCTTGTCTCCAAGAAAGAAGAGACCACGGATTGCTTTAAGCGTTACCGAAAAACTTATGATACAAAACGTCTACAAACACGTATTTGAGGAGAAAGCTGCTTCACTATTACCTATTGAGGCTCCCGAAAAAAAAGAATGTGTTTCGAAAACAGCTGACATTTTGGGAATTGGTGTGACCTCAGTTTACAGTGTGTTAAAAGAATACAAAGAAAATGAACAATTTAAGTCTCCCAAGAAACGTGGACCGAAACACAGTTTTAAAGATAAATTAGACGATTTTACTTTTGCCGCTATAAGGCGAAAAGTACATCATTTTTTTTTAATGCAAATGAGTCACCCACCATTATAAAGGTAACTTAAACTTTATTCATTCTACTGCATTATATTCTGTGTCCACCATAATGTTCTTTGTAAAACCAAAGTATTAGATTGCGTAGACTTCCTTACTCAAAAACTTTTTTTATTACTTTACAGATTCTTAAGGTTGTCAATGAAGACCCAGACTTACCCAATTTTTCTTGGAGTACATTAAGAAATGTTATGAAACATTTAAATTTCAAATATGTCCCAAAATCAAGACAAAGCATTTTAATTGACAGACAGGACATTATTTTATGGCGCCAGCGTTACCTTCGAAAAATTAAAGAGTATCGAAGGGAAGGAAGGTATATTTATTACCAAGATGAAACCTGGATCAACGAAGGTAATACAATTTTTCTGTTTTCTTTACATTAAATTGTACTTTCAATAATTAATTGATATTTTTCACTATCTTGAAGATCATGCACCAAAGAAGGCATGGATTGACCAGACAGTGTTATCGTCCCGCCAGGCCTTCCTAGATGGCTTGACCACTGGCTTAAAACAGCCTTCAGGAAAGGGCAAACGATTAATTATCGGCCATATAGGCGGGGAAGAAGGATTTGTAGAAGACAGCTTATTAATATTTGAAGCCAAAAAAAATAAAGAAGATTATCATCAAGAGATGAATGCCGATTCCTTTGAGAAGTGGTTTAGGGGGGTCTTGCCAAAACTAAAACCAAATTCCGTAGTAGTGATGGATAACGCCCCCTACCATTCCAGGAAACTAGAATCGCTGCCTAAAATGTCTTGGACTAAACCTAGAATACAAGAGTGGCTAACGAACAAAAATATTTTATTCGAAGCAACAATGGTTAAAGCTACTCTTATAGACATTGTACGGCAGCACAAACAAGAACATTGCGATAAGTATGTTGTGGACGAGATGGCAGCGCAGCATGGGATAATTGTTTTACGTCTGCCCCCATACCACTGTGAGCTCAATCCCATTGAGTTGGTATGGGCGCAAGCTAAAGGATATGTTGCAAGAAATAACAAAACCTTCAAAATGACAGAAGTAAAAAAACTTTTTGAAGAAGGACTTCAACATATCACACCTGAAAAATGGAGTAGCTGCGTGTCTCATATAATTAAAGAAGAAGACAAAATGTATGGTCTCGACCACATGATCGACAATGTTTCAGACAGATTTATAATTAATGTCACCGAAAGCGATAGTGATGATTTTTTATCTGATGATGAATAAAAATAAATTATGTAATAAGCTATGTTTTTTATTTTCATTACCTACCTATAATTGTTATATTTTATACATCTATAGTTTCAACTACATGATCTATTGAAAATAGGACAGTCTTACAAGTTTCCTCGCAATGTTTTCCTGAATGTTTAAAACACTCGGTATTTAGTATAGGTAGATATTATAGGAACATAGTCGTCGAAAACTCGTTGGTATGTACAAAACACGACTATAATTCGAACCCCGTACCCGATATCGTCAGTTCGGCACATTAACTATTCACTAGACAATCGAGGCAATTTCATTCATTCAAGAGTTTTTTCAATCATTCACTTTGCTACAACACTATTTTTATTTCATCAAAAACTGACAACACAGTAAACGTCAGTTGATGTCGTCTAATTAAAAATACGACTATAGATAGGATTCTAAACTACATAAGAACATTTGAATGTGACACGTGTGTTTTACCTCTATGGGTATAAGTCGTGGAAGCACTATTGCTTCTTGCAACTTGTAGTAGTATCTTTAATGGCTTCAGGAAACTACCTTTAAGTAAATTTTGACAATACCCTCAATATCTTACGAGGTAGAGGAAAAATCAACAAAAGATATATTGTGTTGATTCGTGATTAGTAAACAATGCGAATTGTTTAATAAAATATCATAACCAAAAGAGAACTTGCGACCTCTAGTCTAGTTTTGTCATATTTTATTCAATCCTTGAACTAATTGACTAACTTAGAATACACGTAGACAACTAGTTTATATGAATTTAATGACCAAGCTCGGTAATATAAATCGCTCGATGTATTTCGGTGACGGTTACCACTAATTTGTAGTTGGACAATCTGGAAGGTTATGAATATAGGTAATATCATTTACTGATTAAATAAATAAAAAAATGTGTCGTTTTGGTATCACGTCTAAATATTAAATGTCTAGGTTTAAGTTATGATGAACAATAAAGAGTTTTCATTCATTCATTCATTCACGTTAAAAGAAAGGTTTGCAAAGAAAATCAGCATTGTGACAAGAACTGAGTGCAAATCTTGTTACCTAGTTGAAAATGCGGGGAACAAATTCTCAAAATATCGTATTTCTCAAATCACAGGAAGTGCGTCGCTATTTCATGAGGTAAACTTTTTGTTATATATTTAGATAGCCCCTGTCTAATAAGAGTTGGAAAGTTATACGTTACAAAATTAACAGTGATCTGTATCTTATTGCACTAATACATCTTAATGCTAATTTCAATAAGTGGATTTACAAAATCTTAACTATCTATTTATAAAAAAAACAAGATATCCCGATGAACTCTGGTATAGTTATATATACATCTATTTGTTTATTACAGTTTCACGAGTATTCGGCTAAACTCCGCTAAACAGATCTTAATAAAATTGGCAAGATTAGATTAAAGATGTAATCATAGATAGGACTTGCATATGAAAATTAATGATTCATGAAATTTGCTAAACTGCCTTGACCTTGAATCTCCCTAAACTGGAAAGTTCCTTATACTGAAATTTTAACAACACAATACAGTATATAACAACAGAGAAGAAAACCTAGGCAGTAAATGTTTTTGCTAACAGAATGATGGTCAATATTACAAGCAACGAGATTAATTACCACACAATATACCATACATTCTTGCATTCGTTAAATTGTATCTCAGCGAATATATATACACGGGATTGTTATATCGTGTGCCGACATTTCGGTAAAGATTTTAAGGTCCTGAGGGACCGAGCTTGTCGCTATCAGCCCGACACAGCTTTAAAGTCGGGTTCTTTCTTCGGTGTTATTTTAAGTCGACGAGATTGGAAACATTTTCTGCGGTATGAGTAATACGAAATATATGTAGTAAAATGTTTTTAGATAATTAATTGAAATTTGCAATTACAAGTGTAGAAGAACATTAGGGATGAGAACTGCCTTGTAAAAAACGACAACCTCTGCAAGTTCTTAAATCCTGCATAACTAAATCATTCTTCTATCGCTACACGGTGTTTTATAATTTAAAACAAATTTTTAAATCAAATGAGAGAAAGATGTAAGTCTAAGGCTGAGGCTACATTCGGTAGCGACTTGAGATGCGACTGGGAGAGCTACTCGGAATAAATATAGTGCGGCTACATTATGAGTTAAAATTTAGCTAATACTCGGCGATGATGTGGCTATATTACACACATGCTTCACAACATCTTTGAATAGCGAATTTTACGGCTACACTGCAAAAAAAAATGAGCGAATACGCTGTGAATTCGCTCATGTGTCGCATTATTACAAATTACAATAATTCGCCGCGAATGTGCGATTAGGCGGCTACATTTAAGCAGCACAGAAGCGACGGGCGCAGCGGTTGAAACGACCGACAGTCGATAGGCGGATAGAGTATTGTTGCTCTGTGATAACCTGTCATCGTGTAATATTTCAATGGCTTTGTCTAAACCAAATCTTATGTTTTTGCTAGAAAGTTCTTCTTATCTTACGTTCGAATTATTTTGAAAAAGAGATGTTGAATTCCGAAATAAATAAAGAGTGGTGTAAATATGGAGAATTTCATCATTTGTACGAAAAGCTACGTCAGTTTCCAGAAAGATTCTTTGAATATATAAGAATGCAAGTTGCAACGTTTGATTATATGTTGGAAAAAATTAGAAAATTCCATCGTAGAGAAGCGATGAAAACAAACTGGTTTGAACGCGTCGCAGCGAGTAGTGAGCGAGCGCGAAAGCACCCTCGGTCCCCGATACTCGTATGTAATTTTATCATGGCTATGTAGCCGCTCGACAGCGAATCCACTATAATATTTAATTTTGAACAGCTTGCAATTGAAATCGCTCAATTACTTTAAATTCGCTTGAATAATATAGCCATGTAATATTGCCGATGAACATTTGTTTTTTTACATTCTCTAATGCAATTGTAATGTAGCCTCTCACATAATGAACACTTAATTTGAAACCGTCGCTTTCTTGTATTGCAATCAAAACAACCATCGCAGTTCACTATGACTTATAATGTAGCCACCCACATATATTAGTAGTAGGTACTATTGAACTAGAAGAGTAATAGATAAGTTAACAAAAAAGTTCGCTTCAATTTCACTACAAGATTGATGTAGCCAATACCGGTATTATACTCATGTTGTTCCTACAACATAAAAAAATCAAAAATTCCCAGTAATAAGTGGTGTTCAGTGTAGCCATAACCGTGTATAATAATTGATTCGCTTTAATCACTTGAGCATCGCAGGTGAAATCGCTGCCAAATGTAGCCTCAGCCTAAGTGTTATCTCTTTTCTTTCACCTTCCCCCAATTATTTGGGCCCAGTACAATATGTCTACCTTCCAGACTTTTCTATTCTATCATCCTCTGTTACACCACAAACTATCATGCCATTCTTCACACAATCCACCAATCTTTTTTTTGACCTCAAGACACTGTGAGCTCTTTCTGCGTGCAACGGAACACAAACCAACTTGACTGATAATTTCTTTTATTTTTCATTCCACCCATTTCAATATTATATACCTATAAATTTTTTAGAACTAGTTATGTCTGTTGAAGAGTTTCTTGCGCCGCTTCTTCTCTTCAAGCCACGACATGTTGTGAAGCGGTGGTAAATTAGATTAGGCTCCCATAGAGTAAATAATAACCATAAACAAAATTAAAACTAAATAATTAAAAAATGAACAAGTTGGCGGTAGGCTAAATAAAACTTTAACAATACTCGTTGGACAAATGTCATCTTTGTCGTCCGTGACCACGGCCACTGGAAAGCGGCCGAAACGTCGGATAAACCAAAATCAAATAAATTGCCGCGCTTAAAACCGTTAAAACGTAGTTTTATTATTTATTAATCTTTTTTTTTGTTAAAATAAGTATCTTTTATATTTTGACTGAAATTATGGTATAAATTATATATTTTAAATCTACTTGTGGCACCAGTCATGTAGGATTTCAACATTTTTTAGAGGTAAGTTTATTATTGGACAATTATATTTTTTTTAAATTGGAGGAGTTCAGCAGACCGGCAGACGGCCCACTTGATGGAAAATGGTTACCATCGCCTACGGACATTTGTAACACCAAAGGTGCTACAAATGTGCTGCTGCTCTCTTAAGGGAGACTGGAACCTGGCCACTAATGCCGGAACACAACCACGGTTGTTATGGCGACATACTCTAGACCAGGGGTGGTAGCCATCCAGTCGGGCAAATGCCCTAGCACCTGGCTGTGGGTTGTTTTGTCGCCTCTTACGACAGGCCGCCCGGCCGCAGGAAATTCTATTCTTTCTCTGTTCCTGTACGGATAAATAATAATTCCTAGTATTCTCCTTATATGGTAGTACATACAGTGATTTTGGACTAACATATGGTTCATTCTGTGTTATAAATGAATACAATAGAAGTCTAAAAACATAGTCTTTTATCTAGGTATACTGTATTGAATGTTTTCGTTTCACTCGAGCGAGTTTGCTAACAATAGAGAGCCACTATGTTCCTATTGAGCTTTCAAGCAAATTTCACTTCACATTTGTCGATAGCGGATTGGCAGAGTACGGGTTTCAGTTCTCTAACGAAGCTATGCTTGTTTGATCAGTTTAGTGAGCACGAATTTTATTTTACATTTTTGAAAATATAAGACATTCTTTTTAATTTTAGTTCAACAGTCACGACTTTCGTAAAAAGGTATAATTCATTTTCGGAAGATTTTTTATATCACAAAATAAACGACACAGTTCTGGACTTTAGCCTACCCATTATAGGAGAAAGTATCGCATACGTTTTACCAGTGCAGGAACGGAGAAAGAATAAAATTTCCTCCGGCAGCCTGTCGTAAGAGGCGACAAAATAACCCACAGCCAGGTGGTAGGGTATTTGCCCGACTGGATGGCTACCATCCCTGGTCTAGATTATGCCGCCATAACAGCCTTAAGTTGTGTTCCGAGATTAGTGACCAGGCTCTAGTCTCGCGTTAGAGAGCAGCAGCGCATTTGTATTACAAATGTCCAAAAGCGATGGTAACCTCTTTCCAGCAGGTGAGCCGTCTGCCTGTCTGCTAAACTCATGCAATAAAAAATACTTGCCACACTTGGCCAAGACTGATTATATATATTAAGACATCCATAATCTATAGCTTCCCTCGTGATGCTGTTCTTTCTGTCAACACGTAATAATAATTAATTGTCAAAATATACACATTAGGTCAGAAAAGCTTCACAAATGGTGCATATTGCAAAAATTTGAATCCACCTTATGTTTTAGCTAACACAACTTGCTTTTAAAATTAAATATTCGTAATTTAATTTTTATAAAAAGTATATACATAGAAAACACTAGCTTCTCAGTTGTGAGCAAGATATCATATGATGTTAATAATAATAGAAGAATGTATTATATCATTAGGTATGCAACGATCACATTATACAATTTTTATTGCCTTGTTCTTATCTCTAAATCAACAAAATCCAGTATTTTATTTTACTGACATTTGTGCTCATTGCTTCTTAAGGAAAATGTTGTTGTGTTAATTTTGATTATAAACATACTATTTTCATTAATCATTCTTAGTTCTGTGTGTACAAGTTGTTGTGTAAAGATGTAAAGAAAAACACAACTTTTCTGTAATTGTTCGGAAGTACATTAATATATGGTAAGTACTAAGATAGTCGGTAAACTTTGGAAGGCGAATACCAGCTAAAATAAAGTTCTCAAAACTTCGAACTGTGAATTCAAAACTAGGGCAGAACGCGGGACAGAAGTGTTTTTGACAAAAGATAATGCTTTATCGATAAAGAGGTTTCTAAGGATTAAGTCTCGAATCAATTTTCAGATGATTCGAAATGAGGAAATGTGGATGAACATCAACTTCATCATTTTAGCGTTAAATACAGATTGCGTGTTCGGAGTACAGAAAAGTCTCGATAATCTGGACGGAAAAGAACGAATTTTACAGCCACGAAATTTATGCGTCGACTTAGAGACCGAGTTTTTAAAATGGAGTTCGAAAATTATAAGCAGAAGAGACTTTTTCAATAATGTGTAGATTATATGTTTCTCATACTCAACAGGTACATTTATTTCTACATATTAATTTCTGGCTCACTTGTCTTTACTTACTTTTTTCGATAATAATTAATGAAAGAAGCATGCGTTTTAGTACGAGTGAAATATTGCAGGCTACAATCCAGACGCCTTTATAATACGCAGAGGGCCTTGTTTTTTGCCTGTTCGGATTATCGATTATCTGTACTTCGAAGCGTCCTTTCTCCTAACTTTTCTTTTCCTTTCTTCGAGTGGTGCTTGACATCCCTTTTTGTTGAGCCTTGGCATATATATCACTACTCTGTATAAGTCAGTATGTATTATTTGGTACACTCCTTTTACCGAGACCCAGCGGAGGCGATTGCCTTAACATTTCTTCTCTACACAATTAGCTGGCACCCGTAAGACGTGGCCCTACCAGAGTAGGTAGGGCCCACGTCTTACGTCTTAGTATTATCTTACAATTCGTCTCTTATACTATATGGACAGAACTCCACAGATTGTTGTCTTCAGACAATTGGTTATATCATACATTTTACAATAAATTCAAACACTATATTCATATAAAAGGACGGGCGGTAAATTATTTTGCCATCATCTTACTTACTTATCATGTTAATAAAAGTAAAAACTTCGTTTAAAAAAACCGACTTCAAAAACTAAAATGTATAAAATAACTTATTTCTAAAGCTATTATTATTAATATATATTATCTAAAACATCTTAAAGTCGGTGCTTAGTAATTTTCAAAATATAGTAATTTTTATGTTTTACTTTGCACCGACTTCAAGATGTTTAAGATAATATATATTCATAATAATAGCTTTAGAAATAAGTTATTTTATACATTTTAGTTTTTTTAAACGAAGTTTTTACTTTTATTTGTTACTTTTTAGTGTCTAGCTATGTATGGATGGACCTACGAATGGTGCCACGCTTGTTAAAAAATATAGGTCCCAAGAAACCGGAACAAAAGAATGTTCGTAAAATAAAAACTACTGGGCCAAACTATGTCAAATTTTTAGGGGACTACATGGCAGTTATTACGCGTCGAACAAAAAAAGAATCACGTAAATCGAATCATAAATCTCAGAGTAATCGGTGTAAATATGGAACGAAAAGGAAATATTTTTCATAAAAAATGTTCATAAAATGAAAACTACTGGGCCAAACTATGTAAAATTTTTAGGGGACCAATTGGAAGCTATTCCGCGTCGAACAAAAAAAGAATCACGTAAATCGGATCATAAATCACGGAGTAATCGGCGAACATACATAAAAAAAAGCAACAAAAAAAAAGATCCCGACGAATTGAGAACCTCCTCCTTTTTTCGAAGTCGGTTAAAAATAACTTTAATTGTTATATAAACATTTAATACGCTAGTTGAATTGATTAATTATTAATGATGAATTATGACGTCATTGCCCTCATTTAAAATCCACGAAGCAGCAAGATATTGTAAAACGATACATATTTTCTTGGTTGATATCATTATCAACTACTACAATTATCATACGCAAGCCGATGTGCTAAAGATAATTAACCATTATAAATTAAAAGTATATAAGAAATTATAATAATTTTTAACTTTTTAAATTTACATAATCATCAATATAGTAGAATATATTTGTTTTAGAAAACTTAATACGACTTATTATACCAGAAAAATATCCTGTTTATAGGTATAAATAGGCTACGTATAATTTTTATCATATTTTTTTCTAAAGAAATATTCAAATTTTTTGATTAAGTTGTTAAAAGCATTCAGGTCAAAATTTGAGCGTAACATTCCTAGTCGGTTAAAAAAGCCATTTTCGCACATTCGTATTATGAATTATGACAAGTGTTAAAATAGTATGGAACCTTATGTCATATCTTGCATCTAGAAGCATATCTAGACACATGTCAATTTCACAATACGATTTCCAAAAACAAACGCTTTATGGGCCCTGAACAGTTTGGTCACTTGCGATTTAACCCTATGAGAGACTATAAAATAAAAAACTCCTTGTGGCACTCGGGGACTGCCGCGGCAAAGCTATTGCATAGCATTTTTTACCAACTTATGCAATTATAATTATTTATTTTTTATTTATGCAGTATTCTTTTTCTTTGATATTACTTCAAGTTTTTTCTTTTATATTAATTCAAGTTACAATTTTTGAGCGTGGTGACCGATAAGAAAAAAAAAACACCTATGTATACATATATACCTACATGTATACTTACGGGGCGCACATGCGGTGAGTGTGGCATTATAAAGATATGACAGATGATACCTATAGACTGTCTTACAAACAGCTGCTTACGTATTCGTCCGATTTACAATACCTAACATACCTCGAATCGCTACGAGAGCTCGCGGCTCACTGTGGCCACCGCACGCCTCCGCTCGCCGCGCCTGCCTCAGTCCCCGTTACCGCGGATGGTAGGCGGAGTGGGAGGTGTTACGTTTATTTTCGTTACGGAATTTCTTGATTCGGTCGCCGCGCTCAAAGCCCGCGATATAAGCAATGCAATAGCTTAAAATAAAATTGAAATATTAACCATCGCAGATTCATTTAATTGTCATCAATGTAATCCGACCGTTACATTCTGATTGCGTTATTAGCTTACACTTCGAAGACAGGTGACCGCTTTCTTCCTTTATCTTCTTCACTTTGCGTCATGATCAGCATTTCTAACATCTCTTGGTCCTACGGCTTTTCCTTAAATCTGGCGGAGGCGCATGGTTTGACTTTCGTTCCCATATAACTAGCCAGTATCCGTAAACCATGATCTGTCTGTTATGCCAGGGACATGAAGGCTCCTACGGATGCGGTAGTTACTGGCGCAGATTCATCACATAAAGGACATTAATACTAACACATATATTATGTTAAAACTTTGGCTCAAAATATAACAAAAGACCATCTCGACTGTCTTACATTAGTTATTAATCCGCTATCAATCTTTTTTTCGCGCTTGTCGCCTTGCCTTGATATGGGGATCGAATATCGTAAGTGTTTTGCCTTGGAATCGCTCTTGTTGTGGATTTTACTTCACTTTGTAATCTTAATAGAACCATTCTTCTCACATGAACAATGAATATATTATACACAAGTCAAGTAAATGTGTGATAAAAGAAACATGACAGAAAAACAAAAACTATACTACTATATAATATCATGCATAAATATTTTTTTATCAAACACTAGCGATTCCGGAGGACGTCGTCTTGCCCTGAAAAAATAAAATATAGAACCCGATTCCAGCGCCACCTACCGGGTCTAATTGTGAATCTAAAAATCTAAATCTTGGGTTATATTATTGAAATTTTAGTAAGGATCCCTAAATTTTTCTAGTAATAAATATAGCCTATATTAATCTGGGATAATGTAGCATTATAATGGTGAAGAATTTTTGAAATCGGTCCAGTAGTTTTAGAGTTTATTCGTTACAAACATACCAAAAGTATTTTTTTTTTACTCTTAATAATATTAGTATAGATATAAATAGTAATAACAGAAATAGAAAATTGCCTAAGTGGTGCACAAATTCCGGTCAGGATTCAAACCCGCGGCCTTTGACTTTGGGCCGCGTGCACTAGCCATTACACTACCACGACTATAATATATATATATATATATATATATATATATATATATATATATATATATATATATATATATGTAACTAAAACAAAATACCGCACACAGGCGTATAATTATAGGCAAATGAGGGCTACCGTTATGCAGATCTTGAAAATGAACGATTTGCAACGTGAAAAAAAATGTATTAAATTAAGCTTACGGTTTCGAGAAATTTAATACATTCTCTAGTGATAAGTATTTATACGTACAAAACGTGAAAGAAAGCATTATGTTATTAGTAAAATGATAATTTTGTACGAATAGATTCTCTTATGTCGAATTTCTATTATTCGAGTTGACAAACACACATAGCTGTGTGTACGTAAGTCGTTCAATACATATATTTGTGGATAAAAAGATAAGTATGACAAAATATCGTCTATTGTTACGCAAATGGTGATTTGTATTCGTAAAGAAAATATTGCCGAGCATTTCTCTTTGTTTGGGGAACGGCAGGGAGATGGGGAAATCTAAAATACACATGTAGATGACACAAAATCTCTCTGCGAACGGTATCCCACAATGAGCACTCCCCGTATTTGTTGCTTGTCACAGTACCGCACGTGCCCTCATTTCTCTTGAAACGTTGTGTTAGGAAAGGTGTTGCCAAATCCTAATAATATTAAATCCTATTAATATTATAAACAAGAACTTTTGTGAGGATCGTTCGAAGATGGTTACTCTTCCACTAAAAAACTACTCAAGTAAATCCCGACAAAACACAGCTAATTATCATAGGTAGTTCACGGATGTTGTGTAGAATTGACTGGACCTGCTTACCAAATTTCATATTTAATGGTACTCATATCCCTGTTAGTGAAAGAGTAAAAAATCTAGGAGTCATATTTGATAGGGAGCTATCTTGGCGACCCCACATAACCGAATTGAGTCGACGTCTCTTCCTCTCTTCAAAATCCCTCGGGAGATTGAAAGACTTTCTGCCCATAGCCACCAAAGTTAATCTTGCAGAGTCTTTACTACTTCCCATTCTTGATTATGCTGACGCCAGCTATATTGATTTGACTCAAGAGCAACTTAATAAGCTTGAGCGCCTCTAAAATTTTTGTATAAGGTTCATATTTGGGTTACGCAAATATGACCACGTCTCTGAATTTCGTAAAAAACTCAAGTGGTTGCCAATTCGCTTTCGCCGGAATACTCATATTCTTTCACTCCTGTACAGTGTGTTGTTTATCCCCACAACCCCGTATTAACACTCAAAAAACGCTTTGAATTCATCACTTCCTCTCACAATTTACGACCTTCTACGAATCTTAGACTTAATACTCCCAAACAGTATTCATCTTTTTTCAACAATTCTTTTACTGTACAGGCTATTCGACTCTGGAATGAGTTACCTGTTACTGTTAGACAAGCTAAATCACTAATAATATTTAAGAATATGACAAAAAAGCACTACCTGCAACATAGTGATGTTTGATATTTCTACGTATATTTATGTATGTGTATATATATGTATGTATATATTTATGTATGTAATATCAATAGGTGTATTTATATTTGTCTATTAAGTATAAAGCATATGTAAGTAGCTGCATATCCTCTTATATTTATGTATGCCACGGGTTGTCTGGAAGAGATCGCTTCTTAGCGATAAAACCGCCCATTGTGCACATTTAGAATATTTTTAGGCTATAAGTTCATCTGTATTTTCTGTAATGGTGTACAATAAAGTGTTATCTATCTATCTACTCTTATTAGATTCTGATGAAGCTTTCCAAGATTGTGTGAAGAGTAATATGATGATTTGTGGTGTGACAGAGGACGTATGCCAGAATAACATTTCGAATATCACTTATGCTAGAATTTGTAAACATATTGCTTAATTTTTCTTATTGCGTTAAAACTGACAAACAGGCAGCCGGTCTACCGAATCGAATGTGGTTACTGTCACCTACGGCCGTTACCAGGGGTGATGCCAACGCGTTGCCAGATTTTAGGATAGGTTAGATGGGAGGATCGGAATAGAAGGAATGGGAAACAGGAATGTGAGCCATCGGGACTCTCACTCAACGAGGCTGTCCAATTGACGCCGATATTCTGTGAGAGCGATATAATCACATCAATCGAGCTGGTTCAGCGAGTTATAATCAAGATAATGATTGCAGCATGACACTAAATTGAATAAAGTATAACTACTATAGGTGTCAAATGGAAATGCTGCCTCTATGAGTCATGTCATTACGTTCGAGACGAATCGTTACAGGCGTCATTGCATTTGTTTTTTTGGGGGGGTTTTTATCCACACGGATACGTCAACCCCATCGTACCCTAATCTAATTTACTCTAAATACATTATATTATAAAAACAAAGGCGGTCACTGATGAAGGACTCCAATTAAACCACCCAGCCGTTCCGATATTTCGGATTTCGGCTCAGACAGAATTGTTTGAATAGGATTTAGACCGAAGTGTCTCATCAGTGCCTGTCTTTCGACGTGAGAAGTCAGACGTTGTTTACGATATATAAAATCGATATATAATACTAGCACAGACGAAGACGCAGGCGGCTAATGCGTTTAAAAAGAGGTCCGAAGAATTTTCTTCGTGTATTAATACATAATTGGTTTTTTCCTAGACACAGGGCCCCATAAGTCGGCGATCTAACTATAATACTGTGTTGATGTCCTAATTTAATTTTATTTATTGAACGCTGACTACGCTTGTGCTGTTATGACATGCAGATATAACGTTTTTTTTAAATATATAAACAAGCGTATCCATTTAGATATACATTTATAAGTCATATAATTTTTGAATCATGACGTAATTTTTATATTAATAGCGGTGTTTATCCTCATAGTCAATTTACTTATTCCACCAATGTAGTTTTCCTAATAAATTTAAATATATCTTAACTTGAAGACTCAAGGTGTTTGTTTAATTGAAATATAACGTCGACTTAATTAATAATTCAAATAGTTTTTTTTTGCCATGTGTGCGATTATTATATTATCTATATTTTTGAGGTTAAATATGTGGATGGAATATGTTAACGTCTGTGAGGAATAACGCGAAATAGCGTAATATTTTTTAAAAGTTAGTAAGTAATATAATTGATGACTTACAAGCATAAAGACGATCACTTCTGTCGTTATCGTGACGTACCCCATGTTTATATTCAACTATACTCGGCGAGAAGCATGCACTACTTATGTAAAATTATTCAATCTTAGTATGCATATTTCTACTATTGCCGGATGCTGACGGTGAAGAACGACATTATGTGTAAAATGCACTAATCGGAAAGGTGTGGCGGGTTTCCCTTAAAATGGGGAACCCGTTTTTCACATAGAATTATTAAGGTCCTATAACTCGTTTCTGAAAATAGAATATTTCCCACAGTTCTGACGTTTTTTTTACTACATCGATCAGTCAGAATATTAACCGACAAAATTTAAAGGTGTATGTGTATCAGTCTTATGGATACCGAACTTAACGTAATTAACGATAATTTAACATTTTTGATATGTGCTGTCGGCCACTGCTGGTCAGAGCTTTCTCAAGTATGCGGTACATATTTTTGTCGTCCGCTTTTCTCATCTAGTTGACAGTTTTGCGCAGGTCATAGTCTTCCGTGCTGGAGAACGTTGTACACTAAAATTGATGACAGTTGGTTTCTACTCCAAGACTCGTTTACCACAGTCCACATCGATCCTGAAATAAGGCGATCCCGCTACTACTACTTCTCCTTACTAATCTTGAGAGCTGCCTATATGAGTTTTAATTTTGTTCTCTTTTTTCTTTCCCATATCCCAATTACTTGGGGTCGGCACAATATGTCTTTTCCTTCCACACTCCTCTACTCTGACATACATCTTGTGTCACACCACATATCATCCTTCACACAGTCCATCCATCTTTTTTTTGGTCTACCTCTACATTTCTATCCATCTATCTTGTAGTTTAACATTCTTTTTGTCACGTGACTTTCATCCCTCCTCATTATATGCCCATACCAACTTAATCTTCTTCCTCTCAATTTTTCAGTCACGGGCGCAACTTTCAAAGGTCCCCATTATTTACTCATTTCTGACCTTATCCATTCTTGTAACACCACACATCCATCAACATTCTCATCTCATCTGAGTGGAGACGTTTGTGGTTTATCACTTTAGTGGCCCAACATTCTGACTCATATAGCATGACTGGTTTTAATTATGTTATGGATATCGATATTTCGAATTACATCTAAAAGAGGCAGCGTTTTAAAATTTGTTAACCAGTCCCACTATCAATGCCCATATGTGTAAAGTATGAACAATCTCTCAATTTGTACAAAATCACTGCGGTTAGAATCGCTTAATTATATACCTACTTGCCTCCCAGTTCCATAATACCAAGGCTTTCGACTTTCAGAATCCAACTATGTTTACGTCGCCGGCACATGGCCGTCGCGTCGTTTTGAAACGCAAAATTGACTTAACAACAATTATAATTATTGTTTTTTATATTTGTTCAATTGTGTAGAAAGAAAAATACTAATTTCACGTAGGTAATTAACCAAAAGCAAGGACTTCATGCTATTTTCACGGTTATTGTTTTAAATCGAAACAAGGTTTAGCGTGATTTATTATTTATTACCCAGAAGTAGAGATATATAAATATTTTAACTATACTTTTATGTATAATTTTTAATGAATTATACTCATAACTCAATTTAATTTATACATGTACTAGCTGATGCCCGCGACTTTACATTTAAATCGGTCCTGTGGTTTCGGAGATTAGCAGGCACAAACAGACAGACAAATAGAGAAACAAAAAATTTGAAAAAATCTAAATTAGTTCTATTTGACTTCTTAAATCCCCCAGACTTTTCATTGTACAGAAATTCGACCTCTACAGTTTTATTATGTGTATAGATATTTGGTGACAGTGCATATTCAATTTTCACATAAATAGTCGTTTATCTTAAATCATAACTGCGTACACAATTAAGATTTCGTTGTCCTTAAAAGTTTTCCGGACATTGTATATATGTAGGGTTCTGTCAACGTATCGGGCCGAAAATGGCATCTTTTTAAATAGTCTACATTCGTCCATTTATGTATGTCACAGTTAACTTCTGGATGATGAATTTTGGCAGGAATATGTATTCTATATGTAGCTACACAATGCAGAAATAATTACGAGTAGCCGCTATAACTGAGGCAGAAAAATTTAATGATTTTTTTATTAAAACAATAAATGATGAAATATTCGATTCTAAAATCGTAAACTTTTTAACTGTATGACTTTGAATAGGTACTTTAAACAAAATAAACAAAAACTGCTTTTCATAAAATTCGTTAAGTAGTTTTTAAGATTCGAGGTATTTTTTATGAAACCATTTGTATTTTAAAGGCATTAAACTATAAGGCATAATACAACAATAATGGATTATTAAATACACCTATAATTTATTTATAAGGTGCTTACATATATACATAACATAACATTCGACTTATTATTATAAGTCGAATGTTTTTTTATGATGAGTTAATTTAAAACCAATACCTATCGCAAATTTTAGTACTAAACAAAATATGATATACGCCAGTCGAAGATAAAGACGGGTCACACGCGACTTTGTACGCATGCGCACTGATAGCAGATAAGAGAAGAGTAAACCATTCTTGCGTATTTCTGGAAGAGTTATATTTTATACGTCTGTAGATCGCACAATTTACGAGCGGGGGTCACAGATAATGTGTGTCAGTCGACTAGTATTTATTATACAGCTGTTAATATAAACACTTAATATTACGTATGTACGTGTTTGGATTTATTTAATGTTATTTATGTAATATGGTTATAATATTAATAAGGACTTTTTATTTCCCTAATAATTTTATATCAAATACAGTGTACACGGTATAAAAACTGACGACTTGCTGCTATATTAAAGACAGGCGTACATTTAGGCAGTCACATTCGGCTATGATATTTAATTAAAAATACAGTAGATTTTGTAAATTTTACCTAGTTCCAATTGCTTGTACACAAAAAAATATAATTTTCGATGATATTTAGTAAACATAATTGCTCGTTATTTTTACCACGGCTTACAATTATTGTGGTAGCATTCTCACACGTTTGTAGTGTGTTATCACATTACATACATACATACTATTAACAAACAATTCAAGTTGTATTTGATGTATGTTGAACTTAAAACACAAGGAGATTTTGTATAGTTAGAAAGTACAGAAACCTTCTTTACTCTCAAAAAACTGAAATTAATGGTACCTACTTAAAAGATATTAAAAGTCCTTTTTACCTAACATTACGGCCTTCGAATTGGCCTTGCGTATATTAAAAACGACCTATTTTCCTCAAAAAGGGCAGTAATATGATTCGATTTCGTGAACCTCCTCTTTAATTCAAGTGAATTTGATCGAGACTAGATTGTTAAAAATGTCAGGTGAATCGTAGAGGGTATGACTAAAGATAAGTTTTCATGACATCTATTACTATGATCCTTTATTAAGAGAGAGAGAAGCTGATCCCGCTAATAGTTTTAGACGTTCATAAACTGGTTTGTTAATGAGTCTCACATAGAGACCGCTACTTTGCTGTTGTATATGTATTTAGACAGAAGATAAGTATAATGCTACCTGAGTTAAGAATTTTCTATTTATATGCTTTTAAATTAGGAAAGGATATTAGCAAAATTTCTCCTACATTGCAATCAAATCATTTGATACACGTGCCCAACATACCTCAGATTAGATCGAAAAACTCCAAACCGTGGGCGGCAACGGTTTAAATCATCATCAACTCACAGAGTCACGTATGTATTTCACGAAATCGAACGATATGCACATTACAGACAATATAAACAATGTATAGTGTATGTTGCAACACCGAATATATAGTAATACACGTGCTCGGTGCAACGCGCCGAATCCAACTGGGACGGGTGACGATCTATTATGACGGTGCGCGTGCACAAGCTCTCGGTCCATTTCCCCCACGCAACTCGCTCCGTTAGAAAATTGCCGTACTAACACTATAATTCCTAATATATTTTCAGATTCGTATGTATGAACACTAATCAATGTAGGTCGCACATACATACGTGTTTAACCTAGACCAGCGGCATACATGCTTATCGTACATTTTAAAAAGCAACGTATATCTCACGTATATTCACAATTCGTATGTATTCACAAATAATGTTATAATAATAATTTACATGAAGTTGTAAGAATTTATAATTACAGGACAAATTATTTTATACAGATCAGTACGGTGTAAACATAATGGTGTAAGTTTAAAGTTACCCCAGCAAAGCTGAGACGTGGTGGTCCACTCAGTTATTTATAAAGGTTACCCAAGGCATTCAAAAGTGGAATCAAAAAACACTATTACGGGTGAAAAGATAAACAGATTTTGGTACATATTTTGGTTTTACGTTAGCATAAGGCAGACGATATATTTACAAACTTTTATTAAATAAGTGTAGTCTTGTAAATGTGTAACAAAAAATTGGTCACCTTAGTTTATAACAAGAGAAGAACAACAAACAATTATGGCTGCACGAAACTAGTAAGTGATTGTCATGTAATTAATTACTCTAATTGCAAAAACTAATAACTTTACAATGGCATTGAAAAAATAATATGTTTACGGTGCGAGGCAAAACGTTTCGATAAGTGGAGGAAAAATAGCGGTGGACGAATATAATTTGAGATAAGTTTTAAGTGCTGTACTCAGAGTCGGATCCATCAATCTTAAATAACAGCGGTTGTGTTGTTTATCGTATTTAGAGTTTCGTAGCCATTTTTGTCAAGAACCATAGCGTTATAAAATCATCATGTAATATCACAGTAATATTTCTTTAAACTACTGGATAAAATTTCGCAAGGTGTATTCTAAATTCCGCTATATAAGGATGTGGTGGTGACTATCGTAATATGTAAAAGTATAACAAAACAGAGATGGATGGATTGTGTGAATTATTACATAATGATCTGTGGTGTGGCGGAGGACGTATGCTGAATAGAGGAGTATGGAAGGAAAAGACATTGTGGCAACCCTAATAACAGGGAGAAAGGGAAAGAAAAGTAAGTATCCTAAAGAAAAACACATCTGTGTGACGAAAAAAATATGTAGACATAGTAAATAGATGAAAGGTATACCAAGATGTGGTAAGTGGAGTTCTATTACGTCTACGTACCTTTTCGGGAAACAGGTGTGATAACACGTACCTACCACGTATACTGCAAAAACATTTAGCCTTTAGTCACAGTTTAGACGATATAAGACATATCAAAGTGCTAGTAACTGCAAATTGCATTATCCAAGTTGCACTTAGATACACCGTTATATACCCAGTTTTTCCACGCATTCGTTATTACCACGCACATGACCGTTAGTCGCATCGGGTCCGCAATAGGTCTGACAGACGGCGCTGGTATTGAAAGTCGAAGAGATTACTTTGTTATTATATTACCGTACATAACATAGCTCCAATAAATTCATTCAACTTTATTTAGTAGCAAATAATTTTAAATGTTAACAATTTTTTTTAAAGGATCTTATTTATTAATTTAACACAATTATAAAATTACATACTATTGAATACAATGTAAGAAAACTGTTAACATTAAATAAGTCTAAGTTTACCATTGATGTACTCACTGATCTTGTGATATTCGACTTTACGAAGGTTGATATTTTGGTGTACAGTTTTATAATTTAGGATACTGATTATTTTAAAGCGAAAATATGTTTCAGAAAAAAATATGAACTGAGTTTTCAAACTCATAAACATAAATTTCGTTGCTTGGCGTTAGTCAGACTTACAATTTGAATTTCAGCAAGTGATATACCATGATTGTCTATTTACTAGACCAAAAAAATCATCATTTTTTGTTAATCACTTAAACTACCTAAATTATTTGAACATAAATCATTCTACAAGCGTATCGTAATAGGAGTATGACATAGGAGAACAGGTCTGTGTAAAAGTTAGCTAACAGATAAGGTTCTTTAAAGATCCATTAGCCTTTTTTGAAAGTCTTGGCATTCTTATAGAATGAAATTTGGTAGGGAGGTGTATTCTATAATAATATACAGCTACAAAACGGTGTACCTACTGAAATATCAAAAAATAACTACTTTACGTATCTATGGTGTTTTTACAAAAAGAACTACAAAACATGATCAAATTAGCTTGCAGCGTCATAAAGCATTTTTTCACACATTTAAATTTGTAGCAAATATTAATATTTCAACTACTAAAAAACCTTGGAGCTGCTTTGTGTTGAATTTGTAAGTTCACAACTTGTGTCGCAATCATGTTCTGGCGTGCTATGGGCTTGGAACCCTGATGTTGAAATTTTTGACATTCTAAACTAGTCACCTGAAATTACAAGCAACGGCCTCGCTCGCCTGTTTATTCTACATTTATCAATAAAAGAAAAACAAGAAGCTTGCGTGCGAGACGGACATGGAGGTTTCTTCTAAAATACAACACGGACCGGTCTTATTCGATCAGATTTTAGACAAGTCTTTTACTATTGATAACTACATAGTTACAATACCTATATAATATGTCGTTGGTTCTGATCCTCACCGGCTCTTATCACTTATAAAGGCGAGTCAGTACGCGTGCGCGGTCCTTAACACTTAAGGCCTTACTTATAATAATCTCGTTAAGAAAGGATTAGCCATCTCTTAAATAAGAGACTCTTAAGCACCTAATCAATGGCTGTTTCAAATAAAACTTGCCATCTTGCCTCTTAGCAGTCACTTAAACTACCTCTCGATGTTGGTTATTTTTGACAGTTATTTATGAGTAACTTTACCACCACCTCTTATCCTTAACAGTACTTAGTTGCTGAACAGTTTCTTAAAATTTAACAAACGATTATAAGTAAGGCCATAACCCCTATTTCTTAATTGATTTGTTTCCAAAACCCCATACATGACATGTTAATAAAAAGCATATAAGCTTTTAATATTAATGTATAACAATATAAATGTAATTAGTTTAATATAGTTTACATAAAAGAGTAAAAATGTAATCACATTTATGCAGTTTTTACAATAACACTTTTCTGCATATTTTTCATAACCCGAAAAAATTACAATAATATATTAGTTTGAAATGTGTACAGAAAGCTTAATTTTTAAATCTTAACTTTGGACACCTCTTTTAAAACAGAAAAAATACAAAAATAACTGAATCACACGACTTCTATGTAACTATGTGTGCCAATTCATCTTTAGCCTTAGTAGTTCCTTAGATAATCAGCTGTGATACATAGGCAAACAGTCGAGTGAGACCATAAAAGTTTTTTAGGTATCGGACCCCGAAAATAAGTCAACGCAAATTCTACTTACAAGAAATTTGTTCAAGTTTCTATTTGTGAAAAGAAGTTTGTGGTACCTGAAACAATTGTAACAAATAAGAGTTTAGACATTTATAAGGATAACTGGTTTTAATGTTAACAAAACAATGTTTTTATGGGGTCAATTTCAATATTGTCGACGCCATAATAAGGCAGACAACAATAAATGAGAATAATTTTTATTACCGATTCCAAAATTTTCAATAACGTGTTATCATGAAAATTGAAATTTTAGATGAGATTTTTTAATTTTCAAATAATAATTGTATAAAAAAATCCAGTCAAGTCTACAGTGTATTTTAAAAGATACCTCGTTATTAGAAAAATTAAATTAGTAAGGGCAATTTTTAACTATCAAATAAAAAATGATTTGTCAGACTTATCACCACGTTATTGGAGCAACGAGGCGATATGCTTTTATCGAAATTAATAATAAACGACTCCTCGTATAAAATTGTGAATTTACAGAACACAGTATGGATAAAACCCAACTAGTCTTCCTAACCCGCAACATTTTATCTACATCACATAATAATAGGGCGTCAGCTCGAGGCAACACAAGAGGCGACAGCAATATTACCGCTATGAATAGTGAACTATGACACCACCCGCGCCAACGTGATAAAGGCTTGGATACACGTTAAATATTAAATGCGGATGTTATTTAAATTCAGTTTGGACGAAACCACCAAGGACGTTCACGTATTATTACGAGAATTGCTAACATAACATCGCATTAATTGTATAATACTTCAAACACTGCGTGCTCTTTAAGGAGGTCAAGTTCTAGCGTAAGTTTTTGTTCTTGATTATCAATTCAACTGATTACACTAGTGTTTTCCAAGCGGCTTTACTTGAATAAAATTTGGGTTTTTACGCCGCAATCGAAAACCAGTAGTGGCTGATTGATTAGGATACTTGCGCATCATTACAATGTCTTAAGTTTGAATCCTGGCCAGGTAGCATCCACTTCTTAGGGTTTAGACGATTTTTGTTGTTGTTTGTTTTGGTGAAGAAAAACATCGCAATGAAACCTGTACGTCATTTTATCAACGTGTGAACTCCGCTAAACCGCCTTGGGCTAGCGCGACAAGTATAGATACAGTCCTTTCGTTATTGTAAAACATAGAAAGAATGAATTCAGCGTAGCTTTGTAACGTTATACAAGGGTTATATAAGGGTTGACGTTTACATTTATACGCCCCGGAAACAATAGGTACACAAACAAAAATACTCCTACATTTATCTATCTATCAGTTTAATTATTTTACAGTTTATATCAAAGGTACATTCCTCCTTCCCATCCCAGCCCCTATTCGAATCCCATATCCCGTGTCTGTCTTCTCTACTTGTATACCATGGCCCTATTCCATCCTCCTTTCCTTATCCCACCCCAAATGCCGGCAACGCGTTAGCTTCCCTGTTGTTACAAATGTCTATAAGAAACAGTGACCACTTTCCATGATTCGAGCCATCTGCTCAATCGCCAGCTTTGCAATAAAAAAATCTAAGTAAATAGGGCCAAGGATGATACCATGCTTTGGGATTGCCCATGTATCGTCGATTAAAGTCCGATAAAATTGGTAGGGGATATCGCGTGGAGGTTTCGAATGTTTCCAAATCGAGTCTGGTTGCAAAACGGTCACCATACGCGACTCGACTCTTGAATTAACAATCGAGTGCCAAACCCGTGGCTATGACCTCGCGGGTGACTAACGAATAGATGAGGCGGTAAGGTAATGTACTAACGTTTGCCGTCAGCGAATAGAGCAAGGTTAGCAGTCAAGTGTAGTATTGAGGGTCACTGGATATATTACGTATGATTATAATAATATTCGATGATCGGTATTTACCAGTCCAGGCTAATATTGGTATTGGTGCGTCTGAGTGACGTAAATTACTAGGTAAGGTAAGGACGCACGACTGAATTACAAGATAAGGACAATTACCACATTGCTACTTATTATTTACGTTGTAACATAATATTATTAAGTAAATTTTTTAAAAGAGGTTTTTGATAATAATCTCGAAAATTGTCAATTGTCCTGTTTTATTTATCACAAAAACATCACTATTTTATTTAGGGCATTGATGTAAATTGTTCTCAAATTTATTATTTTATTAAATTTAACATACATACATAACTTCACGCCAGGTCCCTTGCGGGGTAGGCACGAACAACAGAGCGCCATTTAGGCTTATTCTTACACACCTCACTTGCTTCTTTGACATTCATAGCTCTTGTCATGCACGCTCGTCTGTTCTTAAGGCTCCTGACATCACCTTCTGCTAGTACACGATCAATTTGATCATAGAAGGTGTGTCGTGGCCTTCCGCGACTTCTGCATCCATCCACTTTTGCATTGTATATCTGTTTAGTCATTCTTCCATCAATCATTCTTTCCACATGCCCAAACCACCGGAGCATTCCTTTCCTTACCTTCACCCCGACACTCTCTTTCTTACTTCGGTATTACGAACGCGGTCCGCGAGCGTCACTCCGCAGATTTTGCGCAGTGCTCGCATCTCGACCGCGTTTACTCTACTTTCATGCTCTCTCTTCCATACCCAACTCTCGCTTCCATACGTGAGCGTAGGTACCAGCACCGCGTTGTGTATGGTGAGCTGGGCCTTCTGACTGAATTTAACATACCTAATAAAATTACATTTAACGGTTTTACGCGCGGTAATTTATTTGACTTTTATTATTCCGACGTTTCGGCCACTTTTCAGTAGCCGTGATGATTAACATTTGGCATATGTAGGTAATTTCAATAAAGTGGATGAACATAAGAAACATTTTAATCCTTGATATATATGTATTTTCCGCGAAATAAGAGTTAAAAAATATGTGCAATTGAACTGATTATCATGAAACTTTCTATATGTAGATATAAAGTAAATAACGGGAATAATTATGGCATAATGATACAAAAGAATTAAAGTTTACGAATCCACATGGAAATCCATTTAATATAATATAATAAGTATAATATTATAATTTAATACAAACAGAGGGTAAATAACAAAAACTATACTGAAAAATCACGAACAATAGACATTCAAAGATTAGGTTTGTTAAAGTATTATTAACTGTATAGAAATAATTACTTGCAAGTAGTCGTAAGACAAAATTAATCCATCTCGCAGAGCGTATCTCGTTTCTCTGAAATACCTAAGTAGCAGTTTATTCGACCTCTGAGAACGCTGTCTTAAAGAAAATATTCGGCAATTCGATATCTTCAGTCCCAGAGGATTAAATAAGGGTTTTCATCACAGTTTCGTTTTAAAGATTTAATTAAATATCGTTCACTTTAATCAACGCAGCGTTCGTGTTTAATTTATAATGCTTTATTCGGGTTGCTTTAGTGAACAAAATAATATCGTTTTGTGCTCGTTTACTTACAACATTTATACGTTTACGTAAAGAAATACACATTGGGAGTTTTTTCTCCTATAACTGTACTTGATTTTTATATAATAATACTATTCTACAAACACCCTACAGCTGGATTTGAGCCTCCGCATTTTATGGTACCGTACGGTATACATTATATACGGTATACACAACATTTGTACTATATGGACATACATATTATCACGTCTGTTTCCCATAGGGGTCGGCAGGGACGATGAATTTCCACTTGCTATGATATTAAGATGCATCTCTAGCTTCATATATATTAATTAATCTCTTCATATGTGTTAAATACGTTTTGTGTTTCTTAAATAAATTTAATCAACCTTATGCAAGCGGCCCTAAATATTATTTTAAAATTTAGTTATATATAAAGCGTGTACATTATTTAAACAAGCAAGATTATTGCAGTTAGTAAACGAGGCGACGGTTATCATACTAATCACATATTAAAACGCGAAAACCAAGATCAAGTATCAAGATACAACTTTAAAAAGAAGTTGATTAGCCCGAAAAATTAAGCTATGTATTGTGTATTCGAACCCACTTCATATGGATGACACATGCATACCGTAACCGCTGAGCAACCACGACTAACTAAAATCAGTTTAAGGGAAATAAATTTTAAAACATTCTTTAGAATTAAATGTTTTATTTGCAGCATACTCGTTGAAGAAGAATTTAAGACTTAACGAAGACAATTAATCACATGGCAGGATGGCAGATAAGCGACGCTGAGCGCGGAAGGGGATCTAGCAATGTATACACAGCTGATCCAGCCATCTATATTATTTACTATTTGTGCCCGGCATTTCCTTCCACTGGAACTGACTTTATTCATATATCCTGAACCCCGCAAAATATCGAAGATGTCGAATGTAAGATACGTGTTTTAATCGATAACATTTTCATAGAAAACCTGTTTCAGAGCTTATCCAAGATACATTTTTAGACAGATTCATACAAAACCATCTAGAAACTGGCATTTATGATTAAACATTCTATTCAAGCATTTTCCACTTAAATTCTGGCATATACTTTTAAATCACAGACAATTGCTTCAATTTTTTTTGTTGGTATATAAGTGATAATATAATATCATCCCATAAATGTCCCACTGCTGGGCTCGGGCCTCCCATTATAGGGGAAAGGAGAGTATACCCGCCACGCTTGTCCAAGGCGGCTTGGTAGGTTTGACACATCGGTTATCTCGACGTGCAGGTTGCATCACGATGTTTTCCTTCACCGTTGTTAGCACGTGGTAATTATAACAATATACACATTAGATCAGAAAACTGCCTAAGTGGTGGATGCGTTCCGGCCAGGATCGAACCCGCGCCCTTTGAGTTTGGGACGCGAGCGCTAACCATTACGCTACCACAACTTGGTATATAAGTAGGTTAATAATATTATGCTATTTAGTTCAAGCTATTTCATTTGACGCCGATGCATAAAGATAAATTTAATGAAAGATTCAAAGATGTTATAAGAATTTCAAGACAGTGAGTGATGTACAGATAGCCGTCAAAGTATTTGGAAGCATTTTCTTTTTAGATCGAGATTGCCAAGGGGGCCTGCCTAGTAATCCGTGTCGCCCTTTGTCGTTGACACTCCGATGGGACTAAGTGTTCACTTCAGTTCTTGTGGCCGTCCGCCGAAACGCGCCACCATCCCTCTGTGTGTACACTTGGGTAGACGCTGCGCGCGCACACCGATCAATATCCTCCGGCCCACGACGAGTTCACACCACGCGAGCTCTCTTCTAAATTCGTGAACCTATTTTTCGCTTTTTCAGCCCGATGATTTTAATGAAAATTCCGACTTAATTCACCGCAACAATATAAACAATTTTATGGCGGCGGAACATTAGATTTTATCGGAGTTTAACGTTTTGCAATGTCAAAGAGTAAGTTGCAAAGGCGTAGTTGGAGAAAACTACGAAGCCAGTTGATAAGTGTGACACAGTCTTAATGCATGCCATGTGCACAACAACTATGCTTAGCGACGGGTGTCGTTTATAGCTTAATAGTTAGGGCGGCGCGTGGTTTAAATCAATATCCTTACTTAGCCGGTGATATTAGACTACGTATTCGTTGTATTTATCGCTTCGACTATTTTGCCTAATTTAATGAGATTGTTCTTTAACTTTGTTATATAAAAAATATCGACTCTGAACAAAATTGATTGAATTATGTAATTATTCATAGGCACTTAATATTATCGTGTATACTTTTTTGGGTACAATTTAGCTTTATTTAATATAATACTATTCAATTTCATGTGACGGTAATTTCTACATCTATATAAATAAATAATATTAAAGTGTCTGTTCGTAATGACAAAATATCAGCTTTTTACTAATTGCATATGAAAGTATATACGGTACATATATAAAGAAAATATGTTTTTGTCTGTCTGTTCCGGCTAATCTCTGAAACTGCTGGACCGATTTTGACGGGATTTTCGCTGGCAGATAGCTGATGTTATATGGAGTAGCTTAGGCTACCTTTATTTTAGAAAAAAAAAATGAAAGGGGAATCAAGGTGCAAGGCCACGCGCACGCCGCCCCCGTCGCCGTTGCCGCACCGGAAAGCAAATTAAATTAAATTTCACGCGGACCAAGTCCCGGATAACACCTAGCAAATAAAAATAACCCTTGCAATAATATAGATCTAAATCAAAATATTGAGTAACTGGATAAGTCTATACTGATATTATACAGAGGAAAGATTTGTATTTTTACATGTTTGTAAGGAATAAACTAAAAACTACTGTACCGATTTCAAAAATTGTTTCATCAATCGAATAATACATTATCTCTGGTTAATATAAGCTTTATGAAAATTATGGATCACTACTAAAACTTCAATAATGTAACCCATCAATCTACACAACATACTTGGCAATGAGATCGGGTTATACATTTTAATTTTTGCAGGGCAGGACAACGTCTGCCGAGACCGCTAGTATCTAATAATTTTAGGAATAAATATTAAAACACTGATATCTTTATTTAAGGAGGGATTTAATCCATTTGTTTTTCTTAAGTTTTCGAGACTTGTATACATAATAAAACTACGTTTTAACGGTTTTAAGCGCGGTAATTTATTAAGTTTTGGTTTGTCCGACGTTTCGGCCGCTTTTCAGTGGCCGTGGTCACGGACGACAAAGGTGGCATTTGTCCAACGAGTATTGTTAAAGTTTTACCGCCAACTTGTTCATTTTAATTATTTAGTTTTATTTTGTTTATGGTTATTATTAACTCTATGGGAGCCTAATCTAACTTATCACCGCTTCACAACATGTTGTGGCTTGGGTCCGATCATCAATACTATTAAGATCCAAACCCAGCAAAAACCAACTGCCAGACCTCAGCACACTGTGAGCTCTTTCTGCGTGCATCGGAACACAAACCAACTTGACTGATAATTTCTTTTATGTTTTCCTTCCACCCATTTTAATATTATAAAAAAAAAAAAAATTATTTATAAAAAAAAATTGTACTAGGCATGTTTGGTGAAGAGTTTCTTGCGCCGCTTCTTCTCATCAAGCCACAACATGTTGTGAAGCGGTGGTAAATTAGATTAGGCTCCCATAGAGTAAATAATAACCATAAACAAAATTAAAACTAAATAATTAAAATGAACAAATTGGCGGTAGACTAAATAAAACTTTAACAATACTCGTTGGACAAATGACACCTTTGTCGTCCGTGACCACGGCCACTGAAAAGCGGCCGAAACGTGGGACAAACCAAAACTTAATAAATTACCGCGCTTAAAACCGTTAAAACGTAGTTTTATTACATTTATTTTTTGTAACAAAGATTAATTGTTTACTAATTAATCATAACGGTAGCATTTCCATGCCAATGAACTACTATATATACACACAAGTATTGTAAACAAAGTTTAGATTTACGGAATAGAAACCGCTTACATTTATTTTTACATTTCAACATCACATAATTATGTTTGAAGGTGGAGGGTAACGTTCTAGTTTATATCGAATGGTAAATACAATGTACTCCAAAGTGACAATAGTGGAGCGTTCGCAACACGTCACAAAGTCACAATTACGGTCTGGGTGGGCGTAGCAGTGGGTTGATTGAACTCCATTGTGAATCTTCAGGTATTGAGTGCAGAATGCATTTACCTTAACCAGCTAGTGATGTCTAACTATACCTACCTACGTACGATAGACAGTAATAATATTTTTTACTCATGATTCTTGAAACATATCGATATAACCGTCTTAAATTATCGTTGTTTTTGTATTACATACTCGTCTGAAAGAATTTTACTAAAACTTTAAAAAGTAGTAGTGTTGTTGGAAATATTAACATTCACTTAATATGTGTTAACAAAATGTGGTATCGCAACAAGTTTTAAAAACAATAATGAAGATACATCGAATCATGAAGCGTAATCGATTTTAGAGGAAAGAAGCGCTCGAGCATGGTAAAAAATATATTTTCAATCATGAAATGAAATCCTAATCTTGCAAACGTCTATAGGCGGTTTATACCATCGGCTGACATTTCATCAGGTATACCTTGATTTTTCTTACTAGATAAATCTTATACTAATATATAGAGGTGAAGAGTTTAGAGTTAAAAAATATTTCAGTGTTAGATAGCCCATTTATCGAGAAAGGCTATAGGCTATATATCATCACGCTAAGACCAATAGGAGCGGAGCACCAATAAACAATGTTTCAAAATCGGGGGGTTTTGAAAACAAATTCCACGCTGACGACGTCGCGGGCACAGCTAGTTGTTGGATAAAATTGTAGTTAAATTGTGGCTTTAGATAATTAGTATGTATAAAATAACACTTTCTACTATAATATCTAACTTCAGATGTCTAACACGTTTAAACATAATTAAATAGTGTAATTCATTGCTAAAATCCTGTTTATAATTAATGAAAATGATCTCCTAAGGGAAAACAATATATAGGCCCTGTCAGTCTATGTATCCTTATTAATACACAACATATGGTAAATAGTTGCATAACAACGTAACTTACACCACTATTAATCGGTAACAATGAACTTCGGCGACTGAATGGCGTCTAAAAACTTACAAAGAGTATAAATTTACAAAAGCTTCGGTTCTTAAACGCGGTTCCAAAAAGAGTTTTAAACTTCCCCTCATAGTTTTCTAAAGACGAAAATGAGCTCCTTCGTAAGACTGAAACTGCATTAAATAGGGGCGGAAATATGTGCATTCTTAAGACTATTCTGTGCTTTAAAGTTTTTTAACCATAAATTAAATATTTTTGTCACAAACTTACGAGAGGATATCGAAGAGACGGCACACGCACACACGTGCTGCCCGAGTTAAATATAACCAATAGTTCAACGTACTAGGGGGCAAAATGCGTCCGGTTAACCTACAACTTCTACTAAAAAGAAATTCGGTATAAGAATAGACAGATAGATAACACTTTATTGGTCGCTAAATAAACAAATACAAAAACAAAATGCATAATTACAATACTTCTTGACAAAACAACAGGCGGCCTTATCGCTAAAACTGATTTCTTCCAGGCAACTTAGCTTAAAAAAAATTCTTAACTAATCTGGCTATTTAGGTGGAGCAGAAAAAAGATAGGACAGTACAATTTGAATAAACATACTAAAACTAATTTATAAATTTAATACATACATAGATCCAGACACATTTATAGAATACCAATACATACGTATATACTGTTACAATTTGGGCCACCTACATATTTGTAAACAAAGTACATTTATTACCCGTCGGTGTTTTGAGCTAATAACATTGCAGCGCTTTTATGACCGTCTTCTTTTATTTACTTTGAGTTTAAAAAATTTAATCAGAAAAACAGCCCATTGTGTATTGTAGTCTTTTATGGTAGTTATTAGCCAGGTGTGATTCTAAGAAATTCAGTCTGCGCCGCCGAGAGACATATTGTAAATGTGCAGTATAAAGCAGTGCCCCAACGGGGAGATTGGCAGTCAAGCGATAATCGTAAGCAAGGCAAGACGTGTGTACATTCGATAAGATATATAGTGACGGGCTTTGTGCGTGTTATTGAATCGTGCATTACGTTTGTACTATTTGTGTCCAGTAATACTTGTACCTGTGTCATACGTGTTTGTATAGTTCTAATAAATTCTATAATCATTCCAACGGCATTTTAATTCGAGTCCTCCAACTCGTAACAATGCGAAATAATCTCAACAAATATATTTCTTAACATTATATACGACAAGCATTGTCTATTAACAATAGATGAATAAGAGAATAAATATATAGAGAATATTTATTTATATTGATTCAGTTATTTCAACTTCAAATTCGAAGGAAGCCAGTGTTGAACTTCAAGTTTCCCAATTGAATATTTTGAAGTCAGTCTGCTCCTCATATGAGTAGTCGGATCAATGCAAATCAGTCTTAATATACATAACAAAGTAATCGAATCATGAAGCGTAATCGATTGTAGAGAAAACAACTAATCCCTTGAGCGTGGTTAAAAATATTTTTTCAATCGCAAAATGAAATCCTAATCTTGCAAACGTCTATAGGCAATTTTCAACACCGACTGAAATTTCATCAGGTATGCCTTGTTTTTTCTTACTAGATAAACTGTTGGATAAAATTTCAATTAAATTGTGGTGAAATAAGTCTGTAAATAGTTCGAGTTTGTACAATGAATTAATTAAATACAAAAATCTGTATGGCTATAAGCCATAGGTATAGGCTGATTCGGACAGGCACATTCCGATAGCTGTTTTAGTAATAGGTGATAAATAATTATTTCTTTACAGGCAGACGGCCCACTTGATGGAAAGCGGTTACTATCGCCTATGGACATTTGTAACACCGAAGGTTTACAAATGCGCTGCTGAGACTGAAATTGTATATCATATTAGAAAATATCTTATCTAACTATCCGTGCAGGAACGGAGAAAAAATACAATTTCCTGCGGCCGGGCGGCCTGTCGTAAGAGGCGACAAAACAACCCACAGCCATGTGGTAGGGCATTTGCCCGACTGGATGGCTACCACCCCTGGTCTAAAGTATATCGCCATAACAACCCTGTATTGTGTTCCGACATTAGTGACCAGGTTCCAGCAGCAGCGTATTTGGTGTAGCAAATGTCTATAGGCGATGGTAATCTCTTTCCATCAAGTGGGCCGTCTGCCTGTCTGCTGAACTCATGCAATAAAAAAAAAAAAATAATTATAATCCCGCAGGGGGGCTTTGTGGCGAAGTCTTAGGTGAGTGGCGACACCTCGTACCTGACTCCGGGGGCCAAGACAAGGCCCCCGCCTCCGTGCTTGCCTTAGCCAGCCGGCACGGAGTGGAGATCGCTAGAGCTAAGACTCAAGCTCCAGGGGTGGAAGTGATAAATGGCCTAATGTCGGAAGTAGCTTCGGTGAACCTGCAGCCCACCTCTCTACACCCCTTAGCCACTCATACCCATGTTGCCCCTGCCTTTTATGGCATTTTTTGGGGCCCATGCAGGGAGTGGCGAGTCACCGTCTGCCCATTTTTCCATGTTCCACGAACATTGCGACGGGCAGACGCTATAGTCTCCATATTCCCAGACCGCTAGTACCACTAACAGTTCACCCCAATAGCCCGGTACTTTTGTCCTCATTTCCCCAATAGTCCTACACTGGCCGGGGCTTGTCCTTGGGTGCATTAGTAAGTATACAGTGTAGACAGGGATAATCGCCGGTCAGTGTCACGCCACATTTACATTAAATTTGTCAAAGGGCCTCTACGTGTTGGCCTTTCCATGGCCCCGCGCAAGCCCTCCAAATGTCCGGGCTATTTTTATGGACCGTGGTCGTCAAAGACATACATGATAATAATAATAATATATAATCTTATACATAAAATTCTCGTGTCACAATGTTAGTTACCATACTCCTCCGAAACGGCTTGACCGATTCTCATGAAATTTTGTGTGCATATTGGGTAGGTCTGAGAATCGGACAACATCTATTTTTCATCCCCCTAAATGTTAAGGGTAGTCCACCCCTAATTTAAAAAAAAATGATACAGCATTATAAAATACATATAACCCTAAATTTTCAACCCTGTACGATCAACCCCTATTTTTTCGGGCAGGACGTTGGCTGCCGGGACATCTAGTTATTATATTAGGTTGGAGAAAAAGTTTCTTCGCATTTTATATAAAAATTCAAGGTTTTTTTATAAAGTTTATTTACATTTAACTAAAGTATGTAGGTGCCATTTTGTTGGATAACTTTTTGCAATCTTGTAGGTAGGGACGTGATCCCATTGCTATAAATATTTTGGGGCTTCTGATCAAAAAACTGCGACAAGTGGTTTTGGCAGTCCTCTCGTGATGTTAACCTGACACTGCCTAAAGAATTCTGCAGAGACCGAAACAGGTGAAAATCTGAAGATGCAAGGTCAGGACTATACGGCGGATGCATTAACACCTCCCAGCCAAACTCTCGTAATTTTTGCTGAGTGGCTAAAGATGTGTGAGGTCTAGCGTTATCATGGTGAAAAACCACACCCCTTCTGTTGATTAATTCCGGCCGCTTTCTCTCAACTTTTTGCTTTAATCTCATCAGCTGTTCGCAGTACAGATCATAATCGATGGTCCTGCCTGGCGGTAACAGCTCATAATTAATATGCCCTTCCAATCCAACCATACATACAGCATCACCTTGTTGCGAGTTAACCCGGGTTTCCCCACAGTCTGTGAAGTCTGACCGGCCTTTGATCACGATCTTTTTCGCACGTCCTTGTCGTACGTGATCCACTTTTCATCACCAGTTATCAGCTTCTTCAAAAATGGTTCGGTTTTATTACGTCGTAATAAAGAATCACAAATGAGTACACGCTTCATTAGGTTTCTTTCAGTGAGTGAAATATCGAGCTTTTTTGTGGAAGGAATGCATCTACATATATGTATGAACACATAACCTTTGTTAACGGTGATAATCATAATATCTATCTTTTAACCCTTAAAACCGAAAGATTTCCACTCGATAAATATGCAAGATTCACACAAGCGAGTCCGGTTGGACAGCTCGAATGGAAATAAATTAAAACATACCATAGTAGATCACTAAAATAAAACTTACTATTACGTCATATTTTTTTAGGTTTTCGCGACTAGTATATATAACAAAATTACGTTTTAACGGCTTTAAGGGCGTTAATTTATTTGATTTTTATTATTCCGTCGTTTCAAAAAATCAGTAACGAGAATCATCTGGCTGGAGAGCTTTACCATATCAAGCGAGTCCTATAACGCAATCAGCAGAAGACTCCATCCACATCAGAGTGCCAACGGCCCCAAGCGACCTTCAGTTGAGCAGTGCCGTTACCTACATTAAGGGGGTCACAGGCAGAATTGGTCATAGTCTCAGGCGTGCTACGCAATCAAAACATATTTCAAGCCCCATAAAAAAATTGCCAGTTTTTAAGACCTTTGAAATGCAATGGCTTACTCCAGGATGCAGTTGTGTATAAGCTCGATTATGAGTGTAGATTGTCATACACTGGACAAACAAAGAGGAGCATAGAAACACGGCTGAACGGACACATTGCTGACATGAGACACACTTCTTGTTCGGCCAATCGCAGTCCACTACTGGACGTGGGCCTTCCCAAGTACGCGCCACATATCCCGGTCTCCCATCTTCCTCATCCAGCCCCTGCTGGCGATCTTGCGCAGGACGTCAGTCCACCAGGTTGACGGGCGTGTTAAGCTACGTTTGCCGAGACGAGGTCTCTACTCCAGGACTCGTTTGCTTCATCGGCCGTCGGTCCTGCGACAGACGTGACCGGCCCACTGCCACTTCAACTTGCTAATGTTGCGAGCTATGTCGTTTACCTTCGTTCTCTTACGGATGTCCTCATTTCTGATTTAATCCATAAGGTAAACACCTAAGATAGCTCGCTCCATAGCCCGTTGAGCGATTTTGAATTTGTGGACCAGACCCATTGTCAGCGACTGCTCGAAGACATACGTCATCAAGCATTACGGAATGGTCGACGAGAAGACCTGTCAAAGTCGACACTTGACATCTATGTCTTCCGTAATCACGGTTACTGAAAAGTGGCCTAAACGTCGGAATAATTAAAACCAAATAAATTACCGCGCTAAAAGCCGTAAAACGTCGTTTTAGAAATAAATCTATAACATTATATTATTACGTCGATGAATACGTTAAATAGTGTTTCTATTTGCAACTAGTATTTCACAATAGTTTTTAAGATGAGCAACCTTTTCCCTTCTTTACAATAAGAGTTCACTTACGCAAACAATTTTGAATAAATAACTGTTTCTGTAACACGGTTGAAACAAGTAAAGCGAGAAAAAATACATCATACTGGTTGTTGCACAATGACTGTCCGGAGGCTGCTGGTCTCAATGTTGATCTATTTCTACAGACTTGTTGGGAAAACTGTAAAATGTAATATTGCAAATAAGTTACGGAACAATGGACACTTGGTTTAACTTTATATTATTGATCTATTTTTGTGTAATAGCTGTAACGCCATTAGTATTGATTTTGCGGAAAATCGATATCGATAGCAACGTCGCCTTCTCGTATACACAAGTGACACTTTCAATCTAGCAACTATTTAATGTCACATATTATAGCACAAAGAAAATTAACTAGAGGAGCAATAAAAGTATCTATTATGTTATAAAGTTCTTGGAACCAAGATTAAAAGTGCAAAAATTGTAAGAAAAATATTTTATCTTTCTACATAATCTCCCTCCAATGCAAAGCATTTAGAATAACGCGTTAAACTTCCTTATTTCTTTAATTGATTTTCTTGAGTCTCGAAAAACGGTAGCCACGAATTTCCTCTTTTAATTTTGGGAATAAGTCAAAATTACTCGGGGCTAAGTCCGGAGAATATGGTGCGTGGTCAAGGAGATTCAAGCCAGCACAGGGGATTGCGTTGAGTGCCACTTTCGATCTATGAGCGGGAGCGTTATCGTGAAGAAATAACACGCCCAATGACAGTTTTTGACAACGTTTTTCTTTATTATCTTCAGGCATATTCGGCATTAAATTTGCATAGTAGGGTCCAGTAATCATCTGGCTTTTTGGTATGTAATCAATAAAAAGGATTCGCTATCCCAAAACACGGAGGCCATAACTTTGCCCGCGGTAAGAGCAACTCATAATTTCTTATTTGATGGAGAGGATGGTTGTTTCCAAGACATGCTTTGTCTCTTAGTTTCAGAATCGAAATGGTGGACCCACATTTCATCCATGGTGACAAGGCGACGCCAAAAATTATCCAAATCACGCTACGCTGGAACATTTCGAGATTGCGCTTAGATTTCGAAACGTCGCTTTTTGATTTCGTCGGTTATCATTCGTGGCACCCATCTTGCCAACACTTTTTTGAACCCCAGTGAATCAATGGAAATGGATTGAACGCTACCAAGAGATATCTTTAGGATCTCAGCATGTTTTATATTTATTCTTCTGTCTTCCAAAATAAGATTCTTAACCGTTTTGACATTTTCTTCCGTAACGGACGTTGACGGCCGCCCAGAACGAGGTTTATCTTTACAGTTTCATCTATCTCTTTAAATTCAGCCACCTCGTACGGAACCGTAGAATATGGTACAGCTTCATCCCCTAAAATCTGCTGCAATGTCCGGCATTTCTCCCATTAGTCCTCGTGACCCCTAAATTTCTTCCGTTTCTGCGTCAACCATTATTAATTTTAAACGAAATCAGTCTTTAACAGGTCGATAACAAGTTTATTGTAATATACTCAATAAGCTGTGAGCAGACGTTTCAATTTGTGGACTCAATTACAACAACAATTCTTCGGGAATCCAATTTCGTTAATTAAAAAAACGTTCGTGCACAGAGGCTGTTAACAAAATATGGCCAGTTCACAAAATTAAATGAAATGTGATATTTGTACCTCATACTATAAAGGCTTTCTTTTTCAATGGATGCAATTAATGTTGTGGAATGCAAAAGATCACTTGAAAATCTTGAAATACCGCATGTTTGAAGTAGCACGCCAGGTTTTAAATGACAATGCTACTCAAGTGAAAGTTAACTGTGACCTGTTCGTAATGTCAAAGGACAGAAAATCTCACACAGAGCGTTGTTGAAACTACCTGTGAATACACAATTGTGTATTTAAAATATTTATCTTTTAAATACACAATTGTGTGCTCTGTTAACTTTTTGTTTTAATTTTAACAAGCGATGTAAATTCTAAAGCATAAAAGGTCTTTGCAAATTAGGGTTATTTTAGGGTACCAAACCATTTTGCCAAAAAAAAGAATCCTTAAAAATTATTTTATCCGTCTATGTAGATTATGTATTTTAATTGTAAATTTTTGTTAATAATCATTGGTTCTATATGGATGAAATCTGACAGAAAGATTAAAGAATTTTATATGCCTCTACACAATTCTGTAGCCGTAGGAAGTGCAAGCGTGAAAAAAATAACAAACAAGTGGAATTCACTCGCGTATCTGATGGTTAAACTTTTCGGTCATTAAATAACAATTGAGAAATCATAAAGATATTAGTTTATATATAGTAGTATATAGTTCTCATGAGTTTATATTAAAATTTATAATAGATAGGCGAGATATCAAATTCGGAAGTCGTACAAAGTGTGCTTCTCCACCTCTCTAACTTTTGAATGTTGGGGTCGAAAGTTGGCATAAATAACATGTGTTAAGTAGTTATATAAAATAAGGAGTATTTTGGATTAAAAATATAAAAACAATGGACGTTCGTCACCTTTACAGAATCCTTTACTTTGAAAACTGTGCTTAGACTAAAACAGACTGGGGACAATTATGGTTGTCATTTATAAAAAATCTTACACTACAGTTGTTGTAATTTATCGACTCTGCAAGAATGAAACCAAAGCTTTAGTGAAAGAGAAGCGTGAAAGAATAAAATTGAAAGAAGAAGAGAAGCTGACGGAGAACTTCGAGGCGAATACCAAACTCTTTTGGAGAGAGGTTAAGAAGTCTCGGGGTTGTTCGTCAGCTTCCAGAATGGAAAGAATAAAATCTAAAGCAGGGGACATTCTTGCTAACCCACAAGAGGTTTTAGCGCGATGGAGTGAATATTTTAGAGAAATGTATGATAATATCTCGGATGCTGGCACCACGACTGAGTCTGTGACCGACTTCGAGGAGTCAGCATCCGAGATCACTTTGGAAGAGATCGAATGGTCGATAAGAAGTCTGAAAAATGGAAAGGCAGCAGGAATCGATAGTGTGTCTGCTGAGATGATCAAATATGGTGGAACCTGCGTCCGGGATGCTTTCCTGTCCTTATGCAACTTGTGCTGGAGGACGGGAAAGGTTCCCAAGGACTGGAGGCGCGCTGTCATCGTGCCCTTGTATAAAGGCAAGGGGTCACGTATGGAGTGCGCCAGCTACAGGGCCATCAGTTTGATCAGCACAGCATCTAAAGTATATGCGAAGATTATTGAAAGGAGAATGAGAGTGGTATCCGATGGATTACTGTGGGATGCACAAGGGGGCTTCAGAAATGGAAGGGGATGTATGGATCAAGTTTTCTCGCTCCGCAATATCGTGGAGAAGCAGCTGGCATTGGGCCGGAAGGTTTTCTGCGGTTTTGTGGATCTAGAGAAAGCATTTGACAGGGTTGTGCGGAAGGACCTCTGGGACATATTGCCCGGATATGGGATCAATGGCCAATTGCTGCGTGCTGTGCAGTCCACTTACGAGGACTGTATGGCATGCGTGCGGGTGGACGGCAGCCTGTCGCCCTGGTTTGACGTCAATATTGGCGTCCGGCAGGGCTGCGTGCTGTCGGCTTTGCTGTTCATCCTATATCTGGACAACTGTCTCCAGAGATTAAGATTGATGGATGTTGGGGTGCGGATGGGTGATCTAGTTGTTAGCACTTTGCTTTATGCGGATGATGCCGTGCTTTTAGCCGAATCGCCATCAGAACTGCAAACACTAGTCACAATGATGAAAGATGACTGTCAGGCGAGAGGCTTACACTTGAATGCGAAGAAAACAAAGGTTATGGTGTTTGAAAGAGAAGAAACCAGAACGAATGCAAGGATAATGGTCGATGATGTTATGCTGGAACAAGTGAATGAGTTTGTATATCTTGGATGTGCTTTTAGCAGGGATGGAAGGTACACCGCTGACATAGAAAGAAGAGTAAATTTGGGGAATAGTGTGAATGGAGCGTTAGGTAAACTTCTAGGTGCTAAGAACCTCAGCCAGAAAGCCCAGCTTGTTATACACAACGCGGTGCTGGTACCTACGCTCACGTATGGAAGCGAGAGTTGGGTATGGAACAGAGAGCATGAAAGTAGAGTAAACGCAGTCGAGATGCGAGCACTGCGCAAAATCTGCGGAGTGACGCTCGCGGACCGCGTTCGTAATACCGAAGTAAGAAAGAGAGTTGGTCTGAAAGAGAGTGTCGGGGTGAAGGTAAGGAAAGGAATGCTCCGGTGGTTCGGGCATGTGGAAAGAATGTTTGATGAAAGAATGATTAAACAGATATACAATGCAAAAGTGGATGGATGCAGAAGTCGCGGAAGGCCACGACACACCTTCCATGATCAAATTGATCGTGTATTAGCAGAAGGTGATGTCAGGAGCCTTAAGAACAGACGAGCGTGCATGACAAGAGCTATGAATGTCAAAGAAGCAAGTGAGGTGTGTAAAAATAAGCCTGTATGGCGCTCTGTTGTTCGTGCCTACCCCGCAAGGGACCTGGCGTGAAGTTATGTATGTATGTATGTACAGTTGTTAGGGTGAAATGTTATTTCATTATTGTCTACAGGTTTTGAAAGGGATTTTGTCAATTTTTTTGTTGTAGTCTTATATCCACATAATACGATTTTTTGGTGCTCCTAGCAACTAAACAGAGACAAAGAGGTTCACATGGCCTTGTTGGCGTGTGCCATGCTGTCAGAAGGCTGACGAACGCGGAAATGGCTAACGAACTACCGCCTACGAATTTCAAGATTTAAAAACTTATTCACAATCACATGGATATCTTATTATTTTTTACGGCGAAACATTTCATATCTACTATTATTTCTTTGCAACTTTTATTATGCTATTTTTTTTTCAATAAAATTATTTTACAACGCAAAGTGGTTTCAAGGTAATAAGCAACAGTTTGTAGTGTCATTTTAATATTTATTAGAAAGTACAGTCACAGTACAGTATTAAAATATACAATTACATTTTAAAACTTGACGATTTTTATTTAGGTCTACATTACACAATGTATTTCCAACATACTTCTAGGATAGTATATATTGTATACTATAGCTATTATAATAATAGGTTGGGGAAAAAGTCTTTTCGCATATAGTATGTATAAACTTGTAATAAGATCTCTTTGGCTATACCATTTGTATCTGGCTGGTTTTGGTATCATTAAAAAGTTTTAATTTTAAAGAAGACAATTCCAAATTCAAATAAGGAAAATGTGTGATTTGTATTTGTTTTTCTTATTATTAAAATGAGTGAATCTAATGAAGAAATGCGATACATTTTAAAATTTTGCTACAAAAAAGGTAAAAATGCAACACAAGCCGCGAAAAAAATTTGTGATGTTTATGGACCTAATGCAGTATCTGTGAGAGTAGCGCAGCAAATTTGGTTTAAGCCTTTTCAATCCGGAAATTTTGATATCAAAGATGCACGTCGCTCTGGTCGCCCTGTTACGGACAAAATAGATGCCATTTTTGAAAAAGTGGAGCAAGACCGACATATTAGTAGTTACGATGTGACTGGAGAACTGGGAATTGACCACAAAACGGTTTTAACGCATTTGAAAAAAGCTGGGTACACAAAAAAGCTCGATATTTGGGTGACTCTTGATTACGACGTAATGAAACTGAACCATTTTTGAAGAAGCTGATAACTGGTGATGAAAAGTAGATCACGTACGACAAGAACGTGCGAAAAAGATTGTGGTCAAAGGCCGGTCAGGCTTCACAGACTGTAGCGAAACGCGGGTTAACTCGAACAAGGTGATGCTGTGTGTATGGTGAGATTGGAAGGGCATTATTCATTATGAGCTGTTACCGCCATGCAGGACCATCGATTCTGAACTGTACTGTGTAATTAATCAACAGAAGGGGTGTGGTTTTTCACCATGATAACGCTAGACCTCACACATCTTTAGCCACTCAGCAAAAATTACGACAGTTTGGTTGGGAGGTGTTAATGCATCTGACCTTGCACCTTCAGATTTTAATCTGTTTCGGTCTCTGCAGAATTCCGTAGGCAGTGTCAGGTGAACATCACGAGAGGACTGCCAAAACCACTTGTCGCAGTTTTTAGATCAGAAGCCCCAAAATTTTTATGTCAATGGGATCACGTCCCTACCTACAAGATGGCAAAAAGTTATCCAACAAAATGGCACCTACATACTTTAGTCAAATGTAAATAAACTTTATAAAAAAAACCTTTTGAATTTTTATATAAAATGCGAAAAATCTTTTTCCCCAACCTAATATATCGCTGAATTATATATACTAGGATATGCCGGCGATTTTGACCACGCTTGACTTGAAATTCCCTCGAGATTCCCGGATTAAAAAATATCACACATTTACCTAAAATATTTTGTCGATCAGTGAAAAATCACGTTGGAATTTAGTTTTTTTTCAAACTGGTTATTTCAATCATTCCCAGAAAAAAAAACCGCGGGTCTCCCAGGATAAAAAGTAGCGGAGATTTTAAGGCAAAAAAATTTGCTGTCGATCACCTAAAACTGCATTGAAATCGGCCCAGTACTTTTACATAAATCACGATCACACAGACAAATCTAATAAATTGCATTATGTTCTCCATCTTTTATATAGTCTATTTCACTTTAATGTACAGACACGGCCGGCATGTTTAAAAATTTATAATATTATAGATTTAAGTTATAGTTGTTTAATTGCTAAGCCTTTTTCATCTTATGTCAATGACGCGGGTTCGAATCTTCGTAAATGGCATGCACTTGTTACAGTTTTTCTGTCCTAAGTTTAGATTAGTTTTAGAATTACCGGTGCTCTGTGCGAGATTTCTACCGAGACTTTTGTCTATTTCAAAGTAAAAAAATATGAAAAAGAAACAAACAACAGGCAGCTACGCGCAAACTGAAATGGAGAGGCCCAAGTCTCAGAAATGGTCTGACTGATAACTGACATTGATTTCATAAAGACGGATTTAATAAAATCAGCATTTTGTTTGCAAATATATATATATATATATATATATATATATATATATATATATACATATTATCTTACGTGATAAAATTCCTATGGTAACATTCGACCTCTTCTCATGTGATCGTAGTTATAAAATTAAGATTCTAAGGTCAGTTAGATATTATAATTTAAAAACGTAATTTGCATTATTATTATGTTAATTTTGCATTAACAGACGTCATAACCTCAAATTTGGCGGTCGCGACAACTAATAACATATGCTTGTTTGAGTTTAGACTCAAACTAGCATATGTTATTGTGTCGTGGAACTAAAGAATATTACTTGTTTTAGTATCATAATGAAAGGTAGAGGTAGAAGGACGTCAAGTCACACCATTCGCTGCAAAACTTTATTGCGTCTAGATCAGTCGTAGAATCCCGCGCAATACCTGATTCTGTATGAAAAACTTTCTGTTGGGCATCCATCAATTGCTACTTAGGGACGCCGAAAACGTTCAAGCGCAAATTACACCTGGCTCTAAAGTTCTGATCATTTCTGAGGATTTAAGGAACTAGTAGACAAGTCCAAAACGATTCGATGCAAGTTAGAAGTTAGGCTTACTCTGCGAGTCATTCCAAGACGAATATCTTGGACAACACCTAAACCCATTCTCAGTGGTAAACGACGGCAATGTTAACACTAGCCGCACAGTGGTCTACATTGTGTTTTACGTGCGCTCTCATTCATGCAAACACTAAGAACATATATGTATGTGTACGACTAGTCAACGGACAGGATTCACCGAACAAGTGCGCGATAGATTGAATAGTTTCATAGGAGAACGATCTAATGCGGCGAGTCGTTTGGACTATAAGTACACGACATTCTTAAAACTTGCACTGAAACCGCAAATATTGTTGAAATGTGTTAAATGGCCAACCTTTAAAATGGTAGTTAAGGAAAACGACTATGAAAACTAAAAGTACAAATATAATATTTTTTTTAAAGTTTCAAGACACGTTCTCATATCTATAATATTATAAAATCCTAAACATGCCCTGTCTGTACATTCAAGCTATTTAATAAAAACAGCAACTGGAATAGACTACTCGTTTTAGATTTCTTGTCTTTTTGTCGGTTTGTCTGGTTTGCTCGGGATTCACGTAAAAACTATTGAGCCGATTTCGGTTTTCTCTGTTAGACAGAAAATTTTTAGGCTTAAGATCTACGCTAATTTTAATCCCGAAATCCCGTGGGATTTTTTCTGCAACTGATTTAAAACGGCCAGATTGATGTTTTTTCCAATTCCAATGCAATTTTTTCACGGATCGATAGGAAATTTAATGTAATAAAATGTGTGATATTTTGTTCGCAATAATCCCGCGAAAATTTTCCCGGTTTGTAGATGTTCGGGTTCATAAAAATTAGCTTATTCAAACACAGTTTTCTAAAACGATAGCTTACATTTTTAAATGTACTTTGTGACCCGGGAATCCCGCAGGAATTACAAGTCAAGCGCATATCTTAGTTATATGATATACCTTTTCGAAAGATCAATGCCCAAGCATAACGTTTTTCAAAAAAAATGCTGAATTTTTATATATATTGCCTAGTCTTAATTAAGTATTTAGGTTGGCACAATATGTCTATTCGGGCATATGCCAGCGGTCACACTGTCTTCCTTGTCATCTTTGTAGGAAATATTGGCTACATTAGCAAGAGACTACGTAATGCAGTAAATACTAAATATAATTATCGACTGGAATATTTAGAATAATATGAACACAATATATCAATAATATTAGTTGTGAAATTAGTGAATTTCTGACCGGCGTTCTAAATTATTTCTCTATTAATTAAATTGAACAATTTGGTTAACCGAGGACTTTGTGGTTATTTGAAAGTTTGAAAACAATTTGCAGGATTAATTTAATTTTATTGATCACCATAAGTTAGGGTTATGTGTATTTAACATGTGTATGTATAAGTTGAAGAGTACAAAAAGTGATCAGAGAAAACTAAAGTTACATTCTATAAGTCAAGAAGACAAGGATTCTGTACAGATTAGGGTTATATACATAAAAACAGTTAGCATCCGAAATATGAAAATTTTTGTGGAATATACGAAACTATAATATGAATAGCTGTAACAATGGAAACCATAGTTAATAGTTTCCTTTTATCCATACTAATTAAACAGCAAAGTGACTTTATCTGGATGTGTATTTATGTTCCCTTATTACGGTCTGCCAGATGGCAGGGTATTTGCCCGACTGGATGGCTACTATCCCTGGCCTGGAGTATGCCGCCATAACAACTTTGAATTGTGTTCCGATATCAATGGCCAGGTACCAGTTTCACCTTCGATGCCACCAGCACATGTCACATGTTGTCAAATTGGACAAGTACAATCACAATCTGCATGTAAAAAACATCTAGTTAAAATTTTGTTGCGGTTCGTTTTGCCACTTGTCCGTTGTCATTCGTTTTTCCACTTGTTCGTTGAAGTTTCACTTCTACTATGTGTCCCAGCACACATTTCGATTTTTTTAAAAGGTCTCAAATTCCAAAAACTACTAAATTTGCTAGATAGAAAGTGTTCGAAATTGATGTGACTTAACGCTACTACTTTCAAGAGCGACTTTGAATACAATAGCACACCTTTTAATTTCGAAAATGAAAAATAAGACCAACCGATGCGAATCTGATTATTACGCAAATAAGCCAAGTGCTACGTCCTTGAGTCAAAACAAGAATTAATCTCAGGCGGTAAAAGAAAATTCTTACTAAATACTTATAGCAATTTACATCTATTCATTTAAAATGTTTGTATACCACACACGAAGTTATTAGTTTTTAAAAGCATCACTTACTGTGAAACCATATTGGAATAAAAAAGCTCTTTGTTTCTGTTAAAAATAAACATGTGGAATCGATTTCAGTTTTCCATAAATAAGTTACTTTACGAAACTGGAGCGAGTTAATACACTGTGATATAACCAACCAAAGTTTACAGAAAAGGAAATTAGCATTATCGATTTGATAATCTCTTATCGCTACACGCGTAGCATTTTATAGGTACTATGAAGTAACGTATATTTTGCGTTCTAAGCATTGCAAGACTTACTGTATGAAACTTATTACTGCAAATGTTTTATTATAATAAATACTGTAATATTTTTTATTATAATAAATATTATGCCATCCATACATAAATGGAAAAGCGACTGTAATTTGACGCTTGTTTTTTCGCCGCTTCGGGAAAAAAATGATTATCGTGATAATAAATATTTACACCATCCTGGTTTAAAGAAAGAGTCTGAAATTAAGGGTAGTGTGTAATCAGCTTTAGACGGTTTTTGTAACCTAATGTGCATATTGTTACAATTATGTATTGACGGTCAAGGAAAAGATCAAGAAAATCTGAACATCGGAAATCCCGATGTGTAAATACCATCTATATATTAGCCAATTTTAGGGCTATATATGGTCTATAGGCCCGACCCGAAGAATAGTGGTAGGGAATTTTATTACTTTAATTAAAATGACCTAAAGAGAAGAGTAGGTATTGTTACTTATTTGTAAGTGTAACTATGTCAACGTGTCTCAGTCGTCATCATTTACACAGAAGCGTTAGGCGAGTGGTTCCCTGGCACTATCCACACATGTTTACGTGCCCACACCAGTTCACACCACCGGCGCCGGTACACTGAACTCTAATAAAATGTTGGCAATTCGTGGAAACGGTACATGTACACTCGGTCTCATGAGCACGTCTGAGATACGCGTATAAAACCTATTATCATTTAGCAAACCAGTTTTTACTGTCATCAAGAACTTGTGACTTTGGTAAGGAAGAATTTGATCAAGTTTTAAAATAAATAAACTAAAGACTATTCCTATTCACAAATATGAAACGTATTATATGTTTTAGTTGCTTATCACACGAAATCATTCGTGAAGACTTAAATGAATACGTTTAAATCGATTCACAATTTCAATTTTTTAGTTATCAGCTGGTTTTCTAGTCTAGTTTCTAATCTGGTATTTGTTTGAATTCCTTCTGTACAACACGGAGTCGAAAATCTCCGTGTTGTACAGGAACTGATTGTGCCAAAACCTCACTTCCAGTACCGCGCCGCTCGCCTTCGACGGGATATTCACCCTCATTTCCTTGAGCACTCTCAAACTATACAACAGTTCTCTAGTGTAGGAACTTTCCGAAAAAATTTAGCGTTTGCGTTACATCTTGAAGTCATTTAAGAAAGGCGTTTTAATTCCCGCTAGGTTAGCAACGTCCCCGTTGTTACGAACATCCATAGTCGAAGGTGGCTACTTAACATCAGCGATTCATTTACTTCTGTCCGATTTTGGCAATAAATGTGAATGTAATCATGATTGATGTTTTGTCACAATATATTTGACTCAAAACCCCATAACAAAATATTGAATCTAATAACAAACAATGTATGATTCATACTATAAATAAATAAAATAATTAAATTCATAAATTTTTACATAATTATTTTTTCATTTTAAAATATGTCAAACTGATAAAATCGATAAAATCTATGTCCTTTTGCAAAAATAAAAATAATATATTATTGTTCATCTACGGAAGTCGCCTCAGCGGCGTAGGCCTCCCCCAATTTTCTCCATTCATCCCTATTTCTTGCTAGTCTTGTCCAATGTGGGCCGCATCTTTCCTTAAATATGTCTTCCCATCTTTTATTTGGTCTCCCTCTTTTCCTCTTAGCGTCTCTAGGTATCCATTCTGACACTTTCCTTGTCCACTTTTCCGTGTTCATTCTGTGAACGTGTCCTGCCCATTTCCATTTAAGATTTCTTACCTTTTTTACTACGTCACATACTTTTGTTGTCCTTATACTTTTATTTTGAATTTTATCCACAAGTTTCACGCCTAGCATGCTTCGCTCCATTTTCCTCTAATGGACAGCTAGTTTGTGTTCATCTTGCTTACGAAGAGTCCATGTTTTGCACCCGTATGTTAAACACGGGAGAATTGCTACATCATATAATTTTTGCTTAATCCCTATATCTACCTCCTTATTTTTCATTATTTCCTTATAATTCCAATATTTTCTCCATGTAGTTGCTATCCTTCTATTTGTTTCTTTTTCAGTGTTATCTTGAAAAGAAATGGATTGACCCAGGTATATGTATTCCTCGACGTTTTCTATTTTTTCGTTATCCACTTCAATGTTCTCTTTTTTACCATTTGTTAATATTTTTGTTTTTGTTGCATTTAAAACAGACCAACTTTTTTGCTTTCACTTGTTACATCCATTATCATTTCTTGTAGCTATGTTCTATTTTCCGCTAGTAATACAATATCGTCCGCAAATCTTAAGTGATTTAAATATTCACCGTCTACCTTAAAACCTTTATTGTCCCAGGTTATCTCTTGAAATATCTTTCCTAATACTGACGAGAATATTTTTGGTGACAGAGGATCTCCCTGTCTTACTCCCTTCTTCATTGCAAATTCTTCACCTTCCGTATCTAACTTTATTGTGGCGCAGCTTTTAGAGTATATACTATAGAGCAGTTCTACATATTTTAAGCCTATTCCTTGCTGTAGAAGGGCCTCCCAAATAGCTTTGTGTTATATGGAGTCAAAAGCTTTCCTAAAATCTATAAAACACATGTATAGTGTTTTTCCATATTCTCTTGTCTTCTCTATTATTTGCGTCAATACGTGGATATGGTCGATGGTTGAAAAACCTTCACGGAATCCAGCTTGTTCACGTGGTTGGCTTTCGTCAAGAATTTTAGTCAGTCTATTTAAAATGTTTTTTTTTTATTTATACTAAGCAGGAAGGAAATCTCTCAGATCCCTTGTAGTAATTCATTTATAAATGCATAGTTGCATTGTATTATGTTTTAACTTAGTTCTCATAAAATTTACTATATTTTATACAGAAATAACTGAGTAAAAGCAGTATTTTGAAAGCGAAGAGTACAGTCGACAGGAGGCTACCCCGAGGGGAATAGAGATATATTTTCCTTGTACAGCTCTGCTGTGCAATGGGACAAGTTACAAGTTAAAGCCACATCTATTTGTCACTAAAATGTACGTTTTACGAATGTGCTTTGAACAAGTTTACATTTTTGCCAAGTTTTAAAAGGCAAGCGCACAGTAAACCGAGGGCGACAAGCTATGCAGGAACTGTACTAGATCAGCATTTATATTTTATTACCAACATGATATCAGAGACCACTCCGAGAAGGTCACCTTTCATTTATTTTTAAAATAATGTTTACTCTTTTTCTACATACGATTCCAACGCTAGGGTTAGCACGTTCAATATTATGTAAAAATACATACATACATACACAACTTCACGCCAGGTCCCTTGCGGGATAGGCACGAACAACAGAGCGCCATACAGGCTTATTCTTACACACCTCACTTGCTTTTTTGACATTCATAGCTCTTGTCATGCACGCTCGTCTGTTCTTAAGGCTCCTGACATCACCTTCTGCTAATACACGATCAATTTGATCATGGAAGGTGTTTCGTGGCCTTCCGCGACTTCTACATCCATCCACTTTTGCATTGTATATCTGTTCAGTCATTCTTTCCACATGTCCAAACCACCGGAGCATTCCTTTCCTTACCTTCACACCGACACTCTCTTTCAGACCACAACTCTTTCTTACTTCGATATTACGAACGCGGTCCGCGAGCGTCACTCTGCACATTTTGCGCAGTGCTCGCATCTCGACTGCGTTTACTCTAATTTCATGCTCTCTGTTCCATACCCAACTCTCGCTTCCATACGTGAGCGTAGGTACCAGCACCGCGTTGTGTATGGCAAGCTGGGCTTTCTGGCTGAGGTTCTTAGCGCCTAGAAGTTTACCTAACGCTCCATTCACACTATTCCCCAAATTTACTCTTCTTTCTATGTCAGCGGTGTACCTTCCATCCCTGCTAAAAGCACATCCAAGATATACAAACTCATTCACTTGTTCCAGCATAACATCATCGACCATTATCCTTGCATTCGTTCTGGTTTCTGCTCATTCATTCATTATGTAAAAATGTTCACAAAATAATACTATACTTATCTTATTTACTCAATGCTGAATAGACCGGAGCTTGAATAATCAAGCAATTCAATACAATAAAAATGAATAATGTGGTGTTGTTCCACGAGAACGAGAAATCCAACTTTTTCTTCTCTCTTTTCTTTTAACTTTCCCAATTATTTGGGGTCAGCAAAATGTCTTTTCCTTCCACACTCCTGTATTCTAACAAACGTCCTGTTTCAAATCCAACTCTATCCTATACCAACTATATTTCGACTGTTACTTATAATTCGTAATTTTTGAAAACGAGTTTAAGTAGTTATCTATGTAAGTTAATGTCCTGTTATTTCGTATATGAAATGCAATATTGGTTAAAATATTTGCTGTGTGTGTCACTAATTGTAGACTAATTTAATATCGTAATATTTCGTGCATAAAGTGAATCGAAAGCAAAGCCCTTACGCCTATCAAAATTGTATGGGTCATATGAGATCATTATGAGTTAATAATTATAAAATAGAATTCCCAGTTTAACCATTATTGACTGTTTTCATAATATGAATAGACATAATTTTTATTTTCCTTGTATTGTCAATGAAGTCTATAAATTATAAATATTAATTCTCTGTTTAGTATTTAAGCATTTAATCAGTTTAGATATATTGTGAATCAAAACTGAGCAATCATGGAGCAGTGTCAGCCCTAAATGCATTTTCCCGAGATGTTGTCGTTTGTCCATACGTACGCGTTAATAAGTAAGCGTAAATAAGCGTACGCGCGCTTTAATGTGATCTTAAATGTGTTTCAACATTAATATTATAAGCTGGCCTTCTGTGTATTTTGTGTATCTCAGATTTCGTACGTAGGCAGCGAGCGTCAAACAACGCGGGTGGTACGCCCCGCTGGACATAAATGTTCCATAAACGTTACACAGCTACTACAATTTATTTTAAGACAGCTATAATATTGTATGTAGCAACGTTATTTTAAGTAAATAAAATTACATACAAATTCAGCGTAAGCAATTGATGCAGTTCTGAGAGGGTAAACGCGAGTTTGAAAATTAAATTAGTTTGAATACAAAATGTGTCGTGTATTTAAGACATCAACATTCTAAAACCCGATCAAATTAACATATAATGTTTAATTTCCCTGTGATTGATGTTACTTTTTACAGTTATTATTAATATTTAAGCATATAAAACATATAGAGTTATAATACTAATTATAGTTTACAATTTAATTGCTAGATTCTTTTAAAGGTTGGCTATATTTCCTTGTTTGTTCCACTGGATATATAGGTATAATAGATCAACATCTGTCACTAATAATAATGTCGTATGCAAATGTTTAACATCAACTATATAATATAGTTTTTGTTAGCTTGTTATTGCAACTGTTTGTATAGTAATTACTAGACATATATGTGGTAGTATATTTTATTATTAGACATAAAATATGGAATATATAAAAGTACAAAAAAGTATTTTTTTACTTTGAGCTTGTTTTTAAATCAACAAATCGTATCGATCAGTGTTTCATTAAGTTATACGACAATAAATGTTAAATTCATTAAAACACAATTAATTCAAACACAATCGATAATTGGGGCAATGTCCTGATAGCACTGTTCCAATGACGATGTAATTTATCGCTTAATGTTAATATAAATATACCTAAAATATAACTTTTATATCTTATTTATTATACGTTAATTTAACTATTCATAAAATTATACCATTAGGAAGATTTAGTAGTGGTTTTTGCTTTACATTGAATAACAAATTAAGATCTCTCGTTAACATTATCTTGATATACGGAAGTAATAACATATGAGGATGGCTCACGATATAGTCGCTTTAAATCACTACATAATGGTCAATGCTATATTCAAATAAGTATGTATTGAACATAATTTTGTTGGTGTTGTCATGAGGCGGATGTTGTATGTAAATATTACCTAGTTAGGTCAAGAGCAGCTGGCATTCCAGCCGGCACGAACCACCAACGCGGCAGCGGTGTGCACATCCGCTGCGGCGGCGCACCTCACGCGACCATGCACCGCACACAAAACTCAGTCCGAGTCCACAACTGGTGTGTTGCTCCACATTCACCATTCACAGGGGAACGAAAGTCAATGTCAATATAGTGTCATGGTTCAGAGTCACTTGATTGACGCCAATACTAATAACGGGAATGTAAAACGTTTGCCAATTCCGATCCTAAGATTGTTGCAACTTCAATCAACTCCTAGCTTTCCGCATAGCCAAATAGGAGGAAAAAATAATCGATCTATACGCTTGAATTAATCGACCCCGGCAATAAGAAGGAAGCGAGTTGTCTAACGACTGTGATGAAATGAGTACTGAAAAGAACGTTGATCGATGCAACGTTGTATAAACTCGGCAGAACTCGATAACAAAAATATTAAAGCAATAAAAGGGAAGAATCGAGAGCGACGGGATTTTTTCAACAAACTTTGGGGGAGTCAATAATTAGAGGGAGCGACCACCCAAGTGAATAAGGGTTGTTATGGCGGTAGCGCTAGCTAGGGTCGATAAACTTTTGCATAGTTTCGACGCTATAGAAACAGTGAGTGAAGTGAAATGAGGCTATTACTCTATTGCTGTGTGTCAGATATGAATAAACACATGGGAGTCGTGTTCGCGAATGAGATGACGAATCGCGTGCAGCGCGAGGCGCTCGAACGGCGTGTCGCCCGATGTTGGACTGACTGACGTCTGGCGTCGGGCGGCTACGGCCCCGAATAGATAGACTATACAGAGCACCGCGACGCCGCTCGTTCCCGCCCCCGCACAGACCCACACAGCTGGCTGGCTCCCCCATTCAACGATGACTGACAGACATATCATTACCATTAAATTTTTCGGTACATAAACTTAATTTAGTTATAATGCGAGTATAAAGTTTTGCACTACTTTCAGTAATCTGGACATTGTTCAATTCCGTCCACCTTAGCAAGTTGGAGTTGGCAAATTAATAGTTTTGTACACTAGCATCTTTATTAATAATACTTATAAGCGGTTTATAGACACACTCAGAATACGAATATAAATAACGCTAATAGTTAACGACCATATAAACCTCGTATTATTAATATAATTAATAGGGGGGGTTTAAGATTATTTTTCATAGACGGAATATAACCTAACTTCATATTTTCTTAAGTTTATGCGACAAGTATATATAATAAAACAACGTTTTACAACGCGATTAAAACCTTTAAAACATAGTTTTATTATAACCTCGTTTGTTATTAATCGTAATGATTTACCTACACAAACTTTAGTTAACTTTGACAGACTATGAAAATAAATAAGTCAATAAGGACGATTGGAAATTGAGATAAAACAGTGGGAAAAACATAGTTTCAATAATCAAACTCTAATTTCAGCAAGAAAGGTTTATTTTAAAGGGCAATTACAATGTAAATAGTCTTTTGATCGTTCACACCCGTCGCAATCATAATTAAGGGTAATTAAATTATATTTACTGGGAAACGCCCGGAGTAAGTCAAGGATAAAAGTGATAAGATGCTAAATCGATCGTGCAACACGTTAAAATATCATTACATAATTTTAACTGCGGTAAAACTCGGCCAGCACGCAAACTTAAAAGAGTCTGTACGACATTGGTGTGATCGTTGTGTTGTATTCAGGTTCCAGTCTCCCGTCAAGTATCGGTAGCACCTTTAGTGTTGCAAACTTACAGGCGGTTTGCGACCATCTGCGTATTTTACCGCCACTATAATGGGGAGTGTTCCGAGGAACTGTTTGATCTGGTGTCAACGCCTCACTTTTACAACCGCACCGCTCGCCAGCGACGGGATATTCACCACCATTTCCTTGAGCTGACATGCTCAACTACGCAACGGTTCTCTAGAACATTTATTCCGCGTACAACAGTGAACTGGAGGGAACTTCCCGCCGCGGTTTTCCTTCTGACACGGGGTTCTTTAAGAAGGGCGTTATAAAATTTCTTAGAAGTCGGCAACGAGTTGGCGACACCCCTGGTGTTGCAAACGTCCATAGGCGACGGTAACCACTTTACATCAGGTGGCCGTCTGCCTGTTTGCCTGCTTCAGGCTATAAAAAAGAAAAATGTCCATAGGCGACGGTTATCACTTTACATCAGTGTAGGTTACATCAGGTCGTCAACCTGTCTGTTGTACAAAACAATAAAAATTGTTTGTGATTATGTTCTAAATTTGTATGTGATGCCATTATTTTGTTAATTATGGTCCCGACCATGGTGAACAAAATTATAATTTTGGGCATGTTCTTGGTAGGCCGTGAACGAGTGGATTCATGGCTGTGACAACCGTCCAGTATTCTCTTCATTTAGATACGTAACTATAAAAGAAGCATTCAATCCGAAATATCCCAAAAACTATAAACTATATGGATTTTGTTGAAACCAATTTTCTTTTTCAAAACCCATGACTTTTTACTTCAAAACTTCATCCATAGAGTATAGTCATATTTTTTTGAGTCTCATACTGGTCGGGTATGAGACTCAAAAAAATATGACTATATATATGATATAGAAAGCCAGACGACTGTCTGTCTATCTTACGGGACGGACGGATATGTTGATTCATAAGAAAGAAAAAGTAACGAAAAACTTATTTGAAAAAATAGCGACGTACTTGCATTGCTGACATCTCAAAAATAAAAACATATTTTGAGAATGTGTACGCCGCATTTTCAGCAAACAAGGTTTGCACTCCGCTTATTGCTGTGCCGACATAATATCCGACACAACGGACAGGACAACAAAAAGGACATCATAAAGTTTTTAATAATTTCTATTATAATAGAAATTATAAAACCCTAGTATACTAGGGTGCTTGAAAGAGATGTCTCAAAACGACTAGGTAGTCTTTTTAATATATGGGGAATATTAGCGTTTTTATTTCTATACCATATTAATAATGTGGTAGCATAAAATAGTACGAGAATCCGGTTCGAAGGACCAAAAAACTGTAGTGTGTATATAGTTTTAGTATAGGAGGGAAGGGTAAAAAATATATGAATATAAATGTGTTGTCAAGCATTAGGCCGCAGTTGTTCATTTGCAAAATGCTGACACTGTACATACTTTGTACAGGCTATATGGCCAAAGCTACCTGTGACTTAGCCGCTAAACTCTCGCGACTCCAGACGGCACCTGGCTTTATATTGTCGACCTTTGGTCCAATGTGAACGTTGATGAAATACACAATGCAGTTGTCACAAGGTGAAATTTTGCGCAAAGTGAATGGCGCGCCCCGTGTACGGATGCTAAGTCTTAAAGGACATTTTCAACGCGTAATATCCTCAGTTTAACATTTTAAAACAACAACTGGCAGTAAAAATATAGAATAGCGCATTTCAAAACTGGTTTAGAGTTGTTTTCCCATCATAATACGTTTGACAATCCTAGTTTGTTAATTAGATACGACATTATTGCAGAAAACCGTTAAACTTTATGTATAAGTTATATTGATAATGACATATTAAGGTCATTAACGAAATAAAAATCACGTTTGTGATATTGGTAATTCACCAGGGATAAACATGAGATTGATTTCACTAACACCCATACCGAAGTATATAAAGAAAAGCTTGTGTAAGAAATTTTATCTTTTGTGAAATGAATACAGTGACTTAAGCGGACCAATACGTAGACTACAAAGACCGTCAAAATATTTTTGAAGTGATAACTTCTTATGGGAGGGTAAACCACTTCGTTACGTAACGCGTTACGGCGCCAGTCTGTCTGGCTTCCCTTTCTCTCAAACATACGGCAGCGGTAGTCAGGCTCCTCAAATTAAACAAATTCAATATTAAATAGTTCAACTTAGATTACTTTATTTTTAATTGTATGTTCTGGTCACAAATATATTTAAGTCAAGTTTTATATTTAATTTAGTCATAGTTTCATTTGTTGAAACCTAGCTTTAGCGAATTTGTATCCAACGGAGTTTTTATAGCAGGTTTTTAACGTAAACATAATTAATTGCTTAAAATCAAGCAACATTCTACAACTATTTTGACATTTTAACTATATTTATAAATTTATCCATATTATAGTTCAAGTTTGTACAATGCGTTAATAAAAATGAATAAAATCAGGGGGGCTAATTCGGATCAGTAGATTTCGTTAAATTTTTTGCATTTGTTTATACTCTATTTATTGACTTAGTTTCTTTGTAATTGTATTGAATTCAACAAGAAACTGAAGTATTGAAAATTTATATATAAAAAATACCTAATTATTTTTTTATGTACGTAACATGGATCTACTTATTACCTAAGGTTTTTCATGCAGCATAGCCGCGGGGAAAACTCTAGTTTATAGGTAAAACTACAGAACGAATAGGTACAAGTACTGACCATACTAGAACGTCGAAACAAAAATGAAAACATTTATATGAACGCATCAAACTCAGTATTATAAAGCTGAGCAAAGTTTAAAAAGAGAATTAACGTTGAATATGGGTTCATACGTCACGTAGGCAGCTTCACAACCTCGCCTGTTATTTAGCCTTCAAGTCTCCTTACTGTTTGAGAGTCGCGAGGCAGCATTGCGAAAGTTGACAACGTACGTGAGTTGATTGTAGAGGATGCTCATTCTCGTTTTGTAGTAGAGACGCTTTGCATTTGTTGCTCCATAGTTGCCTCAAACTCTTTATACGCTTGGCTGCTTTTAACTTTAGATGAGATTTAATTAAGTGATATTATAAAAGTTTTTATTCACGAATTTTATATAAAACTTATTACTGTTCCCACTAGTTGTTCAGAGTACTTTGCAGAACTCTCAAAGCCATATTAAAGTTATATGACACAGCCTCTCAGATAATATTATTTAAGTGCATCACACAGAGAGCTTAAAGACGATTCGCCTAATGAGCATTAAAATTTATTGATAAGTATATAAATAGTGATCGACATTCTTGAACTCTACACACGCACAACTCACTCTTTATTATACTAATTATCGTAAAATAAAGAATAAAGTGAAACATACCAACACAATTTTTTATGGTTAATATACCCTTAAGCAAGTCTGAATAGTGCAGTTATGATAAGATTTTTTTTAACATATACAATCGACTTCCAAATTATTAGCAAAAAATATATATTTAACCGATTTTTTTCATACAAACAAAAAATAAAACAAAGTTGCTTTTATATTTTTATAGTAAGTTTTATATTTTACTTCGCACCAACTTCAAGATGTTGTAGAAAAAGTCAATAAAATATTTATTTTTTGGTTTTTAGTTAAACAATAAAAATAATTGAAAATCGCTCTACAATTGACGGAGATATGGTGTAACAAAGAAGTCGGTTAACAATTTTCCAGAGTTTGTCTCGATTTCCCTGGGAACCACTCATCAGATCCTGACATGGTGTCTATGGGACCAATTCGGGAGTATATATGCCCTTTCTATTAAGAGTTTTTTTTTGAAAATCGTTCCATAATTGACGAAGAAATTGAATTACAAACCAAAAAAACACCAGAAGAATTGAGAAACTCTTCCTTTTAGAAGTCGGTTAATAATAGATTTTTTATTTATTGCAGGAGTTCAGCAGACAGGCAGACGACCCACTTGGTGGTAAGCGGTTACCATCGCCTATGGACATTTGTAACACAAAAGGTGCTACAAATGCGCTGCTGCTCTCTTAAGGCAGAGAATATTGCTAAAAATCAACCCTTTCCCTTAGTTTGATATTCCTTCAGAGGAATTGATCCATACAAGCTACACTATGACTTGGTGTAATAATACAGTATGTTTTTTATTCAAACTCAGTCTATTAGATTCCTGAGTAGCGTAATTGTTAAAAAAAATCTAATCATACTTCCCTATTACGTTTTCTTGACTTTTCATCAAAATCAGCGCTAAGATACCTTTGTGTATTTTTAACTGTATCTTGTAATTTTGGATTAATTTAACCATAGACACCAACTTGCAAATTAGTTATGGGCCTGGTGGAGGCGGCACGGCTAGACATTATGTGGGGAAGAAATGTCTAGCCATGCCGCTGCCGCTAGGTCCCGGTCGAAGCGGAAGGCCCAAGAAATGTTGGCTGGACGTTGTGAAGAAAGACATGCGTGCCAATGGTCTCAAAACGAGGGATACTGAAGACTGCGCGAAGTGGAGTAGAAAAAGTAGGAAAACGAACCCTAGGCGTCGGAGTGAGCGCTCCGAACGCAACCGGGATTGACCGCTCGGATGATGATGATTACCCACTTGAAAAATTCACCGGTATATAATGAGTATTAAATAACTGTCAACCGCTACTTTCTAATAAAACAGTGCTATACGCCGATAAATAATATATCCTTAAGATACTTGACGTCTATTAATGGGCTCGGTAGTAACAATGGGATATTACGACCCACTCGGGGGTACCTACACAAAGAGCGAATTATGTCCATATACGTCAACTAAATGGGCGTTTGAACAACAAGGTTGCGGTAAGTAGATGGCGTAACTCTGCGGACAGAGTACGCGTTGGACATGAAAGTCAGATAATTGTAAATTGCTATTCATTATCAAAAACAAATACAATAGCTTTGATTATAGTAATGTTATGATTTTTTAAATTGAATAAAATATATAAAAATAAATAACTGTAAAGTCACACTTGAGTTTTTAGTGGTAACTTTTTATATTTAGGTTGCTTAAATATAACACCGTGGTTTATTATCGATGCTAAAAGTGATGGCTGGCTGGATGGATGGCTTCAATAGAGACCATCTCTGGCGTCGGATTTACACTATACCGATGGTATTCCGGAAACGTCAAAATGCTCGTCACTTTTCCCCGTGACGTGAATTGATTTAAAAAAACTCGTATTTTTTTACGCTAGAATACTCAAAAACGAAGAGATCGAAAAGAGGTTATCAGATGTATGCCCAAAAACGTATATTGAAGTACTTTACTACATGGCTAAAGTACTCGAAAGAACGCAGACAATAGAGACTTGGGAAAGTTGAAGGCAAGAGGCCTCGCGGTAGAGCTCCATATATATGGAATGACCAGATTGTTGACCAGCTGGACTTGTAGAGACCAAGAGAAAGTAAGAGAGCAATTATTCAATGCCATCAAACTCGCGATACTTAGCAGTGAGGGAACTATTTAGAAAAAGCTCGGAAAAATGCGAACGTCAAGCATGTGATAGAAACCATTATAGTGTATTTTCACAACAAGCAATCGTCGGTCGCGTACAGCGACACGCCGGAAGTGGCCTACAGCGTTTGTAACGGCCCAGCGCCTAATATCACAAAACAGCACGGAGGCGACTACCGTATCTATTATTACGCTAAATGTCCTATTTTATACTTCTATAGGTGCCCTGTTTCTTTTACGACTATAACAATGAACAAAATTGAAGTGTCACTTTATAGATTTAAAAAAAAATGCTAATACTTAAGCTGTTATAATTTATGCGATGCCTAATAATAATTGACTGGATTTAGGATGTCTATCTGTCAAGTTTGTCCCGAATAAGCTCAAAGGGGTTATTCTCAAACGTCTTTCGTCGATCATTTTCGTTTTAGATCTTTATTGCTTAGTTTTTTTATATATTTAGCTCCATTTACATTGTACATTCCATTTATTTTTATGTTTTATGAGTATATTATTATTGTTACACGCCGACAAAGTGAATTCACATTTGCAGTTTATTACCTTTCTCGCATTTGGACTTCTTTTGTTTAATTTGCGTTTAAAATTTGTAATTAAGAAAAACATCCTATTGTTACTGTACTCGTTTATGGCCGCAGGTGTGCAGATTACGTTTTCTGAAAATTCAGTCCACGCGGTCGATTGTTGTATTCAATAGTTTAGTATAAAACAATGCCCGAGCGGAGGGGTGAGGCAGTCAAGCGAAGATTACGATACGACCAAGACGTGTACATTCGATAAGCTATATAGTGACGGATTTTGCGCGTGTTATTGAATCGTGCAGTTTGTACTGGTTGTGTCCAGTTATATTTGTACCTATGTTATACGTGTTTGTATAGTTCTAATAAATTCTATAGTAATTCCAACGGCATTTTAATTTGAGTCCCGCACTGTAACATAATAATTAAAATAATCTTTCGTTTGTCTAAAATTTCATTGACTGTTTCGGGGTGATCAGACGAAATGAACGACTAAAGGCATTTGAGAGCAAGACTTCTGGTGCGACTTGACACACGGGTTTCAATGGTAAAATTAATCATATACATATGAGTTCCATTCCGATAATGTGCAGAATTAAGAAGATATGAATATAAATATTTGTAGTACCGCACAAACAGTCACGGACCCAGCTGTTCTGCAATAAATTTATAATGAATAGATTGACTATTGATTTTTACAACCAGTCCAAAAGTTCATGGTGAATGAAACAGTAAGGCGTATGATCTTTCTCCAAACACGCATATAAAAAAACCCAAAGAAACCATTATCATAGAAAAAGGCTTATTGAAAGATTGGCCTCAATGAGATTAATTAACGAAATATGAAGGTCAGTAAACGAGTAAGAGCATCTGTTGCGTTTTTACCAAAGCTTAATAACTCCGCTCGTTTTTCTGATTCAGCCTTTGACATAATGCACATTTTTATTTTTGGAGTATCGTGTGGGATTACCATTTTGTAATCATGGAATGCTTTTAGAAAGTCGATTTGTTTTTGTTCCGTTATAAGATTCTTATTTTGTGAACTTTACTATTCATAATGTTTCGGAAAAATGAACATTGCTTTACTAGACGTGATCAGAGATCCAAAAACTATAAAAGGACATGGTCTTAACACGAGGTAATATCGCGAATGCTTTTTATAGTTTTCCCACAAAAATGATCTTATTTTAGAGACAAAAATGTCATAATTTCGGAAAATATGGGAGAATACTAGAAATTATTATACTATGTTAAATGTGCCCGGACAAAACTAATCAAAGGGCCGGTTGGCTAATTAAGGTATCGATAAATCCTTATCGCCTTGGAAAAGATTCCGTTTTTACGATCAGCCCAAACCTCGTGCTCCGAATTATCCCCATAAACTACACGTTAAAAGCATCTTTCTTTTTAACGACTACTAGGTCAGTAATGTAGCTTTGTAAGTGGCAATTTAGAGCCAACGAGACAAGCAAGGCCTCGATGGCAAATATGTCTTCGCGAGCCCAGTTCGGTCAATTATTGTACGACACAATTAATCTTTGTCTTAACTTGATAGGACCAATGCCCGTAGGGATCGTGTTGCGGAATCTTATTTAATATCTGTACCTTACTGGAGTTATTGTTCGCAGTCATTGTTATAATTAGTCATTAATAATATTTTGCTTGTCAGCGTCGTTGCTTATGATTAATAAACCTAGATAATGTTGAGGCGGTTTCTTGGAAGACAGAAATATATAGTAGTTTTTTAGCTATAAAATTGCCGTCCTTCAGTACTGGCCATTTCAAATCAAAATACTTTTTGTTTAATTTACTCCATTGAAATCTTACAATTTAAGGGCCGAGTATTACATTTATTAGAGGACGCAATTTTATTTTTGGGACATGTGTGGGGGGTCAATAGAAGCTTAACCTCAAGTTTGTGGGGTCGCCACCCTTGACCCCGGCCGCCATCTTGGAAAAAGTGGTGAAAACACTTTTATCGCGATATCTCGGAAACTATGCGTCTTACAAAAAAATTGTAAAGTCATAATTCGTAGCAAATTGTTTTGCCTACAAATATGTTTATATAACATTTTGCCCTAAATTAAAAATTAAAGAAGTTATAAGCAAAAAAGTGAGATTTTTTTATTCATTCCTCTTTTCTTTACCATAGAACTTACCAAATTTAACTTATCGAATGTTAAGCAGGTAGAAAAGGTCCCCCGTTTTCCCCGCCACCTATGAGGTACAGTCCGTAGGCGCGTTTTTTATGTCTGTTCTGGCGAAATATGCAGCAGCATTATGGAGATTTCAAAGTTAATGGAAGAAAATGAATTTGAAGATGAACTTCCAACTATGACTCCAATTTTAACTCCTGTCATTCCTCAAACTTTCACATTTGACGTTGATTTAGATTCTGAGCCCCCCCTGGACCATCGAAGAAAAGTCTACTCTAATCGGCTAGCTAATAAGTGATTAAAAATATTATGATGTTGAGGATTACCCTATAAGCAAGATGTCCGTGGAGTAGGCCTACTGGGGATACCACGTGAAAAAAACGCGCCTACGGACTCTACCTCATAGGTGGCGGGGAAAACGGAGGACCTTTTCTACCTGCTTAACATTCGATAAGTTAAATTTGGTAAGTTCTATGGTAAAGAAAAGAGTTGGGAATTAATATAAAAAATCTCACTTTTTTGCTTATAACTTCTTTAATTTTTAATTTATGGCAAAAAGTTATATAAACATATTTGTAGGCGAAACAATTTGCTACAAATTATGACTTTACAAATTTTTTGTAAGACGCATAGTTTCCGAGATATCGCGAAAAAAGTGTTTTCACCACTTTTTCCAAGATGGCGGCCGGGGGACAAGGGTGGCGACCCCACAAACTTGAGGTTAAGCTTCTATTGACCCCCCAGACATTTCCAAAAATAAAATTGCGTCCTCTAACAAATGCAAAGCTCATGTAACATTTCAATGGAGTAATTAAGAAATCTAATTTTAAATTTATTTCATTTTAAAAACACGGAATTATTTTTCAAAATTAGTCATTTGTTTATTGATTAGCGTTATGTTTTCATCGCATTTGAATCTTTTTCGTAATCATGGATACGTTAAAATTCGAGTAATTAATTATATGACTATCGTCGTGGTAGCAACGCGGCATAAGCGGATGCAACATCAATGACGTTTACGGAGCGAACACTACTAACGAACGCACCACCTGTTATTAGTTTGCCAGCTTCCGGTCTGGAAATTTCAACCTCAAAAATGAACTTCACGGTCGTGCGAAAACTTCGGTCGACAATGATGAATTTAAGGCGATTGTGGAAGCTGATGATACTCAATCTACGGCTGAATTAGCTGCAGCTTTGGACGTTAGCGTCAAAATACTGGCTAATTTGCGTCAAATTAGCAAGGTAAAAAAAGCTTGAGGAATGACCCACGAATCCAATGATCGCCTGCGCGAAGTACGCGTTGAGAAATGCCTTACACTGCTCATTGACATCATATATGAATCAGATAAAGTCCTCAATATAAACTGCCATAATATCGAAAGCCTGGAAAAATGTAGTGAAAATGTACCGAACACGAAATCTAATTGGAAACTACTAACGTTTAATATTAGAAGTATTTCAAAAAACTTTGATGAATTTACAGTGGTTCTGGGGCGCCTAAAAATTGAATTTGATGTTATTATTCTTACAGAGTGTTGGTTAAATGAATATATGACCATACCATCTCTATCAGGATATAATTCATACAGAACAAATAAATACATAAACAAAAGCGGCGGGGTTACTGCGTATGTTAAAAATACTTGGAATGCTACAGTATCAGAACCAACAATTGAAGATTGCAATTGCCTAGAAATAGATCTGTGCCCTACCATCACTATACTTGGGGTGTATCGATCACCATCCTTTACATCTCTGGAGCCTTTTCTCTTTTCCCTTGATCAGTTACTAAAAAGCGCCAGTACAAAACCATGTTTAATACTTGCAGGTGATTTAAACATAAACATAAACGAAATTCCACTTAATGAACAAAGTTCCGACTATCGCAATGTGCTTGCAGGACACTTCTTATTACCTGCAATTACTAAGCCGACAAGAGCAAATGCGTGTCTAGACCACATCTTTGTAAAGAATCAAAATGACGAATTAGGCACAGGAGTAGGCCTAATAGCCCACACAGATATAACTGACCACAGACTTTGTATGTTAAACTTACCTACCTATCTATTCTCCAAAAAAACCTTGTAAAAAACATCGGACGAGACTAGTCACGAATTACTCCGCTGTAGCTGACTCATTGGAACAATTAGATTGGTCAACTATAACAAAAAGTGAGGACGTCGATTATGCAACGACTCTATTTCAAAAGCATCTAAGTCAGTCAATCATAAAAAATACAAAAGAAATTGTTATTCCTAGGTTGTTATTAATGTAGTCCTAAATATAACGTATAAAAGATATCGCAACTTCCTAAGTAAGCTTCTCATGAAGATTAAGACTTCGTATGAAAATCGGCAACTGTCAAAATACTGTAACAATCCTAAAATGCTTTGGCAAGCGATAAACGATATCTGTAATTTATCAAAATCCCGCAACACACCAACAGAATTAATTAGACCTGATAATCCAAACGACTCCCTAAATGACTGTAACAGATACTTCACAAACGTTGGTAGCGCCCTGGCAAACCAAACACTAACCAGACTAAACTGCACAGAAACCGCCCTCGCTTCTGACATTAAAGCCGATAATTCTCCAGTCCATTCGTTACTCATGTACCCTACTGATGAAGAAGAAGTGGGCTCATTCATCGACGAGCTCAGGATAGGTAGCGCTCCTGGTGCAGATAACTGTGACCCACTTCTGATCAAAATTGTAAAGCCTATCATAATACAACCTTTTACCCATATATGCAATCTTAGTTTAAGCACTGGAAAATTTCCAGATAAATGGAAACTTGGCCAAATATCGCCAATTTATAAAGGTGGTAATAGAACCCTCCCTAGCAACTACAGACCAATCACCCTATTAAGTGTGTTCTCCAAGTTGCTAGAGAAAGTAGTAAACAAAAGGCTTGTCGATTTCTTGGAAAAATACTCTCTTATTTCTGATAAGCAGTTCGGATTTCGGCAGAATATATCGACGGAAGATGCCGTTTTGACTCTCACAAAGTCGATTGCCACATTCCTGGACCAAAATCAATGTTGCCTAGGTGTATTTCTAGATTTAGCGAAAGCTTTTGACACGGTCTCGATCCCAATCCTTCTTAGTAAACTAAACCATATTGGTGTAAGAGGTATAAGCCACGAATGGTTTAAAAGTTACCTGAGCAACCGGCGTCAATTTGTTAAGGTGGGATCGCATTGGAGTGAACAGTATACGGTAAATTTCGGAGTACCCCAAGGCAGCATTTTAGGACCTACACTATTCATAATATATATTAATGAATTGCTGAAATTTCCAATCCAGGGCGCTAAAATAATATGTTATGCAGATGATACGGTTGTGTTATTTAACAACACATCCTGGGAGTCGGTATTTAAAACAGCTCAGACAGGCTTAACTGACGTCAGTAAATGGCTAAACAATAACCTGCTTACACTAAACACTAAAAAAACTAAATATTTAACGTTCCATAAAACCCGTGCTTCCCAACCTCGTTCGCTTCCTAAATTATATTTGCCGCACAGCCTAGGTTCTTGTACACAGCCCTCTGATCATCCCCCGTCGATCGAACACACCACATCCATTACGTACCTTGGAATCCAGTTAGATGAAAATTTAAATTTCAAAAATCACATAGCATCCCTATCTTAAAGAGTCAGAAAAACCATTTACATAATGAAATCCCTTTGTAACTGTGCGACACCAAAAACTTTAAAAATGGTTTATTATGCGCTATGCCAGTCTCTACTTCTATACTGTCTTGCTGCTTGGGGAGGAATCCCAAAAACAAACATTATAGAGGTAGAACGAGCACAGCGAGCAGTACTTAAAGTTATGCATAAAAAACCTTACATATATCCCACCCATACACACTATACATAGAAAGTGACGTTTTGACAGTCCGACAACTCTATATTTGCAAGGTAGCCACAGCAATTCATGAAGAAAATCTAAATGCCCCTAACTTCCAATACCTCACTTCCCGTAGAATTTATAGTATACCCTTACCAAAAATACATACATCCTTTGCCAAGCGCCTTCCCCCATACGTCCATATATCCATTTATAATAAAGTATGCCAAAACACACCCTCTGCTAAAGAAATGTCAGCACCAAAGTTTAAACACCAAGTTAGTAAATGGTTGAAAACTTTAAATTACAGCGACACAGAATGTATACTACCAATACGACTATAACACTAGGGGCACATACAACGAACACAAACACAAACACATACACACACACACACACACACACACACACAGGCGCACACACACACACACACACACACACACACACACACACACACGCACACCCACACGCACGCAAACATAGTTTTAGGTTAAGTAACTAATTAATAATTCCATTATAATTAAGTTTCTATATTATAATATATATATATATATATATATATATATATATATATATATATATATATATATAATAAATAAAATTGTGCTGGGTGCCGCGATACAGACCTCGAGTCTAGTGCAGCAACCGCCGCCAAAAAAAAATGTAGCCTTAATTTTAATTCAAAATGTGTTATTACTATAAGTTTTAGATATAATTATATAAGGCCTAGAAATAAGTTTATATAAATAAACGAATTTGAAATTTGAATTTGAAATTGACTCTTTAGCGTTAGGAACACACCTACATTGCTTAGACAACAGTGAAAGCTTGTAATTTAATATGAACTTTATTGAATAGCAATATAGTTCAAATTGACTCTACATTTTAGTTAGAAAACGTTTGTATGGGAAAAAGAAAAGGGCTGTTTTTAGCGTTTTTCCGGCAATTATTCGAATTTTTCTCTCCGTAAAAACCATCCTTGGACTTCAACGAACATTAAAAAAAAAGAATTGGCCAAATTGGTCCAGGCGTTGTTGAGTTATGCGCTTACCAACACATTTTGCTCTTCATTTTTATATTATAGATTTTCAGTTATTAAGAAGGTGTGCTCGATCAGCCATTTCTTGAGCCGATAAGTAAATGCATTAAAACTGCCGGAAATTGTGATTTTGTTCGGTTGTTTATTATATATAGTCGGACCCATAACATGCGTTGCGTGTTAGAATTTTCCAATCGCCTTAGTAACGATGCAATCCCATCAAATCAATCAATCTTGGTTCGGAACATAAACAATGCCCTAAACGAAAACTTACCTCTAGAAAAGTGATGGTCATTGTTTGGTGGTCTAGGTGTGATTCATCACAGCTTCTTACCTAAAGGGATGAACATTACTGCAGATGTGTGCTGTGATGAATTGAACACAATGGTGGAAAAGATCGCACGTCTACAACCAGCTTCGGCCGTCTGCGCTGCTTCTGCATGACAACGCGCGACCTCATACACCACAGCAGACGGTCTCCAAGTTACAAGAGTTGGGCTTGGAAGTTCTCCGTCATCCGCCGTACCAGACCTTGCGCCTTCAAATTTTTACTTTTTCCAGAATTTAGATACCTTCTTGGCGGGAAAAAAATTCAACACCCGAGAGGGCATCAATAATCTTTCACTGCGTTGGCAATGATGCATCGATTACATGGGTTACTTTTTTTATAATTACTTTGATTAATATAAATGAATAATATAGAAAAAAAAAATACGTTAACTTGTTTAATAAAAAAAGGCAATTTCATAGGTAGAGATAGAGACCTAATATTATACAAACACAATATAGGTAGACGGTATCAGGCCATATTTGTCTAAATACTGGGCACGAACATCGCCATTTTAGAACAGCCGGCATATCCGAGGCGCTTGTCCAAGGCGGATTAATGGATTTCGCATGTCGAAGGTATCGATATTAAACTTCCTCATGGTGTTTTCCTTAAACTATAATAATATATAAAATATATTTATATTGAGAATGAAACAAATATAATTGTCATCATAATTCACGCAGTGAATTCTCAGCATCAGCATTATTACAGCGTGAAAATAGCATCGCACAAAATTAAATCTTAGTACGAGGTTAGCCTTAATCTATAGAAATCTAGTGGGCGCTACAAGACTTGTATTTAAGTATAGAAAGACACCACAGGCCTTCAACCAACATTACCTATATTATTTAAAATATATTTAGACAATCGCGTTTTGCCTGATGTGGTTTAAAAAAATAATTAATCCCTTTTAATATTATAAATACGAAAGTAACTCTAAAGAAACGATATACACTGTTATAACAACAAAATGTTACAAATGGCAACTGTTCCACATTAAACTAAAGTAGAATCACGTAAATCGGACCATAAATCTCAGAGTAATCGGTATACATACATAAAAAAAATACCCATCAAGTTGAGAACTTCCTCCTTTTTGAAGTCGGTTAAAAATTTAATACGCCTGTATTAACGCCTGCTTTTTATTAAACAAGAGGAACGCACGGCTGCACCGCGGGTCAAACTCTAGTTAAATATATATGTATATATATGTATGTATATTTAATTAATAAAATGTTAGACGTAAAAAAATTATTACTTCTGGTGACCTCTATAAATGTAGGATATATATAGGCTTTTCGTTTTATACTAATCAATTGTTATTCATAATATTCTTTTTTCATGATAAATAAGCAGTCCCCAGTGTAACGTGCCTTTTTTCCATGTACAAACAAAACATAGGGAGGGCGTAAAGTGGTCGTTTTCGCAGATTCATAATATGATGAACATGAAAAGTGTCAAAATAAGGAGAAACATTATGGTGTCTTACAGAACTACCAGTATATCTAATACACGTTTCAATTTCACTAAGCGATTCTCCAAAGGCTCGCTTTAGGCACTCTTGTGTTAGTTTTGTTGTTACTTGATTTCATAAGGAAACTCGAACCATATTTGTTACTCGACACCTAGGCGATTATATTGTTTTGTATACGTGTCCAATTCTTGAAACAATGAAAATGTATAATAAAACTACGTTTTAACGGTTTTAAGCGCGGTAATTTATTTGATTTAGGTTTATCCGACGTTTCGGCCGCTTTTCAGTGGCCGTGGTCACGGAAGACAAAGATGATATTTGTCAAACGTGTATTGTCAAAGTTTTTATTCAGCCTACCGCCAACTTGTTCATTTTAATTATTTAGTTTTAAATTTTGTTTATGGATATTATTTACTCTATGGGAGCCTAATCTAATTTACCACCGCTTCACAACATGTTGTGGCTTGAAGAGAAGAAGCGGCGCAAGAAACTCTTAACATGTTGTGAAGCGGTGGTAAATTAGATTAGGCTCCCATAGAGTAAATAATATCCATAAACAAAATTTAAAACTAAATAATTAAAATGAACAAGTTGGCGGTAGGCTGAATAAAAACTTTGACAATACACGTTTAACAAATGTCATCCTTGTCTTCCGTGACCACGGCCACTGAAAAGCGGCCGAAACGTCGGATAAACCTAAATCAAATAAATTACCGCGCTTAAAACCGTTAAAACGTAGTTTTATTATGTGTACAAGTCGCGAAAACTTAAGAAAATATTAAATGAAAATGTAATTAATAAACTGCATAATCATAACCGTACAGAAACAATACTCTCGAGGTGCACAGGAAAATTGTATAAAAATCATTTTAGCAAGAACAAAGCAAAATAAGCGATGTTGACAAAACGCCTAATTTTGTAACTACTAGAAATATGCGGTTAATGAGATTCTTTGCATTAATGAATAGTATACCTGATCAATTTATATTTAATTTATGTTTATATTTCTTTAAATGTCATAGGACTTTATTGCTATTGGCCTCTGCGGTTGGCGTCCAGCCGGTTATAGGTATTCTTAAGTTGTAACGCATAAATTACTTAAACATAAACATTTTTACAATTCAAACTCCCGCGCATTACGTGAGGGTTAAAACTATTTAAAAAATTACTTGATCAAAACATTACGTTCCAAAACATAAACTCGCTTTCAATAAAGGTTCACTTCATACCGGTTGGCATTACAGTTTGCCAGTACAATAAAAATTACGATATTTAATTAATTTCTATTACTCACTAAAAATATTTAAAACTACAATAACGTTCTTTATAGAATTATAAATTTACCATTTAAAAACATTAAAATAAATAATATTATTCGACTGTATACGAATAATCTAACATCAAATTTTCATAGAAAATTTACCACTAAACTAAATTATAGAATCTAATTAATTTCTAATATTACCAATCACAAACTTATCCATTACAACGAAAATAAAACTCGAATAATTAAAGTAATTTTTATACGCGTTGAAAGTATTTACCGCAAATAGATTCTCGGAATAATGCGAGAGTAGTGTGGGTCACACTTGTTGAGGGAACTCAATATAGAAAAAACAGTTGGTTTTTACGGAAGACCGTCGTGTTTTATATTTAATACGTGACGCCTTTAGAATCGTTTTCTTTCACTACGATCTGTCGGCCAGTAAAGTACTTTCATCTCAAGTTAATCTAAAACACATATTCACTAACTAAGGTACGTAAATCTTTGATTTTCGTCAGTCTATCGCTTCTCTTTTTTATTCGATATACAGTAGAAACTTTTATTGATTACAGCCGTGATAAAATTGGCCAATAAATGGTTTAGCTGGCTAATTGCCGTGTCCGTCCCGCCTTGGGGAATATTATTCTCAATCGGGAGGAGCCCGTAATAATTCCAGTAGTTTTTGTTAAAAGAAACCTCGGCGTATTCGAAAAGGTATATATTTACATTTTTTTCTTTATTTGTCACAACGTGGTAAACTTATAACCCTTTAATCGGATGATATCATGTGAATCTTGGATTATTTAGCTTTATACTACTCAGTATCATGGAAACCACATGTGATTTAAGCACGTATATTAAATATTTTGTTTCTAATGAACAAATTAAGGCCTTATTACAATAGCGTAATGTAGTTCCGTTCGCTGAACAATCGGCGTGGTATTTCAAGTATCATCTTAGTGCTATTTGCTTCATCTAAATAATAACCAAATTAATTAAGCCATAATTACTGGTTCATCTTTGTGTAGAATTCACTTTAGGCTTCCGAAGATAACGAATGTCTGTAATTCTTTTTTTAACATGTAGTTTTCTCTCTGAATTCCAGGCGTTCGGGGTTTTTTTTTGTTTCCCTCTTCGTATTTTGTTCTTCTCCGTTATTACCAATGCTGGTACATCAGGGTAATACCTCGAGTTTATATTGGCGGAGCTAGCGCCCTACAACGAGTTACCGTGGAAGTCCGTCAAACATCATTTTTATACCAGTTAATACTAGTCTACCTTAGAAGAAACCGCAAGTATACCGTTAGGGAGATTCGCTATTTTCTCCAACCCCAAATAGCGTGGCGTCCAATTATTCTAATTAACTTTAATGTAATTATGTCCAAATATTTACCACTTTAAGCAAACCTACCCCCTACAAAAAAAAGTCTCATGTAACTGGGTTTATTCAGTTAACAATTAGAGCTGAATACATTATCAATAATTAGCATAGTATTCATAACGGCTGTAGAACGTTTAATATAAACTGGAGATTTAAATTAAAAAGGTATTGTTTTATTTGTGCCACTCCATCATTTTTTTTTAAAACAAAACAATTATTACGACATAACAAAAGATCGATATATATTAAAAACATAACAATGGCGCCCAATTCGTGTGTGTTTAGAGTAATTGCTTAAAGCTCTCGATATTTCGTGTTTTTGAAATACGAGATTATATTTGGACATAAAGAAGTTAATTAAGGTAAATTCAATTAATAAAGTTTTTTTTTCAGGAACTACCGTTATAAATTTAATTAAAATTGTGTATGATTTGTATACGTGTAATTTTAGTAACTGGACATATACAAGGATTACTGAGTTTCAATCATATGATATTTTGAAAACTATACTTCAATTTTAAATATTAAATTGTTTGATATTAAAGAAATAATTTAACGTAACTAACTTTTAGAAATTAAAATACAAATCAATTAAATTTTTTGGAATTGATAAAAATATTTTTTGCTTAAATTAATTTTTTTTAAATACAATTTTATTACTAAGCGGAAATCTTTGTGTTGTACAGTATTACTGATTTCTTTACTTATATTTTACTTATACTTTTACTTAATAATGCACCTTCATTCTTGTAACTTAAATTATTTTTGAACTTTAATCGTTAAACGGTAAACCCAGGTTTCAAACTTTAAATTTTTATCGACATTATCATAACAATCTAAATACTACTTGATTATTTAATATACAATAAAACAAAGCTGTTACAAACTGACTGACTGAAAAATCACCCGTTAGAATAATACTTTACATTTTGTTTACATAACTTTTTTCTTTACAATGGAACGTCCGATTTCATATAATCTTCTTCATAAAGATGAACTAATACATGAAATTTTAATAAGAAATGCTACTCCTTTAAATACAGTAGCAGAATTAAGAAATCAAATTAGACAGTTAGGTAAAGAAATACTAGCGGAGGATATTGTTTTGTCATCATCACGAATACTTTGTTATACAAAGTATTCGTGATAACGACGAGGTCTGCATACTGTGGCCAGAAACAAGTTTTTTTTTAAGGCGGGGGAAATGCTGTTTACGCACAATACTGGGCCCTTTGCAAGGGGTTAGACCGATATCGCATATGGAGGGATTCCCTTATAGGTAATCCGTCCATAATTGATCAGCTTGTGTGGAGACTCGAGATCATTGGACGGCCAATGACTAATACCCACTAAAACCACCCTCCTCCCATGTGCCCCGCGCTTATGGTAGGAAAGGTCTGAGACTTAGAACGTAGTTACGCCAGGTCCGATCCTAGCGCAAAAGTGCCTGAATATGCCCCAGGAATCAGAACATATCCACTTCGACGACAGGGGTGACGAATCCTCTGCTCCCTTGATAGCTAGAGGCCCCTGCAGCGGTATTGGCCAGAAACAAGTTTACCGTAACACGTTACAACTGGCGACTTCTTCACCAACAACGCAAATAAAGATTAATGATCCGCATGGGACTCAAGTCATATAAATAGATTGGGGTCATCGTCACCATGTTTAAATTGGTATATGAAATTATTTCAGTTGACAACTAATCTTAAGTGTCAGGTCCAATGGCCCAGACGAACTCAAGGCCTAGAACAGCATGTACCAGCTGAGTGGTGAACTGTCGAACAGTTCAAGGGCGTCGGGTGAATGCCACTAGGCAAGTTTTTTACCATCGAAACCAGCTTACGTATCGACTGGTCCTATCGGAGCCGGATGGACGTCGAGCGTTGCTAATAACTATTGATTTCAAGCAATCTCATATTGACAATGCAAATTTAAGTTGAACAATGTTTTTGACAAGATATACGTCAGCAAAAGCTATTTTCTTACAGAAAGACGCGCTCAACACTACACACTTGTCCCTGAACGACACGTATTTTACATGTAATGGAAAAACAAGAAAAAATACTTCTTCCGTTCTTGTAAACGACAGCTGGACTGTGACCTTTAGATGTGTAAAAAAGTCACTAACAGAAAACGTTTTATCTTCACGTTTGAGACATTTTCCTCTCACGATACCTACTCGTGGAAAATAAAAGGAATTGTCAGCAAAGATAACAAGTTACACCTGCGGGGTCCACGAATAACTAGCTATAACTAGGTAAAAGCGTGAAACCTTTGTTCTTTCTCGAACGAGAGCCGACTACACGAAAAATTATCTTTTTACTTTTTGCTGAGTAGCCCCCGCAGCGGACTGACCGAGCAGGTAAAACTGCTGAATATAATAAAACTTTGATCCTATACGTACAGTCGCTCACGTTTAGGTAACCCTGGAGGGCGTTGTTGTGTCTCTAACTTCGAAAAAAACGTGTTCTAAATGATCTTTGTGTTCTCGGTATTCAAACACACACGTCGTAAATGCTTGCTCGCTTTGTTAAAGGAGGCAAACATCACGCAGAATAATCATAATAAATACGAGGGCAATTATTTAATCATTAAACCTGCATATTTTGTGTTTGCAAAGAGTATATTATATCTATATTACTAACTAGAATATGCCCGCGACTTCCTCCACGCTCGACTTGAAATTGTTGCAGTATTGCCGGGACAAAAACAATCATTTTAGTGAAATCTGTGTCGGAATAAGAAAGAATAATATCACACGTTTTATTACATAAAATTTGCTATTATCACTGGAAAAATAAAATCGGAAATTGTTTTTTTTAATCTAGCCATTTTAAATCATTCCCAGAAAGTTTCCCGCGGGATTTTAAGGCTAAGAATTTGCTGTCGATCAGCTATAACCCATCGAAATCGGCACAATTGTTTTTACGTGAACCCCGAATAAACAGACAAGAAATCTAAAAAAATTGAGTTTTCAATCGTTTATATAGTGTATTTCAGTTGATTTATTTAAAATAGCTTCAATGTACAGGACACAGGAAAATGGAAGGTATATATATCCACTACGCTGTAGTCTGACCTCACAAATCAATAATTTCGACGCGCTAGTATAACATGATGTTTTAATATGTAATTAATGTTAGGTTAGAACTATCTCAACGGCTCATGTCTTCTCCTAAAGTACCATCAACGTCACTGGCATAAAGTACTTCTTACATTATGTTCATCAAATATGCCCGAAAACTCTACGGAGCTTATTGCTTTTGCGAGTTAATGCAATAAATTCGCAAAACTAGCATTAAAGGCAATAATAAAATTATCTCACGACATGTAACGCTCAATGGTGCTTCAAAGGTCATTAAGGAAGCATAGTTTGAAACCCCCTAAAAATATACTGTCTTTGTTTCAAATTTTCTAACACAAAGAAATAATAATACTTGGAATGACAATTCCAGTTATTTAATCTTTTGATGAGATTTGTCATCAGGAATACACATTACATGTGAATCTGTGGAGCTCTGATGTTGTCTATGTAAAAAATTGGTAACAAATACAATAATTATAAACTACAATTTTTATTTTAACATACGTTCGTATGTCGTTAAGAAACGATTAGGCATCTCTTAAGTAAGAGAATCAGAATAAGACCCTAATCCATTAATGTCTTTCTTTTCACTTATAAACATGTATTACCTGTTGTTTACCTAAGAAGAGCACAGATAAACAAAATTGAATGATTAACATAGGTTGTACCGAAAATATTCGGCTAGAGGAGTTTATGGGTAAGATTTTCACTAATCAGCTGCTAAGCAGTTTCTTTAAATTTAAGAAACGATTATAAGTAAGGGTGCCGTTGATCGACAGTTAATTCTTAGACTTAAATTCAACGCTTCTTTTTAATCTGGGAATACAGGGGGAATTTTTCTAGGAATGATTTAAATGGGCAGATTTAAAAAAAATATCGAATTCAAATATATTTTACGTAAAAAAGAAAATTTAATGTAATACAATGTGTGATTTTTCTATTCTGGGAATGCCGGGAGCGGTTTGTAGTTGTTCGGGTGCGTACAAATTGGCTTATTTCGACAGTTTTCACTAAAACGATAGTTTATATTTTTTTCCAAATGCTGCGGTATTGAGTCCTGGAAATCCCGCGGGAATTTCAAGTCAAGCGTAGACGAAATCGCGGACATATTCTAGTATGTAAGTATTATTAATAACAGATAAGGTGATATAATATCATCTCATCATCTACTTTTGAAATACAATTATAGAAATAATGTTAATTACCTACTAAAAAAAATATTTATATAATAATGAATGCGCTAAATTTGACTCTTTTTACTTGTACGGAGTTATGACATCATAAATTGGTACAATAACAGGAAATTTATGAGGTTGTGACATTTTGTAAGTTGACAATTGGCCAGTCCCTATATCTTAATATTCATTTACTCGCCCTACCTACCATCGGTTAAAATTTGATATTACTTGTATGAAGCTTTGTCAAATTTTAACCTACTTAAGGCAAATTAATGGACGGTAATACATAGGAACCGGCCAAAAATGTGTCTCCATTGATTGACTGTCAGACTTTGTTGGTTGTCATTCCAAATGTTTTACTTAGAAGTATAAAATATTAAGAAAAGAAAATCTCACCGTCTCCACTGGCTCAGTTATGTAGAGTGGATGGAGGAGGATCGGGGAGTGAAGAAAGAATACTTGGGGCTAGCAGTCGGTCATCCCAAGAATCGCTAGAAGGATAGACTGGAAGCTGAGCTGACCCTGCACTACAAGCCCACAATTGGCAAGACACTGTGCAGGACAGAGGAAAGTGGCGTGCTTTAATTTCGGAGGACAAGACTCATTTTGGGTCGCTGAGACAACGGAGTTAGTTAGTTATAAAATATTAAGAATGTCAACTTTACATTACAAATAATATGCAACCTTTTTAGCTTGAAATTCATCTAATAATCTGGTGTAAGCGCCATATGTTCTACCTCCACACCACATCACCGTTGTAATCAATGAATACAAAATGTATCTAATAAACAGGTAAACATAGAGTGAAAGCAAGTCTGTAATTACTTACCCATTTAACAAGTAATAACTGTTGAACAACTCTCCACACCTTAGTTCTCAAAATTTTGTTACCTGAAACCCAGCATATATACATACTTATACAAAAATGGTTTTCCACTAGTACAATCTATAATATATTTTCACCTTATATAATTTGCTGTCACCATAGTATGCCATATCAATTTATACTTGTCTATTTATCATAATCACTGATGTATGTAACATAATAATGTCAATCATCAATTTTCATATCAACATTCAGAGTATCTATTTATATTTTTTTTACTTATATCCATGAATCTTCCAGTATAACATAGTATAATAACCTACAAACCCCCTATGACTGTATGAGTAAAAAAAAACTATTGGTGATATAAGTATCATTAGAATGCAACAATGTTGAACTTGATCCACAATTAGTGTTACATTGAATGACACAACATGATAAATCCCAATAACACATACATTATAATAAACTGTAACAATATTGACATATAAAATAACAGACATGTTACTTTTAAAATATCATGAGAGAAATAATTTCTATTGCAGTTTTAACAGTTACTAATGATCTATTTATCTCTTTCTATGAGGCTAAAATGTTTTATAAGTTACTAAAAAGTAACACAGTTGATTCAAATTCAAAAGTTTTTATTCAAATAAAGTTCCATTCGAGAACACTTTTTGTGAAGGTCATAACAATAAGTTAAAAATTGAATTTTACTTCCTAGTCTACAAGATTTCGCAATGTGTTATTGCTGTTAAGGAGAAGAAACGGCCAAAACTCCCCAGCAACATGTCTGACTAAAAATTTATTAACACAAACTTTTTTTAAATGAATTTTATACAATATTGGTCTTACTTATAAACGTTGGTTAAATTTTAAGCAACTGTTTAGCAGCTGATTAGTGAAAATCTTACCCATAAACTCCTTTTAACTATAAAAGTTGGTAAAGCAACTCATAAATAACTGTCAAATTTAACCAACCTCGAGAGGTAGTTTAAATGACTGCTAAAAGGCAAAATGGCTATTCACATTTGAAACAGCTGATTCTCACCGAGTGCGGAAATAAGGGGATCGAATCTGTGTATAAAAATATATCAGTAAAAAAAGCATTGAATTGGTGTCGCCACCTACCGTAGCTAAAGGGATATTTATTAAAGAAAGTGCTAAAAAGTTTTATACAAGCAAACAATGTAAAATCACTAGGGTATTATTAGTGACCATATGATTAAGTGACCATATGATTATGATTGATTGATATACAAAAATTTGATTTTCTGCTTCCCTATTGCTTATGCATCATTGGCTACAAGTTACAACTAATTTTTTTAAAGGCTAGATCACTCATGTTTGAGTAAAATTAAATGATTAGTGCTCATTATTACTATCAACCAAGCAGTTGAAACAGAAAGATTCTAAATCTATAATATTATAAACATGCCCTGCCTGTACATTGAAGCTATTTAAAAAAAAACAACTTTGAAAAGACTATGTAAATGATGAATAAAACTATGCAATATTATTTGATTTCTCATCTGTTTGGGATTCATGTAAAAACTACTGGACCAATTTCGATGTGGTTTTCACTGATTGACATCTAATTTTTTAGACTTCAACTCTGCACTACTTTTTATCCTGGGGAATGATTTAAACTGGCTAGGTTAAAAAAAATCGAATTTCAATGTGATTGTTTACTGATCAATATCAAATGTAATGTAATAAAATGTGTGATTTTTTATCCCAGGAATCCCACTAAATTATCCAGGGGGCGGTTTTTACTTGTAAGTGGCTATGCTGTGGCAGATGTACTATATACACGATATGTATGTATTTAAGGTTATAAGTTTAGTTTTGCTTCATCTTTATTTTTTACTAATATTAAAAACAATATAAAAATGTTATATTTTTTTATCTATGGCTTTTCAAGTATATTAACCATGGCATGTTAAAATCTTTGGCAACTTATACTATTGTGTGTTTATTCTGTCTACCATTTAAACACCAGTGGTCATTTTAACGGTGCAATATACCAGCAAAGTATGATAGGTTGAGAAATAAAAAAAACCAAATACTATAATTTTTTTTTCTGGGTCCTTTGCTAGGGATTAGATCATAGACGATTATGGAGGCAATCCCCTTGGGGCTGCCAAACACTAATCGACTTGTGTGGAGACTCGAGGACTCAATACTCCACTAAAACCACCCTCCTCTCATGTGCCCCGCACTTATGGTAGGAACAGTGTGAGACTTAGAACATAGTTACGCCCACACTGATCCTAACGCATCAGTGCTTGAGAATGCCCCGGGAATCAGGGCAAACTCACTTCATCAACAGGGGTGAAGACTCCTCTGCTCTCTAGATGCTAGAGGGCCCCTGCAGCGGTATATCAAGGAGGGAAGTCATGCGCATAGCTGCGCCTCGGGGAACCCGACTGACATTGATACCTGTGAGGCAAATATTATTCATATTGCCATATCTATGGTCAACTATGGAGATCTTGCTATTAGAAATTTGGTTTAACCTATTTTTTCATAATACTTCTAATAAACATTCTATCTCAGAGAATAGACAAGTTTTCTAAAGATATTTTTCCTATGTATTACAAATTATGGTTGTGAAAAGTACAAAACCGACTAACATGGAAAAAGTTGGAGGAGGCCTATTTCAATCAATGACAAACTGTTGACAGAAGAATAATAAAGAGGAAAATTCTAATAAAAGATAAAACAGTTATTGCAGTATAGTGTTTATTAAATACTTGAAATATTGTAAATAATGTTAACAGCCTTAAAACAGACGTGCGTGCATGACAATAACTATGAATGTCAAAGAAGCAAGTGAGGTGTGTAAGAATAAACCTGTATGGCACTCTGTTTTTCGTGCCTACCCCGCAAGGGACCTGGCGTGAAGTTATGTATGTATGTATGTAATGTTAACAGTAATAAAGGTTTAATGTTTATTTATTTATCGTTTTATTATTATTACTATTATATTTCTGCATCCACCCATATTTACAAAGAAAATTGGTTTTTTGTGGCTACTTAAAAATTTTGGTATATTGAGATTAAAGGTGTTAAGATTTATTTAGCGGTTTAACCTCTAATCATAATCTAACATTGGTAATCACTTTCAAGACAATTGTTTATTTATGATAAATAAATTGATGTATTTACATAATAGTTAACATTTGTTGCAATTCACAAGTAACATAATAATAGAAAAAGTTTCAATCATAAGAATAGACAAAAAGTGACTAATTTTGATGTATTCATTAGTTTCTCAAGATAAGGCTTTTGATCAAAATTTGCCAGGTGATAGGGTATTGGTTCTCCTGGATAGCTACCACCCTTGGTCTGGAGTATGCAGTCATAAGAATCTTGAGTTGTGTTACGGCATTAGTGGCCATGTTAGTCTCCCTTTGAAGTGTGGCAGCACATTGGAAGTACCCTTGGTGTTATAAATGTCCATAGGCGATGTTAGACACTTTCCATCAGGTGGCCCATTTTGCCTGCCAGCTAGTCATGCAATAAAAAAAGTGTGAAAATAATTTAATTAGCAGTAAAATTTAACAAGTACATATTTTTGCACATCTGTATAATTCATCTCAAATGACAATTATACAGTTACCAGTATCAATAAAAAAAAATTAAACGGAGTTTTAGAGATGTTTATGATGGTATTTCGGACGCCTTTGTTTACTTTAATTACGTGTTTGTACAACTCATAGAAATGTTTAAATTAGATTACACATATTTTATAACACATGTGTGAAAGAAGTCCCTACTACTAACTTAAATTGAAAGCAAGCATGTAGATTATCGACCCATGTGCCTACAGTGCTTAGCCAAATCTGTTCGTAGAAGAACCCGTATTCTTGTAGTATAGTAAATTTTTCAGAATGCCTTATTTGTTTTGTAAATCTACTTTACTTCCAACAATTTCATTGACTTTCAATAGTTCTCTGCCATCCAAGCGATGCTAGAAACAATGAAAAGTTTTTTTGTACCTTCGTTTTCGTGACTCCACGGTGCCGCTTTAGATTTCCAGAACTGAGTATAGTTATTCACAGCACTTATCATCACAATTTTATAAATTATTGATTTACTACAGCTATCATAAAACTTTTAAAACTTGAAATAATTAAAAATATTACGAAAAACAGAAGCTACGGATATTTTAAGCAAGGGCTTGGGATTGGGATTGGGACATGACACAAATCACAAAACAAACCAATAGAAAAGAGATAAAACGAACAGCGCAGAGCGCATGCGCTCAGCGAACTATGTCGGTAAAACAGTTTATTTTTTTAAATATCAATACTAGTGTTTAGCCAGTAAAAATTTTGTAAGTATCGATAAAACTTAATTATGTATGCCAAAACATGATTTGTATAGACCACATTAAAACTAATATCTCCCTTAGATTTACTACAAAAAAGTTGAGCTATAGTTGATTTTATATGTAAAGTAGTTTGTCTGCCTCACTGTAGCTAAGAATGCCAATACATTGTGATGAGTGAAATATAAGACATTCATTCATAAATTTATAATTGAATAAATTTAAAAGCTGCTAGTTTTCTCGTAATGAACATAAATCAGATTCGATTACAATAAAATATCGTAATCTACATTCTTTATTCACAAAACAATTATAATCGAATACAATGCAAGAAAACTTAACTTATTTGTGTTATATTTTACCCATAGTTCCTCAAAACTGTAAGTAGAATACTGAGCCTAGAACACTGTTTTCTATGGGTAAGGTCCCAAGAAGGCTGGCTACGTTTCCTCGCTTGATCGCTATACTGATCCGTTGCCCGAGGTAAGCATCAGCCTTCTGATCATCTGAAGAGTCAATGAGTCGTTTTGACAAATTTTGGTAGAGGCATGGCCTCAGGACCTCACGGACCAAGCGTCTCGACAGAAAACGGCACAAACATATAACTCTCATTGACGGTTGCATATTTGCGCCGCTTCAGTGATTCAGCTGTTTCTGCAGCCGAACCGGCTGATCTAGACGTGTTTGGTAAATGGGGTGCGGCCAACGTGTCTATCTATGCAAGTCACATCCCACACGAGTCTTGATGAATTTTTATAAATAATCTCAAATTATTATTTTAACTTTAGAACATAGCAAGTAGTGTTAAAATGTTACAAGACAAAGTAAAGGTATGGCTTGTATGCTAATAGCTAAGTAAAGAATTATAAACTAAATTGGATATAGGATTATTTTTATTAATTCGATATCCAATTTAAACAGGCTTAAATCGTGTTTTCAGAATATAAGTAGATATGGCTTTTTTTATTTCAATTTACATGTACTAGTGTATTGCCATGACTTCATTAATATTACATGAATAATCTTGTATTTTTTCATCGTTGCAGGGTGACAGATATTCCATATAGTTGGTAATATTAGTTATTGTTTATCACCACATAAAAAGAGCTTTTGTGTCCTAACACTCTGTATTATTTTACTAACATTTTTTTATTTTTTTTACATTAGCCCTGTAATATATACTTAAATACCAATCAAATAGTTAAAAAACACGAAGAACGTACAAACAGACAAACAAGTAGCATAATTTGGTTTTCTATTATCACCATGTAGTTTTTTAAATATGTTCAATGCACAGACCCGGGACTTTATTTTTTTTAAATGATATACTATAATACAATTGAATATCGATAGTAGAAATAATATTACAATTGTAATCCTTAGAGGATAAAACAGTTTATGTTACATCTAGTGTCAGAACTGAAAAACCAATTGTAAAAGGTCATAAACTGGTCAATAGATGTCATTGTTTAAAGACACATCTGAGCGAGCACAAGTTATCACTACTGTGTGCTATTAATCCAACCTAATAGATGGCATCGTTTAGGAAAAGTAAGATATTAAAGCACTCGGTAAAAAAAGTTACGTTTATTATGAGTAATCGTATCACAACTCTGTAATCATAGTTGGCGCCACTAGACCGGTTTTGATTATATATAAAAAATCCTTTAAGCCAGGATTTTTTGGCCTAGTTGCCAAGTCATAAATATTATAAAAAAAAATATAAAAAATCATTTTTTTTTTCGATTTTTTTAAATAAAATTACTTAGTACATAGAAAATAGAATCGTCGCAAGATTTCACTACAATAGAAGAACATGACATGAATCCATACTAGGAAGGATAATCGCTCAAAAAATAATCTCCTTAATCGTACGAGATTACACTAAACTACTCGTTTACATCATGTCCACTTCCGCAAGGAAAATAGGGAGCACGAGTAAACACAATACTTATCTATCCACTGCTGCTGCCGCTGCCCTACAATTTCCTTGTTGCTAGTTTTTTTTTTGCAATCACAGTACGAATAGCGCGAGTGCGATTTACGCAGTGCTCTCATGTTCATATGCCGCAGATAGGGTTGCCACCTCTGATTAGACAAAATCCGGGAGAAAAAAAAGGAACAGCAATTTTTCATTACTTTTTTTTTGAATTTATATTTTTCATTTTAGCGCACACACTTCAAAATATCTGGCCTTGATGTAACAAATTTAAAAAACTTTTTGCAGTCCATGTTAAAATTCAAGAAAGTTTGAATTTCAGCCTTGACATGGTCTTCATTCAAGCGGTTTCTTTCTTTGGTTTACATGTCGAATACAATACTGAAAACACGCTCGCAAGCAGCGTTTAATACAGGTAATGACAAAACAAATTAAACTATTTTCTTCAATGCGTCTCCACGAGATGGACAGCGGCGGCGGCCGGGGCGGCGCGGCGTGTGGGAAACGTAAACGCGAAGGCACGAGGCGAGTCTGCCCGCACGCCGCACCACACGCATACCACCGGGAGAAATTTGTTTATTTTAATTTCCTTCCGGGAGCCGGGAGATTTAGATTTTCGTTGCTGAATTCCTGGAGACTCCCGGAATTCCGGGAGAGGTGGGAACGATAAATTGATATCATCTAACATCTTTTCGTGACTCACTAACGGTCTTATTTATATTGAATAAGAGTAAGCTTGTAGGCTTCTTTAAGAACCTTCTGATATCTACAAGATTTATGATATCTAAATATCAATTAAAATCATCTGAGGAGCTAAAGCCGTCGACTTTGGAGAATCGCTTACTATTGATAGTGTCTAGGTATACTGATGCTTGTAAAACATAGCATATTATAGTACTACTTTGTGTTGATACTTATCATTATCGTTATATTATGAATGTGCGAAAACAACCTCTTTAGGCCATTTGGTACTCAATATTTACGTAACCTATGAACTTTAAACATTATGCTATTGAATAAGATAATTTTTGGCGGGAACTGAAAGATGTTGTGCTGTGCAGTTTTATTTTTTTAAAATGTGTAAAATTATAATATTTTCTTAAGTTTTCGCGACTTGTACACATAATAAAACTACGTTTTAACGGTTTTAAGCGCGGCTCAATACAAGCTCGATTGTGAATGTGGATTATCATACATTGGGCAAACAAAGAGGAGCATAAAAACACGGGTAAAAGAACACATTGCTGACATGAAACACACAAGGTCTACGAAGTCTGCGATCAGTGAACACACGCTGGATAAACCCAACCATTACATCAGATTCGATAACCCACAAATCCTCGCGAAAGAGAATCGTTTCATACCAAGAATGATGCGTGAGGCTATTGAAATCAAAAAACACCCAAATTTCAATAGAGAAGATGGTTGGCAGGTACCACCTGTTTGGGATCCAATCATCAAAACTATTAAGACCCAAACCCAGCAAAAACCAACTGCCAGACCTCAAGACACTGTGAGCTCTTTCTGCGTGCAACGAAACAAACCAACTTGACTGATAATTTCTATTATTTTTTCCTTCCACTCATTTTAATATTATATAAAAAAAAAATTTTTAGAACTAGGCATGTTTGCTGAAGAGTTTCTTGCGCCGCTTCTTCTCTTCAAGCCACAACATGTTGTGAAGCGGTGGTAAATTAGATTAGGCTCCCATAGAGTAAATAATATCCATAAACAAAATTTAAAACTAAATAATTAAAATGAACAAGTTGGCGGTAGGCTGAATAAAAACTTTGACAATACATGTTTGACAAATGTCATCTTTGTCTTCCGTGACCACGGCCACTGAAAAGCGGCCGAAACGTCGGATAAACCTAAATCAAATAAATTACCGCGCTTAAAACCGTTAAAACGTAGTTTTATTATGTGTAAAATTACTCTAAAATGAACAATAGTTGTAGGATATTGATAGTTTTTGACTAGTAATTATGTGTTTTGTGAGAAATGTGAACTGTATACTCAAATGTGGCCTTTTGAGTTGTCACAAGAACTCCGTTGAATGGCACTAGCTGATTATCTACAGTTCAGCTGTGCTACATAGGCTTAAGTAAAGGAGGAAACTATATATTGAAACTAAGATCTGGCTTAAAGGCCATAAACTTAAATAAATAAATTATTCTATTGAATAACACTCAATTATCTACATATTATGTATAACCTATAACTAAACATTTGTTAAGTATGTAGTACCTAATATAATTCTATAAAAGTAAGCATTTAAACATCCCTGTTCTTGTAAGTTACATTCGAAATCTTACGTCTGTCGCTACCTAACCTTTTTAAATTAGCTTCATTCCAGTGGGTGGCCTCCGCAAAGGCCGAAGAGGCATGAGTAAGCCCCCTGAGTGGCCCTATTAGGGCCTTACCTTTGCCTTTGTACCCACGAGACGGTTGACGTGTCTTTGAGATAAAATTGTAGACGAATTTTCTCAAAACATCAAAGGGAAATTTCCCGTAACTCAAATAGGAATTCGGCGAAAACCAAATAGCTTGGTGTTCGTTATGATTGTGTTTATTGGCTGTTAAATGTTTCACTTTACTGTAAATAATTAATGTTAGATAAATATATAACTAGCCATTGCTCACTAAAATAAGAGAACGAACACGATAGGGCAATACCCGGACAGTTGCACCGCATTTAAGAAAGCATTATTGTTACAAAAATAGCTTGTTATTAAGAAAAAAACTTCGTTTAAAAAAACCGACTTCAAAAACTAAAAGGTATAAAATAACTTAATTCTAAAGCTATTATTATCAATATATATATTATCTAAAACATCTTAAAGTCGGTGCTTAGTAATTTTCAAAATATAGTAATTTTTATGTTTTACTTTGCACCGACTTCAAGATGTTTTAGATAATATATATTAATAATAATAGCTTTAGAAATAAGTTATTTTATACTTTTTCGTTTTAGAAGTCGGTTTTTTTTAACGTAGTTTATTTTATTTTATTTGTTACTTTTTAGTGTCTAGCTATGTATGGGTAGACCTACGAAAGGTGTCGCGCTCCTTAAAAAATATAGGTCCCAAGAAACGGGAACAAAAAAATGTTCGTAAAATGAAAACTACTGGGCCAAACTATGTCAAATTTTTAGAAGACCAAATGGCAGCTATTCCGCGTCGAACAAAAAAAGAATCACGTAAATCGGATCATAAATCTCGGAGTAGGTAATCGGTGAACATACATAAAAAAAAGATCCCGTAGAATTGAGAACCTCCTCCTTTTTTGAAGTCGGTTAAAAAAGGAACATTTCTTTACTTTGTACTTTCTCTTTTTAATTTCTACTTTCTATACTAGGAACTTTGTACTTTCATATTAGCCTATGTCTTATACATACAAGAAAACTGTAAAGGTCAAATTTCTATACAATGGAAAAAAATGCTAAAAACCGAGTCTGTGGGATATAATAAGTGAAATAGAACTAATTTTGACTTTTCAATTTCTTGTTTCACTGTTTGAACGACTGGACCGATTTAAATGAAATTTTGTTTGGTGGTAGCATCCCTGGTCAACATATAGGATACTTTTGACCCCGAAAAATCAAAGAGTTCTTTTAACTATTCCACGTGGACGTAGTCGCAGGCAGAAGCTAGTTTGTAAATATAGTTTTTTTAATAAATCTTGCTTTATTAAACGTCTAAAAAAAGGATAGTTGCCTATTTAACTGTCGCATATAGTAGCCTAAAGTTAAAAATTCGGAAGGATAGGTATTTGCTTCATGAGGAGGATAAACGACTCGCTATGATTTAGGTACATAATTCACAATATTTTTGGCCAAAAAAATAGGCGGCGTTATCGCTAAAAGATATCTTCCAAGTAGATTAATTTATTTTTACGTCACGTACATGGAATAATTTATTCCTATATGATTAGCAAGGTTAAAAATGAGTAGGCCATGTACCTGTCATAATCTGTCAATACATAGACTGCTCAGTTTAAACCTTGCTAATTATATAGGGCCTTACTTATCATAATCTCGTTAAGAAAGGATTAGCCATCTCTTAAATAAGAGACTCGTAAGCCCCTAATCAATGGCTGTTTCAAATAAAACTTGCCATTTTGCCTCTTAGCAGTCACTTAAACTAGCTCTCGATGTTGGTATTTTTTTAGTTATTTATGAGTTACTTTGCCACCACCTCTTATCCTTAAGAGAAGTTTATGGGTAAGATTTTAGTTAATCAATTGCTGAGCAGTTTCTTAAAATTTAACAAACGATTATAAATAAGGCCAATAGAGATAAATGACTCCATGTACGTGACGTAAGTTATCACTAGTTAATCTGGCGATGTAGGTAGTGCATGTTTAGCTGCTACTAATTTTTTTAAATACACAGGTATTAGGTTAGTTTTGCCTTTAAATAAGTTTATTTTTTTTACTTGAATGTTATCTATCTTGCTTTAATATAGTGTTTATACGTGCAGGAACGGAGAAATAATACAATTTCCTGCGGCCGGGCGGCCTGTCGTAAGAGGCGATAAAACAACCCACACAGCCAGGTGGTAGGGCATTTGCCCGACTGGATTGCTACCATCCCTGGTCTAAAGCATGTCGCCAATAACAACCTTGAGTTGTGTTCCGGTATTAGTGTTCAGGTTTCAGCCTCCCCTAAAAGAGCAGCAGCGCATTTTGGTGTTGCGCATTTTGGTCCATAGGCGATGGTAACCGCTTTCCATCAAGTGGGCCGTCTGCCTGTCTGCTAAACTCCTGCAAGAAATAAAAAAAGATTGTGTCCCTCTGTAGGCTAACTTGTCTCTTAAGAACCACATTACTCCATTCATTAGGCCAAGTTTAGTATCTATTTATTTTGTATGATGTACGGTCAATGTAAAACTTCGACATAAACATTTCAGATGCTGCCTTCGGATGACCTGGATACGGGCGGAGGCTGCGAGGCTCCCACGGGGTGCGGCGAATCGATGTGTTGCCATGGCAACCGCGACGTCTGCCTTAGAGCCTGCGCTCTACTGTCCCTTTCTGTCTCGCCTTGATATCATATCACATACCTTCACAACGTAAAGCGTCTTAAGAACCTTTCAAGTCCATTTCAATTACGTCCTTGAAGCAAGCAAGTAGAGCAGAAAATTGCTTGGCGTTGTTTAGGGAAATATGAATTTAAATATAGAAGAACATCTTCATACGATATAATATAAGGAAGAAACTGTACTGGGTGCTATAAAGGCAAAACTGCCTTAAACGTTTCAGGAAAATCAATCTTGTTGTGGTTACCTTTAGGCATGTAATTACCTTTTAGATTTAAATTCCCTTCTCCCTTGGTTTTCGCGGTGAAAGGACACTCGGTGGGTGGCTTAACAAGATATTTGGGGTTTGTTAGGAGTCTGTTAACATCTGGCCCCCTTAATTTATAGGAAGGGTAAAGTCTGGTTTCCGTTCTGAGGTGTACACAGCAATAATTAATAATTTATTTTCGGCTGTGATTACTTGCGGTCTTGTGTATAATAGCAACTAATGTTTGCGTTGTGGAATTTAATTTGTAAGATTTTAATTGTTTGAGAAATTTCAGTAGTATTGGAGTAATTTATTCGTATTTCTTGACAAACAAACAGTATTTTAAGATTATGAAGCATTAGAGCTATTTACACGTCTTATCACGACCTGTCCATTTATCGCAGTTGGTAAAAAGTTTCTGTCTGTACTCCCGAATAAGTAAACTAATAAATTTTCTGGGATATAAGGTCTCCTATGTACATATTCATCATCGTAAGTGTACGTATAACGTAGAATAAGATATAAGGATTGATAATTGCAGTACTTGAAAGTTGTTTGTTAGGTGTCGGTAGTATCGATTTTTTTTTTGTATTTTACGCACACATCACATCTGACTGGCGTTTTTTTTTAATGTTTGTTCTATTGTCTGCACAGCAGGAGGTCTCCTAAGCAACTGTTTGCTTTGGTGTCTATGTCGCCAATCTATCACCGTGACCACACTACTCACGGGCTACTGGGAGGTTATCCACGTTCTCTCGACGTTTGGAAGTCATCTACTGTAGGTACGTGGTTTCGCTCCCAAACGTGCCAGCAATATGCTAGATGTGGATTGAATTCCTTTCTCGGTGGTTATCCCAGAGCGCTACAATATGGGCATGGAGCTCCCATAGGTTCTTTACAAGTACGTTGACCAGATGCTTCAAGTATGAACGAGAGGCGCAAAGCGTGTTTGTGATCTAGATGTCTGTGGGCACCAGTAATTATTTATCACGAGATCGACCTCTTGCTAGTTCGCCTATAAGCAATGATTAAAAATTGTACCTACCTAATAGATAAGTGTTAAGGGTACTTTAGTGCCCGGGGCCCATAGCAATTTGAGCGTTATATACATAGACTAGGAAGTAAAATTAAATTTTAACCTATATGTATGACCTTCAAAAAGTGTTCTCCAGTAGAATTTATTTTGAATAAAAACTTTTGAATTTGAATTATCATTAACATCTCTCGTTTGCTTCCTACTTTTTGAAGTGAAACTTCTTTAGAATCGTTGTTATTTGAAACTCGATGAAACGAATACGCGACAGTAAAAAGAGATAACCACATACATCTATAGGACTAAACCTGAGAATGAGATTTAAATATAAAAACATTAAGTATAAGTATTTAATAATTTAAACTCTAGGCATGTTCATACAGATAGAGTTGGAAATGTTTTGAAGTTTTTCGTTGATATGTTAAAGTTAAATTTTGTGTTTTATAGCTTGAATATATTACACCGTTGTAATAATATATGAAATGTGACATCAGGAAATTTAGAATTCGTCGCACGCCTTGTCACACTTTGTTTCATTTCTACTGTGTGTAAACTGCATACACACACAATTTTTTCTTCTTCATTTCTTCTAGAAGTTTGTCCGTTCGGCCACCCCTTTTTTAAGCAATCGGACAACATCTCATTACGTATCTGTGCCTTCTGAATGATGGTAATAATTATGGAAGTCTGTTTAGATAAGGTAGAGTAACGCTGCTGGAATCATTGTAGTGATTTCGGCAGGATGAGCAGGCCCTATTGGGGTGACACCACACTCTCACAGAATATCGGCGTGAAACGCCTTAAGCTATTGTGTTTTGTGTTTCGTACAACCTACCGCCCTGCGAGCACCGTGAAAAATGCCGCCCTATTATCTATGCACTGTAATTAGACTTCATAACGCACATATCCAATGAGAACTCGGTTTTTCAGATTTGGTATGAAACCAATAACTACCCAATTTTTGACAATCTTTGATTTTTATAGCAGAAAGTTGTTTTTTTTCTGCTGAGATTCCAAATTTTGGCGCCCTCGAAAATTTCGCCGCCATGAGCACTGAACCACTAGGTTCAGTGCTCATGGGACTAGGGGCTCGCTTGCACTAGGGGTTAGTGCCCCTAATCCATCTCTGCCATGGTCCCTATCCTCCCATGCAATGCCATGCCCATGCCCCCTATTCCTTTTTCCTATCCTGCTGCTATATGCCAGTCCTCCTGTCTGATCTCCCTATCCTTCTCTATCGTTTATCCTCCCTCATATCCCATCCTAAAAGCTGGCAAATCGGTAGCTTCATCCTTGGTGTTACAAACATGTGATATAGGTGATGGTAACCACCTTCTATTAGGTAGGCTATCTGCCTATTCTTCAGCATTGAAATAAAGAGAAGTCATGTTTGCGAAGGAAGCTTGCTGATATAAAAGTAATATGAAATGTCCTTTGGAATTTGGGACGGTTGCCATGGTACTATGTCCAAACAAAGTGACTATTACAGTAAAAAGTCGTCATCTAATATTTTCGAATATGCATAGGCAAACAGGGCGTCCGTGGCCGGCAATGAACATTAATCACTCATAAAAAAGACAAAGCGAGTTCTGCGTCGTGTAATATTCCTATCTAACATCGAATAAGGGTTTCGTTGGGAACTATGTCTTGGTGTTGCCAGTGTTTGTTCGCTAGCTTAAATTTAAAATCGGGGTAAATAGGTACGTGGTCAGTTCACGCACGTTGAAGTGTCCCGTAGGAGTTAGGAAAATGACCCCAAATATATAAAATATAATAAACAGCCCATAAACGTCCCACTGCTGGGCTGGTGCCTACCACTATTGGGAAACGGCCTATACCTGCCATGCTAGACCAAAGTGGCTAGAGAAGTTTGACGTATAGGTTATCTCGATGTGCAGGTTTCATCACGATATTTTCCTTCGCCGTTGTTAGCACGTGGTAATTGTTATAAATTACAGAAATTTTAATAATGTTAAATATTACAGAACCCTAAAGTGTATCTAATTGAAAATATACGTACCATCTCTCAAGGCTATTCGATTAGGATTGTTTAATAGCGGGTTTCTGTACTTTTCTGCAATCCATTCATTCACCTTACCGTTGGTAGAAAATAGACATTACTCGCATGAAATTAACTCAAATAACTAGAATAAGATAATGGATAGTAAGTAAGCAATAAGAATTGACTATAAACAAGGTTCGTTAATACTTATTAGTTTTTAAATTTTACCACTTGTTTTTGCCAATGTTTTGTATATTTACTCCTGATTGCGAAACATGAAAGATAGGTACATCGATATGTATCTTTCAATATCTGTATCATAGTAATCCGTGATGATGTGATAGCATATTAGGTGTATATGTATATATACCTATCAAAGTACAGGCCATATGACTACTAAACTAGCGGTAATGTTGCACATCCGCTTTGGTAGAGCAATAGAATACAGGTGTGGACGCGTACTCAATAAGGAAACTTTGTAGTCGTACATGGCAACATCGAAACGTGGTGGCCGAAGCTCCTAATGACGGCGAGTCGTGTGTCACGGAACACGCTAATATTTATGTAAATTGCACAGAATATGATTAGTCCGCGTCGCCTCCCCCGCTGATAATCATATTTACTGCTTCCACCCGCACCTCCCCACACCCACCGGGGGCAGTGGGGGGAGCTTCCGTCCTCGCCACTGCTAAGCGTCTGCGAGAACTTTTTAAATCAGGTTTCAATTTGTTTAATGTGACAATTATTTAGTTTGAAGTAGATTGCAAATCATAGCATAGGAGAAGAATACTAGGATGAGAATTGTCCAATAATGAACTTAATTCTGTAAAACTCCTTAATTCCACTTTTAACCTAACTTATATTGTACGCGGGTTCACCCGCGACTTCATTCACATTGGATGGATTACAAAGATCACACTTGCTTTACATAGAGAATTTGAATCAGTGAAAATATTGCATCAGAATCAGACTTTTTCTTTAAAAAAATTAAAGACTTAGTATGATTCTTTTCACTTTCAAATTTAAACACAGTATCAGAAATAAATCAATAAGATTTCACGAATGGTACCCATATGCCTAAGTTCTGAATATGGTAAAGGAGAAACGCACAATATTAAAAACTCTAGAGTAGAGACTCTAGAGAAGAAGGGGGAAGATGTTTGGCCATTTGCTAAGACACGACACCTTCTTATGCACGTTAATTGAAGGTAAAGTGGAAGCAAGGAGAGGGAAGGGAATACCAAGGCGAGCGTTCATGGACCAAATAAAAGAAAAAGTGGGTGTCGTGTCTTACATAGAAGTAAAACAACTGGCCCATAATAGAGAAGATTGGAAGAGGCTCCACCGGCAAGAGCATGCTCTTAAATGATAAATGAATGAATGACCTATATGCCTACAGTAGGTACCTTTTGTCCGGGCTGGGGGAGAGGTTCGAGGATCGGTCAGGGGTTTTAGTGGGTATCTCTAACCGTGGCGTGGCAACAGTATTTCTTACGCAGATGCTAGTGCCAACCCAACTAGGCAAATCCCAGTTACCAGTCGCGATTTTCTCCCTCGCGCGGCTTATAGTCCTCAATCGGTTGCCCTGGTAATAAGAAGGTATACATACCTACCTATTATGATGAATCAATAATAGCGACATTGGACAAATACACTAAAAATAACTATTAAAGTCATACCAAAGTAGGCACTGGAATGAGCCACCACCTGCCATGGCACGCGACGTTAGGCTTGTTTCCGTTATCCGGTAGCCGGGAAAGCAGACCAAAAGAACATAGAGACGAATTGAGAACCTCCTCGTTTTGAAGTTGGTTAAAAATAATTGAAAACTAGCTTCATAATACAGGGCCGGATCTAAGGGGGCAAACCGGGGCTCATGCCCCGGGCGGCAAATTCAACCTTCGCAGACAAATACACAACTCATCATTAATGCAACTTTGACCACTTCAGTAATACGTCTGATTATGATACGTCCAGTATTTTAAGCACATAAATTACTTTCTGCGGGGTGCGTAGGTATAGGTTACAAAGCACAGACGCACACGTGGGCGTTTGATGACTGAAATGATGATGATTATTAAGGTAAAAATATAGGCGAGCTGGGGCGGCATTTTTCAGTTTTTGCCCTCCCCCTTTCATATAAAATCAAGATCCGGGGCTGCTGTGAACTGCTTATGAAGTTGTTGGACATAATGTATATTGTCCCAATTGCCACGCCTTGATGGTGAAGAAAATGTTCCTATGTTTCTTACCGGTAGGTATATCTATAACCGACACGATTGATATGCGAAACCCGCTAGACCCGCTCCTTCCATTATTGCATCCTACATTCGCCTAAAGTCGGGACTGCGCCCAGCAAAGGGTTTATGGGTTGATATATGATTATGCACTAACCTAACCTAACCTATACATGTAACATTTTGACTAGCCGTCCCCCCATAGATTATCATCCTATCGGAGTCTAGTTGCTGTTTCTTCTTAACACGGGTTATTTTATAACCTAGCTAGGAAGACAGCGCCACTTTCAACAACTCGGGCAATACAAAGAAAAGAATCAAAATGGTTGATGTCGATTTAAATAGGTACTTATAATTATGATTTAGTCATTATAATGTAGTTATTTATGTTTCTAACGTTTAGTTTAAATTAAGTATCATTGTAACTGCAAGTATAATTTGTAACATTTTTCAGTTCAATAAAATTTAGTATTAATATTACCTATTCGTATAAGTACCTAGGTAGGAATATAAAACATGATAAAACGTCGTATCAATCCAAAATCATAAAATTATATGTTTGAATTCTATGTCAATCTTAGAAAGTACCTCAAGGGTTCCAGTTTTGTAGCTTTTCATTATTGATTGTAACGCGCTTTCAAACTGCTTCCCTTTCGTAGTTCACCTGTTGAAAAAAAAAAATTTTTTGTCCCGATAAATCCTTTTAGCATGATACTTTTTGTAGACAGTTTGAGAGTCTTTAAGTCACGAGTTAATAGGTATCTTCTTGGTAAGCGTACTCCATTCGAGACTTCGTCATCATTCAGCATCAGATAAGACAGATCAAACACGAACCTATACTTATTATATAAAAAACGCACTAAAAAATTTAGTTATCCAATAGGTGTTCAAGATAATAATTGTTTTGTCTATACATGTCATTGTCCATTCTTCATAAATTTTGTTACCACTACAGGGCTTCACGTGGGTTTAATAAATTTCATTATTTTACCAGTCACAAATTTCATTATTATTACATTATTTATATGCATGGTATACCTACTAATAGGCTTAATATGGGTGTAAAGACTGGCATTATTCAGGACGATCAGAGAGGAATTGGTCTTAGAACGCTGTAGGTTGAATGAAATTAGAATTCTTAGTTCATGAAAACACCTACATATACGAGTAGATAGTTTACTACAGTAAGGGTAATTTTGGTTTTTCTCATGAATGTTTTCTTATGTGAATATAATGAGTTAGTATTCAAGCGATTAAGGTGACGCTGAAGGGCTGTCATGCAGTAAGTAGGTGGTTCAAATGACCCACTGGCAGTGGTGTAAGGTGTTTCGTGGTGAGACAGTGCGGGCGGTCACTATCGCGTTTCCCGCGTGGAAATCGCTTTCCCCGCGGTCGCGGGTGCGGCGGAGCACGTGAACGCAGTGTCCCGCCGACCGCTCGCGTGATACGCCGCGCTCTTCGCGCCGCAAACCACACGTACACCCTACTCATCCTGCAGGACGTACGCTCCCGGCGCCCGCCCGCGCACCACTGCCGCCTCACGGATGTAGCCCGGCCCGCGCGCGTAAAACAAACGTTCCAATTTTAAACAATTTTTCTTCTTAAACTGAAGCAACGTGTCATCGATCGGCATCGCCGTTAATAATTGAGGATACTGTGTTTACTTTATTTGTCGTGGAGGCGATGCGGTCAAAGGCGGTGGCGAGGCGGCTTCAATCCCAAGGTAAGTGCTACATGTAAATACTTGTTCTTTTTTCAAATTTCAGTTAACCGTGTTCGAACATTTGAAAGTTCGAATTTAATGTTTCTGTTAGAGATGCGTTTGAAGATGCGTAGTAGGTATATAAAGATAAGGACAGTGTGATGCGCTCGCCGCAGCACGCCATTGGTCGGCGCCTCCCCCGCTTGACAAGATAGCGAGGGACATCCTCCACGGCGCGCTTTACTAATGGCTACCCTATTGCAAGACAATAAAGTCTAAACTCGACCAAAGTATATCAAGGAGGGATGTTCCCTTCATTGTCATTTGTCATTGGATGAGCAAAGAAGCTTTTCATTATTTACTTTAGTTATGTATCACAGAAACTCTGGTATAACTGAACTTGACAGTATTTTCAGCAATAATAGTAGTGATTCTAGTGAATCCGCTCTGTTATCTATCTCTGTCTTTATATCTATCTAAAACATAAATACTTGCCTAGGTAGAATATAGATTCTACCTAGGTAGGTAGGTGTATGTTTTCAATTAAGAAAACGCGCCTAATATATAATTGATAATACCTAATATAAATATACTTTGTTTGTTTAGTCCTCTCACAGTCTTGGGAATTGAGTTTATTATTGGAATTTGCTTACTGAATAAACTTTTGAGTAGGGGTCTAAAATAGTACCCATACTTTTATACGAGGACATTGGATATTTTCCCAAGCACCTTATTGTTTTGTATAGTGTATTGTAAAGTATTATTATGTACATATGTATTGGTATGATGGGATTCGTGGCTTTAACATTAAACACCAATACTAATAATACCTACACAATAAAGATAAGTACAAAATGTACATAGCTATTATAAGGCTATTGTAAGTTGTATATTGATAACTCTTTAAGATAATAATTGTAGGGTAGCTATAAAAAAATATATATTAATGATTTTTGAATTTATTTTTAATATCATTAGACAAGCTTTCTTATATTTACCAAGTATTATATTAGACGCTGCTTAACACTTTATAAGTTTTTCTAAGTTTTAAACTATTGGCTTTAAACAGGTGTAGGTAGTGCCTAATTTGGAGCTACTCTTATACAGATTTACAAGGGTGTAGTAATCTTGGCCACACCAACGGTTTAGAGGCGACCATCATACGCATCAAGTCTAATGTTTGACGATTGAAGAATACGTCACTGTAGGTATACGTGTGAGAGGTTTAGTAGGTACTTTTGAACAAGTGCTCTTTTTACTAATTGTGAATATAAAAATTCTACCTCATATAATATAGAACTCTTCTATATCTACTACTTATGATTTAGAACAACAAAACTATGTTTTTCTTTGCCCATATTTGTTACGTTTGTCAAAAGTGTCGTATATGAATATTGCAAAATGTTGATAAATGAGTTAGGAGGACATCCCAGGGTCTCCAGATTGAGTTTTAAAAATTTACCGACTTTACTGAATTTATTATGCTTGAAGTACCATGACATTCAGACCATCGTTCTTATGAGATACATTGCATTGTTTGGCTCTAATAAATAAAATATAAGTATATAAAAGGGAAAGTTTCATAGAGAAACAATTTCATAGGCTGGAGACTATGTTAAAGTGGAAGATCTCTAGGCCTAACAAGAAATCAATATAACATCAGTAAATTGATAAGAAATAAATAGTTTGGTAGTTTTTGTTACGATCACGATATCTGAGGAACTATAATACCTATAGACTTGAAATATGGCATGGATCTTCCTTTCGCCAAGTAGAGGTTAGCTAAGAACGGATTTTACTGCACGCGAAGCGGGCGGGTATTAGCTAGTTTTATATGTTGTTCTAAGTTTATAGCAATCTTATCAAGTGTTCGAGGCTCTCTAAACACAGGTTACACAACGTTCTGCAGATGCAATCATCAATTTTTACGATTTCATTTTATTGCTACACATGAAATATTGTAGATAGATGTATTGCGATACTGTATTCATATTCAACGTATGCTGCGTATGTTTTTACATGCCACTACAAAGTAATTGTTTTTATTTGTTTGCTTATAAGTAATCGTCGTGATGTTAAGTGGTAGCAGTCGTCCATGGACATAATTATACAACGCAAATTTCAGTAAATTTAAAACCTTGTGTTTGAAGTACTAAGTTCTGCGAATGAACATTTTCTGAAAGTTATACATACCTACGTATAGGAGTATTTACTTATAAGTTAAAAAAATAGGTGTACTTCCTACTTCATGTACACCGCTGCGTATGCTTTTTTAAGAAAAAGAAGCGTCAAGAAGGAGTGTCTTATCACTTGAATACCTACGCTTATTAGAATTTTTACTTTCATCTTTTTCAAATGCTTCTCAATCTTTATTTCTGTTTTAATAAATATGTTATTTAAAACCTTTTTCAAAAATTGATTCAACAATTTTTGTCTAAAAATTTCACTAAAAACAAGTGTTATTGTAACTGATTTTCTGAAAGAATCCACATTTTTTGCTAAGGTAACATCCGGTAATATTATTCATTAGAATCAGACGTAGGTTACCTACCTATACGTATGTTTATACAAAAGATATAGTCACTATATATCTATATATATATATCTAGGTACAATGAAAAGTTAACTGAGGCAAATTTAGAAACTTTTCGTGAGGAAGCTATTAAATAAATTGAGAAACTCTTTCTGATTCTGATAAATGAGTAGGTATTGCTTGAGTATATATAGCAATACTCATTTATTTAACAGATTATACAATAAAGAAAATATAACCAAAGTAAGTAGAATTAAGTTTAAAATTATACATTATACAAAAGCCGATTCAAAGTGATGTCACAGTAACACAGAACAACCAGATTTAATCTACAAAAAAAATAATAGTCATAACAGAACCATCAGACTTATAATAAAGAAGCTAAGGAAATAGAAAAACTGAGTAAATACCATCTATTAAAAAAAGAAAGTCAGTCGCTTGTGGAATATCTACATAAGCGACTCGCCATAGTTATCGGTGCCACAGGGATAGTAGCCAAAAGTATTCACAAATAAATAGAAAAATTGATATAACGATTTTATAGAAAGAAATAGGGAGTGTTATACATCACAAACATTGTATCTAAGGTACCTAGTAGGACGTATACGGTATTTGTTAATAACACAGACACACTGAATTCACCCACACGGAAAACAACACATGTCACAACCACCATAGACACCACAACCATCACACACACTACAACCACCACACACATCACAAGCACCACACACATCACAATCACCATAAAAACCACAACCACTACACATACCAACCTCACAAATACAAACAGACAGTTAGGGGAAGAGCAAGAAGACGAAGAAGATACACACACACACACACCAATCAAAATCAATAATGGAGACACATGTATATGAGGCTCTTCCCGTGAGGACAGGAAAGTTTATTTCATAATATTGTTAATGTAGCGTTATTTATTAAAAACGTTATATTTAAATTGATACAGCGTTCTATTATACATGATATTATCTAAATATTTTATCGGATGTCATTAAAATTATAAATGTGTTACACATTTCGAAACACAATCCAATATACCTTGTTAATTGGTATATATGTTTAGATAGAGATTTTACCATATATTAGCTGTGCCGACGTTATCCTTTTAGAAATTTAATAAATTTGTTTGTGATCGTTTAGTACTGAAATTTGTGAAAAACTGTCTGAAAATGTGTAAACGATGTAAAGATAAGGCAAAAATTAAGTGACCCTTCTAGTGACGATTATGGTTGTGGATATTAAATTTGAAGAGAAGAAGTACGTTAAGAAGTAAAAGCGGGAATTTTAGACAATAAAGCAAAATTGAATATCAGAAATATTATTATTTTATTGTAATCTAGAACGTATGCAAAAATGATCACCTTGCAGTTCATTCAAATTTTCAAGTTTCTTTTGCAATTGGTACCTACGTTTTTTCCTGAATAGTTTTTTAGGATCGAAATCACATGCGGTTGACCAATTATTTTCATTTCATAATAATCTTGTTAAAATAATTATATCACGTAGCTTAGATAAACTTAATCTTATTTTATCACCATTTTACTACTTGAGGTCGTCAAAAAGTTTCAGTTAACTCAAGTTACGCCCAAAAATAATTGACCGCACGTCGCAGCCTGTAACTAACTTTATACTTACATACTACAGCTAGTATAGTATAGCTATACATGGTACATATTGTGTGCTGTATTGTCCATAAGAAGCAGGCTTCGTTTAATATCTTTCCACGTCTTTACGACCCTCGTAAAGGCTGGCAATCCTCCATGTGTCGGGAAATTCGATCCTTCGCCCTTTGTATGGGGTGTTTGACCGAGCCCATTGTACACCTTCCCGGTGAGTGCAAGGCTTTATACTTTTGCCAATGGTTATGATGCTCCAATTGGCTTTTTGAGAGTTAAAGTTTTGCTGTGTATAGAATACTTTATTCTACATTTTTGGATTCCGTACCCATTTTAACATGACGACTTCGTAATGGCTTCGCCTTATGAAATCCTCTTTATGTCACAATATTTTTTTCTGAAAGTGTATGTTTGTTCTTCGTAAAAATGTTTTTCAATAGATTTGTCATAGAAAGGTATATAAAGCCTGATTTACATTAGCATTAATTAGGTAGTTAGTTGCAAAAATGGTTCGTTGAGTCTTTATCATTTTTTGGAAAGAAAAATAGCCTTCTGAGCATGCTTCCCGCTGGTGTGATTTACTACATAATAGATAAAGACTTAATTTCTTTCTACTGTTGAGAACTAAACTAAATACTTAAAAATAAACTAAATTATAAATAAATTGATATAAAGTATGTAACACATCGCTGCCACAAGGAAGCGTGCCCTGAAGGCTGGCTGAATTGTCACGCTGTACAATGCTGATTCGTTGCGCGAAATACGAACCAACCTTCTGATCACGGGTGGTATCATAGAGTCTCTTACGATTTTTTTTGAAGAAAATCTTTGCCGATGGACGGTACAAATATATAACCCCTTACTAGGGTTCTATATTTGCGCCGTTTGAGATCTTCAGCTGTTGAAGCAGCGTTACCAGCCCCTGACTTAGTCATTGGAAGATGTGATGCCCCCACAGTGTCAACACATGTCGCGTTCCACACAAGCGGCCGTCCCATCTTTCTACTTAGGTTCTATTTTCTTTACTTCTACAATTGGAAAATATTAAAAAAAAACCATGTTCATAGTATTTATTACAGATTCACCGATATAATCTGTAATTAGTCTGTGAAAACTGTGAATAGGACTTATTCGCAAATTAACTAATTAACTCTCGCAAATATAAATATCACTGAATTATGCCGTTATACTTATACAATGATGTAGTGAAACTGCGAAATTATTAAAATTTAGGGGTGAATGCCTTACATGTACCTGGAAGTATAGTTTTTCGTTTAGTATACATAGACGTTTGTGGTCTAGTTAGTTAGATTTGAAAAGACCATAATGGTGTTTCTTAGTGACTATTTAAATTTGATAGCTGGGGAGATAATATTTCCAAAGTCATTTAAATGATCTCAGGGCGGATTTTGACATTTGCCGTCTGTAGGCTATTCAAATTTTGCCGCCCCTACCGACCTCTACGAATCGATAGCCACAGTTCACAATTATATTGATTAGTTACATTTTTTGTTAATGAAATTGTAACATTATGCTTTGTGCACTATCTTGTGATTACGCCTCCTTTTTTTCCATAATTTGTTGATTGCAAACTAGGGGATCGATGCGTTTATTCCTGCCGTAGCCAAAGTGATTTCAGATTATTTAAGATGAAAAATAAAATTATTGCTGTGGGTTGAATAAATAATAGAAATAGGATAGTTTAAGAATTGTTTATGTGAAATGTGATTAATCAGGAATATTTTATCATGAATTAGGTATAGGTACGAGTATAAATAAGATTATTTTAATTTCTGTAAGAACTTAAAAACTTTTTGTCCCGAAATTTACCGGCCTTCCAAAATCTGCCGCCCTAGGCTACAAGTGCTACAACCTACTCAGCCTATAGGTAAATCCGCCACTGAATAATCTCCTATCTCTAACTTTTAAACTAGGTATATATAAACTGAAACTTTTTGGGAAATATCAAGTAATTTAAAATAAATTAAAGATTAAAAATCAAACGTTAGCTTCCGTTTGAGATATCCTACTATTATTTATATAAATTATATTAACTTTAAAGTATTGCTTTGTTTCAAACTATACCATGGAACGCAGGTGTATTTGGTTAGTTCTTACATTCATTTCGTATGCGTAGAAGTTCAACAGTTACAGCTAGTGCTATAAGTGTATTTGTTTTGAATGCCATTAGGCGCCCGAAGTGCACAGTCGCAGTGGTTCTGTAAACATTGAGCTGAGAGCTGTGAATTTCCAACTTGGCCACTGGACAATGGCGATGTCTTCCATAAATAAACCCTGAACAATATTCAATAAGCGCTCTGGTTTATTTCTCCAGGAATAGTAGTCGTAAAGCACACAGACATACTAACGGACGGATCCTCGAATCACAATAACGCTCGAACTCAGCGGAATCCATAATCTTATTTTTGTACTGCATCGTGAAGCGTGAATTTTGCAATTACGAGAGCCCCATTTCATCGCATGCCAACTGCATCTTTAAATTCTCCCCGTAGAGGTGAGATTCGAGTGAGTGCACTTTCTCAATACAAACATTTCTTGTCTTTACACGTGCGATTGTGGACTTTATCTCTGAAGCTGAGAGCTACGATGGATGCCGCCAGGTGGCGCGTGAAAGCGGACTCTCGGCGATGGTCCGAAAGCAGATTATGCGTCGCAGATGTTGTCCGGCGATATCCATTGTGTTCCCTCCTATAATTTTATCGAAGCTGATTTACGATCGATTGTTCGCCCGGTGGACAGTCGGCGAGGCGTGGTGTGCGTGCGCGGGCGCATGTGTGCGCCGTGCGTGCCTCCGACGCCGTCCCTTCTTACCTGCAGATGGCGCTCCGTCATTAAGACGCACTCTCTCGCCACACAACGACCTCGTAAATTAAGAAACGACGCGACGTCTCACAGTTGGGCTCTTTCAGCTTTGTTTTATACATCCCGGAGAAATTATGACTCACATATATTCAATAATAAAGTCGTGGTAGAGCCCTGCTGGAATCAGTATCGTTGTGACACCACACTCTTACAGATTATTATCGGCGTGAAACTTGAACGGTTTTTTTATTGCTGAAGCACAACAGATAGGCTGATAGCCCAACTGTGATGGAAAGTGGTTGCCGTCGCCTATGGACATTAGCAACACTAGAGGTGCTGCCAATGTGCTGTCGACTTCGGAGGGGAAACTGGACCAGGCCACGGATGCCAGAATACAACTCAAGGCTGTTATGGCGACATACTCTAGACTAGGGGTGCTAGCCATTCAGTCGGGCTAATACACTACCACTTGGCTATGGGTTGTTTTGTCGCCTCTCACGATAGGCCGCCCAGCCGCAGGAATTAGTTTTATTTCCGATCCTGCACGGATACGCTCTTGAGACAATCGTACGATGAGTAAAATTCCGATAGCCAACTTCCCTGACCCCCTTTTCCATCCGCTATATCCCATTCCTCCTGCCTGATCCCTCTCTCTATCCAATCCTAAAGAATGGTAACGAATTGGCTGGCGTTATAAAAGTCTATAGGAGATGGTAACTCTTATCTATAAGGTGGGCCGTCAGCATCTTTCCCAATTTCGCAATAAAAAAAAAGAATCACAATCCTTCAATTCCTTCATGCCAGAACTTAAAGTAACTATGTTTGCTCGCTATTCTAGAACAGGTATCAGACTTGTGTGACGAATATAAGATATGTAAAATAGAAACTATTCTCTAATAGTTATATTTTAGCAGACTGTATTTATTTATGTATTTGTTGGTGTGTGCGTGTCCATATAATGAAAGACATTTATATCACTTATACTATATTTTATATTAATCAGATATTTATGATGTTACAAATCGACACTAAGTAGCAACTGACAATATTAATCGAGACCTAGTTTAATTACTAAATAAAGAGGCTTCCAAACAGCCCGTACGAAGTAGGTTTCCTACAATTATAACTACTATATGGTACTTCACACATTTGAAAATTCTTATCCTTACGACGACTAACAAATACTTCGATGTTATTTCAAGCCTCTGTGGAATATTGTATCCCTTCGCGTACATCATGTCCACTCTTACGGCACCAAGTAGCAAAATAGTGGTACATATTGAACATGGTAAGTTTAATAATAATAATAATTTATGTCTACGCAATACTGTACGTATCAACCGCGAAAGTACTGACACGCGCAGCCTACGTCACCGGCACCGCCTGCAGTCTCGCAGTGGCCGGTGAACTCTACCATGGACGACGTGTCAGAGGACTTAGCGGTAGGTAATGTAAGTATCCAGACTTATGAGCAATTGAGAAGGACTTTGGAACATTCGATTCAAGAATTCCGAGATCAGCCTATCTTAAATAGGCCACGCATACCAAAATTGCCCCTGCATAGAAATAATTTGTTGCTTATGGGAACTCTGGATTGCTTACTAGCGCCTTATTTTGGGTCTAGCGCAGACCTTATCGATACGCACTCAATCCTATATTGCGGGGCCGTAGCTGTATGTCGGGTGGCTGGTGTAAAGTTTCCAAATACACAGCCTACCCAACCTGCAAGCGGCAAACCTGCCTGGCAAATACGGATTGAGCGGCGTATCGACGGGGCCAGAGTTCTCATAGCCAAATTAATTTGCTTCCGGGCTGGCAATTGCCGGCCCCGAGTTATGCGTTTCGTGGCTCAGGCATTCGCTGGTACTAATGTCAGCCCCAGTGAATATATGGCCAGAGCCACGGAACGTATAGACTTCTGGAAGCAAAAAGTCTATGCATGGGCAAATAGAATCCGCCGGTACAAAGAGCGAGCGAACAGATATTTCTTGAATCGGACCTTCCAAAGTGAAGAGAAAAGGGTTTATAGAGGTTGGGAGAAATCTAGCGATAGTGTCGCTGACAGGCAAATACCAAATATTGATGCCATGGCTTCTTTCTGGCGCAATATATGGTCGATGCCTGTAAGCCACACGGAGGACGACTGGATTGAGCTGGTCAAGCAATCATGCGACCAGGTGCCAGATATGGAACCTATTACCATTGAACCACTTGATGTTGGTAATGCAATTCGTTCGGCACATAACTGGAAAAGTCCAGGGCCGGACGGATTGCATAACTTTTGGATTAAGTGGTTCAAAAGCTCGCATGGTTGCTTGGCTAATCAATTCCAAGAAGCTATTAATCGTGGTTCGCTTCCAACCTTTATGACGACAGGCGTCACCCATTTACTCTTCAAATCTGGCTGTACCACTGAACCCAAAAATTATAGACCAATCACATGCTTGCCTACCATCTACAAGCTCCTTACGTCCATTTTGGGAAAAAAATTATCAAATTATTTTTATAATAATAACATTTTGGCAATAACCCAAAATGGGTGTAAGGCTGGGTCACGTGGTACGAAGGAATTGCTTCTCATTGACACAACTGTTAGCCAACAAGCCCGACGGAATAGAAGAAATCTTTCCGTTGCCTGGATCGACTACAAAAAGGCGTATGACTCAGTGCCGCATACATGGTTGATGAGAGTCTTAGAGCTGTATAAAGTCGATGCAACTCTAAGAACCTTTCTTCAGGCATGTATGAGGCAATGGGTCACACACCTTAAGCTTCCAGGTGGTGGAGGGGTTTCTTTGCCGGAGGGCACGATAAATATAAAGCGTGGAATATTCCAGGGTGACAGCCTGAGTCCCTTGTGGTTTTGCGTAGCATTGAACCCTCTTAGCACTTTGCTAGAGTCTTCAAAGCTAGGCTATCGGTTTCGAAGAGGGGGTGAGATCATGTCACACTTGCTGTATATGGATGACCTCAAACTTTTCGCATCCAACGAACCAGACTTGATTGAATTACTGAAGACAACAGAACGCTTCAGTAAGTCAATTAGTATGGAATTCGGGATAGAAAAGTGTGCGGTCATGCATGTGCGGCGAGGGAAAGTTGTGAATTCACCGAATTTAGAACTTTCAGAGAACATGTCTCTTAAATCCCTCTCCGAAACCGAAACATACAAGTACCTGGGTATGTCAGAGTCCTTAGGTATAGCCGACGCGGACGTAAAACAGACGGTGAAGGACCGATTCTTTTGCCGCTTGAGGAAGGTTCTAACCAGCCTTCTCTCAGGTGGAAATAAGGTCAGAGCCTTCAACAGCTGGGTTATGCCCGTGTTATCATACTCCTTTGGCATACTTAGGTGGACTCAAACGGAGCTGGATGCCCTAGATCGAAGAGTCCGTTGCCTGCTGACAAAACATCGTATGCATCACCCACGTTCATCAGTAATGAGATTGTACATCTCGCGAAGATGTGGAGGCCGAGGCTTTCTAAATGCCAAGGATCTGCATAATCGCGAGGTGAACAATCTCAGGGCATATTTCCTTAAGATGGACGTGGGCCTGCATAAAGATGTTGTGGCAGTAGACAAAGGTCTTACCACGCTCTCGTTGGCTAACGAGAATTGGTGCAATCTGGCAGTACTGAGCGCCTCCGACCGCATCGACGTATGGAAGAGCAAGGCGCTGCATGGCAGGTTTTATCGGGCCTTAACAGGGCCCGATGTAGACCTGTCAGCGTCGGTAAACTGGCTACGGTTCGGTAACCTCTTCGGAGAAACCGAAGGTTTTGTCTTTGCAATTATGGACGAAGTTATTAAGACGAATAACTACCGGAAATATATCCTGAAGGATGGCACCTTGGACATCTGTCGGGCATGTCATCGCCCAGGTGAATCCCTCAGGCATATTGTTTCCGGCTGTTCACATCTTTCTAACGGCGAATACTTGCACAGACATAACCTCGTAGCCAGGATTATCCACCAGCAACTTGCCCTTCGATACGGTCTTGTGGAAACGGAGGTGCCTTATTACCAGTACTCGCCGGAGCCAGTTCTTGAAAACAGTTGTGCCACGCTCTACTGGGATCGATCAATTATCACGGAGAGGACTATTGTAGCCAATAAGCCTGATATCGTGATAATAGATCGATCTGCGCGACGAGCAATACTCGTTGACATCAGTATCCCGCATGACGATAACCTCGTGAAGAAAGAAAAAGAAAAACTAAGTAAATACTTAGATCTTGCTCACGAGGTTACCGCTATGTGGAGGCTGGAGTCAACGAGCATTGTGCCGATAGTTGTCACCGTCAATGGTCTTATAGCGAAAAGCCTCGACCGTCATCTAGAGAGGCTTTCACTGGGAGGCTGGGTGAAGGGCCAGATACAGAAGGCAGCACTCTTGGACACGGCACGAATTGTGAGGAGGTTCCTAACTCTGGAGTCCTAACCACCGGTAGTTTGGACCTGAGGCCCCGCTGGCGGTGATCCGCAAGATTTTATATTTTTTTTATTAAATATGTATTTTATTTCTGATGTATTTTTATAAAATAATAATGTTATTTATTTTTTTATAAAAAAATTTCTTTATATATTTTTTAAAAAAAAATGTAAAATTTTTGAAAATAAATAAATACGTAAATAATAATAATTTATTGTAAAAGATACAATGACCAAAATATTTTAAAATTAAATTTACAATATGTTTATGTATGTTTTGCACCTGTGTCGTGGGGCTAATTGTAGGTTAAACTTATGAACAGTTAAATGTTCTATGAAGATCCAATTTTACTTAGCAGACATTTAGTGTCGTCAAAAGTTATTGATTGTAAATGTTCAGCAAGTTTCTTTTTACTTTCGAACGAAGTGAATGATTATAAATAGATAGAATTTAGGTTGATATACTTATGGTGCCCACTTCCCTCGACCTTCCGATTCGCTGCCGTGGAAGTGGGCCTAATTTAATGAAGCGTTTACAGAATACGACTCTTGGGCCGATTCTTCGATCATCAGATAAAAGTTATCAGTCGAATAAATAATAATAACATGAGCTAATTCAAAAGTGAGACCATTCACCTGTTTTATTCATGATTCTATAAATAACTTTGATGTGGTTATTGAAAAATTGTTCCTTAGATTGTTAAACATAACAATTGCATTACCTTTCTGCAGTGCTTTCTTTCTGAAACTAGAGTTTATGAACTTACATGTTGTTTATGTATATTTCCTATATGTAAACGAATTTACAGTAGTAACGTTAACGCAAATTGCGTTTAGAACAATATCAATTCGCAAGTTGTATGGCCATCGTAAAAGAACAAAAGCTCGCTTGGCAGATGTTTATATAAGGTTGGCGCTCACTAATGCCATGATAAAACATCGATAAAACAGCCATTACCTGTTTTACCTGTAAATTGTTTTCCGGCACAATTAAGATTGAGTTTCAATAGTCAATACTTGTTGTTGTAATATTTGTTTGTTTTCTGCTATATGGCACCGGTGATTCCGCGGCACTTGTGGCAAAGTAGAAGCAAATGTTTAAAATGCGTCCGATTCCGTCACCGTCTTGTTTGTGTTATCTAATGAAAGACGGCTTAAAGTGTCTATTTTATTATGGCAGAGCGGATCTTGAATTTTCCGAGGAGGGACAAATACTAAAAAATAGCGCTTACGCTAATTTATATTTTTACCTCAATCATCATCATCCTTTCAGCCATCAGACCCCCACTGATGGACACGCGTGTGGTTTTAACCTATGACTACGTGCCCCGCGAAAAGTAATTTATGTGCTTATAATACTTACTGAACGTGTCAGTGATCAAAGTTCCGTTAATGATGAGTTGTGTATTTGTCTGCGAAGTTTGAATTTGCCGCCCGGGTCATGGGTCCCAGCTGACTCCCCTTAGATCCGGCCCTGTATTATGTAGTTAATTTTAAATTATTTTAACCAATAATATTTTCTTAAGTTTTCGTGACTTGTACACATAATAAAACTACGTTTTAACGGTTTTAAGCGCGATAATTTATTTGATTTAGGTTTATCCGACGTTTCGGCCGCTTTTCAGTGGCCGTGGTCACGGAAGACAAAGATGACATTTGTCAAACGTGTATTGTCAAAGTTTTTATTCAGCCTACCGCCAAAGCCACGTGGCTGGAGAGCTTCAGCATGTCAAGCGAGTCTTACAACGCAATCAGCTGAAGACTCCAAACCAACGTCACAAAGGCCCCAAACCACCTTCAGTTGAGCGGTGCCCTGTTACCCTACCCTACATCAAGGGGGTCACAGACAGAATTGGTCACATCCTCAGGCGAGCTTCAATCAAAACATATTTCAAGCCGCATAAAAAGATAACCCAATTTTTGAGACCTGTGAAATGCAATATCCCACTCCAGGATGCAGGTGTTTACAATCTCGATTGTGAATGTGGATTATCATACATTGGGCAAACAAAGAGGAGCATAAAAACACGGGTAAAAGAACACATTGCTGACATGAAACACACAAGGTCTACGAAGTCTGCGATCAGTGAACACACACTGGATAAACCCAACCATTACATCAGATTCGATAACCCACAAATCCTCGCGAAAGAGAATCGTTTCATACCAAGAATGATGCGTGAGGCTATTGAAATCAAAAAACACCCAAATTTCAATAGAGAAGATGGTTGGCAGGTACCACCTGTTTGGGATCCAATCATCAAAACTATTAAGACCCAAACCCAGCAAAAACCAACTGCCAGACCTCAAGACACTGTGAGCTCTTTCTGCGTGCAACGAAACAAACCAACTTGACTGATAATTTCTTTTATTTTTTCCTTCCACTCATTTTAATATTATATAAAAAAAAAAAAAGTTTAGAACTAGGCATGTTTGCTGAAGAGTTTCTTGCGCCGCTTCTTCTCTTCAAGCCACAACATGTTGTGAAGCGGTGGTAAATTAGATTAGGCTCCCATAGAGTAAATAATATCCATAAACAAAATTTAAAACTAAATAATTAAAATGAACAAGTTGGCGGTAGGCTGAATAAAAACTTTGACAATACACGTTTGACAAATGTCATCTTTGTCTTCCGTGACCACGGCCACTGAAAAGCGGCCGAAACGTCGGATAAACCTAAATCAAATAAATTACCGCGCTTAAAACCGTTAAAACGTAGTTTTATTATATTTTAACCAACTTCAAAAAGTAGGACGTTCTCAAGTCATCTCTGTTTTTTGTATGTTCGTTACTCGATTTCTCCGTCAGTTGTGGACCAATTTCCAAAATTTTTCTTTTGATCGAAAGAGTATACCCCCGAATTGGTCTCATTATAACCATATCAGGGTCTGATGGGTGGATCTCAAAGAAATCGAGAGAAACTCTCGAAATATGTTAGCCGACTTCTTTGTTATACGATGTCTTCGTCAATTGTAGAGCGATTTCACATTTTTTTCTTTATTCGTAAGTCTATACTCCCGAGTTGATCCCATGGTCAACAAGTCAGGATCTGATGAATAGCTCCCAGGGAAATCGTGAGCAACCCAACGAGCGTCTACACTGAAGAGTGAGATAGCAACCTTGTATACGTGTGCCAGTACTATAACTTCTACAGGCGCTTAATATATTATTTCTAAAGCTATTCAAGTGTTTGCGCAACCAAACATCAAATTCATCAACAATCATTAAAAAAATATATTTAACCAACTTTCTACAATATCTTAAAGTCGGTGTCAAGTAAAACATAAAAAACAACAAGAAATTTGCAAAATATAGTAATTTTTGGAGTTAGTTATTTGCTTTATTATTTAATATTAATCTGAATGTTCATGAATACTCGATAAACATACTGTGCGAAGCGAGACAGACAGACTGACGTACAACAATTTTAAAAACAATACTTTACTAGACATCGTGTAAATAGCCTTTTACTTAAATTTGATCACTTATTTTAAAATCACAAACAGTCTCTTCAAAAAGAAGAAAACCTGTGAGCGCTTACAACTGACAGATGTACGGAAACAATAAGGTATGCTTGATTCCATAACGTATTTTATAAACACACTTTCATTGTGTTACAGAAGTAGAGTTATGTTTCAAAACATCTACATATCGTGTCGCCCGGCCACTGGAATTTGTGTTCTTTCTCCATTCCTTCATGGGTAAAACTATAACTGTCTAAACCGATTTTCGTTACAGGGAACGCTATGCTCTTGATATTTAAACCGTATGTAGCCTACTTTAGCCAGGAATGTGAAATCATACTTCGGACAGGTCAGAACTCCACTATAATTTAATAAATAAATAAATACATTAATAATAATCGGCAGACAAACAGGCACATTGTATACCCCCGAATTAAGCAAGTTACGCTTGTGTTATGGGTTATATACATCGGACCATTCTGGGGCCGATTCCAGACACCCAGACCATGGTAAATAACGGAGAAAATACGTTTCCGAAATTAACTATACCAGGAACCGAACCCGGAGCCTCTGCGTTGCAGTGAGGTAGGCCGGCAAAGGCTTAGGCCGCTCAACCACAGAGACCGTCGAATAATTAATTGCAGGTTATGGATAATAGGAGGGGGGGGTGCTTTTTTCGTGAAATCAAACCCCTAAATATATTACATCTTGTGGCGATCCTAAATGGCCACAAAAATACTAGTAAGACAAAACTAAAAGATGTTACTGCGAATATAGCAATAAATCTAATAGAGGAACTATTCTTTCTTGCTTAATTCCTCAGTCCATGTCAACGTGGATTTTGTATGTTCAAAGTAGTAACTAGGCTATAATTACACGAGAGTGAAGGAAACGGGGGCGCCTCGGGTTTCGCTTTTGTGCACTGCCATCCAATTAACTCCCTGACGGCAATACGTTCCGCTACAGGAATACTTGTTCCTATCTTTTCTGTAAAGTTTAATTATATAATGTATATAGTAACGTAGACTCTACTTATAGGTATTCATTTTAACATATTTTATAGAGAAATTCTCCACGAGCTAGTTCGGTTTCCATACCGGTTAGTTGTTTGAAAATAAAAATGCACAAAAACACTAAAAGTTCTCGCAAAAACATATATAATTTAAATTTAATCTTGTTTTTTATACCTGAAATATTCCTGTTTATTTAATACTAGCTGTGCCCGCGACGACGTCCGCGTGGAATTTGTTTTCAAAACCCCCCGATTTTAAAATATTCTTCATTGATGCTCCGCTTCTATTGGTCTTAGCGTGATGATAGCCTATAGCCTTCCTCGATAAATGGGCTATCTAACACTGAAAGAATTTTTCATATCAGACCAGTAGTTCCTGAGATTAGCGCGTTCAAGCAAGCAAACTCTTCAGCATTATTATATTAGTATAAGATTTAATTTATCAACGAAATTATAAAATATGTAAATAAATATATACTTAATTTAACTAATACAAGAAAAAAAGCTTATACTATACCAATCTACTTATAAACCCTCAGGACTATAACTAGAATACTGAGCCTGGATCACTGATTTACTTTGTTGAATTGCATTTTAATATGTGAACAACAATCTAGGTTGAAAAATACAGGTTTTTCTAATATATAACTGGCCGTAGCAATTATAATCTCATACACAATGCACTGGTGCGTTTCATAACACAAATGCGCATTGGTGATCTCAGCGAGATAGCCTTATCTCTGAGTCACGCATGTTTCATGTTTCTAATATCCTTTTGTGATAACCAACAGACTTTTATGCGTTTCTTTTTAATCAAAAGAAAAACGGTTTATGTTAAAAATGAAAGTAATTATTTTTATGGGTCGAAAATTATAAGAAATTCAAGTAGTTCCAAAATATTTTCAACGAAAATTAGTCTGAATAATATCTATTGGAAACTCCAAACAAAAAGTTTTGAATTTTGCACTTTATTAACTTTCTTTTGTCTTTTATGTCTTTTCTCTCTGCATAGAAAAATAGTCTAATTTGAACGTACAATTTTCATAGTTAATATTGGTTTAATCAGCTTCTCTTGAAAAAATGACTCAGTGGGTAGTTTGTTTATACAAATTTATTGAAGAAATAAGTTTGATTTACAGTTAAAATTCAGTAAATTTTTTGAAACGCTTGGTGTAATTGAGATTACGAAGAAGTGACAGATCACCGGTAACGTCGTCTCTAAGTTTCTAGTGCTGGTCTATTCTTATGGCCTGGAGTCAACAGTTAAAGTATTTGGATGAATTCAGTCGACTAACAAATCAACATTTAGGGCGGCTTGCATGACGTTCCTTAATTTTATTTAAGAAACACTAAACGCATTTACCACCCTTAAATATGATAAGCGTCTTGCACAACGCTAAATTTACCGGTAAATACGTTTACAGAACTGTCAAAGTTAATCATCCAAAAATGGTAATTTAACGCCTTAAACGCGTTTAAACCTTGTCACTCGTATGTCTTTATGAAATTGTCACTTATAAAAGTCAATTACAGATTGTCACTCGTATATTATTTGCTTTAATTATTTATCTCAATTCTAAATACCCATTATTCGTACAAACTAACATGGTAGCAGCGTAATAAAGTTAAGAAATTGGATCCAGTAAAGATATTTTAACTAGGAAAGATTAAATACAATATTCCAGCATTGTACTCGACCTGACGTTCACAATGGATAAGGCGATCGCAGAGGCTTCAAGGTACAAATAATGCACCTAGATGGTAAAAATTATAAGCCTTGGCGGTATCCTATTGAGACAGCGTGCAGGGAAATACCCCGCGTTGAAGAAATTTTGCAAGGAAAACTTCAAAAGCCCGATGAGCCTGCAGCATCTGATGGTGCAGATGCTAAAGCCAAATATGAAATAAATTTACAACAATTTCTAAAAATTGTCTGTGCCGTTTTTACTCTGATGACGACCAACATGACGGATGAGATTCTAAAACAAGTTATGCGATATAAAAGCGCTACAGAAGTATGACGATGAGCTAGAACGCCTATATAATGGAAGCAGCGAAGACAAACTTATAATCTTTGTCTACAATTCTTTGATTATAAAAAGGACCCGTGAAAAAGGAAACGTGAGATGGGAAAGCAATATCTTCTGCATTAAAGAACATTTCAACAAATGTTTCATAAATTAATATTTATTATTCTTTACGAAATGGTTAAGTTATTAAAAAGTCAATTACAGATCCTCACTCGTATTTTATTTGCTTTATTTATCTCAATGCTAAATACCCATAAAATCGAAAATAAAACCGCACAGCAAAAGATCATTCTTCAGGTTGCCGCCAAAAATTCCGAAGTAAACTTAACCAAACGAACAAAATTTCAAATGTCAATTTGAGATTGGCCAACTAAAATCTTTTTTACGCAGAAAATAACTAACATTAAAGCTAAATTTCGTGTGTTTGTTCGATAAAATGTGACGTGAACGTGAAACGGAACACACTTGGCTGTTTTACCGACGGCATAAATACATTTTACTAAATGAAATGGGAGAGTGCCTTGTGCAAGACAACATAAATGCATTTACTGATAAACGCGTTTAGAGAGTTTAAATAAAATTAAGTAATTGTATTTAAAGACGATCGTTGTGCAAGCGGGCCTTAAAGAAGGGTTTATACAATTTCTATTGTCTAGTTTTTGAGATTGGAAAATTATTTATCGTCTTGTTTACGGTTTCGTGGCTAAATTACGAAACGATTAAACGTTCGTCACTTCTATCGAACCATTGGTACTTCGTGGATTGTAACGAAATTGCTTGACTTCTTCATTGCAATCGATGCATTGTATCAGGTTTATTTATTTTATGTTTGCAAATTGGTCACCTTTTCTTTCACGTTCTCCCAATCATTTTATGTTGTGTATGTTTCTATCGATCTACACAAGAGGAAAGTCAAAATTTTAGTGTAATATTACATTTTTTAGTGACGTTTCCATCTCATTTCTGTATTCAAAGAATTTAATATGTTCGACCTACGTAATAGTTACGTTAATAAAAAATAAAAACTTCGTTTAAAAAAACCGACTTCCAAAACTAAAAAACTAAAATGTCTAAAATAACTTATTTCTAAAGCTATTATTATTAATATATATTATCTAAAACATCTTAAAGTCGGTGCTTAGTAATTTTCAAAATATAGTAATTTTTATGTTTTACTTTGCACCGACTTCAAGATGTTTTAGATAATATATATTAATAATAATAGCTTTAGAAATAAGTTATTTTATACATTTTAGTTTTTTAGTTTTTGAAGTCGGTTTTTTTAAACGAAGTTTTTATTTTTTATTTCTTACTTTTTAGTGTCTAATATATATGGGTGGACCTACGAATGGTGCCGCGCTTCTTAAAAAATATAGGTCCCAAGAACCGCGAACAAAAAAATGTTCGTAAAATGAAAACTACTGTGCCAAACTATGTCAAATTTTTAGGGGACCACATGGCAGCTATTCCGCGTCGAACAAAAAAAAAACACGTAAATTAGATCATAAATCACGGAGTAATCGGCGAACATACATAAAAAAAGCAAGAAAAAAAAAGATCCCGACGAATTGAGAACCTCCTCCTTTTTCCGAAGTCGGTTCAAAATACCTTGCAACCTTATAATATTCTTCTTCTTCAACCAGTCTCCGCCCGTGGTTGAACGTGTGCTTTCCCAAGTTGCGCCACATATCCCGGTCTTCCGTCGTCCTCATCCAGCTTTATAGCAAACATATATTTAAACATATGTTTTATTCTATCGTCTGATATACAGACTAACATAAACTTTTGTACAATCCTACTACCATATGAATACAAAATATATTGTCTTGCTCATACTCTGCTGTGTATATTTTGATATCTTCCACACAAAAAGTTATGGGCAAACATGTCTAATCCAAAAGAAAATTGATTAGAAAAGAGAGTTTTATCCCATCTGGTGTCCCACCAATACCGAAACTGGAAGGACGCCTAAGCTACGTGGAGCTTGGGTATGTTTTTTTTAAATAGATTGTGGTCTGTGGAACTGCATCGAAGCACAAGAGGATTTAGCAAAGACAGACGTCAGATTTCAATCCAAATATCCTGAACACAAAAAATATCCGCTTAGAACCTTAACGGTTGGAAAAGGTAAGAAAATATAATATCCATTGGTGTTTGATTAGGTCTTAATAGCATTATAGCCATAATAAATTGTACGAGGTAACAGACCCTAGCGATACAACGCATAACCTAAAAGCTAATGAACTAAGTAAACCGTTCGTTAAACCATTTAAATGGCTATTAATACAAAAATGCTATCAACCTAAACAATAAAATAATGAAACGCTTTTCCGTAATCAAGCCGACGTGCCGCTGGGAGGCCTTGACTCCTGATTGGTAAGCTTCTACCATTGATCTGAAGGTTAACGCGTGATGGTCGTCGTAGAGTACACAGCTGTAAGGAAACGTTTATTGTAACCCTGTGAGTGTTGCCAGATCTTACGCCATGCCGGAACTTTAAAATAAAAATCGTCCTCGTTAGTATTCGCATAGTGAAGAGTTCCATGGAGATGAAGAACGTTCATTGTTCTCGTTATTTTGCTGCGGAATCCTACGTCGTGGTAGCTTATAAATTATTTACTGCGTAAGATTTAAGGCTTTGAAATTCATTACTTCTAACATAAAAGTAGCAAAGTCTGTGCATTCGTTTAATGACCTAGTGAAACAACACTATCTCAAATTCAAATCTCAATCTCAAAATAATGTTACCTATTTAGTTACAATATGCTTGGGATGGTGTTGTTCTACAACACACCTAAATATTATGTATGTTTATATTGTAATTTCTGCTAATTAAAGTATAAATTTCTATTAAAATTATTATTTTTCTTTATACTTACGTATATATTAGAAGGTATGTTATATCTACGAGTATTGCATACTTACTCCCGTCCATACCGAGTTTCTTTCCATCCAAAGGTTGTTTGGAAGTAATCGCTACCAGTGAAAGACCGCCCATTGTACTTATCATTACGATTGTATGTATGAATTAATTTTGTAACATTGTGTGCAATAAAGTATATTCTATTCTATTCTTATTCCCGATTAGTTGGTTTTTACACCTTAACACCAATTTATTTGCTTTATTATTACTGGTTAAAATTTGCCATATCTTATTTACATTTGTTTAATTTTCACACCAACCTGATACACTTGCGATGCCATTCGTATAATTTGTTGCCGGGTTGTCTGGAAGAGATCGCTAAAAAGCCATAAGGCCGTCATTTGTTTCTGCATGTACAAGAAACTATGCAACCAATTTTCGTGGAAAGTGGTTTTATACTTTATTGCCTTAAACTTCTTTATTACCTTAACTCTTTCTTTCCACTGACTACTTCTAAAGTAAGACGTAGTGTGACAATGATCAACTCTTACAACTTTCGAAGCGAACACTAACGACGAACGAAAAAACATCCTACGGAACTAGCATTGTGCATGAACAAACACGTACTTGGTAGATTTTTGAAGTAAAACTTCTTTAGGCGCGACTAGGAGGTAACTGGACGACAATGCAACGGAAGTCCGTTATGGCAATATGGCGTCACGTTTCTGTATCATCCGGTTTTCAGATATTTTTTTGTCAATAGATAGTTTATAAACAAATCAATCAAAAAATTTTGAAAAAAAAATGTAAAAAAGTTTTACTTCAATCGCGTGTGAACGTTACACGCACTCTTTTTTTTAAACATAATTCATTGTTCATTTTACCACACTTGGCTTTATAATACTTGCAATATTATATTGAACTTTGACTTTAAAGTAGATGCTGGCTAGGAACTTCAAAAAGTCTTTGTTTTTTTGTATACATAATAATATGGCAGCCCTATTCACACTTACGCGGCGACAATTTTGTGAAAGGTCAAAATGTTAACGTTATCATAATCGTTTATGATATTTTAACATTAATGTCTATTGAACAGACCTTTTACAAATGGACAAGTAGGAAACATTTTAAATACGTTATGGTTCCTTAATTGCAAACTTTTTTGTACCACTCCTTACTAAGGCATTTAAACAATAAAAAAAATGTTTAGATTAGTGGCTTAAGATACCATTTCCGCATAAAATTAAAATTCCAAAAATGACGATTACTGCAAGTGCAATTCGTAGCGTAGAGGTATAATATTCTACATGCCGCTACATTTGTATATCTACATGGTGCAGTTCAATAGCGAACATTTTTTAATCAGTGTTTGAAAAAGTTTTTCAGTCAAGAATATACATAATAAACTGTAAATTAGAACTATTATTTATACATGTCCTACAATTCATAGTTAATGTAATTAATTACTTTTTTGTTTAGTCAATAAGTAGGGCAGCATTAATTTCTGAAATCGTCAAATTTGTTTCCCCTTTTTTAACTTTAAATTCTAGACATATCAAGGTGATAAAGATAAAAAAATATTTTCAAAGAGTTTTATATTGAACAGGAGCCGCTGAGTAGTTTTTCATATAGTATGAAAACACTGCTTTAAGTTATTATACTAAATGATATAAAATTTGGACGGATAACATCTCTTTACTAAGCATCGAACCCTTTAATACTTGACTGAAACTTTTTATTGAGCATGGACTTAGCCGATTTTTCTAAAATAATGCTGCAAAGCAAAATCCAATTCTTCAACTATCCATTGCAAATTCAACGCACATTAAAAATATATATTTGGTAAATAACAACGACAAAGCATTTATAGTGGATTTACTTATATTGAACAGTGGAGTAAAAAAGGGGGTAGACTGTAGGTGCTGGTTTTATTTTCGTTTGGAAGAGCGTTTGTGTGCAACTTACTCGATTTGTGATGCTGCGATCTTCTTTGGGCCGGCCCGTGTTCTTTCTTCTTACTAGGTGAATTAAACACATACAACACACACAACACACGGGACTGGATTGGAACGCGGAAAAGGCACTTAAATTTTTTATTTAACTTGCGGGAGCGGGCAGTGAGTAAGTAAGTAGTAAGTTATATCTAAGCGCGGGCACGGGAAGAAGAGAGGCGGAAAACGCCCAAAAGACATTCATCACAAACGTCACTGTCAATTTTGAGTTTTTTTTTATCCTTCCGCAGTACAAGGCTTTGGCCTTAACAAAAAAAAAACCTTTGGAGTCAATATGTACTAGCAATAAGAATGTCCATGTCTATAGGACTTAATATACATACAAAGTCTACAAAGTTCAATTTTAGTATATTTTAGATGGTTTCCCTAAAGTCTTCTAGTAAATGTTATCCGTGCAGGAACGGAGAAAAAATACTATTTCCTACAGCCGAGTGGCCTGACGTAAGAGGCGACAAAACAACCCATACCCAGGTGTTAGGGTATATCATATGGGTACCATCCCTGGTCTAGAATACGCCACCATAACAACCTTGACTTGTGTTCCGGCTTCTCCCTTTAAAGAGCGACAGTAGATTGTTAGCACTTTTGATGTTACAAATGTCCATAGGCGATGGTAACCGCTTTCCATTAGATGGACTGTCTACATTCTGCTGAACTCATGCAATAAGATATTTTTTTTTAGCAAGCGTGGACCTGAACGTGCAGTTGCGTTTGCCGTTTATCCTTCCATAAATTTTACTCTGACATAAACTGTAGAGTTCTCTTTAACCTATCTGATATGTGAATTCCCCAAAGAAGGAATATCTAGTGTTGAACTATCAATAATGTTATCGCCGTGATAGATGGGCGGGCGGGATGCTGGGCGCTCTCCCAATGCGCTCCCATTGTCCCGGTGAGGGATTGATGTCGTTGACCTAACTAGACGATACCCGTATAATTGACGAGGATTGATAATGTATTTTTAAGATCCTGCAACCATTTTTGCAAAAACTTAATCCTAAAGCTGAAATCAGAAGTTTTCATATCTGTCTTTCAGTTTTAAATAAGATAGTTTTTTATTTTGTAATTAATGTTTCTTCTTATTACAAAGAGTCTCATATACTTGTGATTTAGGAAGTGATGGAAAACAGTAAAATACTGAGTGCCAATATCATTTCTGAAATTGCGGCATATATTCTGGATTTATATTTTCTTTTCCTAATTTATTTGTGTTTTGTGTGTCGTCGTAGTTGGTAATAAATATATTCTCTATTACTTTATTTTTCTTTCAGATATAAAAAGATCAAAACTATCTTAATTGTAAAAAAAATATTATAGCTGCTTTTCGTTATTTTGTTGTAAAAAGTTCCTAATTTATTATTTGTATGTCTATTATTCTATTTATACCTAACAACAATATTTTTTGTTTTTTAAAATACTCCATAACAAATAAGTACGTAATCAGTAAAGTCATATAATTATGAAACCTTTTTTAAGAGCTAGTTCGTTTATTTTTGAAAGCAGTAAGCAATGCTTAGTTTCTACCATAATTAAAAGACAGAAATGAACCGTTAAAATCTTCATGGCCATCCGATTGATAAAATGTAACAGTACCTATTTAATACAAATATTTGTTTTAAGATTTTTTTAGTAGGTAGATTGATTTACATGCAAAACACTCAAGTGTTTTCAACGATTTTTGAGATTCCGTAGCTAAATAGCTAGGCCGTACGTTGCTTTTGCAGTCTGTCAATGGCCTTGATCGGACATGTAGGTACTTAACCTTATTATACCTATCTATGTCTTTATATATTGGTTTTGGTTTTCGTTGAAAATATGAAACTAATTGTTAATTTATGGGCTTTTGCTAAATTGTATCGAATTATGTACCTGGGTTTTATTTGATTTGATTGCTTATTAGCTTATGTACCTACGTAGAAGAGTTCTTATAATGTTGCGAATACATTTTTTTAACTAAATATTATTAGATAGCAGTCGACCTATTGACGACGACGACGAATTTTTAAGCCAATTTGTATCTATACTAATTTATACTTCTATACTAACCTTAATATTATTGTATTGTAAATTGTAAAAGTGTAGACTTTCGTTTTTTATATTTTTCGTATTTGTCCGTTTATTCAGGATTCACACCAAAACTACTGGGCCTATTTCGATGCAGTTTTCATTGACACGAGAAAGTTCCAAGTTTTGATCCCTTAAAGTGCTGATTAAAGTGGCCAGGTTGAAAAAAATCTGATTGCGACACTTTATTTTCACTGATTCAAATTCTCTGTGTAAAACATGTGTGATCTTTGCTACCCATCCAACGTGGACAAAGTAGTAGCTGTAGGGATCTAGATTAAACTTGGCACAGAGATAGATTATAGTTTGGAATAGCACTTAGGCTACTTTTATCCCGGAAAATTGTACGGTTTCCGTGAGAAAATTTTACGCCAGCGACGTTGCGGGTATAAGCTAGTGCTATATAGAAGGGCGGATTAAAAATTAGTAACCTGACTCATAAAGGAAAAGGCCCTGAAAAAAAGGTTTCGTAATCTCCTTCCACACTTACAAGACATTATGAAACAAAAACTGATTGATGACAAAGGTGTCCCTTAATATTACTTTCGTGTCTCAAGGCTATTATGATAATGACCCTGGCGCGACGCTCGGAAGCGAGATAGGATCGCATCGCGCGCACTGGACAATAACCCTAGCCAGCGTTCACTTATAATTATTAACATAAAACATAATCCACCTTCACCAAATGCTGTTCTTTATTGCGCCTGTGAAATGCAATTAAGAAATGATTCAACAGTAATAACCGTATTAATATTAATTTTATTCCTTAATAATAGAGATAATTATTATTATGAATTTATCAACTTAATTTTGAGAATGTTGTTTGTTCAAGAACATACCGTTTTTATCCGTGCAGGAACAGAGAAAGAATACAATTTCCTGCGGCCGGGTGGCTGTCGTAAAAGGTGAAAAACAACCCACAGCCAGGCGGTAGGGTATTTGCTCGACTGGATAGATTATGCCGCCAGAACAACCTTGTATTGTGTTCCGGCATTAGTTACCAGGTTCCAGTCGTCCTTTAGAGAGCAGCAGCGCATTTGTAGCACCTTCGGTGTTGCAAATGTCCATAGGCGATGGTAACTGCTTTCCATCAAGTGGGCCGTCTGCATGTCTGCTGAACTCCTGCAATATAAAAAAAGGATAAATATTAATGTTGTTTTACTATACATTGATGGAAACACTTCCTTTCCTTAGTTATAAACCTGCGCTTAGGTTGTGACTGTGGAACAAAGGTAATCAGACCAGGATACCACAGTCTTTCTTGCCGCCGCATAAGAGTTATATGTTTGTGCCGTTTGCTATTGAGAAGCTTGGACCGTGATGTCCTAAAGCCATGGGCCGCTACCAAAACTTATCAAAATGACTCATTGACTTTTCAGGTGATCAGAAGGCTGGTGCTTATCTCGGGCAACGGATCAGAATGGCGATCCAGCCAGGAAACGTAGCCAGCCTTCTGGGCACCTTATCTATAGAAGACGGTGATTTGGGCTCAGTATTCTACTTATAGTCTGGACAGACTATGGGTAGAATACAATATAAATTAATTTTCTTTAATTGCACTAGATTATTTATGCTATTGTTCATTAAATATTAATATTTATACTATAATTAGCTTTACTAAAAAAAAAAAACTAAAAAAAATTACATCATATATTGTGGCCACAAATCGCCGATGGTTGGGTAAGTGTCCAAAACGCTTTCCGCATTCCAGCACTGGATGGCAACGTCGATGCGTTGTATATAAAATAAATGAATAGACAATAAACATACCCCGATAATTAATGTAATGGACATTAACAGAATTGTGTAATCTACATCAACAGCCTATTCCATTCCTCTTGACCTCTATATTCCATCCCTCCTCTTTTTACTTCCACAAGCCCTGGCAGGCGGTAGTGCATAGGCCTCATCCACTGCCGGGAACTACTTTTGTCCCCCAGCAATATCATGCTTTCTTATTCTTGGCGCGTTGTGTTATGTGCTCCACGGGAGGAGAGGTGAGCGCGCGTGGCATACGTCGTAACTCCATCTCGACGGCACTTTGCGGGTAAGGAGGTCTTTCCCCAAGGGCCCTGCCTGCGCCGCCCCCTTATGGCCAAAGGTCCAAACTGGCCCTTCAGCGCCGACTTGTTTTCCTTTGATGGGAGGGAGCAAGGATAAACTGACACGCTCGCAAAAGAAGGAGACGGCGTCCCATTCGAGGCATTCCATCTCTCTTATGCCAACCCTGTATCTCACTCTATATGTCATCCTATTTACCTTTCAGGCTGTCAAGGCGTTGTCTTCGATTCGGGTATTGCAAACATTTATAGGTATTAACAAAATGTGTGCATGAATGTACTTGTACGTCTTTATCACTTTGTGAAGTGTGTTTTTAAAATGGCCCGTTTCTATAATTATTTCACCTACTGTCAATTTGCCTTACTATAATTTAAAAATTGACATAAGCTCCATACAAGTAATGTAAGAATCCACCGACAGTAAGGCCAATGAACGAATAGTTAGACATAGGAACCGGCCATAAGACGTAGTTTCAATTTAAAGATGGCTAATTGGAGGAACAGGCACCTGATCCTTATAAATATCCCAATATAAACGGTAAGTCGTTTGCCCTTCTGGGTCATTTTGTTGTAGGGGAATTTCACTTTGATAAACAAGATATAGGTACCCGAGTAAAGGCGCTAGAAATCGGTAGTTTTTAAATAACATGACTTATGATGTCTACTCACGATGTTAGCGCTTCTAAATGTAATTTGCAGGTTAGTTATGTTCTTTTTATTGCTTGAAATACATTTTCTTTTATCTGATTGTCGTATGAATCAGGCAGATTTAATTTCTTGCAAATGAGCGAACAATTAAAAGTTTTTACAGTCACCGTTAGTTGTAAGCAATCTACTATTTTTGTATTGATTGCGATAGACCACCTCATTAATAAATTGTTTATTAACCGACTTCAATAAAGGATAGTGTTCTCAATTCGTCGTGTAAATATATATTTTTAATTAGAATTTCAGTTGTCTTTTTTTTTACTTTCCATTGCTAGATTTCACTTTATTTGTATGGACTTTTACAATTTTTAACTAATAGGCAGACAACTGAATCGGTAGGAAGTTATGGAAATCCGGCATAAATAAACTAACTAGCTAAATATGTTGACTATTATTAAAATAAAAATAATTGTCCGGAAGAGAAATCTTTAAATACTTACTTATATGTATGGAATTGTAATCACATATCTATATAGTGATACTCCCAGACAAACAAAATACGAGTTCTTAGAGTAAAGCCAGCTGTTACGGATTATTTTTTGTAATATATATGGACTATTTCATGTATTATAAATTTAAATTATGAAAAATAAAATGCATTCTAAAAAGTTCCAACACCAGCTAAAGATTTTGGAATAGGAAGCTGATAGCACCGCTTTACAATTGCATTGTAAAAGAATTTGTTCTAATTCAGCTTGCAAGTTTTGAATAAACAAATAGTATAAATAAAAGCTTGTAAACACAAAATTATCACCACATATTATTTTTCTGTGCTGTGGACATGTACTGCCCACTGCCTCTACAAAACCTTTCACCGGCAAATACGTCATCGATTTTAAATTAAAATCCCATTTCCCTACAAATTTTCAACTTTACCTTTTTAAAGTGCCATCGGTAGCCATAATATGAGCTCTCGTTTTGACAGAAAGACAAAACATTGAATGTGTTTATGTATTTTGGCACGCACCGCACCGACGCCATTTTGGAGAAGCCAACGAGCTATTGTTTAATATTTTAAGTTATTTATTACCAAATATAATAACATGGTGATATATCAAGCTTTATAATTGTTAGAAGTGATTATTTATGATTAATAGGTTAGTTTATTAGCTGTTTATATTACTATATCTCATTAACACACGTGCTTTTGCTGTTAGTAGAATTAAAAACAATAAATTAAGTTGATTCTAGTTATATCCGCTATTACATTCTCGCAGGTCTTTGACTTCGTATACATATATATCTTCAAAACCATGAAAGATATTGTAATGAAATCGCACATAACTTGCAACGACTTTACTGATTTTGATGAAATTTTTAGTGTGCGTTTGAGTGGGTCCCCAGATCGTTTAGATTCACAATTAGACCCGATAAGTAACCCTGGAATCGGGTTCTAGATTTTCTAGGGCAGAACAACGTCTGCTAAAACCGCTAATATACAATACTAGCTGTGCCTGCGACGTCGTCCGCGTTGAATAGTAAAAAAAAATCTCTCGATTTTGAAACATTTTCATTGCTGCTCCGCTCCTATTGGTCTTAGCGTGATTATATAATATAGCCTATAGCCTTCCTCGATAAATGTACTATCCAACACTGAAAGAATTTTTCAAATCGGAATCGCGGTTCCTGAGATTAGCGTGTTTAAACAAACAAACAAACAAACTCTTCAGCTTTATTTATTAGTATAAGATAAGATATATACAAAGGTTGTGCTTTGGTTATAATGGCAACAGAATCTCAACAAATGCTGTATCTTGTTTGATTGTATTAATTAGAATAATCATCAAGTTTTCCAAAAAACGGAAAGTTAAAATTAAACAATTTGATTAATACGTCGATATAAGTTTCTTTATGTTGAATTAAATCAACTTAGCCCTTGACAGCTCAATTCCAGATATCAACATGTAAATTCACATCAAGATAATCAATCAGAAGTCTTGTTAATTTAGTGAAACTAACAATTTACTTTATACCGTTTGGATTTAATAGTAAAATATGTGAAAACGGAATAAAGGTTCTCTTCAAACAGTTATGTTATTGAAATCAGATTAGCGTAATTAGGTTAAAATTTATAATTGCCCACGCACGCGCACTTTGGGGGCGGTGAAATTTTTCTGTGAACGGTGGCATGAACGTTAATGAGCGTACATGACATTTTACGAGGCCGTGCCACATTAATTGAATATAATCGTCTGAAAAGTAGCTTGAATCTCAGCTGGGTACTGTAGAGGCCGTGCCAAGATTTCTTCGAATTGTTCCCCAGGTGAATTTTTCTCTTAAAACTCCTATGTATTGACAACACGTGTATTAGTTACTAGCTGACCCGGCAAACTTCGTACCACCTAAGAATCAATAAAAAAAGCTGAATGATAATTGCAGAATGTCTCAAGTTTAGTAAAAAAAGTTGGTCGAAACTTAACCACAACAAAAAGAATTCGTAATAAAGAAAATGCTCGATATGAATTAGATTTTATTATTATTTTTAATTACACATGATGTTGCTATTTCTGAGCGACGAAACGAACATCAAGTGTTGACAGGTAGGAATAGTTTCTAAAGGAAAGCGAAGTTGTTTTTTTTACTATATTCCAAGCATTTTTTCATATTTACTCACCTTTAAAACCTTCCCTGGACTTAGACAAATAAATCAAAACCAAAATTAGACAAATCAGTCCAGCCGTTCTCGAGTTTTAGCGAGACTAACGAACAGCAATTGATTTTTATATATAAATTAGAAGACACGATATTAGAAGGTTGTTTTGAGTCTTTAAATTTTGTTGTGTACAAAAGTGATCCTTATAAACATAAACTTGAATCGATTAGTCTCATGGATTACAATGGTGTCCTTTCAGTTCTGTGCTTTTAAAGATCTTTTTCAATTTGGTTGATTTGTCTAATATCAACAATATTTATCTGTTTTATTTTTCAAGTCCTCGATTCGAATTTTAAAATCCTTTAAACAATGTTTTAATTTAACTTTTTTTTACAAGGGAAACTAAAGAGTTAATAGTAGAATTCGCCACAAAGGCAGGCAAGAGAATCTTAGTCCACACCGCCAATTTTAATGCATAAGTCTTCATATAGGTAGCGCAGTTGAATTGTAGGCTACAATTGACGCCATTCAATGTAGTTTTTGTGAAAACTCGAAAGACCACATTTGACTATTCACTCCACACTCCACAGTTCACATTTCTCACAAAAACAAATAATTACTATTCAAAATCTATCAATATCTTACAACTATTGTTCATTTTAGAGTAATATTATAAATTAATATTATAAATAATAAAACTTCTCAGCACAACTTGTGCTTTCAGTTCCCGCCAAAAACTCTCGAAACATGTATAATACAGCAGTTTTAAGATTTTGCCAAAAACTTCCTCCGAATCCTAATTAATTCATAATATCTTTGTAAAATAAATAATATCACTGTAGTATTATCGCTGTATGAGTCGTATAATTTCAGTAGTAGCTAACTCCAGACGCGAGGATTTTTTTCAAAACATGCAAAGATCTGTGTTTATTATTTTTGTAGTAGCATTGTCATCTAAGAGTATTTATTTACTTCTAAAAAATTTACCTTAAAAACATATAAAGATTTTTTTGTAAAAAAATAGAATACATTATTCTTTTATAAAAATAAATCAAAAATAAAATACGTATTTAATAAAAAAAAAACTTGTAGTTCACCAAGTGTCGAAGAGTGCTGCCTTCTGTATCTTGGTCCTGCACCCAGCTTCCTAGCGAGGGCCTCTCTACTGGACGGTCGAGGCTCTTCTCTATAAGACTTTGTTAACTTCAGACGCCACATAACGGATACGTGAGCTAGATCCTTAGATCTAGCTAATTAAGTAAATACTTATATTTACTTAGTTACTTTTTCTTTCTTCACGAGGTTATCATCATGCACGATGCTGATGTCAATGAGTATTGGTCGTCGCGCAGATCGATCTGTTATCACGATATTAGTCTTATTGGTTACAATAGTTCTGTCTGTAATAATTGATCGATCCCTGTACAGCGTGGCACGATTGTTTTCGAGAACATACTCCGACGAGCACTGATAATAAGGCACCTTCGTTTTCACAAAACCGTATCGAAGGGCAAGTTGCTGGTGTGTACTCCTGGCTGCGAGGTTATGTCTGTGGAACCTGCAACAGTAGTAACATTATTATTGGCTCCGAGAACTTGTCTAAATTAATGGTAATTTTTCTATTGGCCAATGTTAATTTTGTTTATTTTCAACGTTATATTCTGGAAACTGATTTAGTAGTTAGTAAAAAGGAAAACAAATAACTTTAAAACTGGATATAGCGAATAATGCAACAAACCATAGAAATGTTCGTGAAGAACATGCACATGTATGGCGAGATAATGAATATGACGAATAGCTCTATTCTCCTAAAATTCTTTTATGAAATATAGGTATCGATCAAATGTTAATAGGGTTCTGTAGCCAATGGCAATAACATAAGACGTTCTTCTATACTACACTGGGAGTGAACTATGCCATATACGCCATGAGCCGATAGTTTTCACGAAACTTAGTTGTATTTATGTATCGGAGGTAGTGTCGTGCTACATGCATCGCAAGGCGATGCATCGTAAAGATTTAATTGGTGATAAAGCCGGGTAATTGGTCCCGGCTATCGATGCATGCGTTCTAATGAAACTGAGTTACTCTGTTACGGTTGCCAACTAACAATCTATTGTTGGTATTATTCTTATATTCACTATCATAAAGTCAATTCAGCTACCTACTCAAATACTAATCCAGCTCAAACTAGAATTGGCCTGAAAATTATCGTCTATCAATAGGCGTGACCGTAGGAGCGACGTTGTTAACACCCAAATGCGAAGGACGCGAGTGAATTCGAATCCTGGTTAGAAAAGCATGCACTAATTAAGCAGTTTTTTGACCGAAATATTGTTACAATTAACACGTGCTGATGGTGAAGAAAACGGCCTGATAAAACCTCCACATCGAGTTATCCTATTTATCAAACTCATCAAGCAGTCTTTGACAAGCTTGGTGGGTATATTGTCCATCCCCCTATAAGACATTGGATTTTTAGGGGAGACTGGACAATATTATCTCGATGTGCAATCACTAAGTTTTTTTCCTTAGGTAAAGTGGTGCATGTTTTTCAGCCAGGATTCGAATCAGTGTCTCTTTTGAAATGCGAGTTTGAGACCCCGGAGCGTTACCCACTAAGCTACCACGGTTCCTATAGACCGCTCTAGTAATAAAAAAACGTTAAAGATTTTGTAGCACTTTTTAATGTGTTATCTTCCTTATCGTAATGTAAAATGATATTAGTAATTCACAATTTATACTTTGTGATATAGCATTATTAAATCAAAAATCATTGTTCCTTTTTAAATTTGGACCGAGATGATCTGGTTGAGAGAACAGAAAAAAGGAGAAAGTAGTTAGTACATTTGCAAGTGCAACGATGTTTGAAAGCTTCAGCGCAATCTTTTACTGAATTTTCCAGTTTTTGATGAACATATGAAGGAAGAAGGAATTGGCTGACAAAGAGAAGCTAAGAAGTCAACAGATAGCTAGATATTTTATAGCGAAAAATTCTAAAAAACAGTCAAGGCGACAAAGCGTAAAAACATATACCAAAGAAAGTAAAAAATTACAATTGTACCGCACTTCAAAATTATATGCAAAGATCAAATATAATAAATTAGCACCAAATCTTAGCAAACAAATTATCGCTATTATTACCTAAATAAACCACTTTAAATGGTTATTATATTATAAAATTTTGATAATCGCTTACTATTTTGGCAGTATGAGGTATTAAGTAGTATTTGACGTTATATTTTACAACATTTTGTGATAAGTTAAACACAATCCTTTCAAAAGTTAGATGATAAGATGTTTGTATAACGCCTGTTCTTTTATATGTAAAAATATTAGATTTGATTGTAACATGTGCCATGTGCTATTGCCATGTGCCGGTAAAAAAGGAAAACATCGCAATCATAATATGTAAAAATTGCTAATTCCTCTTGGATAAGCGTGACAGGTATGCTGACGACAGCGTTGCCAGCCCGCCAAAATCGGGACGTCCCGATTTTTAAATCAAAATTTAATGTCCCGCGTGGGAAAGGCTCAGTCCCGCTTTCGAGGATAGCTCGATCGTGCGTGCAGCGTTCTGAGGAAGGACAATTATTCATTCAGTTTAATCTACAGCTGTCCTGTGGAAAATTCTTCATCTTTATTAAAGAGAAAAAGGATACCTTAAAAGAAGGGTAATCTTCAAAGAAATATCATGAATAAGTAATTCTTTTTAATGTAGTAATTCTTAAAAATAAAATTATTCTCTTATTGTAAGTTGCAATTTGTAACACTAAGTCCTCCGACTATTGTTTGAAACGCCATATTTTTGTAATAAATAAATCTTTTTTGATTTTAATTTCTGTTTTTTTTTAATTCAGAAGACGAATAAACTCAACTATTTAACGATAGGGTAAATCTGATTTAAAACATCATATTTTTATTAAAATAAATTATAATACCAATTTTTCTTCAAATCTATTGTCACACAAACGTAATTTTAACTGAAACAAAAAGATATTCAAAAAATATTCAAAAACTTTAATTTTTTTTTTACCATGTCCCGCTTTCGACGAAAGAATCCCGCTTTTATTACTCAAAAATTTTCAAAATCCTGACATAGCAAACAAAAAATCTGGCAACGCTGGCTGACAAGGTCCGCGCCTAACAGTAGGAAGTTTGTGGGTTGTATGCCCACAGCGGGAGGTTTATGGAGATGCTTTTAGAAATCGAGTTATACGAAACGATTGCCAAGGCTTGCATGTTAATGTTTAGCGGCTTTAAGAAATCAAGCCTCGCAATAAACACATTTGACACAACACCTAAATCGTCTTATAACGGTCGAACGGACTGCGAGACTCACGACTATGTTATAAATAGGTTAAGTATTTTTGATAGTAGGAGGTTATATCGTTATAAGCGCTTATTAAGGTAGCCACTGGCGGAGTCACGTCAATTAGCCGTAATCGTGCTTCGTGACTTTTGACTTATGGGTGGCCGATTCTCCGATGCGTGGCAATTCCGTGGCTATTTCGTACAATATCAAAATTCAGCCTGCTTGGGCGTCAGGCAATAAATGTCATTAACGCGTGTAAGTAACTATTCGCTTTAATTGTTTGTTAAGGAGCCTAAGTTGTGTATGACCTTCTCCGTTTTAATTACTCTTCGAGAATAGATAGATCGAAATTCTTTTAGGTTGGTAGTTGATGACAACAAGTGATTAGTTCCCACCAATCATCCCTCTGCCTATAGAGAGGCTCACACGCAGACGGAGGTGTTGCGACTACGACCTGTTCCTGTGGACCTGGCATGTAATAACAGGAGGAACACCCAGTGTTTGTTGGGTAGCACGGCAAAAGAGCCTGTAAGTCCTAGACTACCCTACCTACTGTCATGTCCTCGAGTAGTGAGGTGTCCCAAATCGGATTCACCTTTAAAAGAAGTTTATTGGTTAATGAAGCCTATGGATGGAGCCTATCCGTAATTTACATAAAAAAAATATAAATAATGGAGAGTATGTATAATGGTGGAATGGGTGGGGTGGTTCGGGCATGTGGAAAGAATGTATGATGAAAGAATGACTAAACAGATATACAATGCAAAAGTGGATGGATGCAGAAGTCGCGGAAGGCCACGACACACCTTCCATGATCAAATTGATCATGTACTAGCAGAAGGTGATGTCAGGAGCCTTAAGAACAGACGAGCGTGCATGATAAGAACTATGAATGTCAAAGAAGCAAGTGAGGTGTGTAAGAATAAGCCTATATGGCGCTCTGTTGTTCGTGCCTACCCCGCAAGGGACCTGGCGTGAAGTAATGTATGTATGTATGTATGTATGTATAATGTATAGTATAATAACGTATGGTAACAACTGTTATTCTAAGAAACTGTAAGCTTAGTGACAGGTAATTTCCCGAAGTGGTAGTTTAAGTGTTAAATCATGTTCGTCTCATTCCAATGACATGGGTTCGCATACTGGCCAGAAAACATACATGGCTTAAGTAGTTTTTAAACTTGAAGTGTGTATTAGTCATTTTCAGAAGGTGAAGAAATACATCAAGACGATACCTGCACATCGATATCGTTGTCGTGTGAAACTCTATAATTTGTCCGAATTGGAGGCGCCTGAACACGTTAAGACGTTTATGGACTAATATTGATAGTGTAATGTTATAGATAATTGACTAATATACTCATGATAATTAGACGTCGCTAGGCGTTAATTTATTATAGTACTATCATTAGGGGAGAACGGGGTTGGAAGTTCCAATTTGCAAATAACATATAGTTTAATAAAAATGAAGGATACAGTTTTCAAAATGTGCAAATATTGAATAAATCTTATCGATTTTTATAAGATTATTGCCATTTTCACTAATAAACTAAACTTTTTTTACACAATATTTTTTTGTCGAATTTCGGAGCGGAACATTCAGCCCCGCTTTGGGGCAAGTTGTTCCATCTTAGAGGCTTCTGCTTAGATTATGATAATATATTGTCAGAATCACATAGGTTTTCTTTTAAAATAAAAATAAAATATATGTGTGAATATTACGTTTATTTTGTTCAATTATAATTGAAATATTTTAACTTTCAAATCATATGAGGTGCATAAATATACTTTATAAAATAACAAACATAATTGGTGAGCTCCAGATAAAACATTCAAATGATAGCGGATGAAAAATTTGTACTAGGTATGTGTAATCTCTTATTTGATTGTTTTCATCCATAAATGTTGTTGCTAAAAATGCAATATTTAAATATCAAAAAGTTACAAATCGATCACATACATGTCTTTCCATGTACGATGTAGTTATATATATAGTTATAAATGTTGTAGTTTAATTATTTGGCTATTGCACTATAGTAAAACATTTTATTGAAAATATCCTAATGAAACAAAAATAAATTATAATATGATAAAATTTTATTTCTGTTAACTGTATCTTTTAAAATACAATAAAGCATATTCATTCATTACTTTAGCTTTCCCAGCTATATTTAGATTTTATTATTTTATTTTCCACGTTACACTTTAAAAGTAAGAAGACTGGAAGCCAATTCTTACGATTTTGGAAACTAATATATACCATTTCAATAAAAAGTCATTAATGCACAGACTATTTAATGCATTTAAATATAAGGTAACTAAAGTGAAGAACATCTTGAAGTGAGTCCTATGAAAAAAAATTTATATACATTTCTACAACGAAACAATTTTTGAATAATGTAGTAAATTATAATTTACATCAAAAACGTGTCGTTAAATCCTTTCGTGACCGGTAGCAAGTCTGGTGCAGATGACGGTAACTACTTTCCATCAGATGAGCTATCGACCTGTATGCTGTATTTCAGCAAATAACAAAAAATTATACTAGGTAATTATCATTCGCGTATTCTTATTTCATGAATTTAATTACTCATTAACATTTTAACATTACTTCACATTAATTCTAAAAATTGTATTTTCGGAATTGCTGGTCCGAAATAGCCCCCTTGATTATTTTCACATTTTTGAACTCAAACAATTTACAGATTTATTATAGTATAGATAGATAGATTTAAGTAAGTGTTTTGTATTTTATTTATATCTTTTTAGTCTAATTTTTATTTTTTACTACAGATACCAGCAGACGTTGGAAAAATAAAAATCTAGAACCTGATCCCAGCGCCAGTTCCAATTGTGAATCTAAATAATCCGCGCATTCATTACATTATATTTATTTATTTAAGTGATAACTTCTTATGGGGGGGTAAACCGCTTCGTTAGTAACGCGTTACGGCGCCTGTCTGTCTGCCTTTCCTTTCTCTCTCGTTAGATTAGTTTAAGTTTTTATTTAATTATTATATGTACATTAATTGACACTTTACAAGTGGGGAAGGCAAGGAGTTACTTAGTACGAGTTTTTTCTCAGTTAGGCTCCTATCTCCCGCTACTTAGCTTTATAATTTTGTAATAACTTTAAATTTAAGTCATACAATTGTTCAAAAATTTGCTTGTTACTTTGCTTTAGTATTTAAGGAAGAAAATAAATGAACATTTATTATTATTATACATTTATGTATTTATTTATTATATGATACTAAATTCAGTACAGTGACACGATGCACTATGCATCATGTACCTAACTTCTTGTCCTTCTTTAAGAAATCGCCAATTAAATTTTATTTCTGTTTAATGTAACTTTTAACTCATAATAAAGGATACTCATTCATTCGTTCACTCATACTTTTTGCCTGTTCTACCTCTATCTCTTAAGATTATACGCAACATCAGGTATAATAGTAAGTTAATGACTGTTCAAACAGAAAACTTCTCCCGTCAAGAATGATTCCTTCTACGAAGTCCATTAATAATAATCAGCCTCATGTTTTCCTTATCATAATTGTTTAGAAGGTTACAACTCACCCAAATTGATTTCTGACTCGCAATAAAATCGTGATAACACTTCATGATTGGGGCTAGATTAGTCGTATTAAATTTTCTTCCTATTCAAATATTATTTCTTGATTACTTTTGGGGTACGTTGGCTTAAAAGTTGTTACATATTAATTTGTCGTTTATTTTCATTTTTATTGTCGGTTTCTGTCTTGTAAACAGATTACTGTTATCTATACATATAATTAAACTGTAGAGGTCGAATTTCTCTACAATGAAAACAAACCGAGTCAGGAGGATGTAAGAAGTGAAATAGAACTAATTTAGTTTTTTTTTAAATTTGTTTCTCTGTTTGTCTGTTGGTACGGGCTAATCGCCGAAATGACAGGACCGATTTAAATGAAATTTTGTATGGTGGTAGCTTATATCCCTGGTCAACATAAAGGATACTTTTGATCCCAAAAAATTAAAGAGCCCCCGTGGGATAGTTAAAAAAACTTTCCACACGGACGACGTCGCGGGCAGAAGCTAGTTGTGTATAAAATTGGTGCTATTTTGGCAAAATGATGGTTCCGTATTAAACGCGAAAAAGAAGTACTAAGAAGAAACATAGAATAAAAGAGATGAATCCATATCTTGATTAGAAGTTATGTAGCGTGAGATACTACATGGCAAAGTTGCAGTTTTAGGTTTAATTGGAAAGTAGGGCCTGCTTCAAAAAGTTTAGTATGTTAAAAATTTGTAATGTTTGAACCCGCCAAGCAGTTACTTCATCCCCCGGAAATCAGGTCATATATGGAATACTACTCACACCTATGAACAAAAGCACCTTCCTACTAGATTGAGCCTCATAACTCACACTAGTAGATACTGGCAGCAACGAATCGCTTGCCTTTCGGAGAGAGTTTGCATCTCTGCGTATTCTGCCTTCTGTGAATCGGCGAATATTTCAAAGATTTTTTTTTATTTCATTCTAATATCTCACGCGATCACATCGCTCACCATCGACAATGCCCTTATTTTCTTGAGCTTGAACCGTTGTGTGATTGGTTGCCAATTACGCATCTGTTCTCTACAACTACGATCTGAAAGGAACTTTATATCAAAGTTTCCTCTCTGTGGTATAATATGATAGATAACACTTTATTGTACACCATTACAGAAAACACAGAAAAACTTATAGCTTAAAAATATTCTAAATGTGCACAATGGGCGGTCTTATCGCTAAGAAGCGATCTCTTCCAGACAACCCGTGGTAGGAATAAAAACATATTATATTGGTCAAAGGTGGTATACATAAATATTAGAGGATATGCAGCTACTTACATATATTTTATATTTAATAGAATATGAGTATATATAAGAAGAATAACACAAAATATATTATGTTTGATTTAATTTTAATTGTGATGAATGGACCAGAGTCGTAAGGAGTTAACTGGTTCCGCATATAGGGCACGTCGTTTTTCTTGTACTATGTCGTTTCGTGTAGGAATCCGTTGAATTCTCCCCAGCAATAAAACTGTTGGTAACGACGACTTGTTTACGGTATGGTTGATTGGTGTAAAGTAGTTAATATTTTTAGAAAGCAAAGAATGATAAACGAGAAATGTTGAGCGCAGAGATTTTTGAACTAAAACATAAAAGGTATTAATTCTAAATTATTTTTATTCCAAATTGATAGTTTCTAGCTTTTTAACCGACTTCGAAAAAAGGAGGAGGTTCTCAATTCGTCGGCTTTTTTTTTGCTTTTTTTTATGTATGTTCGCCGATTACTCCGTGGTTTATGATCCGATTTACGTGATTTTTTGTTTGACGCAGAATAGCTTCCAATTGGTCCCCTAAAAATTTTACATAGTTTAGCCCAGTGGTTTTCATTTTACAAACATTTTTTGTTCTTGTTTCTTGGGACCTATATTTTTAAGAAGCGCGGCACCATTCGTAGGTCCACCCATACATAGCTAGACACTAAAAAGTAACAAATAAAAAATAAAAACTTCGTTTAAAAAAACCGACTTCAAAAACTAAAAAACTAGAATGTATAAAATAACTTATTTCTAAAGCTATTATTATTAATATATATTATCTAAAACATCTTGAAGTCGGTGCAAAGTAAAACAATAAAAATTACTATATTTTGCAAATTACTAAGTTATTTTATACATTTTAGTTTTTTAGTTTTTGAAGTCGGTTTTTTTAAACGAAGTTTTTATTTTTTGGTTTTAACAGGCTGCATAAAAACTAAAGTCAAAGAAAAATCATTTATTAGTATAATTAAAAATGTAAGGAATCGATTTATTAAAAAAATAAGGCTGTATTATTCAAGTTTATTACCAAAATGTAGCCTATACGGATAAATTTCTGCAAAGGAATACCAATCTGCGACTGTAACATATGTTTAGTGAACATTATTTATATAGCTCGTTTCCGAGCCTTTGGTTTAATATTTCAGCAGACAGGTAGACGGCCCGCCTGATAGAAAGCGATTTCCATTACCATACCACATCGCCTGTGGACATTGGTAACACTAACGGCAACTCCTTAATCTATACGGCCTTATAATAATCTCATTAAAAAATGATTAGGCATCAGTGGTTAGGAATCAGACCCTATAATCAATGTATATCTTTTTTTCACTTATAAATGTGTATTGTTGTTTATCCAAGAGGAACACAGATAAACGAAACTTGAATGATTAACGTAGGTTGTACCCAAAATATTCGACTAAAGAGGAGTTTATGGGTATGATTTTCATTAATCAGTTGCTGAGCAGTTTCTTTAATTTTAGGAAACGATTATAAGTCAGGCCCATAGTACTTATATTTCAGAAAGTTACATGCGTTATATCGTCATAATATGAAATTGCAATTTTGAAGTAAAACCGATTTAGATTTTTATCGATTTGTGGCACTTTAATATTGAAGAATATTGCGGCATGAGCCTTGAAACATAATCGCATTACTCTTATAAGTAAAGATACTAAATGTGTCTGATAATAATACCGTATAGATATAATTGATGTTTTATTGACTAGATATGGGTTAATATAATTACGTAGTTCGCATGCTGTTCAGGAAGGCCCTGATCCACTTATCGCACTTATCGGATTAGGAATTCCGCTCCACTGCGGTTTAACAAAGTAAAGATTTTGTGGGATTACTTTAACGAAATTACTTTATTTATATGAAAATTTATGTATAATTTTGACACTAGCTAGATTCATAAAACGTGGGAAGCCACATTCTATAGTATTATCCTTAATCTTGTTTATTAGTTCACGCGACATCCATCTAATATATCTGACCGGAAATTTCCAGGTGATGATGCTCGTGTAAAATTTGAATACGCATCTCGTAAAAAAGATTCCATTTTTGGGATATTAAATATCTTCTCCTCATTACAGGTATATATACCTACATATATATATAAAATTGCATGGTTCATTGTCGAGACAATAGAAAACGAAAAAATAAACACACTTTTATATTTTTCTAACCTTTATGGATACCTAAGCAATGAGAATATTTAACGAAATTAATTGTATATTTCTAGAAAATAACTATTAACTTAGCATCTAGAGTCATAATTATTCCAATTTATGTCGGTTATTAAAGAAAATCCGTTAATTAGCCGGTAGTAGAGCGGTCACGCATGTCGGTGACTCGCGCGCCTATCTCAACGGGCGACACATTTTCTTCATTAACTTGTCCGCCTCTAGAATGTTTTTACGCCGCTGTAAAAAGCTTAAAGCCTTTCATATTAGAATATTCGCGTGTGTGCCAGTGTAAATCACTGGATTGTCACTGCGGTGGACTTATAATTTTATTGTCGGAGGAAGGCGACACGACAGCGCGTCACGCGAGCCGCTCCGTCCGTTGGCCGAACGCCTTACACGACAACACGGATCCTTTATTGTCCCAGCTCTAATTATGGAGTTATTTAGACTTAGATCTCACCTGAGATTGCCCGTCTAGACCGACGGGGGTTCATTCGTGTGAGATTAGTAATCGCGCACAATAAACCAGATGCTTATAGCTAAACGGCTTGATGTGCCCGCGCTTGTGTGTACCGCGACTAACATAACTACTTAACACAATCCAGTTTTTATACAAAACTACTGATTTGAATTTCTAGTTCGTGCTGTGAATGCAGATAAGAAGTAAAATAATTAAAGCACTTAACAAGTTACAAGTCGGCCACTTAAAGCGCGAACATTAGAAACATTGCTTCTAAATTTTTTGATCATTACCTAGTTAATTGTCATCCAATTAAAGTCTTATTAACATTATAGCCAACAGCCAATTGCATGAACATCATTTGATATTTTATAATTAAATAAACCAACAGAAGTTGGTTAGTTTTGAACCACCTGAATAGATGATAGAGATGTGTCCGCTAAGGAGGCAGTGGATTCCATAATATTTAGCCTGCTGAGTACTTTACCTATACAAAAATCCGAGGTGCTTTTTTTATAACCTGAAGCAGGCAAACAGGCAGACGACCCACCTGATGAAAAGTAGTTACCGTCGCCGATAGACGTTTGCAACACCAGGGTTGTCGACAACGCGTTGCCAACCTCTAAGAAACGAAGTTCTCTCTAAAGATCATTGTAGTTAGTTATAGTATTTTACTTATAACATTGAAGGACTACAATGTCATGCAAATTACTTACCTACTATTTAACTTGATAATTTTAGTAGTTAATAAATAATTTCTTTATTGTTTTAACATAACCTGTAAGTATGATAAACTTGTAAAAAAGAAGGGTTAAAATAATGTATTTATTAAAATTACAATATGGATGCAGAGATACATATCATGTCATTATTTCTATGAACGTATTTTTGTGAAACTGGTGTTACGTTTTGAATTATCCTTAAAGGCCTAATTAATTTTGTGTAGTTATTCTTAGTAACGCATATTAGCTAGCAATGATTTTGTTATACCTAGCTGGTAGCCTTTAAACATGTAGGGGCCCGTAGATCCATTTTTTCAGACTTTTAATTTAATAGGAATGTACCTTTAACCTATATAGGCGTAAATGCTAAGGAAATACATAAGCCTTTTTATGGAGTCTTACATAATTATATGTAATGATACGGAGGATCATTTACTATCTACTGACCTACTCGTTTTAGAACTTAACTAATTACTGTCCTTAATTTGTATATTATGTGGAGCTACACGAAATTAAATTAATTTGAAGTAAGTCTTAATTGACTTGTGCGTTATTAAAATTGTTTTAGTTTCATAGTTAACTGAATTATTAAGGTTTAATTATAAAGCCTGAGTGTGCTAATAAACTACTTAAGAGGTATGATACATAGTCTCTTGCGGATAAAAATACTAATTTATTTTAATTTCAATTAAGAATCCTTAAGTATAATATTGTCCTTAGAAACTTAATTAAATAACATTACTTCTTTATAGCCGAGACGTTTGTGAGTTTTGTGTTAGAGTGGTGAATTCCGAAAGTGGGTTGTGGCCAGCCTACCTTCCATGCCGATGTCGTGCCCATTGTGCCATTACGCGACAGGATGTCGGCGGTACCAGTTAATAGATGTCATTATTGTGTCGTTCTGAAATTGCTTTACTATCGGACGAGTTATCACGGTCGTTTTATAGGTTCAGATTACATGCTATGTACCTTTTTATGTTGACCACTATATACGTACTTGTAGGCTTTGTAGGCCAAGCTCCGCCCACTTCACTATTCATAACTTTTACGTGGATTTTAATTGTAGCGTAGCGTGTAATTTACTCGTTCAAATAAGAAGAAATTATTGGATAATACCTACAAATAGATGTATTTGATCTGTGTATAGTATCTATATATTTGCCTGTATGTAAAGTTTTTATTTTTCATTGCTTTTTAACTGTGACTTTGTAGACATATCTTCTGAACCATGTAAGATATTGAAATGAAATATACACTAAAACTGAGGATGAAGTTGTTGTTTTGATACCTAAAATTTCATTGAAATCGGTTGACCCGTTTTATGAGTGTATTCAAGATTTTTTTAGACAAACAGACATACATAAATTCTATGTACAGTATATTTAATATAGATATTTTATTTATTGCATTCGCAAATAGATATCTCAATTTTATTTATTGGTATATTATGTAGATATATTTCAGTACTATGCACTTCTTTTGTAAAAGTACGACAAATTATCTTTATTTTTCGGTATGCAAGCCATTAAATTTAATAGATATATACTTAATATATTTTATAATTTAATTTGTATGTACAGAGGCTTACATACATACATAATTATTCTTAAGACTGTTTCCCGTAGGGATAGTGAGACGACGGATCTCCACTTCTTACGATCATGATATACATCTCTTGCTTCACCTACTTTCATTAATCTCTTCATACATACATGTTTATTAAAGGTGCTTATTACCTGACCATAAAAATATTTATATTCATTTCCTTCTATCAGTTAGAATAGACTAATAACCTTCATAAACAGTTACCAGAATAGTTAATTTATTCCCCGTACACATTATTCAGGCTATGATAATGAGTGTTATGATGAATAAGTGCCTTATGCTGGGTATACGCGGATATCATTGCATGCTGCTATGCAGCACATTCCAAGACATCCGGACTTGCGCTGTCAAGGCAGATTGTCATATTTGGTTTTGCGTATTAGGAATTTTTATTGTTTTTATAAAAAAGAGTAATGTACTTTATCGATCAGTTTGCACGAGAGCGAAGGTAATTTTAGAGTTTGATAGCTCTTTTGTCAAAAATAGAGACTAAAAAATGTTTATATCGGTTTACCTGTAAGTCCGGCTCTCTGCCTAAAAGAAGAAAAGAAAAATCCGGAAATGAGTTTTCAAAAATCATAACCATGTTTAACTTTAATTTCAATTTTAAAACTATGGGCATCACGAATCACGTAAATCGAATCATAAATCTCAGAGTAATCGGTGTACATATGGAACGAAAAGAAAATTTTTTTCATAAAAAATGTTCATAAAATGAAAACTACTGGGCCAAACAATGTAAAATTTTTAGGGGACCAATTGGAAGCTATTCCGCGTCGAACGAAAGAGTCACGTAAATCGGATCATAAATCACGGAGTAATCGGCGAACATACATAAAAAAAAGCAACAAAAAAAAAAGATCCCGACGAATTAAGAACCTCCTCCTTTTTTCGAAGTCGGTTAAAAAGCGGTTGTAATGTCGGAATAATATAAATAAAATAAATTAGGTACCGCGATTAATACTGTTAAAACGTAGTTTCATTGTTTGTATTTTTGGATGGAAAACACTTAGACTTAATAAATAAAGGCATTTGTATCTCCCAAATTGGACGATTTGTGGTCTAACATAGGCGGTAATTGTTTTTAACAAGGCACGCGCAGGTCAAAGTGCTAAGTCATTTGCCTGGATGCGAGCAAGTCACGCTAAAGTGGTTATGACTTAAATTAAGGGGCGGCCTCCCAAAAACTATATAGAACTTCGGTATATTTACAAATGGATTATTTTTCAATACTAATTGTTTTTTTCACTTTTTTTTAATTAAATCAAAATTTTTGCTTGTAAATTTAACTACACATAAAAAGAATACTTCAAAGGGCCAATCAACAACATCTATTATACTATACAGCACGAAATAATTTTCATCTATGCTGCCATGTTTTGTGAAAATAAAGATATCTGATTAAATATATTATAATGTAGCGTTTAGAAACTAATAAGTAATTAGATGTATATAAAAATTCATAAATACGAAAGTAATTTTGTTTTTTACTTTTTGAAGGCTGCCCGGATCATATTAAAACAGTGCAACATTGTATCCTGGAAATGGGAATATATAAACTTATTACCTATAGTCAAAAAGCTATCTTGAAGGAGCGAAATGAGGGAAAAATTTATAAAAATTAATTCACAACTCACGAAACTGAAAATTTATATATATTAAGATACAATAAATGTAATTTATATGATTCATAAACTAAACTTTTAAAAATGAATACAATAAAGATAACTTAATTATATTATCCGCTTTGTGCTTTACAAAGTCCAGGTGAGGCCGCCTATGGAGCACTGCTCACACTTGTGGGCCGGGGCAGCCGCTTACCGGCTAAATCTGCTGGACAGTATTCAACGTCGAGCCATTTGCATCGTCGACGATCCCATACTCACAGACGGTTCAAATACGCTTGGCCTTCGGAGAGACTTCGTGTCTCTCTGCGTATTCTACCTATTGTACAATGGATAGTGTTCCGAGAAACTGTTCGAAATGGTGCTTTCGTCTTCCTTTTACCATCGCACCACACGCCATCGACTGGGTGTTCATCCCCACTTCCTTGAGCCGCTTCGCGCTTGTACGCAACGGTTCTCTAGAACGTTTCTCTTGCGCAACGTGGGGATTTGGAATGAGCTCCCAGCCGTACCTTTCCAGTAGTGCTACAGTATGAGGTTTTTAAAAAAGGGTGTCTTAAAATTTCTTCGAGGCCGGCAGCGCGTTAGTGACATCTCTGTTGTTGCAAACGTCTAGTAAACTAGTGTACTCCAGCTATAAAATAAAATCCACCTAGAGTACTGCGCCATAGCCACCTTATTCTATCGAAGGCTGACTACGTCATCTTGCTTAGTTCTAATATTGATAAGTTATCCAAGGCACCAGTCTTCTGATGCGTAACTTAGATATAGATTGCTTTATTGATTCGCAGAATTGCAATTAAATAATTTTCCATAAACTTTAGTAATCTTCCGAAGAGAGTCGGAGTCCTAAGGCAGACATAGGATCTTGTTTTGCTCAAGAACTGTAATCAATTTATTGCCCATTTTATTCACTCACTTGCCTTAACAACGGTAGAACTTTGACATTACTTGTATATAGTTTATATATTTTAACCGATAGTAAGGCAAATGAACGGTCGGTAAGATTACCTGCTGGGCCTTAAGTCGATAATCTGCGTCCAATGACCAACTACCAAGAGCTACATAGTATTTACATCTTTTAAACAGATATGAAACTACGACCCAGTCATAATGGGGTTAGCCGTGACTCAGGGGCAATTATTTTTTTAAATTCTCTACAATAAAAAGGAATTCAATCGATAACTTGTAACAATCGTAATTTTTAAGGCAAGTGTTAAACTTTAGATCTGCAGATTAGCAACAAAAATGTACATAGTAACAGGGGAGATAGAAAAAAACATATTATATATAGTGCAATCATTTGTTGTTAACAAAACGATTAGGTACCTACTTAGAGTTTGTCCCAATATTGTTTCTACTAAATTTTTTACACAAAAACAAACTTTTGAAGTGAAACTTCTTAAAAATCGTTGTGATTTAAAACTGTACGAAACTGAAACGAAAAAGTGACACTAAAAAGAAATACACATATAAATCAATAGGACTAAGCCTGCGAGAGAATGAATTACGCGTTTTACACTCCACACTCATTATTTTATCTTTTTTACGCGATTTCTCCCTCAATTGTGGAGCGATTTTCAATTAGGTTTTATTTAAAAGAGTTTACTCATAAGGTGGTCAAATTGTCACCAAGTCAGGATCTGATGAGTGAATCGCAGAAAAATCTCGAGCAAACCTAGTTTAAGAGCGTCTACACTCTCCGAAAAGCAAACTTTTATAAGCGACAATACACGTACCAGTTGTACTAGCTCTTCAGGCCCTTAATATATTATTTCTAAAGCTATTGAACTAAAAACTAGAATAATATTTTGTTTAGTTTAAAAGTATTTTATTTGCAAAAAAAAAACAACCAACTTCAAAGTAAAAAGCCAAAAATAATGATTTTTACACCTTGAAGTCGGTAACGAGTAATACATAAAAAACAACAACAAAATTGCAGACTTCAAGAAGTAGAAAATAAGTATTTTTTGCTTTTTGGTTTGAAGCTGGGGTTTTTACGGACTTCAGAAAAGGAGAAGGTTCTCAATTCGTCGGAATCTTTGTTTTAAATGTATGTTCACCGATTACTCCGAGATTATGATCCGATTTACGTGATTCTTTTTTGTTCGACGCGGAATAGCTGCCTAAAAATTTGACATAGTTAGGCCTAGTAGTTTTCTTTTTATGAACATTTTTATGATTTTTTTTTAAATTATAGATTACTACTTTTTTAGGGTTCTGTAGCCAAATAACGGAAATTGAGGTCGTTATTCACCTTTATGGCACCCTTCGTTGTAAGCGGACTGTCAAAAACTTATTCAATTTATTTATCTATAGGTACTAGATCTAAAAAAACGAAATAATGTAATGTTAATATTTTTAATAATTATTAAAGAAGTACGTTTTGAAAATGAGAAGTTTATATGTATTTCATGACTATATTAATTAATTATTGCATTCAAGGCAAATGATTAATGATTGAAAGTACTTAATAATTTTATTTACTTATCGGAAAATAATCGCAACTTCATAATGATTGTATTTTATTAGAATAGCCACTCAAACTCAACTATGGACTGCTACTGTGAATACATCAATTCACATTGATGTCGAATTGAACTGGATATGATTTAATTATATAGAGCGACTGAGGTTCAAAGTATTTAAATAATTATAAATAAGATACAGATGTAGGTATATTTTTAAAAGTTGAACCCAACAAATTATTATTTATTTTTAGGATTGTCTTAATATTTATTACTTACTTTATTTTTGTATTGTATCTGTATGAATAAATATCTTTACAAAATATTAAAATTGAACTTGCATGAACATTTAAGACAATTCTAGTTTTAATAACAGCAATTAATCTGCTATTTCGAAGCCTACTCGAAATAAACTGTCAGATTAGACAAATTCTAAAAACGGTCATTTATGATTTGGCATTGTGTATATAGAAGATTCTACTAAAATTTTTGGAGAAGTTATATTAAAATTACAGAGACAATGTTTTTTTGGAGGAGATGATAGAATTATACAATAAACTATGCAGTCATTGATACCCTAGTAATAAAATATAAGATATTCTATTGAGATAATAGGTAAAAATACTAATTCAAGGTAAAATTATAAGATACTGTTACGAGCTACATAGGACTCGAATTAAAATGCCGTTAGAATTACTATAGAGTTTATTAGAACTGTACAAACACGTATAAAACAGGTACATATAAAACTGGATGCAACCAGTTCACAAATTGCACGATTCAATAACACGCGCAAAGTCCGTCACTATATCGCTTATCGAAAGTACTACACATGTCTTGCTAGTATCGTAATCGTCGCTTGACTACCCCCACCCCTCCGTCCGGGCATTGGTTTATACTAAACTGTATAATACCGACAAAGGGCCGCGTTTACTGAGTTAATCCGCACATCTGGCAAGCTTCGACGTAATGCAATAACAACAAGGATTAGTTGGACACTAATGACGGCCATAAAATAAGTACGATTACAATAGGGTGTTTTTCTTAATTGCAAATTTTAAACACGAAGTAAACAAAAGAACTCCGAATGCAGGAAAGGTAATAAACTGCGTTTTACGACAGCCAGGTGTGCGAATTTCTTTGTCGGTATGTAACAATACTATGGTTAAATACCAGTGAAACTTCCTTCGTGTAGAAATTATTATGACATGTCATCGTGGTCATGTCATTGCATTACTTTATATTATCCATCCATTGTAACAATACAATTTCATCCATTTTACAATTTAAAATTGCAAAAACGGCGTCATATAAATGTCACTGTAGCGCTATTTATTATACTATATTTCGGAAACAGTATTTTTATCTGGATGACAGGGTTTCCGTGCCTCTGACAACTTGTTTGCTGAATTTCACGACAATCATTTGAGTAGTTAAGGACTGAAAGTGTAATAAACAAACTCATACACTTATAATAATATAAAATATATAAATATTAGCCCATAATTGTCCCACTGCTAAGCTCCGACCTCCCATTATAGGGGGAACGGACAGTATACCCCGCCACGCTTGTCTAAGGTGGCTTGTCAGGTTTGATATATCGGTTATCTCGATGTGCAGGTGGCATAACGATGTTTTCCTTCACCGTTGTTAGCACGTGGTAATTGTAAGAATATGCACATTAGGTTAGAAAACTGACTAAGTGGTGCATGCGTTCCGGCCAGGATCGACCCGGCGCCCTTTGAGTTTGGGACGCGTGCACTAGCCATTACGCTACCTCGACTTCTTCATACACCGGAATTTATAATATAAGTTGCGATTATAATAATTACATGACTCTAACTATGACACATAAAACGGTTAATTATGTAATTTTGTTCAAAACGTAAATGTACGCTAACGTAAGACTGCTATGTTAATTAAATATATTACGTAGTATAATCTCTATGCCACTTCTAGTGGTCATAAAGTTATGTTTAGCCCATTAGTTCATTTTAGGGGTAGATGATGAATCCAGATAGGAGGGTCAAGTGTCCCCCTGGGGGGTGAAATATCCATAAAAGGGGGTAATTTCTGACCGCGCAGTCAGATCGAATAGACTGATATGGTATATAGCGGAAAACAAGACAGCAATTTTATGTGAAAATTTTGAACTCCTTAATTGACTGGAGATAGTATCACGCAATGCACGTTACGTATTGGCTTTTAATTATTTTAGTTTGTTAGGGGGAACGGTTGTGATTTGTTAACATTGTTTAATTTTGTTTGACTCCTATTGTCAAACAATTATCGTGAAAACAGTTGTTTAGTATAATATTTAAAGAGTGTATTTTTTATATTTATTTAAACTAATATATAACCGCAGAAGTGAAACTGTGTAGAAGTTTGCGATATGAATATTCAATTATAGATTTAGTTTTTAAAATTATTTTATAGTAACTTTGCTCCTAAAATCGTTCTGGTGCGGTACTTAGAATTTATATTTATATATTCTGAATCCTGTATGATGTTACGAAATTCTTTTATAATCCATTTTTTTCTTAAATTTTCAAGACTAGAATACATAATGAAACTACGTTTAACGGTTTTAAGGTTTAAAATAAATTACTGTGCTTAAACCGATAAAATGTAGTTATTGCATACATTTTTTATTTAAAATCTATTGAGTTGTTTTACAGTTTAATCGAGACCAACTTTTGAATCGAACCACGGTTTTTTTTCTTAAAACCGTCATTATGATTAGGCATAATATAAAAGACAGAAATACACTTAAATGTTGGTATTCATTTTACAGTTTTAAGTTACAAACAGATATTTCAATTTTATTGATATCATGTGGTATTAAGATCCTAATCACGTAATATTATGTGAATTATTCTATACTTACTTTAAACAAAAGCGGGCGTGAAATCAGAGAAAAGAAGCATAACTTAAAGACCCCGATTGATACTTTACCGAAAATACGAGAACAAAAATCCCGATGTCAAGTCCCTTCCCCTTACAAGAAACTATCACATCTAACACGAATATTGGCCGACAAGAGGGTTGTTTTTATAACTCCCACCAGATGGCGCATGTCATTTAGTGCAGTCCCTATAGTAACCATATTTAGTTGACCTCTGACAGTTCGAATATTGCTAGATGGGTACTGCTAGATTGTATATATAGCAAATATTTGCGCAAATTATATCTAGAAATAAAATATCTTATCAGTTCATGAATTATGAAGTTTTCCGTAGAAGTGATAATGTCTAATGTTATGGTTATTTGGCTACGGAACCATAAAAATCATTTTTTGATAATCGAAAGTATTACACATCTTTCAAATTAAGTTTATATATATTAAGTTTATTTTCCTAATAAGTATTTTTGAAGTTCTACAACCTCGATTGTGCTCAGTAGTTTCAAAGTCACAGTTCAAACGTCCAGAGGGGAGCGGGCATAAACTTTAGAAACTTGGAAGCTAATGCCACATATTGACATAAACAAAAAAAAACAAGTACATTGTCATCATTTTTAAAGATTTGCTACTTACGTTATGACAACCTGTAATTTATAGCTTTTCAAATTTTTGTCACTTGTTGGTTGCTTACATAAACAAACACTTAAAATGACTATGGATAATTTGTCACTGTAAAATTGTTTTAAAAATTACCTAAAGTAAAACTTTAAAGACACAATAGGGAATAGCATTGCTGGCACCCTCTTCATTTATTCAAGATATTAAGATATCTTAATTTTTCATAGCCATACAATAACTGGCTAAAAAAACTATATATAGGTATATATAGACAAAAAATATAAAACAAAAAAATAAAAAAACTATATATATATATATAAAAAATCTTAATATTCTAAACAACTTGACAGTGTGCCAATCATTGAGAGGAGAGAGGAAGGGTGCCAACCAAGGAATAGCTTACTCTATTTTCGTTATATTAATTTTATCTAAATTTATGAAGGGAGGTCATGATATCTTGGTGATGTGCGCAAGAGGTCAGGAGCCAAAGCAATCAGTTCCGCTGTAACATCAATAACACTGGAGTTTGTAATTGATCGGGGGCATAACAATAACATCACTCAATACTACTGTTGATCGTCCCCCTACGCGTAGTGCCACACTCAAGGAACTTTGAAGAACATTAACTTAAACGTCAATTAAAATTTGAATGAATGAATGACAACTCTTTATTTTTTACCCTTAACTTAAATCTAGAGAAGTTAATATGAATACATTTCTATTAGAATAATAAGCGGCCTTATTGCTTATAGTGATATCTTCCAGGCAACCTGGTGTCCAAGGAGACATTAAAAGATAAATTAAATACTATTTGGTGGTTTAATTAAAGATAACAAATATCTACTCTCTGGCTTACGTACAGAAGTTATAAAGGAGTAAAATTAGAAATTCAATTGCCTATTAAATATCACTATTATTAATTTAAAATATCACGACTCTTTAGTTTGTCAATTAGCAATATTTTAATGCTATTAATTAAAATATATAAACTACTGGTTTTTGTGATGATATCTACATAAACATGTTTGTAGATACTATTTAGCACACTAGAATTAATTTCATCGTGACTAAATAAAATTATAGTTACTAAACACAAATACAGAAAACCTACAACAGTAAATTATGTATTAGTATATAATTAATTCACACTCTCATACTAATAGGTATGTAACCTTAAAGTAAGTTTGTACGTTATTTGCTTCTTCTTTTCAGTCCCTTTCAGGAATGAACTAATAATGGTAAAATGGGATATTGTATAATACAGGTAATGCAGGTAACCTATTATTACTATAAATCTGGAAAATTTTAAACCTGTAGCAGAAAATATATTTAATAAAAGAGATTTATATCAAGAACCTCAATATATCATCAAGTAATTGTTTTCATTAGGACTGTTTAAGCAATGCTTAAATTGTTTATTTAAGCAATTTAAGTAATGACAGAAGCAATCCACGAACCATTTCAAATTGGAAACCTCACAGTTACTTCAAAACAGGGGTGTAATAAACAAGCCAATCTAATTTGTAGACGTTTCCAAGACAGCACGCTATACTATCAACGATGTAAAGTAATGACACCCTAACCAACAATTGAGGCGAAATTGGTGTCTAAATGTTGTTTGCAGACTAATAGTATGTTTCATAATTGAGATGAGAGTGTTGAGATAGATGTGTGGTGGTAAAAATGGATAAGGTAAGAATTAAATACACACAGGGGTCTTTAAAAGTTGTACGTCTGAATGAAAATTTGAGAGGAAGAAGACTAAGGTAGTATGGGCATTAAGGATGGATAAAAGACACTTGACGAAAAGAATGTTAAACTGGAAAATTGGCTACATATGGGAACAAATGTAAAGGATAGATTAAAAGAAAGTATAAAGTAACTTAAAAATAAAAAATTTACCGTCTTCTTTCTACAACATCTTGAAGTCCGTGCCATGTAGCTTCCGTAGTCATAAATCTCAGCGTAATCGGAGTACATACATAAAAAAAATACAATCAAGTTGAGAACTCGTCCTTTGTAAAGTCGGTTAAAACGAGAAGAATAAGTTGTGCGACGGATGACATGATGTTTTGTGGCGTCCCAGAGGATTTATGTCAGAATAGAGGAGTATGGCAGGAATAGGCATGTTGTGCTGACTTCAAATTGCGAGAAGGTGAAAGTAAAGAAAATATGTTTCATAGTATCCTTACTAATAGGTATACACGAAATCAAAGTCTAATTGTTTGTTACACTTTTATGATTTTACAATTAAGTAAATCGATTTTAATAAAACTTGGGAAAAAGATAGGCCTAAAGGCGTTGTCAGGAGATCGACTGCAGGGGCAAGTTGATGGAGCAGGAGGATCCAAAGGAGGGAAAAAGTATGGATAGTAGGTACAGTTAAAGCCACATCAAGCATAAAATAACAGAGTAAGTGAATTTATATGATATTCGACTTGCAGGCATGACCACTGAAGCAAATCAAGTGAGTGGATTTACAACTTTGGATTTTGCTACTTTGGCTAAATTTTTTTGAAACTGCAAGATAAATTGACTATCTCCTTGCCTCCCCCGGCGACACATACATGTGTAAAAGTTCTTCACTTGGCAGCCACGACAGAAAATTTGACCGCCATTCCAAATAACTGGAAGTCCGGTATCATAATCGATTTTAGATTTTATGATTTGTGTCGCCACATTCTTGAACATCAATCTTTGTTATTCTCAGAGTTTAGTTTATTGTTTCTCTGGGAATATTATTTTGTTCGTAACGCTGTCTCTCGCTGTGTTTGAAGTTTGAAATTGTCTTTCATCAAACGTAACATTTTGCGATGCGTATCTTTCTTTTAACACGTCCTAGTTTCGCAACAGGAGCATCATATATCAATTTAATTTTAACATAAAGATTAGTAGGTACTATAGTTCTGTTGTTTGTAATATAATTATAACTTTCATTGAAGGTAGTTACAAATTTCGGTTGTAGTGATTGAATTAAAAAAAAAGAAATTTCTAGATATATAGAGGTAGGTATTTTCTTTACCTTATTGCATATCCTTACTTAATGGTATAGACTACACATATTATAACACATATTAAATCACGTTATAATATGTGTTTCAGAATGAAGTTGAAACAAAAATTTCATAAAAGTGAAAGTTTATAAAAATATGTGTTATACATATTTTTATATAGACTTTCACTTTTATTAAATATTTGTGTATAACTTTGTTAGATTGTTATATTTTTTTTATAATTAATTAGTTTATTTTATCATTACAATGAACAACAATTACTAACATTTATTTATTTGAAAGGAGCTTAAAAGTACTTTCCCTAGGTGTTCGGTACTCGAGAACTAATGTAGTCAAATTTTGTAATAAATACATTACTAGTAAATCGCCTTTATGCAGTGTTACTTCCTTCTTCGTGAAATTAGACACATAATGCAGCCATATGTTGGATTCCCGATAGCATTCTCAAACCTATCAACTAAACGACACATGTGTTTTCGCTATAATCTATCAGAGCCTTCAAACTTTCAGATCGTTACATAAAATACATTATCTAACTTTTAAACAGTTTTGTGTTCGTAGAAAATTAGGAAATTTGATTCCATGCAACAAACCAATATTACGAAATAAAGATTTTTCTCAAGTTTTCTCCAATTTAGTTGCCTTCAGAGATTACATAAAGAATAGCGGGGGTGTAAGCGGGTAATGGTGGCATTACTGCCGGACGTAGCATTGGCCGGGGGTTAATTAAACAATAAATAGCCCGCTGCCAGCGAAGTAACGATTATTATATTCAAAGGCGGCAGCTTTGAATTCTCATCACTCTCCTCTAATGTGTCAACGCGAGCGCGGCGAGTACCTATTCCCGAAATTTCACTTTACTTGCTCTGGGTGGGGTATAGTTATTGGGCGCATTTAATTATTATGAACAGATTTTAAACTTTTTAAATATAGGTTAGAAGGTATTCGTGGTATTTTTTTATAACCACCCGCAATTCACTTTATATCTTAAATAATAAATAAATGCGCCTAATTACGTAGCTGACAAACGACAGTCCTGTACTGGAAATTGGTTACCGTAATGACTTCTGTAATACCAGCTGCGTAGGTAGACAACGTGTTGTCAGCCTTTAGGAAGAGATAGGGATAAACGGATCAGACATAAGGAATGGGATAGAGCAGCTATACTCAACCTGCGGCCTGCATGGTGCCCGCCGAGCTTTTGTAAGTGGCCCGTCTGACATACTAATAGTTGTAAAATTACATGGGTAAAACCTCAGGTATTGCAAAAGTCCATAGAAGACGGTAACTACCTTCCATTAAGTGGGTCGCCTGTATACTACAGTATTTTCTAATATTACTACCGAAGTATTTAAAATGTGATACTTCCTCGAGCGGTTCGTCTGACAGATATAAGGCTGATTTATCAGATTCACCACCACGTGGCGTTTGTTTTAGTAATTGTGTTTTAGAGGAATTGATAACCAAACCAAATCTCTGACATGATTGGTGTAACGCGTCAACATAATTTTGGAGATTTGTCATACTATCAGACATGAGACAAACAGCGCCGTTCTGGAATGCATGGAATGGAGGCTTTACTCATGCAGCGACAACTTAGGTGGTGTGGGCACATCCTTCGCATGGAAGACCACCGTTTACCCAAAGCAGTCTTCTTTTCGGAGTTAGCAGAAGTTAAACGGAAACAAGGTGGTCCGCACTTGCTCAAGCGTCATCTAACTGCATGCAACATAAATCTGACAAAATGGGAGGAGCTTGCTATGGAAAGGACTTAATAAACTAAAGGATATATTTGACCGTATTTCTATAAAGCCCTTAAAATGTGTGTAGGACCATGAAAAAGGAATGTTACATACATATTTTCACACCTGTTTCCCATGTACCCCCATGCATAGCAGGCAGCGACTATGGATATTAAGAGGAATATTAAAGAACGACAATCGCTGGTAAAGAACGTAACTCATACACACTGCAATCACAGTTGGCAACACCAGATTTTTCTATTTATTTACATGCTTTTATTTAACTTGCAATAGATGTACCTATGTATGTATGTAAGTTCGGTTGGAATCTTGCAAGTTAAATTTGACCAACTTGCTGGTTTCCGATTGACCTGAAATTTTGGGCACATATGTATATCGCGTGACAATGCAATAATATGGTACTATGGAACTGGAGTCGGGAGGTGGCCATAAGAACTCCTGTACTAAACAAGATAGACCCGTCTTGTCTTTGTCTCTGCTGCTGCACGATATCCAGGATCTCAAAAGTATGTATTTTTAAATACCATACCAATGTTTCTTGTTTCTACAGATGTCAACTAAATATTTCCATCAACCTCTTATTATTTAAAACATATTTTTAAACTTAAATCAATTATAAATAGAAAGTCTTGGACTAGCCTTTTTTTCAATTTTGTAAATATCGTGACTTAAATCAAACTACTTATAGAAATACCATAAAAGTTCCACTCTAATTAGTGAGTTGAAACATGATAATTAATTTCCACTTTCAATGAATGTTTGAAGAAATATAACTATTTGAAAGCGACCTCTTAGCTTTGGACCTTGATGTAATTAACACAATTCTCAAACAACTTTCTATGACGTAATATTTGTTCTTATATATCCTAAATGTAGGTAAGATTGTCGCGTTACATTATTCTCAATTCAATGCCTGTACATTAAGATTTTCTAGGGATTCGTTTTGACTCCTTTTGTTTCGATTACAATATGAAATTCTCAGGGACAGATATTCCAGTAAGAGTAGTTCCATTCTTGTTAAGCTAACAATAAATTATATGTTTGAATCTTAATAATTACGTAACGGAATAAATGAATCATATTGCGAGAGTTACGTACACGTAACATATTTGCGTGGATTTCAAAGTGTTCCACAGCTGTGATTCGCAAAATCTTCAAAGTCCCGTAGCGTTGAGAATAGTCACCCAACAGTCATTACCGCTTGCTCGTTAACGCTCTCTAATTGCATCGGGTTAATATAGACTTTGTTAAATAAAATCTCTCATCTGAGCCCCCGAGGGCCCACTGCTGGAGTTTTTTCGTTATTTAGCGCGCTGCAGATGCCCTTAATGACGCGTTCTGAAACTTACGATGACACTTGGCGTGGCTGCCTCCCAGGACCAACCCTGGCCGTTAATTGCACAAGGAATTAAAGAATTTCCGTTCTTCCGGGGAATTAATGGGACGGCCTATGCACGAACCGGGCTGGAATGAAAAACGTTACGATTCAATTTATGGCTGCGTTTCTGTTGCCGCGATTAGAAACGCAACGTCTGACGTTGTCAGAATAATAACCGCCCTATTTACTTTTTAATGGTGTTCATTTATTCCTTGGTATTTTTCTGTTTATACTAAGTATTACTTGAGGACAAAGTAATATGCTTTCTATTTTTGGTGTAGTACAACAACAGTATCGAAGTGTTTTCGAGGTTTCCTTAAACAATGGGATCTATTTGTTAATATCGTGGTTTTCAAGCCATGGTCTAGTAAACTAAGGAAGCGTGTTCCATCTTAGATCGCATCTTCACATAACATTGGGTGAGATAGGTGTACGGGTACTTATACCGTAATAAAAAAGGTGACAATAGTCCGGTATTTTACATTTTTTGTGTTGTCTGCTGGTTGGTTTCGGTACAACCTAGCAGAGTGTCACAGACAGGGCTGGCCTTCATGCCACCGTAGGCAAATTCGAAAAATGCCGCCCCCATCGAAGCTTAAGAAAACTTTGTTAACCAGAAATATCTATACTAATATATATATATAGTATACCCGCCACGCTTGTCCAAGACGGCTTGGCAGGTTCGATACGTCGGTTATCTCGATGTGCAGATTTCATTACGATGTTTTCCTTCACCCTTGTGCATACGGTTGGTGCATACGTTTCGACCAGTATTCGAACCCGCGCCCTTTAAATTACGGACGCGAGCACTTACTGGCTATTTATTACCACGACTTCACAATAATTATTTGTATTTTTATATGTTTGTAAAGGATAAACTTAAAAACTACTGGACCGATTTTAAAAATTCTTTCACCATTAATTTCTTTGTATATAAAAATTAGGGATTAAAACTTCAATAATGTAAACCATCAATCTTAATATTATCCTTGGTGCTGGAATCAGGGATCTACGATTTTGAAGAAATTTTATGTGTATTGGAGTTCTTCCGGTCTGATTTAGGTTCACAATTAGACCCGGTAGGTGGAGCTGGTGTCGTATTCTACATTTTCTATATTTCTATCGCGATTTGACTACAGTATTATATAGCAGCATATCGATCAAATATTTCCAGGAATTTTCAAGAAAATGTGACATGTAAAAGCAGACAGATAAGCGCATTCCATCCCCATGGAATCCGTTTGCACTAAAATGGTTAGGAAACGCTAAAAAACTTCTTACACTTCTTGAATGATTAAAATTCAAGCTCGTCATTAGCCGTAAACAGATTTCCTTAAGCTTTCCAATTTCACTTCAAGACTGTAATGAAGGAATAAACTGATGAACTTGGGAGAGATTAGCCCTGCTCTTAGCGAGTGTTAAGTGTAGTTCGGTAGAATGGTGTGCGCCATGTGCTCTAGACATTAAGTTCGACAATTCGCGCACGATTAAAATTATCCAACTCATTTATCGTTTAGGGAATGACGAGCGACGTAGATATAAGAAGAATAGAACTGTACACTAAAATATCCATGTGAGGTAATGAAAAATTAAAGTAAAATCTAAATTAAATCAATATTTAACGTACAAATTAAATAATAGTTATTAATTAGAATATATTAGAATACATTCTACGTATCTTGTTCCGTGTACGATTTAGGTCTTAATAGAATACATGTAATTTTTTTTTGTAGTTTATACAAAATTCAGAAAAAACCTAAAGTTTTAGCGTATGTAATTAATATGAACCAATTAGAATGTATCATAAAATAATAATGTATAGGTTGTAATGGAATTTTACGTGTATTGTTCTGTGTACAATTTGGTTCTTACTAGAATACATGCGACAGTTTTTTTTGTAGATTATAGTGGAGTACATACTCGTATAACACTAATAATAAGTACTTAGCTTCGGTGAACCTGCAGCTCACCTCTCTACACCCCTTAGCCACTCACACCCATGGTGCCCCTGTCTTTTATGGCATTTTTCGGTGCCCATGCAGGGAGTGGCGAGTCACCGTCTGCCCATTTTTCCATGTTCCCTGAACATTGCGACGGGCAGACGCCATAGTCCCCATATTCCCAGACCCCTAGTGCCACTAACAGTTCACCCCAATAGTCAGGTACTTTTTGTTCTCATTTCCCACAATAGTCCTACACTGGCCGGGGCTTGTCCTTGGGTGCATTATTATGTGATGTAGACAGGGATAATCGCCGGTCAGTGTCACGCCACATTTATATTAAATTTGTCAAGGGGCCTCTACGTGTTGGTCTCCCCATGGCCCCACGCAAGCCCTCCAAAAGTCCGGGCCATTTTTATGGCCCGTGGTTTTGAAAGACATACAGTACTTATTGTAATCATAATATATAAATTGCAATCATATAATATTATGTAATTATGAGTACTTATAAATAGTACCTAACCCAAACTACAACAATTTATCTATGCCTGCCTCAAAACATATATACTGTAGTCTGTACCACTTAACAGAACATCTGCAAGAATTTCCATGTTTAAAACAAAATCCCTACTTTGGTTTTGATAACAAAATTTTACGAAATTTGATTTATCTCTAAGAATAAGGTTTTAACATACAATCTTACATTAACATTTATTTAGGTAGTATGAAGTTATTATAATTATTTTTAATGTCTGTTTCTGTGTCTGCCTGAAATATTTTTTTACGGTTTATTAGGTTATTGTATGAGGAAGCAATATTACTGATAACTTGGACTGTCCATGTTCACTTGCATTATCTTTGGTCTTTAAAGGTAATCACATCTATTGGTATAAAAGTAGATAGGATATATTTATCTCCTAACTATTATTAATAAGTTTCCTTCTAAGATGTCAGTATTTAAGACAATAAAAACAAGCTCACTTTATACTCATATATTAAAGTATTAAAATACAACTGAAAATGTGTTTTAAAAATCTTGTTTGCATTAGTCATATTAGAATACAGTGTAGAACATTTCTGGCCAATTTTCTAATTTCTTATGAGATTGCTCCGCAATTGACGAATAGGGATACTTAATTTTAATATATTTTTATATAAATTTTATAAGTTTAAAATTATAACTATAATAATATTTATATTTTGTAGCATGTTTGATGAATTTTAATTAATAAAATGTAGAAAAATGCACGGAAAATTTAAAATCTCATAATGCGCCACTTGAATCGTGATGTGAAAGTACACATTCAGATTATACAATAATAGCGCATATTCCTGGGTGATTTTATAGATTACGAAATGTCACTTGTCGTCCATTTTATCAAAACGCCCTGAAATTTTTAATATTTATTTCGTTTTTAAACTTTTTTAAATTTTCTAATGTAATTGATTAAAAATTATAAAATAACTAACTGTCCCAGCAGACGTCGTCCTGCCCGGAAAAGCTTCAATCGATATTTAACAAATAAAAAATAGAAGTTGGTGTTAGAAGGGTGAAAATTTAGGGTTGTATGTATTTTTAATACCTCAATATAACAAAAAAAAATTGTCCAAAAAATAAAAAATAAATGTTAGGGGTGGACAATAGATAGTAGCCGATTTTTAGACCTACTGAATATGCATATAAAAATTCATAAAAATCGGTTAAACCGTTTCAGAGGAATATGGTAACTAACATTGTGACACATACATACATACATACATAACTTCACGCCAGGTCCCTTGCGGGGTAGGCACGAACAACAGAGCGCCATTTAGGCTTATTCTTACACACCTCACTTGCTTCTTTGACATTCATAGTTCTTGTCATGCACGCTCGTCTGTTCTTAAGGCTCCTGACATCACACATCACATCACATCACATCACACCATCCTCAACATTGTGACACGAGAATTTTATATATAAGATACATGCATTTTCCTCATTTTTACAGTCTATTACTTCTAAGCTCTATATCTAAGATGTTAGCAAAGACGTTGATCGCAAGACGGGGCTCTGCCGAGCCGATGACGTTGTTGGCGCCCTACTTAATTAATCCCGGGCCCTCTCTAATTAATAACAATAATTCTAATGCGACTTGTCGCGCTTATCCGCCAGATGACGACACTGCCCAACAAATACTCGCACTTCTTACGTACATGCTTCTACAAATTTGTTACTTCTTATTGTAAAATTACTGCAGCATTTATGTAGTTTAAAGGAAGATCCACTTAAAAGATAATTTAAAACATAGGATAAAATTTATAGGTAATCGAAAATTGGAAGTAATGTTTACAAAATATTTTTTATTTTCTTTGTGAATTACTGCCGTAAATATAAGGGCACAACCAGAAATTCCGTCGTTATTATTAGTTAATTGTAATATATATATAGTGCTATATAAACAACATACACGACGCCATAAACGATAACAATAGGATGTTTTTCTTAATTACAAAATTTAAACACAACGTAAATAAAAGAAGTCCAAATGCGGGAAAGGAAACTGTAGGTGTGCATTCACTTTGTCGGCGTGTAACACTATAAAAATATATTTTTTACAATTTACCTCTTTAAAAAAAAACACCGACAAGTGCAGCAATGAAGAAGTTGCGTTAATCGCAAACATATAGGAGAGAGAAAGCTAGATTCAAGCTAGTGATGCAAAAGCATCCTTCGTACTTGATTACTATTGAAAATTGTGTAAAATTCAAACTGATTAAGGGTAACAATTACGTAATATATAACAACAGGTCAGATTTGAAAGTACTTGTCCAGATTCCCCCGAGTTACATCGCAATTATTCCAACAAAGGCGCTAACTTGTCTCAACCAAATTACCTATTTATAAAGGAATCCTAGCAAGTGTCTGAGGGCGATGGATCAAACGGCCTTTTGTTTTATATCTGTGTAGGGTTGTCCTTAATAATCGTACATTCTAGAATAATTTTATTAAATTTCAAAATATATAAAAATAAATATCCATCTTTCAAAAAAATTAGTTGATAATTAATTTTCAAACAGAAATAATTAACATCTAGGACTAGTACAGTTTTATCCGTGTAGGAACGTAGCAAGAATATAACTTCCTGCGGCGGGGAGGCCTGTCGTAAGAGGCGACAAAACAACCCATAGCAAGGTGGTAGGGTATTTGCTCGACTGGATGGCGACCATCCCTGGTCTAGAGTATGCCGCCATAACAACCTTGTGTTGTGTTCCGGCATTAGTGACCAGGTTCCTGTCTCCCTTAAGAGAGCAGCAGAGCATTTGTAGCACATTTGGTGTTGCAAATGTCCATAGGCAATGGCAACCGTTTTTCATCAAGTGGACCGTCTGCCTGTCTGCTACTCCTGCAATAAAAAAGTAACAAAAGAAACAATGTTATTCTTCAAGTCGTCGATTTCGTAGACAGAGCAATGAACGAACAATGAGGGAAGAATAGTGACAGAATAGTTACAAAACCCTTGCGATTTCAATATCACTTGCTTGTAAAGTGCAAACTCTTTGAAAATTGTATTTCTGCGTTCGTTTTACATTTTATTTTTCTTCTATCAATAGAATAGATTGGAAACCACGTCACGTGTATCTTATTGACGTATATTAAATTATTACTTATTGAAGAACAATATTATTGATATTATTATTTAACATAAATCCTTCTCCTAGCCCGTATAGTAGATGTGGTTACGTATATATCGCTATGATATTGTGTAGGCTAATCTAGAAAGTCACGATTTTCCAAAACAAAATAATATAAAAATTGGTTCCTAATTGCCTAGAATGTTTAGTAAAGCAAATAAAGCCTTGACTTTGTTTAAACTATAATACCTACTTATAATAAATCAGCAAATGGATCGATTTTGCATATTGTGTTTAAAATGTAAAAAAATCAGGGGATAATCTAGTGTAGCATATTCCAAAAGTGCAATCTTTAGAACTTTTGTCTGGGAGCTTGTCTATTATTTATAAAAAAACGGAATTAAGATTTTATGTAAGTAAAGTAAAGCTACTCTGTCTAAGGTTTGACACCCGGTGTAACCACGGGGCAAATTTTAGTAATTTAATAATAAGAAAGAAAGAAAATCTTTACTGTCGCAAATGTATGTATACACAGAAAAGAAAGTATAATTAAATAATTATACATTGTACATTTAAGGCATGATTACCTAATAATTATAAGAAAAACGTACACCACACTTTTTTTTTTTTTTTTTTTTTTTTTTGTTTGAGGCGAGGAAAAATGCTAACCGATTTACGCACTCTCAGGGCCGTCACTAGGAAACGGCGCGCATCCATCGGGGGCGATAACGCTAGCAATAGTATGCTTTGTTTGCGCTTCGTCCGCGATGGCTTGACTCTGAGGAGTGTGGAGACTCCGAGCGATGCCGCACGGGCGAGCAACCTCAATACCCACTAAAAAACCTCTCCTCCCGTCGACCCTGCGCTTTGTTGTGAAGGAAAGACTGAGATATAGAACATAGTTACGCAACAGTCGATCCAGCGCAATAAAGTGCCTGGAGTGTGCCCTGGGAGAACACACCCCACTTCGAAACGGGGGCTGAATCCCTTGCGTTGCCTAGTAGCAAGGGGCCCCTCGTACCGGAACCTAACTCAGGGAGGGAAGTAATGCGCGTACCTGCCTCTCCGGGTGCTAGCTGAAGGCCGGCGACCTCGGGTGGAGACATTAGCACGCGCTGCAGGACTTCGCTCCCTATCCCTTTCTGCGGCCTCTTTTAGAGACATAACCGCCTCACAGAAAGAGACCGCAGACTCCCAGCGGTCGTCGCTGTGCAACATGGCCGTTACCAAGTCGCCAAGCGATCGGACGGCTCCTACGTGTGTCTCGAGCTCGAAACGCTGAGGCGTCCATGCAGCGCACTCAACAAGCGTGTGTAACGCCGTATCGGGTGCGCCGCATTGGCGGCAGTCCGGGGAAGGCAAGCAGCCCACAATGCGAAACAGATACTGGTCGAAACAACCGTGTCCGGTCAGTATCTGAGTCGTCCTGAAGGTCAGGGTTCCGCTGGTGCGGGTCACCCATCTCTCCAGCTGCGGCCTGATTGCATCCACCGTATAGCCGCCGGCCACAGGGTGTTCGAGGTCACGAGACCAGGCGACGAGGCAGGAGGCGGTTTCCCGCTTCCTGACCGTCTCTAATTCGACTTGACAGAAGGTCAGTCCTCTAGCTAGGGCATCCTGCTGGGCGCGACGAACTCTGGACAGGACGTCTGCCTGGAGAGGCCAGGGCAGCTCGCCTGCCAAGAGAGTCGCCGCCGACCACGACACTGTGCGGTACCCCCGTATGGTCCTCACGGCCAGAACCCGCTGCGCGCGGTGCAGCAGGGTTCGGTTGTGGCGGTGAAGCGCATCGGACCAGACGGGCGCACCGTAGAGTGCCATACTCCTCAGGATGCCGGAATAAAGCTTCCGCGTCGCACCCCCCGGCCCCCCCACGTTAGGAAGAAGCCTGGAGAGTGCGCCCGCGGAATTCAGAAGTTTGGGAACTAGCTGCTCAAAGTGCGCTTTGAACAGCCATTTCCCGTCTAGGACTAGCCCAAGATATTTCATCGTGGGCCCTACTCTAATCGCCACCCCCTGAACTGTAACGGACAAGTCCGGGGGAGGATTCCGGAATTTCCTATGGAACATGACGGCCTCCGTTTTCGCGGGGGAGACCTTCAAGCCCAGCCTAGCTATTCGATCTACGACGATCGCCAGCCCGTCGTTGGCGACGTCCACGGATTCCGCAAAAGACGCGGCGCGTGCCGTGAGTAGGGTGTCGTCCGCAAAGCAGATCAGCCCTACTCCGGGCCGGACCGTCACCCGAAGGATCCAGTCATAGCCTACGTTCCAAAGGATAGGCCCGAGGACCGATCCCTGTGGAACGCCGCACGCGACACGTCGCCGACCTAGCACGTGGTTGGCGGACTCACCACCCTCCCAAAGGATGTGCCGATCTCGCAGGTACTCGCCCAACAGCCTCGTGAGGTACGGGGGGACTCCGTGCGCGCGGAGCCCTTCCCTGATCGTCTCATGAGGGAGGCTGTTAAAGGCGTTCGCTATGTCTAGCGACACTGCAAGAACGACGTCCTTTGCTTGGACGGCTTCGTCCGTCAATGTTCGCAGCGTCTCGAAGGCGTCCATCGTGGAGCGCCTCCGCCGAAACCCGAACTGCGTATCTGATAGCCCCGGCTCCACAGTGTCTAGATGCTTCACAAGCCGCTCCGCCAAGATCTTCTCGAAGACCTTGGCGACCTCGTTCAGCAGCACTATGGGCCTGTAGGCGGACGGATCGTTGGGAGGCCGACCTCCCTTGGGAAGTAGGCACAAACGCCCCTCTTTCCATTGCGACGGGAACCTACCTGCGCGAATACAGGCTTCGAAGAGGTCCCGCAGCTGGCTGCGTAGGTGTTTTGCAGCCAGGAAGAGGAGTCGACCTGGAACCCCGTCGGGTCCCGGTGCCGTCTTCCTGCCCCGGAGCCGGTCCAGGGCGACGTCTAGCTCCCCCTCGGAGATGGAGTGAGGCTCCTCGTCCGTGGGGGTGTCGGGAATGGGTGGACCCATACTGGGGGGAGTGAAGTTCCCCGGATCCGGGAAGAGCCCATCGATAACCGACCGGAGCACCTCGGGTTCGAGCGTTTCCGTGACCGTGGATGTGCAAGGCCGCAACTTGTTGCGGGCCCCACGGTACGGGCGCCCCCAAGGGTCCCGATCGAGCGTCTCGAGGAGCTCGGCCCGAGCCCGGGCTTTCGATCGCAATATTGCAATCGAAAGGGCCTTTCTGGCCTCTCTAAACTCGCCCACGAGTCCATTTTCCGCGACGAAGTCCGGAGGACGGCGCGCCCTGCAGCGTTTGAGCCTGTGGCTGATGATGCGAACTGCCTTTCGCATCTCGCCCAGCTCCTCGGTCCACCAGTGGACCGATTGCTTGCACGGAGGCTGCCGCTTGGAGACGCGTGGCATCGCAGCGTCGCAAACCCTCGTCAGGGTCTTGCGCATGTGCTCTGCCTGCGTATCCAGATTCGCGAAGTCGGCTGGGTAGGCCCAGCTTTCCGAGAGTGCCCGCTCCTCGGCCTGCTCCGGATCGAGCTTGGTAAGGGCCCAACGCGGGAGGAGAGGGGGGCGACGGTGAACAGGGCTCGGACCGGAGGAGGGGGTCGTGAGCTCAAATCTGATGTACCGATGATCAGAGAGCGACTCCACCTCCTCCAGCACCCTCCATCCGGTCACTCTGCGGGCGGCCGCATGAGTGACGAATGACAGGTCGATGATCGATCCACCCCGCGCGCGCACGCAGGTCTGGACCGACCCCTGGTTCAGTATGGTCAGGCCGGCTTGAAGAGCCCAATCCTCGACCGCCCGACCCCTAGCGTCCGTGAGTACGTTTCCCCAGGAGAGGTGCTTTGCATTAAAGTCGCCCATCACGAAGATCGTTTTGGGCGACAGTCTGCGTACGGCAGCCCCGACGGCGTCCAAGTGAAGCTCGAACTCCGCCAGGGGGCGGTTGCGCGAAAAGTAAACGCCTATGACGACGATACTCCCGCTCTCCGCCACAGCATAGCCCTTTCCTCTTTCGAGACATGTAAGCGGTGTGCCGGACCCGGCTCTGGCCACCACCGCTACCATGTCATCGAGATCGCCCACCCAGTTCCCTGAAGGAGGGACGTAATAAGGTTCACTTATTACGGCTAAATTCGCTTGCCACTCCGCCATCGCCTGCAGGCACAAGTCCTGAGCGGTGGGGGAGTGGTTTACGTTAGCTTGAAAGAACGTCGTTACGGGTGTACTAGGCATTGGAGGTGTCCATTGTCTGTACTCCCGATTTGCCGGTACGTGGTCTCGCCCGCGAGTGGACGAATTGGCCCCTCACGTAGGGAGGTTGGCAGAACCTCGCCAACGTGTGGTGGGCCGCGTTCAGCCCCCCCGCCGCGCACGCCGCGCAGTGGGGTTTCCGTGCCGTGCAGTCCGGCATCTTGTGTCCGCTTTTACCGCAGCGGAGACACAAGTTGGTCCGATCCGGGCACGTGTCCGGACAGGTTTGGGTGCCATGACCGACGTTGAAACATCTGTAGCAACGTATCGGTCTGGCTTCCAGTACCTCGACCTTCGCCGAGGTGAAGCCAACCAGAAGGTGGCCCAGCCCGACGATGGCTTTGGCAGCAGCGATGGGGCACAACACGTATGATGCGCCCAATCCGCCCGGTCCTGCACCGATGTGCTTCGTGAGCACGTCGTCGCGCCGGCAATTGCCTGCGCGCGCGATCGCGTCCCGAAGCCCATCGACCGTGACTGAGTCGTCCAGCCCTGAGACGTAAAGCTCCCCACGCTTTACGGGGCGGACGACCTCAGCCATCCCTTCTAGGGCCCCGCGTAGGGCTTCGGCGACGCGGTCCGCCTTGGCCGCGCTCTCGGGTCCCGGCTGGAACTCGAGGAGACGCGCGTCCCTAGCGGTCCGCACCACCTTCAGCCCCTCGCGGAGGCCCATGGCGGTGATGTCGACCACCGTCGAGGCCTTTGCGAAGACCTCGCGATAGCCGACACCCTTCGCGGCCGCTGCCGGCAGCAGTCTAATAATGACTGCGGCCGACTTCGGCTCGCGGAGAACGACGGCAGGCCTCGCGGCCTGCTTCCGCGGTTGCTGCCTCCACCCCGTCGGTGGGGCAGCAGCTTGCGCCTGGGGGGGGGGGGGAGGGGGCTCATTTGCCCTCGCCCCCTTACCCTTTTTCCGCCCTACGACCGTGGACCACGCCCCCTCGGGAACGGGGGCGGGGGCGGGGGCCACGGGCGCCGGCGGCGGCGCGACGTACGGGGCGACGCGGCAGGCGCACGCCACGGGCGCCGGCGACGGTGCCACACACGGGGTGGCACGACGGGCGCGCGGGACGGGCGCCACTGATGGCGCAGACGCGGGGGCCATTTGTCGCCCAGAGGCCGAAATTATTGGGGCGGGCGCCGAAGCGAAGGCCGCCGAGGCAGCGGCGGCGGCGCGGGCCGCCTTTCTCCGCTTTCGGAGCGTCCGCTTCACGCCCCCCCTGTGTTTTTTCCTCGCGGGGGGTGTCGGTGGCAGTGGGGAGTCTGCCACCCCGGCGGCCGGGGCCGCCACCACTTCCATCGGGACCGGGGTACTTGCTTCCCCCAGACCCCGACGGACTGCAGCGGCAGCCGAGGCCGGTTTAGGCCCCCCGGTGGCCTTTGGCAAGGACGCACGAGGAGCCGGTCTGGGTGCCGGCACCTTGCCTCGGTCGGCCGCAAGCGGTGGACGGAGGATCGGCGCGGGTCCCAGCCTGCCCTCTATGGCGGCGAACCTTGCGTCCAAGAGTGGCGCTACGGCATCGAGCACGACGCGCACGAGCGCATCGTGCTCAGCGCTGCCGCGCCCGAGTGGGACGGACGGCGGCGCCGCGCCTTCGGCGGGCGCCGCGGCCGGCTCCGCCCCGCTGGCGGGAACCGGTTCCGACCCCGCCACCGCGGCGGGGGTCGGACGCGATTTTTTAGTCGCGACGGGCGCGGCGGGCGATTCCGAAATCGCCGCCACCTCCACCGCGACCGCCCGTGCCTTCCGCTTGATGGGCACGGGGGGCGGCGCCGCCACGACGGCGGGCGCCGGCTCCACGGCCGTAGCAGAGGCCTTAAGGGCCTTGCGCATTTCTTCAAACTCCTTACGGTAGGAGAAATTTTCCTCCCGCAAGGAGCTCACTTCCATGCGCAAACGCGCATTCTCGTTGCCGAGCTTCCATGCCTCGGCATCCGGATCCCGCGTGACCAGAGTGTCGACAATGTCCGACACTCTGTTCGCGGCATCCTTCAGCCGACGCACGTAGCCCCCCTTCAGATTGCCCGACGTCTGGGCGACCTGGAGGATTTCGGCCACCTGGGCGCTCGCCGCGAGGCGCAGCTCCCCGGGGCCGAGGGCAGTGATGTCCCCTACGAGGGCGGCGCACTGGCTAGCCGCGACCAATTTGGCGTTGGTTGCCTTGCGCGCCTTGCGCCCCTTTTCCCCCCCCTCTGTGCGGAGGAAGGCCTCCGCACCCGCGAGGACCGACGCGGCCGACGCGGCCGATTCGGTTGCGCCCCACGTGGGGCGCAAAGGCGAGCGCGCGCGCGCTGGGGTGGACGCGCCCGACGTAGGGGCCGAATCGGCGCCGCTGCTCTGGGACCGGTCCCAGAACCGTGACCTCGATCCGGCCGCAAATACCGGAGCACACGAAACAGGCGGCACAAACGTCCCCGAAGACGAAGCTCGCATCACTGGACCCACCGCCGAAGACGACGAACCTGTGGACGCGAACGCGGACGAAGTTGCAGCCGCCGAAGACGAGGACGTGGACGCCGCCGCCGTCGCCGTCACCGCCGCAACCGTTGCACACGCAGGCACCGACGTCGCGACAGCGACTCCCATCCCAGTAGGGAAGGAAGACGAAGGGGTCGCCGCTGCCGCGCCTACAAATTCCCTATTCGCGACCTCGGTCGATAGCGCGAGTGAAGCTCGCGCGACAACCGGGGTCGTGGGACGGCCGTCCCCGACGTTGCGAACCGATAGGTCGCAAGCCAGTGGCATTGGCGCAGGTGAGGCCTGCGCGCTATAGGCCACCGTCGTCGTGGGGCGACCGCCCCCCGCCGCCGCTGTTCCGGCCGCCGTGTAGGCGATTTGTCCACAGGCAGGCGAAACAGGGCGGGAATAGTCGAAGGCGCGAACGACACCGTCAAGCGCACTATCCAGAGACTCTGGAATGCTACCTGACAGTGGCGTGCGAAAGCCATCTTCGTACCCGTCGCCCCCCTGCACAGGTGATGCCCATGCAGAGGTCGACGGCGTCCCGAAGGCACTCACATCTATGGTGCTCGCGTCACTCACGGCCAGGCAAACAGCCGAGTGTGACCCGAGCAGCGTGCTCCTACCTATATCCAGGTGTGCCGCACTGTTACGTGCCGCACGGCTGGATGGGGGCCTGCGCGTCACGGGACCTTCCGGGGGCCCCATAACGTTATGCCTACTGTCGGGGGCATCCGCGGTGAGGTCCACCACGGACGCCGCCCTGCCTAGCGAGACAGGTGCCTCGGGTGCCGCCGTGATAACGGCAGCAGCCTGGACGTGGCCCGGCGGCAGATTTGCTGCGCCGAGCGATTGAAGTAGACGGGACCTTCTTCCTCCGCGTCTCACCGATCTCGGCCGCTTGCCAGCCATCCTTGGCCTCCAGGTGGCCTCTCTTGCAAGGCGCACCCGAAAGCCCAGGGGGTGGTTTAGGATCCTGGGCATCCATTACTGGATGCCCGTTCCCTGCGCGAAACCAGTGACACGCGACGGCGTACTTAGTGTACGAAATAACCGTTAATATTACGCAATATGCGCTGAAGCGCGCGAAAAGCAAGCAGAGAGTAAATCGACTCACCCAAGCCAATAAACTGCGATTCGCGCCGGAATGGAACGAACTAACACTGTACACTGACACTACACAACTATATTCGCAATTTATCGCCTTTTCGGAAAGAAAAAGCGCGAAAATCTGCAAAATTCGAGAAGAGCACAGGCATTAGCGACTGCCTCGCATGGATGCCCGTCCGGAACTGAACGTACACCACACTTACGGCAACTAGGCCAGAGCTCAGCGTTATGCTGCGACAAGAGATGACGCAGCGCTGATTTTCAGTTCCAGCCTTTATATAATATAGTTTATTCTTCAGTTTTTGCGATAAGTAGACAAAATAAAACTACATTTTAAGGATTTTGAGGGTGACATTTTATTTGATTTATAGTTTTCCTACGTTTCGGCCACTTTTCAGTTGCCGTGATAACAGAAGACAAAGATGTCGAAAATGAACAAGTTGACGGTAGGCTAAATAAAAACTTTAACAAAAGCCACCTATTGGATACTTGACATCTATCTTTCTTGATCATGGCTACTGAAAAGTGGCCGAAACGTCGAAATAATAAAAATCAAATAAGATGCCGCGCTCAAAATTGTTTAAACATAGTTTTATAAATTTTTATAATAAACGTTAAGGTGAAGATTTTCTCGAGCATGAAAACCCTGAATGGTGACGCTTTGTTTGTGGTGCGCGGGCACAGGGCAGGCTTCGCTCTCCTTTTATATAATTTCAAAATATGACGGAGACGAGGCTTTGTTATTTCTTCCTTATTTCCAGTGAACAAAAACATTTTCTTCCTTTATTACGTTTGTGATACAATTCTGCGAAAGAGTGGACTGACTTGTTTCTCGGTAGTTATCTTTTTTTAACCCTTTTTTTACGTCGTCATTGTAATTTGTATTATGTAATAAATATACGAGTATATACCAATGTATGGTTAACTCTAAAGGGATTTGGACTCAAAATGATCATGGAAAAAGTAATTGATTATTAACATGGCAGAGGAACACCTATTATAACTTTAAAAAAAAAACCGATTTCAAGCTAAAAAACAAAAAGTAATGTTTAATCGACTTTTTCTACAACATTTTGAAGTTGGGGCCAAGTAAAACATAAAAAAAAACATCAAATAAGCAAAATATAGTAATTTTATGTTTTACTTTGTTCACCTTGAGATTTTTTGTGTTTTTCACTATTTCGTAAAGATAGTTTAGAATTTGGCCCTGAAGACCTATTTGACAAATTCATCATGTGTATACATTATACATATTCTTAAACCAATTATAATAACGTGTTTCACGTAAACAAGCGAATTGATCTGACTAATATCGAACTAATACATTACTCATGTAATAATTGCGGATAAATGTCAAAATGTGTTTAAAACCGGCGACGCTTTACGAGAATGTCCCAAGTCCCATCATATCGCCACTCATAAATGGTTTGAGGCATAATAAACTTACCAATTTTACGACTGACGTGACGGCCGGGACGAAACGTTTCTGACGATGACGGATTGTGTGTCTCCTTTATTGGTTAAAAAAAGTTTTCAGAGGATAGGCGAAGTTTATTTCCAGTGTGAAACATATGGTTTTGTGTGTGATTAGTTATGCTTGGTGGTCAAAATATTTTGATCTTTGTAAAACAGTGAAGTATCTCCATAAGTAAATTGGCAATGCTTCTTTTTGTAAATAATTCGTTATATGTTTGTGCCGTTTGCTTTCGAGACGCTTGGGCCGTGGGGTCTTGAGACCTCTAGCAAAATTTATCGAAACGACTCATTGACTCTAGGTGATCAGAAGACTGGTGCTTACCTCGGCCACCGGATCAATATGGCGATCCAGCGAGGAAACGTAGCCAGCCTTCTGGGGACCTTACCCATAGAAGACGGTGATTTGGGCTCAGTATTCTACTTATAGTCTTGAGGGACTATGGGCAGAATACAATTGAAATAAGTTAAGTTATCGTGCATTGCATTCGGTTATATGTAATTTTATAAAAGAAATAATTAAATTTATAAATTACTGTAATAATTCGATAAATATCTAGCATATTTTCTTTGTGCAAGAACGGAATAAGAATACTAATTCCTGCGGCCGGGCGGCCTATCGTAGTAGGCGACAAACTAACCCACAGTCACACACAGATGGTAGGGCATTTGCCCGACTGTATGGCTACCACCCCTGGTCTAGAGTATGTCGCCATAACAAGTTTGAGTTGTGTCGCGGCATCAATGGCCAGGTTCCAGTTTCTTCTTCGAGGCTGGCAACACATTGGCAGCATCACTAGTGTTGCTAATGTCCATAGGCGACGATAGCCACTTTCCATAACAGTTGGGCCGTCAGCCTGTCTGCTGTGCTTCAGCAATAAAAAATATTTTGTATACTTTCCAACTAAGTAAATTACGATTTTTTGTGGATAATAAACGTGGATCCTAGGTAAGGGAATTATTTATTACATTTATAACTATAAGTTAATAGTGGTGGGGCAGTATTTTCTTTCAAAGTAGCAAATATTGTGTCACACCTTTTAAAGTATTAAGTGAAAAATTCTGAAAAAAAGCTAAAGTATTTATAATATATATGCCACGAAGGTTGGCAGAGTATCATCCGTTAAGTAGTTTTGAAATTTGGTATTTTTTTATTAAATGTTTTTTGTTGTTGCGTAACCAAATAACGGAAACGATAGATGTTTGCCACTTCTACGGAATCCATCATGGCGCATGTATTGTCATACACTTGCCACATTTATTTACTAGTTTATTGTGATTCCTAGTTCTGTTCTCTCATTATGAATCTGTAAAATAAACACAAAAACGTATCGAGCCATCATTAATCGACAAAGATAAAAAATCTACCAAATTTTAACTAACAAATAAAAATAATTGTCGTAAAAACAGTTAACACCTCCCGTGCTATCGTAATGGGGTTATTACAGATAAAGCAAAAGGCCATTTATTTTTATATCTATGTTTGTACAGAGAACGCTTGCTCTTTCGAGGCCCTACTACGGTTTTTAAACACAAGACAACTCGATTGTAACTATAATTATAAATATCAACCGAAGACGTCTTATTTTAAGGGAACGATTGATATGCCAGTTTCCTGAAATTTGCTTTCCTTCACTTCAAATTAAGTAATGAAACTACATATATTGTGCATACTCCCAAATCAGGATTGAATCCACATCATTGGTATGAGATATGGATGTCTTAGTCACAAAACTACCACTACTTGTAATGAAAATCATAAGTGTTTTATATTTGACGCAAGTGCTGTTTGTATTGAAGTCATTATTAAGTATAAAGTAACTAGGAAACAGCAAACAGTGTCATTCAAATTACAAATATTTACAATTTTCGTATATTTTACTTAAAACTGTACAAACATGGAAAATTAAGTCTAAAAGGACTACTTCTAATTTGACTTGTAAACTCCGACCTATGCAAATTAACACATATTGCTAGTTAAATAAAAGTTCCTAAAAAAAAGACATTTCAAGATTGCCTGAACATAAGTTCATTATTTACTATATCTGATTATACATTTTAAAGTAAGTGACTTACTTGTGAGATTTTTTCACTGGCTAGCGTTTCGAGGACTCTTAGTAGGGGCTTTAGTAAGGGCGAGGACATGTGTAACTCAATAATTTGATTGTGCATGGGGATTTAGTTCACAATTGCGTGAAATATTATCAGTGGGCGAGCCCCCGACATATGCTGCGGAACCCCAGCCAAAGATGTATTTTGGCGGTTACTACTGCCACTGAGTGGATTATGCATGTGTTTCATTTGCTTTTTTGACAATTTTTTTCGTTTTTGCAAAATAATTTGTATAGATTTTTTTTTTATATATCACCTTAATATTTTATGATTTTTAGATTTTGACACTATTTTAGCAAAAATGGAACCTTTATATAATTGTCATATCGATGCGTCGGTTATAAGTCACAGTGATTTTTGTCGGTAACTAGCACTATGTAATGCTGTAGTGAAATTGCCAAAAATAAAGATTAACGGTGGTCTCCATAGATATAACTATGAATTGATTTTTATATTGTGTATACTTCTAATCGTGGGAGGTATTTATTTATCATTAGTCAGATTTTAAAATACATGACGATTTTATATAAGTCAAAGATGGCGAGATATTGCGACCTCTCAAAGTCGTAAAAATACTGTCCTCCCTCTAGTTTTTAAGTCTAAAAAAGTTTTAGAAATATTATATAATTTCAATAACATTTTCTGAGCAATTTTTGATATAATGCGTATTTTTGATTAAATGTTTTTATGGTTACGAAGCCAAATGAAGAAAATAGTGGACGCTTTCAATCAAATAGAAACCTTAACAATTTTTTTACAGAAAATGTATGTTACATCAACTTAGAGAAACAACAAATATTACTATTAATATCACTATAAAGATATCATTTTAATTCGTCAATGCAACGCTAATTTGCCGCATGCAATAGGAGGGTTGATTGCAAAGCCGCGTGTCCAAAGCATTACAAAAAATGACATTTCTATAATGATAGATACTATTCTATGATTTTGAACCCTAATTGCTATACTAATAATGGTATTTTTTCTGCTTTGTATTCTGAGTTAGACCCAAAATTCTTATAGAATAAAAGATTATTTGTAATCGTAATTTTGGTAACTGTTATTTCTGTTGACTGTATATATAATATACAACAAAAGCATAATTACTCAATAATTTATATTGTAAAGTTCAAGTTGTTTATTGGCTGAGGTAGCCGTTGTCAGTGTCACTAACGATCTAGGTTCGAATCTTGTCACGGAAACTGAATTGCTTAGTTAACTTTTCTGACCGAGTGTATTTGTGTCTTGTTAAAATTATCATATTTTGACGTCCATGGTATACGATTGAGGAATTTTCCATTCAGCTTAACAATGTGTGAAACCCACCAGCCCACATCGGATAAGTGTGACAGGTGTACGGTCCGTTTCCCTTAAAAATAAGGAAGCTGATATCTAATATTATATTTATCATTCTCGAAAGTACACACCCCAGAAGTAATGTGTCTTGCAGATTCGTTCGTGTGATGGAACTCGTATCCTTCAGCAACTATCCTACTTTCCAAGATAGAAAGTTTTCTATACTAATTTTTGTTATTTAAACTATATAAACAAATCTAAATTTTATAATAATCGGTTATTGCCCAAGGCACAAAAGGGTCGGTAATTAAATCCTAAAGCTCAACAGGTCAAACAAATATTCGAACAAAATTGATTTTATATTTTATTTATTATTATAGAAAGTACACACACAAAACCAATAGGTGTTTCAGAATCGTTACTGTGATTGAATCCATATTTTACAAAAACATTTATAATAAAAAAAATATAATAATCGGTTATTGTCCTAGGCTAGGCTAATGGATATTTCAGATTCATTAGTGGGATTGAATCCATATTCTTCAATAACAAAATCTAAATTATATCTGTTAATTTTCAAAATTCAACTAGTCAAACAAATATTCGAACAAACTCGCTTTCATATTTGCAGATATCAAAAAACTTAAATAGGTATGAATATTTTTACTGTAACTATGATAATACCACTCCCGTGCCTACGTGCTTCCATCATTATCACTGACAATTAATTATTATACTTTAATAGATAAAAACTGCGAGATATGTTTAATGTAAAACCGTGATAATATTGCGATAATACGCCATCGATTTTACTACAGTTGCTATCTATTGATTGTCGGATTTCGGTGTAGAATTAATTAATGGTCATAATTTTTTAAAATATGAACGTGTGTTAAAACAAAGATATTATGCATCGAAAATTAGAAATGTGATAAAACAACATTCAATTTTCACTTTATTCTACTACTAAACCTTTTATTTATTTACGATTAAAATTTACATTCATATGAAGAAACGATTAAAATATACAAATAATATGTTCTACAGCTTAATTAGAAAAAAAGTAAATATATAAAAAAACTATGTAATATGTATAAGCTCCCAATGCGGACTGTGGAATGTGATTATTTGTTTACCTTTTGTAATATTGTAACGTGTATTAAAAATTATCTAGATTCACTTCACTAATTGACCGGTATAAACCAAGTTCCTAAATGCTTTTCCCATAGGTTTTGTCACCAATGCTTATGCAATTAAAATTGAATAAGCTACAAAACGGATAAAAAAAAATTGTTAATAAATTGTTAGTCTTGTGCTAATATTTCGTGCGATAAGTGACAGGTCCGATGGCCCATTTGACCCTTCCCCTAACCCACTTTCTTTATCCCATTTATCCTATTCCATTTTCCCGATCCCATTTTCTTCATCCCATTTTCCCTATCCCATCTCCCTATTCCAATGCCAATCCCTTCTATCCCATTCGTCTTGTCTGATTTCTCTATCTCATCCTTCTATGCCCCCTTTTTATTCTATCTTAAAGGCTGGCAACTCGTTGGCTTGGCCCCTGGTGGTACAAGCGTCTATAGGCGACGGTAACCAGTTTCCAAGAGCTGGGCCGCTTGCCTTTTTGCCAGCTTCACAATAAAAATGTATTCCTTTACAAAAATACCATAATAATTTGAAAATAAAGAACAACAAAAGTTGATATTGGTGGTAATTTAGTATCGTGAGCAAAATTTTCAGTTTACGTATTAAAACTCAAACATGCTCATGATTGTTTTTTTATTGCAGGAGTTCAGCAGACAGGCAGACGGCCCACTTGATGGAAAGCGGTTACCATCTCCTATGGACATTTGCAACACCAAAAGTGCTACAAATGCGTTCCTGCACTCTTAAGGGAGACTGGAACCTGGTCACTTATGCCGGAACACAACTCAAGGTTGTTATGGCGACATACTTTAGATCAGGGGTGGTAGCCATACAGTCGGAAAAATGCCCTACCACCTGGCGGAATTATTAGTTATTAATTATTAGGTGGAAATGAACAATTTGATGTGTTACTTAATTTCCGAATACAAAGTAATTTCGTAAATCCCATGAAAAATTATGTCAGCATCATTATTCTAACGTGTATATCTCGTTCGAGTAAATCGACAATATCTGTCGGGTCGCGTGTCAAGTAATCTCTTAACCCTCCGCCCGCTGCGTGTCGTGAGAAGTGAATTAAATCGCCGCGGGGTCCGTTCGACCGTCGGACCACTTAGCTGGGACATATTCGATATTACGTTCAAACACGTAACGCGACCGAGTTTAGATTTGTGAAATACATGTGATATTGTAATAAGTAATAAATATTTAAGCATTTTACGCAGGTCATATGTAACGACACTACAAGCTCAAATAAATATAAATATTCCCAAATGAAATTTATCTATTCGAAATTGAAGAAATGATAACATAATTATGACATTTTTTTAAACTATTTTAAGTTTATCATTATAAACTATAAATAAACACTATTATGCTTTTGTGAAAGAATGGGATCTGTTAACATATATTTTTTTTAATAACTTTGATTTTTGAAGATCTGTCTAATGATACCCTACCCATGTACACGGCATTAGGGTTCATCCTTTGTAAATCTTAATATTTTTAAAATGTTTATATTTGAACAGTAGTACATCGAACCAAATTAGTGGCTTGCATGCTAAGCACGTAAAAATACTACGAATAGAAACATTATGCTGATATTAGACGAATTAACCAAATTGAATAATTTGATCAAAATGCACAGGACTGGAAGGATACGACGTTATTTAATGACATTGAATGCTTGAAACATTCAGTTTATTAAAAGACTTCAAAAAAGGAGAAGGTTCTCAATTCGTCGGGATCTTTTTTTTTGTTTTGTTTATATGGATCACATCGGTTGATTCATCCAAATTAAAAGACAGAAATGAGCAGTCTAATATTGGGTTAAGATATCCAACGAACAAAATGGAACAAATCATCAAGGCATTAAACTGGTGGTATTATTATTCTTAATATTCTTTTTAAAACATAAAAGTTATATTGGCAGTATTTCCTTGTCTAACTATAAAATAGAATAGGGATTCTGAACGTGGCGGTGTCTTGCGATTGATAGTGCAGGGGGATGTTGAAAGTTAATTCGTGTTTGATGTCACTGCGCTCACTTTATTACGTGTCAGAGGAAATGCAGTTTTTCCTTTATTATGTCAAGAGATTGGGGGCAGAACGTGTTATTGTGAAATTTAAAGTTTTAATTATGGAGTTCAAACACTTTTCTTTTGTATAGTGTCAAAAGATGTTGTTACTTGATATTCGATTAGTAAGCGGGAATTAAATAGGTAATGATGAATTTGAAATATTACGTATGTAAAATTATGATGAATCTAGTAAAGTTTTAGATAAATGTCGTTTTCAAGAAAAAAAAGGCACCAAGCCAAAGCCAGAACCCCTCCTATAACCGTCCACTCCATTCTCAGATAAAGCAGAGGTAGATCTTTGCCAAATTTCGAACAATAGTTTAATATTAATTCTTAAATGTAAATCTAAAAGTTTTCCTTTATGAAATGTTTAGTGCTTTAAATATTGTGACGCCTCAAACATCGACTCACGACTTAGCGTTGTTCTAAAATGCGTGCTTATTTACAGGAATCTAATTTTCGTTATTAGTTAATCACTTTGACGAAATTATGACATTAACAAATTGAATGAAGACTTTGTCAAAATCTTATTAATCTTTATTGGTACAACGGGCGTGAACAAAAGTGATGAATGTTCAGAAGTCATTGTTCTAAATAATCCTTTCAGTTTACAAAGACGACCCTCTGTCGGGGCGCGGTGTTAACCCTTAAATGGTGTTGTGAGGGAGTACTCGCGACACGCGTACTGTCACATTCACAATAAAGCTTCATAGTTTATTATAATATTTTCGTACAACATTGTCCCTGTTTTATAGGATTCCCGCTCTTCTGTTGCAGTTATGGGTTAACTTTTTATTTTTCATTTACATCATGTTTTATAGCTAAATTTAGTGTTTATTATACATAATTATGAGTGTGATAACTGATGGTGGTATCCCTGCAGTGCAGGACTTTTTTCGTAAAATGAGGTACTGAAAAGATAGAAAAACTGAAAAGTGATTTTTTATAAGAAAACTAGCTGTCCCGTCAGACGTCGTCCTGCCCGGAAAAGCTTCAATCGATATACCGACAGCAGCGCCACCTACCGGGTCCAATTGTGAATCAATTCAGAAACCTTCTCTGGATGCACAACAATCTTGCTAAAGATCATCACAAGACATGATCAAATCGCGTAATATTATATATAATTTAACATTCGCTATTTTATAAAATGTGTATTTTTTTTAAATCCCATTACACGTTCTGACGTTTAAAGAAAATATCGCAAGAAACTTTTACACAGAGTTTATCCATTGCAAAACCCGCAAATTCTTCTTAGGTTAGGGTGTCTGATAGTTATAGTCAGTTTCTACGGAATAGAAGAAGACTGAGTTTATTAGTGAAAGATTATTTATTAGTTGAAATATTTTCATCTAACTGTTATGTATTGAAAGGTAAGTATATAAAGAAGACTTACCTGACAGGTAAGGAACTGTGTTGGCGACCCCACATTACCGAGTTAAGTCGCAAGATCTTTGCATCCTATGCCTCACTCAGAAGACTAAAAAAATTCCTTCCAACCGCCACTAAGATTTCGCTTGTTCAAGCAATTTTACTACCCATCCTTGACTATGCGGATGCCTGTTATCTTAATATCACCCAAGAGCAACTCATTAAACTTGAGCGTCTTCAAAATGTTTGTATTAGATTCATATTTGGATTAAAAAAATATGATCACGTTTCTGAATATCGCAAAAAACTCCAGTGGCTCCCAATCTCACTTCGCCGGAATGCTCATCTTCTACATTTATTATATCGTAGGAATGTTTCAACTTCCTTCATACATCACACACCTTCGATTTGCGTTCCTCTAATAACCTCCTGTTAAAGGCACCTGCACATTCTTCAACATTTTACTCCAAATCCTTCGTTGTGCAGGCTGTCTGCCTGTGGAACTCTTTACCCGTAGATGTCAGAAAAGCTAAATCACTTGCCATATTTCAAAAATCTGACAAAAACCATTACCTTAGCTTATAATGTTTTTTTTATATTTTATTTTCTATTCTTCTTAACTTAGCTCTTTACTGTCCACATTGTACTGTCCTTCCTTTTTATTTTACTTCTTATTAATTTCATTATACCTAGACATAAGTTTTTAAATGTATCCTCTCAGTCAGGTTGCCTGGAAGAGATCGCTTTGAGCGATAAGGCCGCCTTTTGTTTTGCCGTTACATTGTTGTAATTTTTTTTTCTGTAATCGTTTATTTGGTGAACAATAAAGTGTTTTCTATTCTATTCTATATAGTTTATTAATATGAGTCAAATGATATGTTTGTTTAAGTAGATGTATGAATCAATAAATCCAAAAAGTACGTATATTTGAAGTAATATAACTGCGGCTTCATTCAAATATTACTGCTGTGTAAATCGGGGTGCAACACGAAATTGCCGTGATCCGCGATGACAATAAATCATATAATTTGGCGACGAAATATATGAATTCCGCATCCGGACACATATTATGGGCCATGGGTGGATTTGTACTGTTTATCTGACACCGACATGTGGTTATTACAAGAATTACACGAACATGACAATTTATAGGAAACATATTTCATTTTAGGGGTTGGGTGGAAACTTTGATTCTATTGCACGGACTAGTTTTTTTTCTTTTTTTTATTGCAGGAGTTCAGCAGACAGACAGACGGCCCATTTGATGGAAATCGGTCACCATCGCCTATGGACATTTGCAACACCAAAGGTGCTACAAATGCGCTGCTGCTCTCTTAAGGGACATGAAACCTGATCACTAATACCGGAACACATCTGAAGGTTTTTATGGCGACATACTTTAGACCAGGGGTGGTAGCCATCCAGTCGGGCAAATGCCCTACCCCTGGCTGTGGGTTGTTTTGTCGCCTGTTACGACAGGTCGCCCGGCCACAGGAAATTGTTTTTTTGTTTCCGTTCCTGCACCAATAATGTGTGTAATGTATTTTTTATGCATAATTTTAAAAAATATTAGCATTCTTCGCTCGTACTGGCAGACGTCGTCCTGCCCGGAAAAGCTTCAATCGATATGGCCGACAGCAGCGCCACCTACCGGGTCCGATTGTGAACCAACTCAGAAACCTTCTTTGGCTCATGCACAACAACTATGCTAAAGATTATCACATGATCAAATGTATGGTTTACGATTATATAAAGGACATACAGACAAACATTCATTTTTATATATAAGAAGAAGATAAGTGTGCGAAATTTCGTACTACTCCGTCCGCGCAATTTTCGTAAAAAGGGGTACAACGTTTTTGTTTATATAGATGTATTTTAATACTTAAACGTTATGAATCGTGAACAAATTCATAGGGTCTTATTCATAAAGAGTTAGAATAAGCTTGAACTTAGTTATTTTAACTCTTGAATAAAACCGATAAGACGCTAACGCAATTTATTATACGACATCTAGATTTGCCAAAGTTGTTTCTAGAAGTTATATCAGTACATATTGAAAGTCATAAGAGTATGTAAGCCGATCGATGTGGCTGGAACGAGTATGTACATACACAAGGTGGAACAATGGGCCAAGGCGTCTACACAATGGACAATGCTCGTACCTTCGATACGATAAATACACTCATCTAACTTCTGTCTTTGTGTGAGTTTCGATACGTATTCATACGTTACGTAACATACATGTTATGGTCACCTCTATACAAGCCCATTGTCATAAATAATGAATTCTGGTAAAATCAAAGGAGACGGATAGATTTTTACATATTCTTGGGCCCAGATTTATATTTTCTATAATTGTAGTGGGTTTAGTTATTTTGAATGAGTTAATCGTGTCGTGTAATCGATCGATTTTGGTAATGTTTATTTATGTGACATATTTTATTATTTTATTGCATAAGTTCAGCAGACAGGCAGACGGCCCACTTGATGGAAAGCGGTTACCATCGCCTATGGATATTTGCAACACCAAAGATGCTAAAAATGCCTTGCTGCACCCTTAACGGAGAATGGAACCTTCCTAATAACGTCACTAAGGCCGCGGAACACAACTCAAGGTTGTTATAGCGGCATACTAGAGTATGCCGCTATAACAACCTTGAGTTAGAAACCAGGGTTGGTGGCCATTCAGTCGGGCAAACACCCTACCACCTGGCTGTGGGTTGTTTTGTCGGCTCTTACGACAGGCCGCCCGGCCACAGGAAATTGTGTTCTTTCTTCGTTTCTGCACGGATAAAACATATATAGTTTCAGAAATTATAGCATCGAGACATTTAGTTACTGTAAGCATTCGCACATCATGAGAATGACAAAACATACTGGAAACTTTATATTATGTAATATCTATTAATTTATCTATGTTTTTACGAATAAAGGGTTGAGTGATTGATATCCTATTTTATTTGTGAGCTTAGTTTAAGGGTTGATATTTTAAAATTATATTATGACTTTAAAAAATATGACTTAAAAAAGTGTTATATTAAAATATAACACTTTTTTAAGTCATATCTCAAATTATTATATATCTTTGGACGGTTTGTCCCAGTCTCCTTTCATGTAAATATTATAAGCGCATATTCAACTACAAAACATTTATTGTTTACGGAAACTTCTTAGCGTGGCTAATTTATATGCGGCCTATAATGATGCAGATCTATTTCTGTTTTGCAATACGTAACAATGTTAACTAACAGATGTCCAGTGCGTGAAAGCTTATAACACAGAATATTATGATGGTGTGGTTCTGGTAGATAAGTAGATTTGTGACAGAACGATAAAGTGACACATAAATTTGTTCGAACAAACACCGTTTACCGAGGCTTAGCTTCTAGGCAAACAAGGGCGGTGGGCTGGAATGATACCGTTCGCGTTAGAGGGTTGTAACTGTTTATTAGCCTGAAAAATTGGCTTTTATTGTCAAATAACTGCCAAAGATGATATTGTTTAGTCTTTTTAATTATAAGTGAAATTCGAAAATCATTTCTTCCTAATCGATCGTAAGTATAAATCGAAAATTAAATTTAAAAATATCAAAATGAATAGCATAAATCTCAGGAGAGGTGGCGTGGGTGATTGTTATAATACAATGCCGGTGTACTTTTTTATGTAAAGGTTTTAAGAAAGATGTTTAATATAATTATGCTTATTACGTGAGCCATACTAGGATCAATATATTGATCATAGCTGTTAGGGCTGGCTCGATGGGTGTGATACTACGCTGTCACAGAATATCGGCGTCAAATGGTTAGCCTTGAGCTATTTATGTTTCATACGGTGTGTATTCCGGTGGCACACTTTCCCAAACCCTCTATTCGGCCTCCCTTATCATCTCGTCCTTGCTATTTCACCTCCTATCCATCCTCTCTATCCAATGCTTAAAGGCTGATAATGCGTTGGCGTGGCAAATGTTTATAGTTAAAGGTAACTTTCCAATAGCTGCAGCCAATAAAGAAAAAAGAATAGATCAATAATATTGTGATTTTTTTAGTATTTACTTTTTAATCTTATGTATCACCATAAGATTCGAAAGTAAATATTTTTACTTATAACCTTTTTTCCAGGACTTTATCTAATTTTATTCATGTGTTTCCTTATTAAGTTCCCTGACCTGGAAACAAGACAGAATGACCCCAAAAAGATGGCTGTTGTCAAATGCTCCCGAATGCATTGCATTAATGACGCGTGCGCAGAGACCGGTGCGCGGGGACAATACAGCGGAAGACGTCGCGCGCCGCCCTCGGCAGATGGCGTTCCTCGCTTACATCTTGAAACTGGTTTCTAATAAATTTAAGATTATTGACCGCAGCATTTGAGGGGTTGATATTATGAACTCCATAATAGAAATACCTGGTGTCTTTTTCAATTTATTACTTGCAAAATGAATTTGTTATTGCATATATCATGTACAATGATAATGTTATTGAAGGAGTCACAAACAAACATTGCAACAAAGTTACCTTACTTGCATATGTATAACTAGTTAAATTAATACCAGCTAACTCGTGACTTCATAGCATTTATTTCATTACTTTCCGAATATAATAATTATGCAATAGCAATGCTGAAACACGTAGGTATTTCGTTATCAAGAATAAATGTGAATTTTCACTCATTGATTTGTAATTATAATTTCCATACAAATTTTCATTCTGTATTTAATTTTCATCAAGGTTGATTTGTAGGACAAGCAGTAGTCTAAGTCCTTTCACAAGCAAATTTTTAATTACCATCCATTTTATCGTAGGAGATTGCATTTATCAGCGTAGGAATTCAGAAAGAATACTAATTGCTATATCTGTGTGAGGCGACAAGACAACCATCAACCAGTTGGCCACGCCAGGCAATTCAGGTAGCCTGGAAGATATCGCTTTAAGCGATAAGGCCGCTTATTTTATTGCCCTAGGAAGTATTGAAAATATGTTTTTTTAAATTGTTTACTTTGGTGTGCATTAAAGTATTTTCTATCGATCTACCCATAGTCTGATTTTCCTGACACATACAATTTATGTCTCCTAGTCTCGCGTGAACAGGTATCTTCTAGGTAAGTGAGCTTCATCTTAGACTGCATTTCTACCTGACATCAGGTGCAATATCGGTCAAAAACCAACCTATACAACATAAAAAACCTATAATTATTGATGTAATTATTACGAGGGTATAGTATTCTTTCACGTATTTAAGTAGTTCAATTGTATATGCAAATAGACTTCCGCTGATCATAGATCTATGGAGTCCCGACACGCGTCCGTCGCATAGCACACACACGCGGCCAACACACATGAAGATAAGAACACGCGCCAAATCGACTACCATAATGAACGAGTCCTAAAATAAACCGCCATACAATACCATACATCTTGTATTACACGGTTTTGTATGGAGAGGAAGTAGGAAGGCAGCTGGCTGACTTCTTTTTCTTAGATTCGGTAATGATGGTTTGTAGTGCATTGCGCTTTTGTTCCGATATCCTGACGCGTGCCTCGCTATTATTTAAAAACTTTAAGTAGATGGAAAGGTGTTCAATCGCAACATTACTGTTGAATCTCAAGATGTTTGCATTACTAGGGGCTTATTATACTCCTACAAAGTGAGCCATTATACGTATGTAATTAATAATAATATTTTTTTTGAAAGAAAGAAACATTTTACTAAAAGATACAAGAATATATGATTAATTAAACTAATTAGAAAACTTACCTTAGTAATATTGTATTCTATCTGTAATCCCTCAAGACTTTAAATAGAATACTGAATATAGACAGAATAGAACAGTAATCTGTCTTGTATAGGCGAGGCGTCCAGAAGGCTGGCTATGTTTTGTCACTGGATTGCCGTACTGATCCCTTGTCAGAGGTGGCCACGAGCCTTCTGATTACCGGAAGAGTTGATGAGTCGTTTTAATAGTTCTTTATAGAGGCTCATGGCCTCAGGATTTTAATTAATAATTTGAAGTAGTTAATTTTTTTTGTCTTTTATTGTTATTAGAAACAGAGATATAAAAACACTTCCTGGTTAAAAATAAATATTATGTCATAAATATAAACTAATCAGATAAATAGATAAGACATTGAAGGTGATGGTTGTTGTTTGAATAATGTTACGAGGATCGTAATATAAGTAGATACCCGGATATTTCTAGGTAGATATCTAATTTATTTAAGCCTTTAGATCTTTTAATGACAATGTAGGAAACATGTGTGGATTTGGAAGGAAAAGACATATTATGCCGCCTAAGTAATTGGAAGTAGGTGAAAGAAAAGACAGTTCATTTCGGTCTTATCGTGTAGTTTTATACAATAAAAATTAGTTGCTGATTAGTGGTCGGAATTCGACCATAATTCATGAAATTTTTAAGTTAAATTCAATAAAAAAAAAATTTATAATACGAGCATTAGCAAGTTTTTGAAAAAACAAGTAAATGTATGTTAGTTTTCGTTTAAGATAATAAGCGGCGAGATATTCTATTCTAAAACTATTTTTGTCTCCAAACACTAACTCTTAAAGTAACAGATGGAAACTTTTGAATAAAATAAAAATGAGTAGTTTTTGAGATATGACGAATTTTATTAGAGACTTATTGAGGTTTCTGTAGTTTTATGAAAAGAACAGTGGAATTGTTACTTGTTCACTTGAGCCTTTCAATAATAGTAGATGTTGGTCTTAATTTGACAAATAAAAATCACTCCTCACTGCCGTTTCATTCTATTGTAAGCGCATTGGTAAATGTCTGTGGGCGATGATAGTTACCTACTATTATTATTTACAGGTAATAATCATACTGCCTTTTCATTATTCAGATTCTTTAAAAAAGTTATGCACTTATTTAATACATTACATAACTACCGGTTATACTATAAAATACAATCCCTGTGTATAACTCATACACACGAATTGTATTTTAATGCATTAAATATATTTTATCAACTTTTGATTATTTATCAGTGCCTACGTGACGCCACATGACCCCAACCGTCTCGATCAAGGTTTTAACTGATATGATAAGAAATCTTACGTTGTCTTTTGTGATTATGTTAATTATAATGATTCCTTTAAGTAAAAAATAAAATCAGCTAAGTGAGTGGAAATCCATACCCAATGAATGGTGACGTAGTATGAATTAGTTTTAGTAATTTATTTCAAAATAATAGCATGTCTCAAAATTTAATCAACGAATCTTATCTTATATTTAACTGACTTCAAAAAAAGGAGTATGTTCTCAATTCGTTGTAGTTTTTTGAAGTCTAACAGCCGTGAATTCATCAGCACGTTCTGCAGCAGAGTTTAAAAGTTAGAGGAGGCTTTTGAAATCGAATATCCCCTATTTATTAAATTAAATAAAAAGGTCTCCAACATTGTTACGACTTTCATGATCTGAATAACAATACCGCACAGGACTATGCATATAATAACGACCTCTAAATTTTAAAAGTAATTTCGCTACATCTTTATACAGAGTAAAGAATGCACCATTTTGAAAAACTGTAACCAGTGGCATCTTAGAAAAATGATAGTGACTCACATAGATAGACAAACAAAGGATGAACTAGACGAACATATAAAGCGGATGCTTATATAATTGTCATATTCACTTATTTTTTATCAATGCTAACAGAGCCTATCTACTGTCAACAACTTGCTGGGTTTTAAACGGCGCTCTAATTTTAGTCGATAATTGTAATACTTTGTGGTGTTAGCTAATAAACGCAATTTAGCGCAATTAATTGAATGTCCTGGAACCCTCTTCAGTACTCGTCGGTACCAGGTCGTGAAGCATACTAGATAGCTAGAAGCTTGTGCATAATTATGTTCCATGACTTTTTATTCCCGAGTAACAGATGGAGAAAAGTACAATAATTCAAAGTAATTATATGTTTTGTATGACGCAAATATATAGCAGAAAGTGTTATTTAAATATGCTTCTGAAGGTTTGTTTGTGTAGCTATATTAAACTACGAGTGTCCAACTTTCAAAATACAAGTAACTAGCAAATTAATGTTTACAGTTGTCGTCCAGTGGTCGAAATTCGACCATGATTAATTTAAATTATAAGTTTGAACATTATTAAGGTTCGGTTGTCAAAGACTATACTTCTATAATCACAGATTTTGCCAAGGCTACACTGTTAATTTGACTTGAAGAATAAACAAAAGAGTATATATGCGTGTGTGTCAAATACATGTAGTGGGTGTAAAGTTTTTTTATTTTATTTTATGTATTTTTATGCATAATTTAAAAAAATGTTAGTATTCGTAGCTTCTTTTCTATATCTTATACGAATATATAAAGCTGAAGAGTTTGTTGGTTTGAACGCGCTAATCTCAGGAAATAATGGTGTGATTTGAAAAATTCTTTCAGTGTTAGATAGCCCATTTATTAAGGAAGGCTTTAGGCTATATATCATCACGTTAAGATCAATAGGAGCGGAGCACCAATGAAGAATGTTTCAAAATCGGGGGTTTTTTTAACTTACTTTTTTTGTTAACTATTCCACGCGGACGAAGTCGCGGGCAGAAGCTAGTAAATTATAAGTGTCCGCATAATTATCTTTAAAAGGGGTACAAAGTTTTTGCTTTACGTATTAATATGTAGATTAGCCGACGAGTCAAACTTTTGTAAGTACTTCCCCCACTTCAGTCAAAAAAATGTAGAGCATTCCGACTAGAGTATAGTTCTTTATGCCCCACAACAATTCTTGTTCATAGATACTCGAAATCTCACGTTTTAATATAGAGTTGATATTTTTCTTATACTTTCAAGGTCTTATCAGTTAGCAAAAAAAGTGTAGCCAAATTGATAACCCCAGATATATTCTCGAGACTCAATGCAAGTATTTTTGTGCATTTTTCCAACAACAGGCAGCGTAGTGGGCATAATAGATGTACCTAAATATAAGTAAATAGAGACAGAAATTTGAGGCAAAATACTTTTCTATTTCTTGACTAAATTGCAATAACAATACTCGTATCTTATTCAACATTTGTGCGACTAAGTAATTTGTCTTTTTTACAGGAAATGATGAAAATGGGGAAGCTACTAACAACAATGATGATAAACCAGGTAAGAATATGTTTAGATCAAAGTTAAAATAAAATATTTAAATTTTGATGAGTTTTTAGCAAGTGTAAAACACTCATTTATTCTATTACATTTCAATAAAAATATTTAACTAAAATGGTTGTATTATTAAGTCTTAAAAATATGTTAGAATACCTAACATATTTTTAAGACGTAATAATACATCAAGGTAAGATTGGAAAAGTAATAATACAAAAGAAAGAATAAGCTTCTGGCTCTTCTTTTTTTTGTGGGTAAATAGTTCTTTTACTATTTGTACAAAAATGATTAGCTGCAAGGTAATCGAGCTCAGTGGTTAAGGTTGTTATCTCATTCTAATGACGTGGATTTGAATCCCAGCTCAAAAACATGTGCTGTTATTCTCATCTATTGTTACAATTGCTACGCCCTGACAGTGAAGATAACATCGTGTAAAAACATCGAGGTTAAAGATGTGTGAAACTTGCCATTCATCTGCAAGTGAGCCTTGCCTGATTATTACTATAATTAATATGAATAAATTAATGAATATGCTTTATTATGTATTAAAAGATACAGTTACTAGAAATAAAATTTACAATGCAACAAGGCAGTCATCAATATTAGCGATTTCTTCCAGACACTTTGGATAAACAAGAAGTTTGATAAGAATAGTGGTATGTTGCGTTATTCTCACATTTTGGACAAAACTGTTGGCCCGTATCAGGTGCTGTGGTCTTTTAATTACAAGGTAACTCCGGATTTTACAATTTAACAATATAATAATATATTTAAAGTTAACAAATGACAATCTTATCTAAACTATACTATAAATAAAACTATACTTACAAAATAACATAACTCTAAGTAAAAATTGACTCCATACGCTGTTGGGTGGGCATATCCAAAATGCTGGCCGCATTTCCATGTTGGATGGCAATGCAACATGGAATCATCCTTGTCATAGGTGCAAGTCAGCCTTTTGGTTAAGCGAGACCTTAATTAGACGCGTTCAGAGGTCTCGATAGAGGTGATGAGCTCTAGGCCCCCACAGCCTCAGGGTCTCGAGCTCGAAAGCCACAAATACGTACTCACACCCACCGTGTATGTGGCGAAAAATAAAATATTTTCTATCTCATAATGTATTTTATAAGGTAATTTTTCAGTACAGATCTTTTTTAGAACTTTTTTTCACATCGTTCCAAGCATTAATGTCATGTCACATTTTAAACATATTTGCTTTTTTATAGATATCATCAGTTATGCGAGATAAATGATTAAATACTTGTTTCATACATTGAGCTAAATAGGAATAAAAAAATTGCTTCAATTACTCAAACAAGTGATAGCTTCTCATGGGAGGGTAAACCGGTTTGTTACGCAACGCGTTACGATACCAGTCTGTCTGGCTTCCCTTTCTCTCACGCAAGTTATCACTTCTGTCGGGCGTCCCGAGTCGCACACTTCATTTTTTCAAATTTTTCCAATTTATTTTATATAAGCGTTGTATAATAATATTATTACATTGTATTCGCAATATCAGGTCCTATCTCTGCTGATACAAAACATACCATCGATTACGATTAAGACAGAACATCGATTACGTTATCGGAAATGATTGTATTTTTGTCTAATCTAATTTTATCTGTTAGATAGGTTGTGCGAAGGATTTTTTGTTCAGTGATGAGTAAATACTTCGATTCCAAAAGGTGTGTTCGTCTTCATCACCAAATATTCATATTCTGTGATATTTTTAATCATCTTGCGTAAAGGACATCTAATCATTTGTGCGCAACTTGTGATATCATCCATCACCAATTTATGGTGAGTGATTTTATTTGTGTGATCTGTGCTTTGTTTGAAGATTGTTGAAGTTTTGACATTGTAAGTGTTAATATAATGTTCTTTAGGTCTGTTCCAACAGTCTGTTCGAACCATCGGCAAGCTACAATATTAGTCGTATGTACAATATGTATAATGTTTGGAAGAAAATATCAATGCGTTTGATTGGTTTGAATTGCATTACGTCTAAAACGTTACTATCTTATTTGGGTGGTTTTATATCACGTTGAAATACTGTTTTTAACGTTAAAACGAAAAATTGTTTTTAACGTTTTTCCATGAAGCTTTTTTCTATTTATGTATTTTGTGAGTAGCATGATTTTTAAATATAAAATGAAACAAAAATAAATACATCGAAAAGGAAAATTAATGTATTTATTTCAATAGGAAAAAAGAATTGCTATTTAACATTGGAAAAAGTGAAGGAGTGTTTAGATTTTGCATTTATGAGCACTATGATTGATATATCATTGCAAATAGACGCAGAGTATATAAGTACATATATATATTTATATATTTGAAGCTCCATGTTTAAATTCAATAGTCTTATGTAAGAGTTATATAATAAACTTTATGAAAATTATTTGTATCGCTCATTACTGATTAGCATATAAGGCAATTAAATCGTGATATCTGAAAAGACTAAGGTTGGTGTGCATAGACATTTAACCGATGGTTAAAATAAAATAATCGATAAAATAGTATGGCTAAACTGCGATTATTTCATTTTAATCGTCGATTAAATGTCTTTGCACACCAGCCTAAGAGGTCCTACGTCTTATCCCAATTATACGGTTTTTACTAACTTTCTGACTTATGTGCTATGTTGTTACAACTATCGTAATATGCTATGGGCGATAGAAGCGACGTGACGAAACGTGTTATATTAATATTATTGATCTATCTTGTCAATTTATATTAATTAAGAATAGTAGTTATACTTACTTACCTATATCGTATAACAATTTCTCAGTTTTTTGTCAATTTTAACCATTGCAGAGAGTTATTGTTATAATTAATTATATTGTTGAATTACGTCGGTTAAAGCAGGTTCCAGTGGCATAAAAATATATAAAATATTTCTTTTAGGCATTAATGTTTATATCAACTTATTTTATTTATTTATTATTTATCTTAATAAATTAATATCTATAAGGACTAGCCTTTGTATCCAGCGAGGTAATGCTGCCAGCCTTTAAGGTACAATGCCCAGCGACAGTGGTCTGGTGGGGCTGAACGGGCTTTAATATAGGTTTTTATTTTAATTTTAGTTTTTTACTAATGTAAATATATTTTTAAGTGACGTTTATTTATAGGATATTTTAGTTTTTGTTAGACATGTAAAATGAATATATCTATATATTTTAAAAATATATAAACATCTGAATTTATGCACCTACATCGCCAGATTAGTATAGAACTCCTGTAAGTTAGGTTGCCTGGAAGAGATCGCTCTAAGCGATAAGGTTCTATTCTGCCTAAAAATACTGTAGCTAATTAATGTATTGTGTTTGTTGCTTTGGTGAGCAATAAAGTATTATACCCATCTATCTTTTGCTCATAAACCCTCACACATTTTGTAAGACAAGAAAAGCAAACTGTCAACTGGATTTCGCGAAAGTGTGGTTCAATACTTATACATATACCTAATAAAATTTATTCGACTTAGGTGTATGTCAAATTAAGCTGTTTAGAACTCTGAAGTGATTATGTTTTGATTTCTTCTATATTATTATGATGTAACATTATTATCCGTCGATTCGTTGTAAAATTTTACAATCAAGCATGTGTAGAATGTTCACAGATCAAAGTACATTATTGATGATAACATTTCGCACGTTCCTTGTCTGATTAAAGTGATTTAGCTGAACATGATATATGCATTTGACATTGCATATGCCTGATGAGATAATAAATACATGGCCTTAAAATTTTCCACTATTACTCTTATTTGGTTGCTGTATAGTTATAAAAAAGGGTAAATACTTGGGGGTTTTATTTCACATTTTCTCATGTTACTTCAACTTTTTTTGATAACATGGTTCTACTTTTTTGACCGTTGTATAGATTTTTTAGAGAATTTTATGGATAATCGTCTACCCCTGTGACACGAAGAAGCACATTATTTCGAAACAGAATTTATTCCCAAACGTCTTTCTTTGTTTGTTTTCGTAAACTTTAGTTAAAATTTCTGGGCGGTTTTGACTAAAAGTGTTGTAGAATAAGTTCTTTATTGTTAATTGCTAAAACATATTCGTTACATTAGATATATATGTTTCCTAAAGTGCTCGCTTATAGTCCAAAGATTTCAAACAGTTCAAACTAGAATAAATCCCCGTTAAGTAGGTAGTATGCGTGTAAGATTTACGTGGAAGTGCATCGACTTAATTCTTTTTTCTAGTGAAAAAGTTGCTTTAGCAAGCAACACTAATTCTGGTCTTCTACAATAAAAAAATTCACGTGTAGACATGAAAATATATTCATATACCTTACACAAGTCACGTTATTTTGCTTGATATCATCCTTAGCATCCTATCAGTCGATATCACCGACTGTAAAGTATTACGTAGTGATATGAAATTACTTTTAAGCTTCAGATAACAAATAACGGAAATTATCATATCACCTATTGATAATTTATGTCTTTTATTTATTGATATTTGTTTTGTATACGTTTTGAATTTTTTGGTGAACGTAGGATATTACGTAGTCTGGGGGAGTTAGGCGTTTTAACTATATGATCTAGTCTGTTAGAACAATTGCTAAAGTATCTGCGTCTCATGGATTGAATCATCATGATTCGAATGACGTAGGCCTCCCAAAGTCTGCGCCACTCATCACGGTCCTCCGCCTTTTTCATCCTACCGCTTACCTACCTACCTACAATTATTTCGTACCAATGGTAAATGTCTTCATTCATTCATTTCATGATTCGTGACGAGATTGGCGACTTTAATCCCTTGCATATCGAAATATCTAATTTATGATTGGAGGTTAGGAACTGTCTTTTCGCGTAAAAATAGGAAAGTCCGTGTGTGTCACTACCAAATGTCATTTATGTAGACTCAATATTTTTTGAGAAAAATGTCTGTGACAAACTAGACAGACGGATAAAAGGAAAGATGGATAGATAGTTATGAATTATATAAGAATTCCGTTTTTGCCACATTGTGTACGAATATAATGATTAATTGTAATATATTTAATAAACAATTATATTAGTATATTCTATTGAAATCTGGAAATATATTAATAACACAAAATATTTGTTGTCTAATGATCACGTGGTGTCACGTATATTCAATAATTTTCGATGAGTGCAGGAAATCGAAAGCTACCTTTATCTTTCTTGGATGAAACATGGGCTTAGATTTCCGTTTATTTATGTAAATTTAATAGCATTCATTACATAGCTGACAGGTATAAATTTCTATTTCCCTACATCGAATCCAACGTTGCCGGAGCACCATCGGCAATAACATCGATAGTTAAATGTGTCGTGAATCGATCCCTTCCCGGTCGTAACCGTGTGTCATTAACGGCGTGGTCGTAAACCGTGGTCGCGGTCGCAGCGACCGGAATGCGCTCGAAAGCACGATCTTCAATAGGGTTACTACCTAACTTTTCAACATCTCTTACATGTATATAGGAAATTGTATATTGAAAATTTTGATTGTCTCTTGTGAAAATGAGTCATAGTGGTTGTTTTTAAGTTTTCTTATTATATGTATTATAACATATTTTTTAATCCTAATAAAATGAATCACAAAAATAGGTATACGTAGTTATTATAAACTCAAGCTCAATTGTGTAAAAGTTCAGTTTAAATTAATGAAATCGCTCAAGTTTTTTTGATATTTATATTATTTGGTATTTTTTCTTGTACAATGTTTAGGTGTGGAAGAAGGAATGATATCACCCCTGAAACCACTAGTACTACAAGCTTCCAAATCTTATATAGCACCATTATGCCCCAGCTGGTTTTTCGCTCAATTTAAAGTTTTATAATAATAAAAAAATACACCACGTTAAAAACTTAAAAGAAACTTATTAAGACTCAATATTTTTCTTATTAATGCCTAAAACTATTTTTAATTAATAAAATGTCAAAAACTAATTGAAGAATGAACGGTGCCATTACATAGTACATTAATATACATAATAGGAGAGGTGCAATGTTATTTTGCAGGATATAGTAGCCCTTAAGGCTTACGTTTTTATCGTGCGTTTGTCATCATGAGAATTCTTCTGCTATTAATATTTTCGGAGAATGTAATGTAAGTATATAAAAAAATTAAATTGTATATTCGGTGGATAGTGTAATAAATAATAATAATAATCGGTGGTCTCTACGTTTTGGAATTTCTTTATACGTGACAACCCTGTCATAGAGCGATAAACCGCCTTCTGTCTGAGCGCTAATCAGCGCCTCTTCGAACGCTTTCGCTTATTCCGCTCTTTTACGATAAGGCCTTATTCGAGAACCGAGCTTGGTCCCGATTGCAAATTAAAATCTAAGGTTTTCTTATTGATTTTCTTGATAAAAGTGATACATATTTCTTAACATATCAAATTACTCTTTTTTGAAGTCATTGCATTTGTAAGATGATAATTATAATGATTATATAGTACTAGCACTGCCTGTTTATAGTGATAACTAGTGTTATCATCATCATTGACAGTTGTAAATCAAGATTTTGCTTCAAAGCCGGTTCGGTTTTCTTGTTGACAATATTATTTGTACATATGTGCAGTAAATACACTAGTTAAGTAATTTGTAATAGCTATATATTTTTATATAGACTTGACAGGAAAACACTTAGGATTCCCTTCTGAATATTTTTACATAGGGGTGGCGCGTGCAACAGTTTTACACGAGGAGCACCACCAATTAGAACCAATACCAAAACCATAAACTGAAGTGGCATCATTATCTCGATACTGACATACAAATTTCAGCTTTATTTTTAAAGACACTAAAAGCGATATTGCTTGAAAACTCTGTAGGTTTTTGGGAGACAAGTGGAGTGAGCAATCCTGAAGTGTAGGGTTGGGACATAGTTAAAGCGTTTAGGTCGAGAGTCGTGGAGTGCTTCCAGCCTTTTGTGGAGTTTCTATCCTTTTCGCGGGCATTAGTAAGCGGTAGCTATTTTATCAAACTGTAGGGTGGATTTTGACAACCCTCCAACATGAGGTTAATATGTGGAAAATAGAGATATACATTTACCTTATAAATTTATTTAAGCATTACGTTATACTTATTTTTTCTTGTGAGATCAAAATACAAAACCAAATACTCGGTAGCAAACAGTGAGGTAGTGTGAATCTCTAGGTGTCTGTTGAATACCCACTTAAACCATCTGGTGTTTCTTCTCACATATTAAGGCTTGTCATACATACCTCATACGTAGATTATATATTTTTAAATACAATAGAAATGCAAAATAATTTATTTGCAAGTGTTTACATTCATAACGAAGGCAGTTACATTGGATTCCGTACTCGGCCTAACGTGTATCGCGGGAAACCGACATGGTATTATCCTTATATTATAATATTATTATTCAAATATTTTGTTGTGTGTGTGAATTTAGTGCGTGCGTGCGTTCTCGCGCGTGTGTGTGTGCGTGTGTGTGCACGAGTGTGTTTGTAAAATATGCTTTATATAGAAAATCCTATCACACACAGACGGGATTTATATTTATAGGGTATTTTTAGCGAACAATTAATTTTCAATACTTGTTATGCAATTAACGTTTATGATTTTAAAAGGCAATTTTAACATTTAAATGTCTGAAATTAGAACAATGCATCCTATTTCAATAGTGCCCTTACAAACAGCTTGAATTTAAAAATAACTTGGGAATTGTTCCTAACGGCTTCATAAATGCAATGAACTGTATGAACACTGATTGGATACCTATTTCTGATTTAATGGGATTCGCATATTTAGATATCCGCGGCACGTACCCTTGTTTATGTAGTAAAGATTAAATTTAAAATTCTTAACACAAGTCAAATAAAATACGAATTATTTTGTCGGTCTTATATGAAAAAGTAATTAGGTAAAAATAGTGAATATTTTTTGTACTGCTGGAGACTGATATATGCGAATAAGAGGAAAACTTATATATTCGCGAGATTGAATATCTGTACCGAAGATCGAACGCAAATTAAATTAAAAGAGGCATAATTCAAAGTGTGCTAATATGTGTATTCGAGCTTACATTCAAAACAGCCAAATTAAAAAAAAAAATTGCTTACCAATTACCCAGATAGATTTAATCTAGCGGTGTCTAATTGGTTTGACATGTCCGTGTGGACAAATATCCCGAGAAAGATTAAGAGAAAAACTAAGAAGTGGAAGGAAAAAAAGTAAACTGCTGGGTCTGAAGTGCTCGCTTCAGACGCAACCGGAATTTAACGCTAGGATGATGATACTGCTTTAAGATGAAGTAGGACTTATGTGAGGGTTTAAGTTGTCGTGTGGTGCGTTTATGATGATTATCCCGTTGGATAGAGTGACACACCACTGGCGAGAGCCCATGGCTCAATCGCTTGAAACGGGAGTACAAAATAATATTTTTTAATTGTTCCAAATTTAACTCAGACAATATATACAAAAACCTTATCGTTTACGTGACGTGCAGGCCAGTATTCTTATCTAATCTAATATAATAAAAAAAAAACAAATTACAATGATCCGTTTTTCCGTTCGCTCTTCTTATATTGGAGTATAACAGACGCAAAACTCACATTCAAACCATGGCTATTGTTTTCAACGTTTTGTTCTTTTTGTTTTATAAAGAGCCCCTTTTGTCGTTCAACCGAAAGCGGCATCGGTTTGTGTAAAAGATATTTATGTAATTATACATCTGTCCAACGCTTTTAATAAAGGTATGGTATGCTGTAAATTTAGGCATTGGCCCCATCGGAGATATAGATTCGCTGTCACCTATCAACGTACAGCGAATAAGCATTTTCGCTTGCAGGCTAGACGTGTGAGCCATTTATCAATTACTAGCTGGATTTGGCATGCGTTGCAATGCCACGTTAAGTAATCCTTTTTGAACATTCCCTTTTTTGGACCAGAAACCCTTGGAACAATCTAATCAATGGTTTATCAATGCAAAGAGAACAAACATAGAAACATTTATTTATATTTATATAAATAATTTGATACTTAAGCCTGATTCACATTTGCTTTAGTTATGTAATTAGTTAAGTTGAGAGTTTTACAAAGCAAACTTGCACAAAGGATAGCTTGCTTTATAGCGATTGTTATGATAATACTCGTATAATATAAAACACTATAAGTTACGCTTATCGAATAATATTAAATAAGTCCTATCTTTCGTGACTTCATTGAAAACCCTATCGTATTTACAAATAATTGTTATTTGGTGTTATTCCTAAAGCATAATAAAGCAATAAAATATCAAAGATAATTATTATATTTTAAAGAAATTATTGACTGTTCACATTTCTAGCGTAACGGAAATATTAAATGATAATAGACTAATAAAATGTACTATATTGCACGTACATATCTTAGTTGAACCTGCTAAAGTTAAAGCAATAATAATAATTAATTGATTTTTGATTTTCTTTGTTTTCTATACAATATACTTTATATCTAACTAGCGGCCCTGACAGACGTTGTCCCGCTCTGAAAAAAATAAAATCTAGGACGATCTTCCTAACAAGTGATTAGGAGGATTCTAGAACCCGTTTTCAGCGCCACCTACCAGTTCCAACGAGATGAAAAGTATCCTATGTCCGTCTCCTGGTTCTAAGCTACCTCCCCAACAATTTTCAGCCAAATCGGTAGAGCCGTTCTTGAGTTATAAATAGTGTAACTAACACGATTTTATTTTATATATATACTATTATACTATTCTGCCAGGTGGTAGGGCATTTGCCCGACTGGATAGCTACCACCCCTGGTCTAAAGTATGTCGTCATAACAATCTTGAGTTGTGTTCCGGCATTGGTGATTCCAGTCTCCCTTAAGAGAGCAGCAGCGCATTTGTAGCATCTTTGGTGTTGCTAATGTCCATAGGCGATGGTAACCGCTTTTCATCAAGTGGGCCGTCCACCTGTCTGCTGAGCTCCTGCAATAAAAAAAAAAAATTTTGGACTTTGCGCGTGTTATTGAATTACGACCTTCTGCATTACGTTTGGGCTTGTTGGGTTTGGTTGTATTTGTGTTATACGTGTTTGTATAGTTCTAATAAACTTAGTTATTCTAACGGCATTTTAATTCGAGTCTCGCTACTCGTAACAATATATTTCAATTACTCACACCCATATTGCTACTCGCTTTGCTTGTACGCTCATGCGGTGAGTTATATTCTTAGAGCATTGCGACGTCTAGGCATCGTCATCTCTTTCATATTCCCAAATCCCCACAAGTATTACAACGTCACTGCTAGTAGCAGTCTAATCCCTTTTGTTCCTGAAGTCCTGTACGGATCGGATCTTTGTTTGGGTGCATTCCTACAGTGGATATACAAGGACAAGCATCAGTTTATGTTATATAATAATAAGGTTAAATAGTCAAGGAATCTACGTATTATTAGTCTTACTATGACATCACAGAAACTTTCCAAAACTCCGTGTCATTATTATGAACCGTGATCTAAAACAACATATATATCAGCAATAACAATATTTTCGTCATTAATTGCTCTGATATGGCTAGTTAGAGCTTAGATTGATTAATTTACCCACTGAATACAATAAATCCCAGTTGCCAAGCGGACGATAATGCAATTTGATAAACGGCATCGTAGATAAAGCAGACTTGTGAACTGAAATATTTTTGGAAGCCTTTGTTCAGTAGATGGCTAAACCATCGTTACTTTAAGTCGTGGTTAGTTAATATGTCAATATTTTTCGTTTTATCGTCTACGCACAATTACGGTATTCGTGTATTTTCTCCGTGAATAGAAATAAAGCTATAACAATTTATATTATAATTTGTTAATGAATAATTTAATTAATATTTTTAAATAGACTATGTGTACATGTCTTAATATAAATTACTAAATAACTCATTCAGTATTCGGGTGTACTTTATGTACATATCATATTAATATTTTATTTATTTAGGTTTATGGCTTGGTAGGCCTAGGCCTTTAAGCCAGATCTTAGTTTACAATATAGTTACTTCATTTCCTTAAGCCTATGTGTAGCACAGCTGAACTGTAGGTAATTAGCTAGTGCCATTCAACGGAGTTCTTGTGACATCTCAAAAGACCACATTTGACTATACAGTTCACATTTCTCACAAAACACATAATTACTACTCAAAAACAATCAATATCCTACAACAATTGTTCATTTTAGAGTAATTTTACACATTTTTAGAAAATAAAACTGCACAGCACAACGTCTCCTTTCAGTTCCCGCCAAAAACTCATCTCATATTAGTATATATTAGTGTGTGTGAAAATCATTGTTTTTTATACTGGGTGGTAAATCATTTCTAATATGTGTATTACATATTTACATACAACAAACAACCTTTCTTCGTGGTTTGTGTAGAAACAATTTAATATTATTGTTTTTTGTTATTAAAAATAAAGGTATCCTAAATAAATGAAAGTTTGATAATCATCCTCGTTTATTTATACTATTCTATACACTTGGATTTAGAACGGCTTTTACATTAGCAAGGGAAAGTTTTGGGCGAATAATAACTGGAAAAAATCTAGTACTAAACTAACATTACAAAACAAGTGTATAACCATGCATAAATCTGTTATAATTAATTGATTCAATCGGCAACTAATCAAAATGACCTGAAGGCTGTTTGCGATGTGCTCTAATATTGCGATATGCACGTGTCTGCGGATGTGGGAGAGGTTGGGTGGTGAAGAGGGGAGGCACCCCTCGTACCTGGAGGCTATACGAAATTAATTTCAAATACTGGTACCGCATTGTGTACACTGGCAGGATACTAATATCTAATGGGAAAAGGTAGAAAGTGGATTACGGGTTGTTTTGAATTTATTAATAACATTCGTAAAATGTAATGGGGAAGGATGAAATTTAAAATAAAGTATTGACGGGTACAAATGTAAAGGCAGACCAAAAAAGAGATGTACGGATCGTGAGAAGGACAACATGATGATTTGTAGTGTGATAGAAAACGTATGTCGGAAGACATGAGTATGGGAAGAAAAGAGATATTGTGCCGAGTTGACATAATTGGGAGAAAGTAAAAGAAAAGAGTGATTTGTGAAATCTATTTGAGCCCGGTAACTTGCTGGCGACACCTCTGGCGTTTGGAAACATCCATAGGCGGTGGTGGCCACTTTCCATCAGGTTGGTCATCTGCCTGTTTGCGTGCGTCAAATAATAGAATAGGCCTTGGTGCTTTAGTGGTCTAAGCGCTAAGTCACGTAATTCATTAAAACGCAGAGGCCATTGTTATAATTCACGGCAGAGTAAATTTCTGTTGTTTTACTCTAATTTGGATACCTGTGATCGGCAGTAAAATTATCTGTTGTGTATTACCCTTAATTAAAATCTAAAATGCTTAGTTGGGAATATATAATAGGGGCGTTTGTTTCCTGATTTATTTATTTGTTGTAATGAATATTATAAAATAGGGTTTCCTTGCATCTTCCCTCACAGAAATTCCGAGACCTACCCTTCATTATACGAAATCTATCTATCTATTTCCAGGACAATACATGTAATATGTTCATCCCTATTATCCGTGCAGGAACGAAGAAAGAATACAATATCCTACATCTGGTCGGTATGTCGTAAGAGGCGATAAAACTACCCAATGCCAGGTGGCAGGATATTTGCTCGTCTGGATGGTTACCACCACTGGTCACAATGTACGTACATTTATAACAAATTTCTGATCAATAATTCCTTACTTTACGCTCATGTAAATTTTGAACAGGTTTCTTAGAGAAAGATCATATTTTCCAATATAAAACTTATCCTATATTCAATACTGTTAACAGTATTTAAGCAGGTATTACCTTCATATATATTTTACTTACAAATAATTTAGTAGAGAAAATTATATCTACAGGATAAAGCTGACGCTGCCTAGCAGTCTTACTATTCGCTTTATTAGTAAAACTATAAGACCCCGGATTTGATACCGGAAGAATAAATCTTAGAAACGACCTCAGTTAGTCTATTTCTTGGGAATACATAAAACGTGCGTGATATAAATATTATTATTAAAAAGAAATCAAGTCAGATACTCCGTTATGCACACAGAGCGTGCGAGTCAACAAAGTACGGGGTGTTTACCTTTGCCCGGCTCGCCTTTTGCTGTATTATCTGCAGACACCGTTTATCTACTCACTGTTTGACTTTTGCAAATTAAATGTTATTATATTGTTTACTTGACATAACGAGTTTGTTAAAGTAAAGGGAGACTTCGTTTATCCTATTACTATTGCGAATATAACAAAATGTTCTTTTAGTTACGCTTTCATTGTTTAGTGACCTATTCGTTTTACCTTGGAGAATAAGAAAACTTTTTAATAAAGAAATAACAACCATTAATGTGGTAAAAGAAGTTAAATAAGAACACAGAATCACGCGTGTTAAATTACGGTTTCGTTTCTTTGGGTTATAGAGAGACGTTATAATTATAATATTGGCATCTTAGGGCCTTACTTATAATCGTTTCTTAAATTTAAAGAAACTGCTCAGCAACTGATTAATGAAAATCTTACCCATAAACTCCTCTTTAGTAGAATATTTTGGGTACAACCTACGTTAATCATTCAAATTTCGTTTATCTGTGCTCCTCTTAGGTAATACACGTTTATAAGTGAAAAAAAAGATATTCATTGATTAAGGACTGATTCTGATTCTCTTACTTAAGAGATGCCTAAACGTTTCTTAACGAGATTATTATAAGTAAGGCCGTTAATGTATCATTTAAACCGAATTTAATATACGATATATCTCACCCAATTTAAAAAATATATCTCATAGTTCATGAATATCTATATCTTGATATATATATGTCGGAGAGAAGATATAAATCTGATAATTGTTGATTGGATTTATAACGCACAGTATCATTTGTTTACATTGTGATCGCTTCTAAAATTCTTAATGTAATTTAATTAGATTTGTAAATGTTTCTATAACTTAAGGATCGTTCTAACCTAATAAAAGTTATGAATATTGTAATTTAATAAACGACCAATGAGAGCAGAGCATGTCTGAGCGGAGTCAGCGCCCTCTATACTTTGAGTAATATCTACTTGGGTAGACTGAGGAGTTTTTGTGGCACATTGAGTTGATGGCAGCAGGTCGAGTTGGACCTTAGAGTATTTTAAAGAAAGTGTTTTAAGTTAGAAGTATGAGCGGGTGCCCTGAACCCGCTGCTCGGTCTAAACTATGTCATAATGTTGATCAAATCTAAATTAAAAGTGTATAAACCGTGGCTATTGTGTTTTATGCTCGCATTTCATCCTGATGACGCCCACTAAACCTGAAATAACTAAAGATGATGTCGTGAGAACGAGGCCGTTCTGCGACATCAGAAGTGGGATCTCAGCCTGTGCCCACAATGAAAGCAATGACTGCGAAGCCTTGCCAGTATAAGAAGGCGTGCTGATGGATTGAAGGATGCCCACAGTGGAAGCAAAAGCATTTGAGGACGATTGACATGTCGGGGCCATCGGCGGCAATAGCGGCGACGTAGTGGTGACGTCCTGAATGTGCCTGTGGAGCGGCGGTGTGTCGGCCTATGCATGGTTTGGTCACCGTTGGGCTTACTATGTGCCGGCATGGTTCAAATTCACGTTAGTACAGCGAGTGGAAGTGCAATTTTATTGATCGTGCAGGGTAAGATAAAAATTATGTGCCTATTCTACCTGGCACAGGAGGTATGGTAATTTTTAATTATTATTTTAGTGTGAATTCTGAAAATGAAGAATTTTAATGTAAAAAAATTATAGTTCATCGTTTGTGGTAGACAATTTTACTACCCTCATATTTGAGTGATATTTTTCGTGTACGAAAAATTACGATATGGTTGCCAAAAAATGGAAAAGTAACAAATTACGTAGGTAGTTTACTTTTTCATCATTATTTTTGGGAGTTGGTTACTTACAAGAAATTTGTGTTCGTTATAAACGATATGCGTGTATTCATTGTCTTTTCAAGTCTACCTTCCAAGAGTTTTTATAATGTGAAAATCGGGTCGAGTTTTTTTAAATTATTTTACTTGGATTATGTATGGTAGAAAGTTGCCTTTAACGTATTATTCCTATGCGACGTTTTCCTTGGTTTTCTGATTAAGATAAGAAAACTACTGTATGTTATAAACGATGTGCATGAAATTCATTGTCTTTTCAAGTTTACCTTCCAATAATTTTTATGCGAAAATCGGGTCTAATTTTTGAGTTTTACTTAGATAACGTATAGTGGAAAGTGGTTATGATACATTATTGCTACGCTATGTTTTCCGTTGGTTTTATAATTAAGTTTACAGGCGTTATATGAAAGACATTTTAGATTCAGATGATAATAATTTTACCGTGAAGAAAGTGTGGCTATGAAGAAGTTTGAAAGCCACTATAAGGTACACAGGGGGTATTTACGTTAGTAGACACTTTGGTGAGTTGATTTTTTATTTAAGATTATTTTTGTGATAGTTTCGAATTCGAATTAGTGAATACCCTAGTTATTGAACGCATGGTAAATCGAAAAATTATTTTGAGTTTGTTTGTTCCTCTATTATTATGAGTTTTCATAAGTTGTCGACCCTGGAGCCCGTAGAGTGATAACCTTGGTTACTCTGATTGTATATTCTGGTCAAAAAGTGTCATCCGAACCACGCTCAGCGGGGGTTGGTTGAGAGTACATCACTTATTTAGATGTATTGGTTTGATTGACTGATTGAGAAGTGTTGTTAGCGGATTGGATGACTGATGCGTTCACACGGTTTTTGTTTGAAGTTAAAATAATAGAATTTCAATAATTATTAAACGTGGTAAATGCAGTTGACTACTATAATGGGTAGTTTTTAAATTTAGAGGTTCATATAGAGTGAGCGATTTTAGTCTGATAGGTAAAATGCTAATGTTTTTTTTATATTTTGAAAGTTTATTTTGACTTGAATGTTGAAGTATGAAGGTCAGGAGTAGCAGAGTGCTTGTTTGGGTTTATTTAAGCTTTGTAGCGGGCGCGGTGGCCATTACAAAGTGAAACAGAGGCGAGGTGGCCAGTGAAACAGAGGCGAGGTGGCCAGTGAAACAGAGGCGAGGTGGCCAGTGAAACAGAGGCGAGGTGGCCAGTGAAATAGAAGCGAGGTGGCCAGTGAAATAGAGGCGAGGTGGCCAGTGAAATAGAGGCGAGGTGGTCATTACAAAGTGGAATAAAAGGCGGGGTGGCTATTGAAAAGTGAAATCGGTGGAATGAGAGGCGACGTATCGATTGAAAAGTGGTATCGATAGAATGAGAGACTGTATACTATTTGGATATTTTTGTGTTTGATGTTTTGATTTGTGTTTTGATGTTTGACCCAAAATGCGTAGCTCGATGGGCGACGAGGTGGCAGTTTCGATACTGCTGACTTGATTTGGTGTGTAGTACACGATGTCCTTGGTCAGGAGTGGCCGAACTATAATATCTCTTTCGTTTTGCAGATAATCCATAATGTGCGGCCCATAACACGAGGGCGTGTGATACGTCAGGACGGCCGTGTCGGAGAGAAGATATAAATCTGATAATTGTTGATTGGATTTATAACGCACAGTATCATTTGTTTACATTGTGATCGCTTCTAAAATTCTTAATGTAATTTAATTAGATTTGTAAATGTTTCTATAACTTAAAGATCGTTCTAACCTAATAAAAGTTATGAATATTGTAATTTAATAAACGACCAATGAGAGCAGAGCATGTCTGAGCGGAGTCAGCGCCCTCTATACTTTGAGTAATATCTACTTGGGTAGACTGAGGAGTTTTTGTGGCACATTGAGTTGATGGCAGCAGGTCGAGTTGGACCTTAGAGTATTTTAAAGAAAGTGTTTTAAGTTAGAAGTATGAGCGGGTGCCCTGAACCCGCTGCTCGGTCTAAACTATGTCATAATGTTGATCAAATCTAAATTAAAAGTGTATAAACCGTGGCTATTGTGTTTTATGCTCGCATTTCATCCTGATGACGCCCACTAAACCTGAAATAACTAAAGATGATGTCGTGAGAACGAGGCCGTTCTGCGACATATACATACAATAAAACTGTAGAGGTCGAATTTCTGTACAATGAAAAAAAATGCCAAAAACCGATGGATGGGGGATGTAAGAAGTGAAATAGAACTAATTTATATTTTTTTGTTCCTCTGTTTGTACGGGCTCATCTCCGAAACGAATGGACCGATTTAAATGAAAATCTGTATGGTGGCAGATTATATCCCTGGTCAACATATAGGATACTTTTGATCCAGAAAAAAGAGTTAAAGAGTTCCCGTGGATTAGTTAAAAAAACTTTAATTATTTAAACAGCTTATTATACAACTTATGAACCTAATTAAGTATTGATATTGCAATAAAACAATTTATACATTAAAAAGACGAGATTCCGCGAAAAAGTAAAACCTTACAAAAACAGTGTATAGCGTCTTTCATCATCATTTGTACATATAATATTAAATAAAATAAACTAGATGGCGCTGATAGTATTCTACATCGCGATCGTGACGCGGACGAAGTCGCGGGCATTAGCTTGTTACATATAAAAATATCAATTGGTTGATTTCTAGTGAAATTTGCAACAACTTATAAATACGTAAGACATTAAATATAGTTGTAAGTTTTACTGTATTGAATATACTGTGATAGCTTATGTACCCACGACCTTAACATAAAGACAGGGCCCCTCAAAGCCGGCAGTCAAAGTGCCGTCATTCACATAGATCGGCCATTTACAGATCCCTCAGGCATAAAGGCAGCATAGACACTTACGTGTACAACCGCACACGTATTTCTGAGAAACGTCCCTTGCTTAGAGGCTTTTAAGAGGCCCAGTGAGTGGAGAGCGCTGTTGCGATCGGCTCCACTGCTCACCCCGGCGACAGTAAAAAATATGAGCATCCCCCTAGCCCCCGACAACCCGCGCCATCTTGAAAAACTTTGTCATTTGTAGCCATTCATATACATTTTGGTATATCAATGTTGCTTGTAGCCGCAAATCGATCTGTGTCTACGAGGCTACGTCGCGTAGGTGTGTTGTCTATTCGACGTTGCTACGCTCATGTCATTTCAATTATTACATTTTATATTTCTCTTAAGGCTTGTAGCAACGCTAACGGCCTTGAGGATTTTTCGGGCAATAGCAGGGTCCCATAGACTCAGTCGTTTTTTGATGTATTATTATTTTATTGTGAATAAAATAAAAATGATTGTATTGTTACAATTGGGCCACCTGCATATTTGTAAACAAAGCACATTTATTACCCACCGTCGGTGTTTGAGCTAATAGCATTGAAGCGCGTTTAGGACCGTCTTCTTTTGTTTACTTTGTGTTTAACATTTGTAATTAGAAAAACAGGCCATTGTGTATTGTAATGTTTATGATAGTCAAAAGCCAGGTGTGATTCTTGGAAATAATTGTTATGCGGTCGAGTATTGTGTCGAGACATATTGTATTGGTGCAGTATAAAACAATGCCCCAACTGAGAGATGAGGCAGTCTAGCGATGGTTACAAGCGAAACAAGACGTGTGTACTACATTCGGTAATCTATTTAGTGACGAACTTTGCGCGTGTTATTGAATCGTGTATTGGGTTTGTACTGGCTGTGTCCAGTTATATTTGTACCTGGGTGTCTTTTTTTTTCTCGGACTATTTTTGTAAAACACACATTGTTACTATCTGGAAGCATTCAATGTCGTTTTTTTAGTTCTGTGCTTTTTAACTAAATTGATTAAGTTTGGTCGATCCGTTTAATAACAATATTACAAAAATACTTTGTAAACTACACATTTATCTATGATTATAGCTTGTTTAAATAAATCATATTAAGTATTGGTTTAAAAATGATTATGTTATTTCCATTGAATTACATAATATTAAATAAAAAATAATTTTAATGAAAAACATATACACAACAGCTGAACACTTAAAATGTAATAAAACAACAGAAGAATTTAAAGATTTGTATAGTCTTTGGCATTACTAATAAGATACCGCCTTACTAGTTCCTTATAATAATGTATTGACTTTAAGATGTAAGCATTGTGAATTTATATTATTCAATCCCCTCATAACATAACCTTTGTCATTCAAATGATAATATACTAAAAGGATTTTGTAAATTCACATGACTACCTTTTCTAAATGATACGCCCTGTGGCTAGAGATTTGATTCATTGCTTTTATAGCAATATCAACGTTATATCGCATACAATAAAGTTGAAAACTATTTAAAGGTTTTTCATTAATATGTTAGTTTTGAATACAAAACAGGACACCTAAGGGCCTCAGCAGGTGGCTTTATAAATGTTCCTTGTAATGTCCATATTAAAGTAGTCGAAACGTTTGAATAAATGAACTCAGATAACGTAACAAAATGGAGACGGTTTATACTTGTCTCTGGCAGAATTTCACTACAAACGATAACAAGTTATTTAAATCAAAAGTCAAATAGGCATACTTTTAGGTCATCTACCAAATCTTACTTAGATTGGCGTAAAAATTTGGCAACAAAACCAAAACAGTATATTTAATATGTGTCAGTTGTAATTTGTGGAGCGGTAGTTAGTTATTGTGGTAGCTTAGAGGCTATTGGATTCTCCTGTATCTCCAATGACGTAAGTTTAAACCTTAGCCGGGAAATATACACCGCTTACGCAGTTTTCCTGGCAATATTGTTACAGTTGTCACAATCCAATCCACATGTCCAATCCGCCTTGGAAAAATAGTATACATACATTCCTGTTCGAAATTGCTCTTATTTAATTTGTTCTTGGTTTTATTTTTTAAAGTAATAACTTCTTATGGAAGGGTAAACCGCTTCGTTACGTAACGCGTTACGTCGCCAGTATGTGGATTCCCTTTCTCTCACGTTAGACTAGTTTAAGCTATCACTTCTGTCTATTTATATATCCTAGCCATTACTATTTTATATTGTATCATTACGTATCTAGTCATATTAATGTACTTCAGATTTTTTGGTACCATATATTTTTCATCGTTTATTGAGAAATTTCACACCTTTTTATTCCAATCGAAAGTTTTAAGCATCTGATAATTTATTTGTTATAGTTAAGTAGATATCTCTTCCCACCACTAAAAAATACTAAAATTTGTAATTTTGAATGATACTTTCAATAAAATATTTTTTTCAAAAATGATGTTACTACAAGATAAAGTGATAATGTAACGTCACGATTAACAATAACCACTGATTGCGTATATCTTTCCGCAGATTCACAGATTTTATAAAAAATAACCCCAACCCTTCCTTCCGTGTATAGGTCAGCAAGAAACGACCCTTGACACATCACACAGGTACATATAGAGCCCTTTAGGAGATAGCTTTAATAGAATCATTGTCAATCTCAAAGGGTTTAAGAAACCAAAATTAGTGGTGCATTCAAAATTCTATTATCTATGCCATAACTAACCGTGCGAAATTGTTTGTAATAGAGAACGAAGCAAAAAAGTTGGCAAATTGCAAAAAATATTCAGAGCAAAGGGTAAAGTGTGGCGTGACACCCTACATGTCATATTTTGATAACAACGTACCGTTTTTTTCGGAATACGAGATTTACCGGTGATAGATTTTTGAAGCCGAGATATTTTTACTTTTTTGAGTACTTTTTCGACGATAGCGATTTTGACAATAAACGAAATAAACTATAATCATATATGTCTGTCTTTGTATGTATATAGTATTTTTTAAAAATATAACTAGGATTAACAGTGATGAAATTTTCAGAAAGGTATAATCTGCATACTGCTACTAAATTAAGCAGTGAAATAGTAAAAAACAAAGATTTGGCATCGCAACCATTTATGTAACTATGTATACACCGTACATAGCCACGTGGGATATTGTTAGTCAAATATTAATAGAACCTAACCATGTATGAATGAATGAATGAATAAATGAATGCATGATAAATCTTTTTTGTTCACCATAACTTAAACCTAGATATTTAATATAAACATATTTCATATGATGTACCTTAATGGATGAAATTTATTTTGCCAAAATTAAATATAATTTCTCGAATTCGTGAAAATTATGTACCTTTTTGACTTCTAAATTACGATTTGGAAAATTTTGAAAAAACCCCAAAATGGGTAGAGTATAAAAATACTTTTAATGAAAATTAATTTAATAATTCTGGGATATGTATATATTTTTTTTAATGGCTGGGTAGCCAAATATTGAGAAAAAGGGACGTGAATTTATATATATAATAAACTAGTTGCGCCCCGCGCTCTCACGCGTGGTGTTGGAAAATCGTTATATTTTGCATAATTCACACCATATCTTTATAAATTATAGCCTATGTGTTATTCTGATGTGTAAGCTATATTATTGTTAAGGTTCATCAAAATCCATTCAGTACTTTTTGCGTGAAAGAGTAACAAACATACATCCATACATTCTTACAAACTTTCGCGTTTATAATATTAAGTAGGAACATATGTAGGTCTAAGCTGCGGTCAAGATATCATGATGTATATTTTATATAATATAATTGAAAAAGCAGTATAAGAAATTAATTATTCATTTTCTCAGCCTTTTGAAGAGTTTAAATAGAGCCATACTATTCTGAGTTTGATTTTTATCGAGGCATCTTTTGTTGTGTACAAACTGTATGGGGTGGAAAACAATTGTGTATGGACCCAGCTTCGATTCCAGACTCCAGACACGGTGACTTCTGTACAAAATGTACGGGATGCTTTTATTATTTCAAGGACTCTATCAAGCGAATTTCGTTTTGTTTTTGCGCATATACATGGTGATTCAATTAATAAAATTACTCGATGAACTGAGCGCGTATGAGATGTTGAATGTAAAAACCTAAATAAAATATATTAGAAAATAAAACCTTGAATATGACAATTGATTAAAATTCCTTGGCACTGGAAAAAATATATAATTAAAATGAATCATATATTATCTAAATCACTAAATAAGACCTCAATAATGACAATAAAATTTAGAATCATACACAATTTGAAAATATAATCAGCTAAGTATATAATGACTCATTGACTCTTCAGGTGATCAAAAGGCTGGTGCCTACCTCGGCCAACGGATCAGTATGGCGATCCAGCGAGGAAACGTAGCCAGCCTTCTGGGCACCTTACCCATAGAAGACGGTGATCTGGGCTCAATATTCTACTTATAGTCTTGAGGGACTATGGGTATAATACAATATAAATAAGTTAAGTTTTCTTACATTGTATTTAATAGTATGTAACTTTATAATTGTTTAAAAAAATAAAAAAAATAAAAAGTATATAAATATCATATTATATCTAAACCTCAGAAATTGCAATCCAGTTTATAATCCTTGAATTCCAAAAAATAAAACAAAAAAGTATTGAATAGGTAGGAATACAAATACTGAACCTTAAAAGGTTAGCCAAAGATTTATAAATAATCAGAAAGACTAACTGCATATTTCTTATGGTCTTAGTCTATGAAAGTTCAAATAATTCGATACCTTTTGATTATATAAAATAATATTGTTATTATTTGAAGTAATTTTATTAGGCAAATAAATTTAAATTGATGATTTTGAAATACATAATTAAACATCCTGTAGAGTTAAGTAACTAAGAACTAAAGCATTAATTTAACTTACAAACTTTTGTTTATTGACGATTTCTTTGGTAGACACTCGACTTCAGTAGTAACTCGACATTAAATTATAAGCTCTACAAAACAAATTATTATGTCAATGACATAGAGTCCATTCTTCTCTGCAGTCTTATGGGTAAACCCAGGGGTACGGAAGAATAGATATGGGGTCCGACTTCACCGATAGAATTCTTTTGATTGTAAGAATCATAACGGACCCTAACGTATATTTGGACAGCAACCTGAGAGGCTTGAAGTGGGCCCGAGGTTTAATTACTATAATTTGAGGGCAGATGAAGAAATTACAATCACCGGATTTTTTTGTTATTATTGAAGTGAAACTTCTTTGGAATCGTTGTGATTTGAAACTAGATGAAACGAAAAAGTGACACTAAAAAGAGATAAACACATAAATCTATAAGACTAAGCCTGCGAGAGAATTAGACAGAATACATTATCATTACATTGAAGTTTTTCGTTAATACCTCAAATTTCGTGTTTTAAAGCTTAAATGTATAATATTATAACGATATAATATAAAACGTGCCGTCACGAAATTTAGAATCCCTCCCACCACTTGTCACACTTTGTTTCACTTCTACTTCATGTGAATTGCACACACATACACAATTTTCATTTTTATTGCGAAGCTGGTAAACAATCATATGTCCCATAACCAGGTAACGGAAAGTGGTTACAATGACTTTAGGCGCTTGCAACATTTATGGCAAAGGAAACGCGTTGACAGCCTTCAGGATGGAATAGGGGGTGCTGTGAGGGTGATTGGCGGGGAAACCGGACCCGCCCGCATATAAAGGCCGTAGAGGGGAGACGCACGCCGATCCACGCGCTCCCTCTCATCTCGTAGTAGCCGGGGAGACCTAGCTCTGCGACTAACAAATGGAGGGACCAGCCCGTAAAGCGCCCGCCACCGTCCGTTCGGGCTGGATGTGAGTACGCAAGTGAGCCCACAGCCCGGATAAGGGACGTTTGAGTATCGCACAGGGGTTTTAGTGGATATCCCTAACTGAAATAGCAATTGCAATAGCACTTCATACGTGAGGTGTTAGTGCCCCTCCGACTTGGTGAATCCCACACACGGGCCGCGACTTTTCCCTTTCGCACGGCCTGTATAAAAAAATTGGGGTAGGAGCATGAGATCAGAAAGGAGGAATGGAATAGAAGGGTAGGGATCTGAGATAAGAATAAGGAAGGTTAGATAAGGGTCATCAGAACGCACGAAACTAACTTGCTAGCTCGAGGCTAACCGTTTCACGCCGATATTCTGTGAGAGCGTGAATTAATAATAATTTGATATATGTATTATGAATCTGCAGATAAATTTGGACCATGTATGTTTATGTATATCAAGTTTAACTTAATCAGAAATATAACATTTCATATTACATTACCCAAATTATTTTACAAAAATATAATATAAAAATTAAAAAAAAAACTAAAAACATATTTTTACAAGTGATCCATATCGCTGTCCGTGGGGAGGATTCCTAAAATGCTGGATGCATTTCCATGCTCGCGTTGCATAGCATCGCTGACGCGTTGCCCTAAATACAGGTTAGCTTGTTTTATGGGTAATACAAAATTATAAAAAAAGAATCCCCGCTAGGACTGAAAATCACCTATTAATATACCTACTTAACTATTAAAAACTCTTAAATCCTACATAGTAAAAATATTCAATGTTGAAACAAAAGCTGTCGCCAGTTTTTAATAAAAAGTGGATGAGCATGATATATGGATTCTGATGTAAGGTATCATCGGTACAAAAATATTGGCGTTAGTTTTTGACTATTAAGAAGGGTAAATTATACTATAAATTCATCCTATTAACTTATTTAATACATTAAGGAATCTAATTTTTTTAAATTTTGTAGTAGTACAATGATATAAAAAAAAATGTATTTAAAAAACTAACATGGTGTCATTATTAATGGCACAATGTCAGTATGGTACAGTTTCTCTTATTTTTTTATCAGAGTTTTTATAATATCATTAAAGCGAGATTTTTTGTAAATGTTGATGTATATGACGTACTTCGGAGGTCACACACTGATCAAACCAAGACAAATGTGTTATATTGTATGGGCTACAACAGATCAAGTGGTCAGGCGATAGTTGGTAGATATTGTGCAAATTAAACATTGTGTATGGTTAACAATTAAGTTACATATATTAATATATATAAATGACATTATTACATTTTTCATCATTAATAATTCGAAAGACAACGTCTTGTTCTACCGGAATCAATAAATATTTGTTTTTCGAGTTTATTTATGTAAATACACATACAGGTCATTATACACATACATTATACTGGATATCAAGTTGAGAAAATAAATATTTCCGACACACCTTTTTTTAAATTTTAAACAAAGACTAAGGCCACAAGATATTTTCGTGATATTTGTGCTGCGTATTCGTGATTGATATGCCAAGTTCAAAAATAAATAATTTCCATAATAAACTTCGTTTTAACGGTTTCAAGCGCGGTAATTTATTTGTTTTTTGTTATACCGACGTTTCGGCCACTTTTCAGTGAAAAGTGGCCTATGGCATGGTATACAAGTCGCAAAAATTTAAGATATTATTATGAATAATTTCCACTCAAATACGCACTTCGTTATGTGCGTCCAATTTAGTTTCATGAAAAGGGATTCAAAAAACGGCGAGAACTTAGTTGCCAACCCATTATTTTCTGAAACATTGTTCCAATATTACGGTACCCCATTATAAATATATGTCACAGCACATCCCTATAGATCGAAACATAAGTATACAGTTATATATTTGGAAATAAGCAATTTTTCATGGATCACGCGCTACCCCAGCATGCATCGTCAGCTCCAGTTTAAAAATGTTGATTTACTGATGCCAAATGTGTGCGCGATATCTGTTTGACTTATTGCTTCGTTAAAGATGGATATGCACTGGGGTTTCGATTTTGTATATCTTTAATAGTATTATTTTCTTAAGTTTTCGCGACTTGTATACATAATAAAACTACGTTTTAACGGTTTTAGGCGCGGTAATTTATCTGATTTTGGTTATTCCGACGTTTCGGCCGCTTTTCAGTGGCAGTGGTCACGGAAGACAAAAATGACAATTGTCGACGAGTATTGTTAAAGTTTTATTTAGCCTACCGCCAACTTGTACATTTTAATTATTTAGTTTTAAATTTTTTTATGGTTATTATTTACTCTTTGGGAGCCTAATCTAATTTACCACCGCTTCACAACATGTTGTAACTTGAAGAGAAGAAGCGACGCAAGAAACTCTTCAGTAAACATGCCTAGCTCTAATAATTTTATATAATATTAAAATGAGTGAAACGAAAAATAAAAGAAATTATCAGTCAAGTTGGTTTGTGTTCCGTTGCATTGAAATAAAAATTCACATCATCACATCACATCAAATAAAATGCCGCGCTGAAAACCGATGAAACGTAGTCTTAATTATGTTTATAAAATACATGTGAAGTGATTACAGTTTCTTATACAAGCAACACTTGCAACACCAGGGGCTCGGCCCACGCGCAGCCTGCCTTTTTTTATTGCTGAATCACAGCGGACAGTCTGACGGCCCAACAGTGATGGAAAGTGGTTACCCCACGCCTATGGACATTAGCCATAACAGAGGTCTTGCCAATGTGCGGTCAGCCTTGAAGGAATAACTGAAACCTGGCCCCTGATACCAGGACACAACTTAAACTTGTTATGGCAGAGTACCCTAGACCAGAGGTGGTAGCCATCCAGGCGGACAAATGCCCCACCACGTGGCTGTGGGTTTTTTTTGTTCCCGTACGGAGAAAGCCTGCCTTTCGAATATTATAGAAAGGATGGGGTAGGAGGGATAGAATAAACGTGATGGGATATGAGAGGTGGGATAGAGGGATTAAATTGGTGAAATGATATAGCGGGGATGGGATAGAGGAATAGAATGAAGAGAGAGGGAAGTGGGACATCGGAACTCTCACTCGTCACGCGGAATACGATTAGCTCGATGCTAACCGTTTCACGCCGAAATTCGAGTGCGTGCTATCACACCGATGCAACCGATTCTAAGGCTGGTGTGCACCGACTTTTAACCGATGGTTAAAATAAAATAATCACCAAAAATGTATGGAAAAACAGTGATTACTTTTGGTTAACCGTCGGTTAAATTTTGGTGCACACCAGCCTAAGAGCTTAATGAACATAATGATTGCAGTATGACTCTACCTTGTAATTTCTTAGGAAGTAATTGCTAAGTTTTGAAATACTACAGTTTAACTATTGTGAAAAAGTTAATGAAATTCATTAACTTTAGCACGTATAATTCCATGTAATTCTAATAGGAAGGCTTTCCTTGGAAATGTTTTAATTGTTCTAAAGGTTAATATTAAGTTAAGTTAATACTTGAAAGTTTTGCTAACATTCACGTGCGCTACGTCAGAATAGTGTTATACACAATACTGACTTCACTCTACAGTATTGCTATGACAATAATGTTGATGCAACAAGCCTCACGTGTTAGTGTGGGCTAAACGGCAGCCACATACACATATCACGTTTAAAGTGACGCGACTAAAACTTTGACGTTTATGTATTTCTACTAATAATGCACTGCGAGGTGTGACATAATGTTACGAGTTACGCAAGACTCGAATTAAAATGCCGTTGGAATTACTATAGAATTTATTAGAACTATACAAACACGTGTAAAACAAATATAACTGGATTCAACCAGTACAACCTGCACGATTCAATAACTCGCGCAAAGTCCGTCACTATATAACTTGTCGAATGTACACACGTCTTGCTAGTATCGTAATCGTCGCTTTACTTCCCCACCCCTCCGTTCGGGCATTGTTTTATACTAACTATACAATACAAAAAATCGACCACGTGGACTGGGGTTTCCGAGAAACCGTAATGTGCAAAATTGGTTAATTGTTCCTGCAAACGGCCAACAAAGTCGAAAACAATAACAATAGGCTATTGTCTAATTGCAAATTTTAAACATGAAGTAAACAAAAAAAAGCAACAAAAAAAATATATCCCGACGAATTGAGAACCTCCTCCTTTTTTCGAAGTCGGTTAAAAAGAACTCCGAATGCGGGAAGGGTTATAAACCAGGTGCGCATTTCTTTGTCGGTATGTAAAAATAATTTTTAAATCTTTGCTGGCTAACTTTGCCAGCCACGACTTTACCCACCCTATCGCGGGCAGTACTCAATCGGTGATAAATATTTGTCTTAACAATTGCTGATGTAGCCAAAGTTTATCTTTAGGAGATTGGTGACCGAATAGACTTTCAAAGTCAACTTGTTCAACTTTCGTCTTCTTTAAATATGACTTCACATCGTTTCTTGATTGACCAGTCAGAAGTATCTAAGAAAATTTAGAATTTAAATTAAAAGAAAAAGTCGTGGTAGCGTAATGGCTTGCACATGCGTCCCAAACACAAAGGGCGCCGGGTTCGATCTTGCCCGGAACCCATGCACCAATTAGGCAATTTTGTTACCTGCATATTGTTACAAATACCACATGCTAACAACGGTAAAGAAAAACGTTATGATGAAACCTGTATATCGAGATAACTTGGACAAGCGTGACGAATATACTGTCCGTCCCCCTATAATGGTAGGCCCGACTCTGTCACACTACAAATCATAGTAAATATGATATGAGTGAATGATAGATCATCGTATCATCCTTCACACAAATAATCTATCTCTTTTTTGGTCTACCTTTTTTATCCGTGCAGAATCGGTAAAATCATAACAGGCGACAAAACAACATATAGCCAGGTTGTAGGGCAATTGCCCGTCTGGATGGCTACCACCCCTGGTCTAGAGTATGCCACCATAACAACCTTGAGTTGTGTTACGGCACTAGTGGCCAGGTTTCAGACTCGCTTTAGAAAGCAGCAGCGCATTGTTAGCATCTCTGGTGTTGCAAATGTCTATAGACGATGCTAACGACTTTCCATCAGACGGGCCGACTGCCTGTCCGCTGAAATTATGCAAAAAAAAACAAAATCAAATTGTTGGATTCTCCTGTGATTTTAAAATTCTATGTCTTTATATAAAACCATTATTCTAGTCGTTTTAAGAGCCATAAACACAAATTGAATTGTAGAATCTCTTGTTTACAGTCAGTTAAAATCAAGGGAAGCATTAAGAAAAATGTTAAAATTGAAATATTGGTACAAAGAGAAACTCTTAATGGCAAGTGGCAACCGCGGCGGGAGTTGGGATTTCCTCTCAAACGATAGAAAGAAAATTAGGATGCGAGCTGTCAAAACTTCAAAACCAAACCGTCGGAGGGATGGGCCCCTGCACCTCGCTCATTATTTATCACATTGTCGCCGAAATTAACGCGGACCCTCGTCAAATGGTTTTTATAAAATAAAATTTCAAATTATTCATCTGGCAGCTAAATCACATCTTTGTATCTTGTAATTACTGTTGAGCGTCGATGTCGATTATTTTTTTTTGCAAATTTTGATTCGCTATGACCCTGTCTTTGCTACTAAGTCAGAGGCAAGCCTTGCGATAGTTTGTATTAATAAATAATAATAAAAACTCCTTGTGGCACTCGGGGACTGCCGCGGTAAAGCTATTGCATAGCATTTTTTTATCAAATTATGCAATTGTAATTATTTATTTATTTTTTATTTATGCAGTATTTTTTTTCCTTGATATTAATTCAAGTTACTCTTTTTGAGCGTGGTGACCGATAAGAAAACAAATCACCTATGTATACATATATACCTACATGTATACTTACGGGGCGCACATGCGGTGAGTGTGGCATTATAAAGATATGATAGATACCTATGCACCTATATACTTTCTCACAAACAGCTGCTTACGTATTCGTCCGATTTCGGAGCAGCTCATCGCCCATTTGCAATACCTAACATACCTCGAACCGCTACGAGAGCTCGTGGGTCACTGTGGCCATCTCACGCCTCCGCTCGCCGCGCCCGCCTCAGGTCCCCGTCACCGCGCATGGTAGGCAGAGTGGGAGGTGTTAAGTTTATTTTCGTTACGGAATTTCTTCATTCGGTCGCCGCGCTCAAAGCCTGCGATAAAAGCTATACAATAGCTTTAAAATATTACAGAAATTTAATAAATACAAACACCTACAAAACTTATGTGCAACCATTGACAACAAAAATGAAGATTATTTATAAAAAATCTTTGATTGCTTAATATCAAATGTAGAGTCATTATAAAAATATGTCAGAAAGAACATACTGACTTTTTACATTAAACTTACACTTTTTGTCACTTTATTTTTTACTTTTTAGTTCACATTGCTATTAAAGCGTGTTTTTGAACTACATAATAATATAGTCTTTAATTAATCAAAAAGTTAAAATATTGTTGTGTTCTCCTCGATTTTTAATACTTGTGTAAATTTTTAAATTAACCAAATGTCTCGAAGTTGATAAAAATCACTTGATAGAATCGCTATAAGCGAAAACTATTATTGTTTAATATTAATAGGTAGTTAAATCTATCGTTGTTGTTCTCGTTATGGTTATTTGTGCGTCTGCCGTGTTGATAAAAGTATATTTAATTAGCAGGATGATAGATATCTGGTGTCAGAGGTCAGCTACGAGGAAACCAATGGTTTTTGTTATGTTGAAAACGTTCCTTTTAAACCGTCGTTAAAATATCATGGTTTTTAGAGATCGGCAACCATTGATTCAATATAATTAAATCCTAAAAATCTCTTTATCGTATGTATACCTTTTTTATATGTCTATGTCAGTGAATTGCTCGTAAACCGCTGGACTGATTTTGTGAATATTTCACTGACATTAAACTCATGTGACATGTGACATCAGACTAGTGGAGCTAGTATCGGGTTCCAGGATTTTGATAGGCAAATGTCCATAGGCGATGGTAAAACCGTTTTCCATCAAGTGGGCCGTCTGCCTGTCTGCTGTACTCCTGCAATAAAAAAAACTACTAATTAATTACTTGAAGTTAACGTCAACCGCATCTCATTCAAAATATTTTCGGTTTTTTACTCGACATTATTGCAGGCGGTTTTGGCATAATATGCATTCTTATAATTATTATGTATTGGCAATAATGTTGTTTAAGGACAAATTTATAAATATGTTATTAGACTTATCCTTTTTTATCGCAGCGAAGCGTGGCCTATATTAGTGACATTAAACTAATGTGACATAAAAGGTAACTCTTTTATGTCACATGAGTTTAATGTCACGCAAATATAGGCCATGTTATGGAGGTGAATATCCAGCTTTAGAAATCCCCGCATCCGTTGTAGCTTTCGTATCTGTGACTTAGCAAACGGATTGCAAGACAATGACTTATTCTGGTACAGACAATTATTTCAGAAGCCGGTTAGTTTTACGGATAACAATGTCGTCGTCTTCGACAGCCATTCGCAGTCCACTGCTGGACGTAGGCCTCCCCTAGTCGGCGCCACTCATCCCTGTCCTCTGACTTCCTCATCCAGCGCCTACCAGCGACCTTGCACAGGTTGTTGGTCCATCGGGCTGAAGGGCGTTCTACACTACGTTTACAGAGACTGCTGTCGTTGCGGATTCGTCTGCTCCATCGGCTATCGGATCTGCGGCAGTCGTCACAATGTCGTGCTATTTTCAAACTCAAAATCAAAGGTCTTTATTCCAAATAAAATTCACTGGAGGATATTTTTTGAAAGTCATATATATTAAGTTACAAGAAGCTACTGTTTGTTCTACGTACATCATCTAGGGTCCACCGTCCTACTATTTAACATCTGCCAGGTCTCTACAGAGCGGTAGGCTCAAAAGCAGCTGGTTTGACGTTGTAAGGAAAGAATAAAGGTAATATAGCTAGGGATGCCGAAGAGAGTGCTATAAAATATGATATATAAAAAGTAGGAAAGCAGATCCTGGGGTTTCGAAGTCGACGCTCTGAAATGAATTTGGATTTGAGGCTCGGTTAATTATAATAATATTCCTTGCTGGTGATGAATGAAAATATTACATTGGCAATTAAAATAGTGTTGTGTTTATAATATTGTTACGAGTGCGAGACTCGAATTAAAATGCCGTTAGAGTTACTATAGAGTTTATTAGAACTATACACACACGTATAACACAGGTACCTACAAATATAACCGAACACAACAAGACCAAACGTAATGCAGAAGGTCGTAATTCAAATAAAACGCGCAATGTCAGTCACTTATTAAATTCCCGATTGTGGTATACACGCTTCGCTCGTGGTTCTCGCTCGACTGCCTCCCCCCTCCATCAGGTCATTGTTTTATGCTGCACGAATGCAATATGTCCGCCCGGCAACGTGGACCGAATTTCCCAGCTTTTGCTTTTACAATACAATACAACAATAGGCCGTATGCCAATAAGTAAACAAAAGAAGACTATCATAAAAGAATCTCAATGTTATTAGTTCAAATACCGACGGGTAATAAATGAGCTTTGTTTCAGATATGCAGGTGGATTTTGTATTTGTCGGGACATGAGTTTTAATAATATTTCATTTATTCAGTTGGTTAGAGTTTCTTTTGAGATCCATATTAAACCCACACTTGGCCAATTAATAATTATCCTGTCGCAGGCGCGATAATAGTTTTAATGACGGGAAATAATGTCAACATCCGCCATTAACGAAACTTATCACACATACTAAATTCATATTTATCTCTGAAAAATTTACGTCGGTACACTGTTCAGAAATAATGATCCTTTTGTAATTAAATGTAGAATATTGTCAACATAAATATTTTAAATGGCCTATTTTTTTCAAACAAATAAGTATGATTGTTATCAGTTTTTCTTATTAAACTGCTGGTAGATTGATAACACACTTACACTTTTATCATTAAAATCGGCTAAGTGCGTGTCAGTCTATGTACAATAAATATTTAAGATAAAGCATTTAATCGTGAATATACAAAAAAATATTATTTTTGCTCTAATAAAGTTTCTTTGAAGGCATATTAGACTGACTAGTATTTTTTAAAATTCTTACCTCATAGTTCGAAAGTTAGAGAGGGAGCGCATTATTTATGATTTTGAAAGCTAATATCTCCTTACTTGGGTATTGATTCCAATAAAGTCTTCAAAAAACTTCATTATGATTTATGATCATTATGATAATGAACTCTACACGACATTGATAATGAAACTTTTTTCAATGTACGTTGAAAAAAGTTTCATCTCTTAATCTTATATGTATAAAGCTAAAGAGTTTTTTTGTTCGTTTGTTTGTTTGCTTGAACGCGCTAATCTCTGGAACTACTGGTCTGATTTGAAAAATTCTTTCAGTGTTACATAGCCCATTTATCGAGGAAGGCTAAATATCATCACGCTAAGACCAGTAGGAGCAGGGCATCAATGAAAAATGTTTCAAAATCGGGGTCTTTTTTAAATATTTCACGCGGATGGAGTGGCGGGCGGAAGCTATATATAAAATGTTCGTCTTTTTTCCTTTTTACTACACAATTGTGTAGAGGAAAAAAATACTTATTTCTGTCAAATTTTATGCAAATATAAAATATAGAGCTATAGAGCAAGTAACTCCCAATTAATTGACTGACACGCGTAGATGGAGGAACGGAGAGATTTAATTCTAGTTGCGCTCAAATATTTTATAGCGTTACATGTTCGTATCAGCCAAAGCATTTATATCCAATTACAGATCACTTGTTGACTTAGGTTTGTGATACTAAGACGCAGTTTACACTCCAGGACTCGTCTAGTCCATTGGCCGTCGATTTGGCGACAGAACATAATAAACTCTAATCTTAAAAGAAATGTGTCAAAAAATATATTGTGAATATTTGTTTCGTTTTTGCGAACTATTTTTTTTAAGTAATTTGAAATGATACTGTGGAGACAAAAATAGGCTAGTCCTTGTTTTGGAAAATGTGCAAGACCCAGCGGGTTGCTGTGTGGAATAATTTACGAGTAAAGCCATAGTTAGAAGCATAATAGCAAAATATACACATTTACAAATTTAATTTTATCCTTGTTTGGTTTATAAAAGACTAATGACTATAAATAATAATTAATTCTATAGGTTATACATTTATTAAGAATTAAGGTCTTATTGCTTCAGATGTGTAATATCTGGTCTGTTATCCTGTCGAGCATGTTCTTAGTGTAGCTATTTTGACTAAACATTCTCACCTTGAGTTGTGTTCTGACATTACTGGCCAGATACCAGTCCGTCCCTTTAGAGCGGCAGCACATTGGTAGTACCTTCGATGTTACAAATTTCCATAGGCGATGGTAAGCTCTTTCCATCAGGTAGATGGTCTTCCTGTCTTCTTAACTCATACAATTAATAAGAATAAACTGCATTATTATACAATCGTAATATTCGTTTATCCGTTTGTCTGCCTGATTATATATATTAGACTCATTTTTCTTAGTTATTACATATGTCTATATCAATGAAAATTCATCAACAAAATCTATCTAAAAATGCGCCACCTCAAAATAAATTACATTTCAATTTGATATCTTTTCTTCATTTACTAATTTTCAACGAACAAAAAAGTTTGAGTGTGTAATTCCTATATTCCCTTGACACTAAAAAGGAAAGTTCTGTAATCATCTATACTTTTCTATACGATAATCATACATTATAAAGCTAAAGACGAACTGCATAAGGCTGAAATTACAATGTATTATAAGCGGGTTAGGAGGATGTAAAATTTATAATTGAAGGTCGTAAATTAAGGTGACATCGGCAGTTGTGGCTCGCGGGGAGCGACGCCACGCGAGGGAAAGCGCTGCCAATATTTTATCGAGAGGCTAATTATTTGATCGGCACGCTGGGGTAACAGACGAAACCTTGCCGTAATGTCTTTCTTATTCTTTTGTTCGACATATAAATGAGTAATAGTTGTAGTGTCATCTATTACAACCGAAGAGGAAGAATTGGGTATTTGACACATATTATAATCTAGAATAGTATTCCTATAAATGAGCAGGCGTTAAAACATCGTGTTTTGATCTTACTTTCAAGTTCTTTGTAGGAGTCATTTTAATTGTAGTTTATACAATAATGAATAAGCCATTTGACTTGTTGAAATTGTGACGTCATAAGGCTCTGAGGCTATGATGGTTTTTGTGATTATAAAACGTGTCGCAGTTGATTTAAATGTCAAATGCCTTATTGAACAAAGAAGAAATTTACGCATTCCTATTAATATTATAAATGCGAGAATAACTGTCTGACTGTTACGCTTCCACGGAATAAGTACTGGAACGATTTGCCTGAAATTCAGTAAATATGTGATTTCAATACTGATGGTCAAAGAATACTTTTCTTCCCTTATAATGGGATTAATTTTGGGATAGATTTATGTAAATTTATTCCGGAATGTAGGAAAGGTTTTGTGATTTTTGTCTATTTCGTTCATTTCATCCATTTCGTCAATTTTGTCTATTTTTGCATTTTTATCAAATTTCGTAATTTATATAGTTTACAGATAAACGGGGAATGGGATAGTTTTACTAATGGGAAGAATCTTCCGGGAGAGGGGGGGGGGCAAATACATAAGAAATGAATACAATGTAACCTGTATCGCCTGCTCTTTAAAAAAAGAGGTACGCTGCTGAGATTGACCCGCGGGGTAAACTCTAGTACCCTATAAAGACAAAAATACTCATGTCCTATGTCTATTGTTATAACGAAATAAATGTATTTCTAGAACGTTTATTGAAACTTTAAATTCATTGTTGTTTTTCGTAATCCCTGATACACATTTGCGTGAGTTAAGTAGTTAAGTATCTTGCAAATAAGTTCTTACCCTCGTTTGGACCACACATCAACATTATCAAACGACGATAATAGGGATTTCGTTCGCAAAGTAACTAACTCGCCCTTTGTTAGTTAAAATACCTACCTAATACCTACTGCTACTTTATAAGATTTTCTGTAATGGTGTACAACCAAGAATTATGTATCTATCCAACTAATTACTAAAATGATACAAATGTAAATCAAGGTCATTTAGCACTGTTTGTTATAGCAAAATTGTGTCCATTGCAACCGTTACAGAAATTGTCATAAATCAAAATCCTCATTTAAATTAGATAGAATTACGTAAATTTAGATATTAGTGATTATTACATCTAGGGTAGTATGCTGTAAAAGTAATGCTATGAGAGTGCGGTTGCTATCCGGACTCGCATAAAACTTCATTTATCCTATAGTACAAGGTGTACTTTGCAAACTCACGGAGCAAAGCTGTCTCGAAATGCATTTAATATTAATAATTTGTGCATCCTTTACGATTACAACACGTTTATCTATTCACATTAAAATTTACCTTGAGAATGTTACGTGGTTGTTGCAAGGCTCGTACTTGTAAACTTGTGAATATTTCTCCTTGAATTTCAGTTCTTAAACATAGGCCCACTCAGTAGCTTTTTGGTTGACACCGAATGGGGCGATTCTTGTAGCAGCTTGAATAATTATGTTTCACTAAACAGTAAAAAAATTTCAAGAACCCTATCAGTAACAGTATATCACACATTATTGAGACCGACGTGGTGAATAGTAATTAATAACTATACTCATAAATCTAATTTTACATATATAGTTTTTATAAGTTAAGGTGACTTTGCAAACTCAGTTATTCAAACATAATGTTTTTCATACAGTTATTGTCATCAAATTTGAAGACGTAGTAAGCTCTCATAACTCAAGGTGGTAAACAAACAATTTAATTGAAATGTTCGTAATCAACACAGTTGGAGAAAAGGACTGAAGCTTCGAGTGCACGTGCGAGAATATTCCTATAATAATTTACGTAAAGAAAACTACATTCAATTATTGCTGCAGAAGGGGTAACAATTTCTTATCTAACGATTCTTTCAAGTTTCATTGATTCTTAATTTTTAACCGACTTCGAAAAAAGGAGGAGGTTCTCAATTGGTCGGGTTTTTTTTTTTTGCTTTTTTTATGTATGTTCGCCGATAACTCCGTGATTTATGATCCGATTTACGTGATTCTTTTTTGTTCGACGCGGAATAGCTTCCAATTGGTCCCCTAAAAATTTTACATAGTTTGGCCCAGTAGTTTTCATGTTATGAACATTTTTTTGTTCCCGGTTCTTGGGACCTATATTTTTTAAGAAGCGCGGCACCATTCGTAGGTCCACCCATACATAGCTAGACACTAAAAAGTAACAAATAAAATTTAAAAATTTCGTAAAAAAAAACCGACTTCAAAAACGAAAAAACTAAAATGTATAAAATAACTTATTTCTTAAGCTATTATTATTAATATATATTATCTAAAACATCTTGAAGTCGGTGCAAAGTAAAACATAAAAATTACTATATTTTGAAAATTACTAAGCACCGACTTTAAGATGTTTTAGATAATATATATTAATAATAATAGCTTAAGAAATAAGTTATTTTATACATTTTAGTTGTTTCGTTTTTGAAGTCGGTTTTTTTAAACGAAGTTTTTAAATTTTATTATTAAAAGCTGTTTATGAAATTTTATTCTTATTATTCGTGTTATATGATGTGTATTTTTGGTTAGATCGTAAACTTGTCTAGACTCAAACAAACGACACGCAAAACTAGACTAATTGCGTGCCAGTTTACATGTAATCTAAGTTTCCGTAGTGATCATCAATGTCTATTATGTAGGTAATTTAACTACAAAATTCTAAGCTTGACTTTTTCAATTGTTTTCACTCCGTAGCTTAAAAAGTACAAGTGATACCCTTTTTACAACTGTTGGGTAATTCTACTTGCACGTGGCCGACTCAGATTATAGATTTTCAGTCCGGGATTAATTGGACGTAAAGAAAAAACATTAAATATATATTTTGGATTACTTATGATAAAAGTAAATTCATCGTTTTAACGTCTAGTGTGTAATTTTTTTCCGGCCTCTCCTCTCGATAGCAGACAGTACCTATTATCGTAAAATAGTTAGGCCTTGCAGAAGTTCATAGAGTTTCTGTTATTTACACCTTAAACTCTGCACACAATTAGGTTATTATTTTAACTTTTCAATCTACGTATTAATTCGAACTGATTAACTAAACTCTGTCATTTTTATTCTGCTACGAATCAGTAATGTCGGCCACTTCAGTAGCTATATTGACAAAAATACATCAAGTAGTTATTGTATAATGCAAGGTAAGGCAGATAAATAAGATTTGCGGCAGAGCTGTGTGTGCACTGCCAGTTTTTGTGTCCCCCGAAAAGTATAACTCGGGTGTCTTTGAGTCTCGTGTGAATAGATATTTTCTAGATAAGCGTGCTCTATCTTCGACCGCATCATCGTCTGACATCAGCCATAAATTTGGTCTAACGGAAACTTATATATTGTTACAACCTAGGCCCCGACAAAGACAAATTCCACGTACAGATCTGTAAAAGCACATTTTAATACCTGTTGGCATTTGAACTAATGTAATCCTTTTATGATCGTCTTCTTTTGTTAACATATTTATTGGCATACGTTTCTGGTTATTGTAGAGAACAGCCTATTGTTCTATTGTACCCGTTTACTGCCGCTTGCAGGCTGAAACATTAGCCAGGTGTTGCGGATTACAATTACAAGCTGATTGCGTCGACGTTGCCGGGCAGGCACATTTGCATTTGTGAAGTATAAAACGACGGCCTGATGGAGAGAGGAGTCAGTTGGGCTACAACTACGATATGGGCGTGACGTGTGTACATTTGGGAATTGAATAGTGACGGACTTTGCGCGTTTTATTGAATTACGACCTTCTGCATTACGTTTGGATTTGTTGCGTTCGGTTATATTTGTACCTGTGTTATACGTGCTTGCATAGTTCTAATAAATTCGATAATAATTCTAACGGCATTTTAATTCGAGTCCCGCTAACTCATAAAAACAGGACCATCGTTCAGCTTTTTTTTTACACATGCAAGTACGTAGAAAATAACGTACAGAATCCGGTTCCAGAGCAATTGCGCGTTAGCAGGGTAGCCTCCCGCTGGCAGATTTAATTCGCGCCTTGACAAAACCCCTTTGACGCATTCACCGATGACAGATCGCAGCCGGGCGCCTCTCGCCTCGCTGACGTACCTATTATCATCGTAGGAACGGTTTGCGAAACAGGAACACGTTCTCCCAACATCAGGTTTTAGGTGCCAATTATTATTTTAATGTTTGACTAATTTTCTCTAGATACAGATCTTAAATATGAAATTCTCGTGTCGCGGTGTTTGTTACCAAACTACTCCGAAACTGCTGAACCGATTTGTATGAAATTTTGTGTGCATAACGTGTATGTCTGAGAATCGGCCTACATCTATTTTGCATACCCCTAAATGATAAGGGTGACACACACCAAGTATTTTTTTTATTTTTTGAACAAAACTTTTATTTTAATTTTTTTATCATTTGGCATTAAAAAATACATATTTCCCTAAAATATCACTCTTCTACCGCCAATCCCTATTTTTCAATAGCGATATTAAATTTTTACTTTAATAATTTTATACTCTCGGCGGTCGATGACTGATCAGTTACCACTTGATTAGTTATTCGAAAATGATTTAAATTAATACTTGGCCCCGGTCGATGGCACTGCAGTTCGTGTGTATATCACTAAACTGCTCCTAAGCGGTTGGACCGATTTTGCTGAATTTTTTGTGTCTATTTGAGTGGGTTCTGGGATGGTTAATATCATATTTGGACCTGGTAGATGGTTCTGGATTCCGATGACAGATTTTGATTTTTTCAGAACAGGGCAACGTCTGTCGAGTTTAGTACTACTACTATATAAATACTATATTGGTGATTTTCTATATCAATAAAGAGATTTAAAATTATTATTTTGCCAGCTGAATCTATGTTTGAAATTTTAAAAATCTTCTAGATAAAGGTAAAAATTACGTTAAAAAATCCGTCAGATCGATAGAGGTCAAGTTAATATAAGCATCTTGAAATGAGAGACAAGAAGAATTAAGGGTCTATTTCGTATTATTCTTCTTTTACTCTTATATTATAGAATAATTGTTCTTCTTTTATCAAATGAATATTTTGAGTAGTGTACTAATTGTTGTCTTTGTTTTACCTTTTTGTGAAAAGTACTCGTACTTTAAACTATTTAGTATCGATTGATAGTGATGTGAAGCTTGAGTCTGTAAAACAGTTACTAAGCGAATCATCACTTTGAATTTTAAAATTTGTAGGTAAGGCTATTTAATGTAGAATTCATTTATTATTAAAACAATCTTTTTAATGGTTCTGTGGACGTTTGTATATTTCTCAAATAATCGTGGTAATGTGTTCAAGTAATTCTGAATGAAGTAAAAGCTATTGCAACATTGAGATAGATATTTATTTATGTCTTACCTAAGCCTATATTTTAATTTTTAAATCCCTAACTTGGTGATTTATGGGTTGCTATATATAATATACATTTCCTTCCGTTAATTTTCCAATTATTCTAATAAATTGCTTTTACTGACAATAGATATAAGCTGTATCTTTATGCAATATACTCGTACCTATATATATATGATTTGATATCTAACACATGGGCAAATTCCATTAAGATTGGTTTAGCCATATAATTTTCAAAATATAAGTCAATAATTGTAATAACCGTTACAAAATGTGACACTTATGACCCATTGATGTTCCGTACCGAGAATAGATAACTACGAATGACCTCCCGGGTGCGTTCATTCTTGGAGTAGAGATAGTATACACAGTATTGATCACTATTAAAAAAGCGACGCATCCGGTGCACTCGACCGGTTCGAACATCGGTTTGGAAATTTATACTTAACTTACTTTTATAATTTTTAGAATTGATATAACATACTATAGATAATTACCATAAGGCAACTAAATTGTAAATTATGAAAGCAGAATAAGACTAAGATAAGGATTTCCTAAGTATTAATAGTTGAAATATATGAACTCGTGACATAGAAGACACTATCAGTGTATTTCGCGCAGGCTAACTTGATCATATTTTATTTGCAACGTCTACTCCTTTCATCCCCATCAATCGAAAGTGGCTATGTTTTTTACCTTTTCACTACTAAATAACTGGACAGTTTCAATTATGATTGATTAAATATGGAAAGGAGATTAATTTGTGTCTCAGCAAAGATATAGCTTACCAATTGTGCCAAAAACAATTATGAATGTATGGAATAACGAAAATATAAATGACGTACCCAAAATTCCTAAATTTCGAGATAAGAAACGTCACATTTAGAATTTTGGTAAGAAATAAATGTTGTACCACTTTTGCAAAATCCTCCCTGATAGAGGCAATGTAGGTGATTAAACTTATAAGGTGTTATGTTTATGCACTCTTTATTTATAGGTTAAAGATTACAAATGCATACGGAACCGGTAGTTTTGTTACAGGTCCATCTATTTGATATATTAATTATATTGTCTTTTAGAATATAAACCCTGGTTGTAATTAGTTAGAACTAGTGATCCTCTGTATGTGCCAAATATTTCCTAAAATAATATACCGTAGTCGTATTAAAATCTCAATAACAACGTTGCAAATATCATATTTCCTTGTAAAAAAAACTTTGATCATTGTCATACAAATGTATCTGTTGTTACTGGTCCATAATTACATGTCCTGGTGTGTAATTTTCTCAGACCCTTTGTCGTGGAGTCAATGGAAGCAGGACTTTGTTGTTATCAACTCGACTGTTCGTTAGGGGCCGGTGGAATGGGCAAGATGTATGGGAATTGAGACGCTAGGAGCAATTTTCTAGGTAAATTACGTATGTTATCATATATAATTTACAAAGCGTAAAGCGATTATTAATATTTAGTTGCTTGTTGTCTTTGACCTCGCATTTCACAACTTTTACTTTATTTATTATTGTAGGTGTCGAGCCATTATTAATATTCAATTGCTTATTTTCTTTATCCACACCTTTGACATCATCTACTTTAATTATTATAGGTGTCTAGCAATTATTAATATTTAGTTGTTTGTAGTCTTTGACCTTACTTTTGATATCATTTACTTTAATTATTAGAATAGATGTCAAAGCCCTTATTAATATTCTATTGCTTGTTGTCTTTGACCACACCTTGGACATCATCTACTTTAATTATTATAGGTGTCAAGCGATTATTAATATTTAGTTGATTGTTGTGTTTGGCCGGATCTTTAACATCGTCTACTTTCAATTATTATTTTGATATTATGCATGTCTATATAGAGTACGGTTTAAATAAACTTTTGGTATGCTAAATATAGAAAACCACAAGTAAATCAAAAATAGGCCGTTATTACTTAATGCCTTCTAAATTTATGTAAGGATTGCGTTGTATTCAATATCCACAAATTGTAAGCTTAGAGCGAGTTATCTATAAATGACGAAAATAATTTATTTAATATTATATTATTGCCCCGAACTAAATATTTGGGAGACAAATATTTAGGTATAGAATACATTGACATAAATAGGTTATTTATGACTAAGTCACTTAGTAAACCAACCCATATTTGGCTAAGATTCATTCTTGTGCGTTTCCAAAATTCTCTTCTTCTTCTCTTATCTAAACTGCGTAAAATACTTGCAATTATCTGTTCATTTCATGTGGGAACTTCGAATTAAAAGGATATAAATAAATTTAAGTCAACCTGTTTTGAAATTAATTTACAACATATGATTTATAAACGTTGATATTCTAAATATTCATGAGTACTACTTATCATCAGATGGATCACCTGCTATTAATGCTTACGTGCAAATAATCAAAATTCTAAATCAAGTTTGGTTCTTTGAATAATTTTAAAACACATATTTAATTAAAATTCGCTTCAGTTTGTACTTGAGAGTATAAACTGCAGAAAACTTTATTAGCTAGGGTGACTTGATTGATGAGCCGCCCTTGTTCTCTGCTCGCCAGCTCAATTACACCTCGATTACTTAATTTGACATGATATCCCGACACTTTCCACCTTCACTGTTTAATGATAAGTGTTACCAAGTGTTTTTATTGATTTATCTTTGTTTTTACGTGAAGGGTGAATAAGGTCTTGAGTAAATTAAATTGTATGAAGTTTTGCAAATCTTATACTAATATATAAAGCTGAAGAATTTGTTTGTTTGTTTGCTTGAACGCGCTAATCTCAGAAATACTGGTCTGATTTGATTTTTTTTTCAGTGTTAGATAGCCCATTTATCAAGAAAGGCTATATACACGCTAATACCAATAGGAGTGGAGCACCAATGAACAATGTTTCAAAATCGGGGTTTTTTTAACTATTACACGCGGACGAAGTCGCGGGCAGAGGCTAGTATCCTTATAAAATCGTTATACCTGTCTGTTCGTCTTTTTATGTATGTCGAAGATATTTTACTTTAAATGAAGCTTGGCAGAAAAAGGTAGATATTTTATATGCCGCTAAAAGGTGTTGTAATGAAATCGAAACAAAATCAAAATTGGACCTTGTTATAAATATTGTTTATGGTAACAAAATAATATTGTTTCCGAACGTACATGTAACATGATGAAAATATGAAATAAAGTTTCTAGTCTATGGCAGCCCTTGTTTTTATTAGGTTATGGGCCTAGACATTTTTTCCAAGTAAATCTTAATCTTATATAATCAAAGTAATCACTTAGTGGAATAATAGTGCTAAAATGGCCGGGAGCTATATTGTAAATGTCTCAAAATTAAAGGGTCGAGATAACTATGGTGAGTGGGCATTTGCTGCCGAAAAATATTTCTAATATTAGAAGGCGAGGACATAAACAAAACTGCCACCGATTCGAGTGATGGGGACGCACAAAAGGCGAAAGCCAAGTTAATTATGACAATAGACTCATCTTTATACGTGCATATCAAGTCTGATTCTCTTTTTGTCTTTTTTTTTTTTGCAAAATTTTAATAAAAACGGCTTGGGTTGGTTCCATTTTGCATAATTAGGTCCAATTAGAAGTAGTCAACATGAAAGTGACGATTGAAAAGTCAAGAGATAGAGTATAGGGTTAGGCAGGTGGGTGTTCTTTAATTATCATAAACATGTCTTTACTGTGTTTACTCATTCTTTGCTATGTCAACAATTTGTGAGATATTTGCTTTCGATGATTATCTCCTTAACTTTCAAGTATGAAGTGAAAATTCTGATAAAGCTCTAGGTGGTACTTAAGAAGCACCTACTTTAAAAGAAAATTAGTTAGAAAAAAACTTTTAAATGTTTTTACTATTTTGAGATATAGAGTATTTTTGATTAATTGTAGTAGCAATCAAGTTGTTTGCAGCAACAAACATCTGTTTATTTACTTATATTTGTCCTATGGGAAAATATAATTAAGAGAATAGAAGCTAATACAATAAATTGTTCCTCAAGACTATAAGTAGAATACTGAGCCTAGGTCACCGAAATCTATGGGTAAGAAGGCTGCCTACGCTTCCTCATTGGATTACTCTACTGATCCATCATCAGAGGTAGCCACCAGCCCCATGATCACCTGAAAAGTCAATGAGTTGTTTTGATAATTGATAATTCTGTATAATATTTACTCAGGTTCTAAGTCGCGCATAAAATGTTGAATATGATATTTTTTGTTCAATCACAACCTTTTATTAGATTTAGAGCTCAGTAGGTAAATACTTTATTAACATTTAAAAAATGTTCAGCTTGAAAGAACAGTTACAAAGGTCGCGCCTTTTTCCTCTAAAACGAAGTTGATTATAGTGATATAGGTATTGTATGTGTAGCTTATCAATGCAGGGAAATCCATATGAATTTATTGTATTGGAATATTAATTTTACATCTATATCACGATGATGTATGCAACAGGCAGGTGATTTGCTGTATGCTTTGCTCCATAAATAACTAAAAATAATGAGGTGTCTTTTGGACACCTAGTAGGAAAGAAGTTTCGAAGACCAACGAAGGTCCTTGAAGGTCATCGGAGGCCATCGAAGACCATCCAAGAAATTGTATAAGGGCAACTACAAGACCTTATATTTTCAAAATATATCACGTCTTTCAAGACCACGGGCCATAAAAATGGCCCGGACTTTTGGAAGGCTTGCGTGGTGCCATGGGGAGGCCAACACGTAGAGGCCCCTTGACAAATTCAATGTAATATGGCGTGACACTGACCGGCGATTATCCCTGTCTACACCATATAATAATGCACCCAAGGACAAGCCCCGGCCAGTGTAGGACTATTGTGGGAAATGAGAACAAAAGTACTGGGCTATTTGGGTGAACTGCTAGTGGTACTAGGGGTCTGGGAATATGGGGACTATGGTGTTTGCCCGTCGCAATGTTCGGGGAACATGGAAAAATGGGCAGACGGTGACTCGCCACTCTCTGCATGGGCCCCAAAAAATGCCATAGAAGACAGGGGCAACATGGGTGTGAGTGGCTAAGGAGTGTAGAAAGGTGGGCTGCAGATTCACCAAAGCTACTTCTGACGTGATGCCATTTATCACTTCCAACCCTGGAGCTTGAGTCTTAGCTCTAGCTATCTCCACTCCGTGCCGGCTGGTTAAGGAAAGTACGGAGGCCTTGCCTTAGCCCCCGGAGTCGGGTAGGAGGTGTCGCTACTCACCTAGGGCTTCGCCACCAAGCCCCTTTGCGGCTTTTATACTATTATTATAAATCTTATTTCATTGCATTAAAGTTCGGAATTGTGTCTGCATTTTTTATTTTAGTTTAACATTTTTCTCGTCTATCTCTCATGTGCCGATTAACGTGGTATAAGGAACTTCGTTCCAAAAACCTGGTCACAAACCGCCATCATCATGACGCCGATCATTTCTGAATACGAATATTCCCATTTTAGGGGAATGAAGGGTAAAAAGTAAAAACCCATCACGTTTGTCCTATGCGAATTAGACGCATTAGTATGATGTTTAATTTTCCTTTAAAAAAAATCCTTAGGGGCCATCCACAAACTGTGTCACATGAATTTCATGATTTTAAGATTTCCCCCATCCATGTCACACTTCGTCGACCTCCTCCCCTCCCTTACCAGTTGACGTAAATTATGAATCGCCACTTAATAGTCAATAGGTTAATAATAATAAATTAAATATGACATGTGTATCAAGTCAAAAAGTTACCTAAACTTTATATTATCCTAGTCGACTGATATTAAAGCTAAAATAAACATATTTTTTTTTTACAAAAACAAAATCCTTCTTATTTCTACGACATCTTGAAGTAAAACATAAAAGACCAACTTTACAAACTATAGTAATTTTTATGTTTTACTTGATACCGTCTGCTGTTTATAAACTAGTAAACAAGTGCCTTTTGGACCAACTTTTTTCAGCAGTCTCCGAAAATTATAAATGAGGTGTCATTCGATTCGGAATGGCATGTAGATGATTTTTGAAAAAAATTAAGTTCCGCTTGCAAAAATTGTAAAAGTTATTAACAATTAACTTAAAAAAAGGGGGTTTAGTTTTTTTGCAAATATCTCAAAAAGTAATAAAGATTTTTCAAATTTGAAAAAAGATTCGATAAGAGAAGGAAATTTCCTAAAAAAAGTCTCAACTCCCGAAACTGTAAGATCAATATTTATAATTTTCCCAGAGGGATGAAAATACGGCCGAAAACGGGTACTCTGGCTTACGCAAGCCACACCCACATCGGCCCTTTAATGAATAAATATTATTTAAACATACTAAATATGAAAATAAAAAATTGAAAAAATTCAGGCACTAACTGAATAGATGAATGAACAATAATCTGCTTGAAAATTGTTTTTATAACAATTTATCATTTAGTTATTCAATAGTTAATTAATATATTTTTGTTGCTTGAACATGAACATTGCAAGTGTGATAATTGTTAAACTATAAATTTAAGATTTTTTTCCTTTCTTGGAGCAATTCTTGAAAGGCTTTAGAATAGAACCCCGTTGGAAAAATTAGAAATATTAATAATTTTCGTTGTTACAAAATCAAAAGTTTAAAACATGACGAATTTTGTGTATGTACATTATTAGTATCATTATTTAATCTAATTACCGAAATACGATTAACGCCGTGGGTTAGAGTTAGTGAGTCTGCCTACCGCTACCGTATGCGTGAGAGAAAGGGAAGCCAGACAGACTGGCGCCGTAACGCGTTACGTAACGAAGCGGTTTACCCTCCCATAAGAAATAATCACTTAAAAACTACCTATCCTATACCTAGCTATTTCTCTGTTGTCAGATTCTACCAGGTTAAGGTAAAAACTGTAACTGTATTGTATTAAAATTTCATTTCGTACATCAAATATGGTATAATATAAAAAACCATTTTGTTGTTCGAGGCATCATTAGATATAACATTTTTATCGTATTCGAGGTTTTCCCACACAATCCATTATTTCCGCGGGTCTTTTTATTCCCTTTTTTGCCTATAATTAAGTTTGTAACAAGTGAAATATGCATATGTATTAAATATTTTAATGCAATTTATTTACTATCTTAGTTTCAATGTCTTGATAAAAGTAATTATTTAAGGAAAACAGAAAATGGTTTTAACAATAACTATTCTTTACAATAAAATATTTTAAACTGCGGCAAAAGTTCTTGTGTGTCGAGTAAAACATAAAAAATAATATATTTTGTAAATATGTTGTTGTTCTTTTATGATTTACTTGACACTAACTTCTAGATTTTGTAAAAAGAAGTCGGTTAAATATTTATTTTTTGGTTTTTAGTGGAAAGTTGGTTTGTTTTTGTTAAAACAAAAGTACTTCAGCAATGCACCCAATGTATTATTATTTATACTAGTGGTCGTCCAGTGGTCGAAATTCGACCATAATTAATTTAAATTATTAGTTTGAACATTATTAAGGTCCTGTTGTCAAAGACTATACTTCTATGATCTCAGATTTCACCAAGGCTACACTGTTAATTTGACTTTAACAATAAACAAAAGAGAATATATGCGTGTGTGTATCAAATACATGGTAGTGTGTGTAATGTTTTTATTTATTGATATAATGTATTTTAGGCTCACAGTTCATGCAGAATATTGAGCTTTGACTAACGCTGAAGTTCTTGTAAAATCAAACGATCTTGTGGGTATGCCACACAAGATTACTTACACGAAGACACAATACTTGATGGAGACATATTTTAAGCATAAATTTTGTATATCTGTGGATAATCTTACCGGTTTCATATAATGTAATTTCGGCATTTTACTGAAAATCTCTCGGTAGGCGTTGGTCAATTCTGACATTGGATAATATTGGGTTTGAAAGGCCAAGATTAGCCAGTAAAATTTATTCAATAACTTGAATATTCATAAATATTTAGCATTGGCTATAGTCACAAACACAGCGAAGAAATATCATTTTTTTTACAAAAAACAAAAGCGACTTTTTAGTTACTTTGAAATAGGTTCTGCAAAATAGTTTCTAGTACATGTTAAATTTCAACTTTTTAGTTACGCAAATACTTGCATAGCATTAGAAAAAAGTTAAACACCTGCGTGCCTATAATAAACGAGAGTCACTCTCGATTTTCTTGGGATCCACTCATAAGATCCTGGTAACAACGGGATCATTTCAGAAGTATACTCTTTGAAATAAAAATAAAATGAAAATATATTTATAATTGACGAAGAAATCGCCTAACAAACATAATCAAACATACAGTTGAATTGGAATCTCCTCCTTGGTGAAGTTGATTAAAAAGAAGAAACCACCCAACACCTTTAAAATGTATCTGAACATGTGACTTGGTATTGAGAGCGTAACTTTCTAATACTGCTTTATTACGTCTATAAATTGTATAGACTCGCCCCAGGAGGCGCTTACCGAGTGGCTATCGCGCTTTTCGATTTAGGGCACTCTTCGTTTAAAATTGAAATGGCCTGACCTTTTGTCAGCAACATTTAAATTACGTATTTAAAATGTGATAAATGTGATGGTCGTTCCGAAAAGCTGCTAATATTTTAGAAGTTACTTACATTTACGTTAGATAAGACACCTATATAATATTTATACCATACGCAATTATATTATATAGTAAGCTCATTTGCTACATATATTCATATGATAAAAAGCAAATCGCTGCACTGCAAAGTACGCTTGCAGTTACTATAGACTGGTAAACAAGAGCCTTTTGGACCAACTTTTTTTCAGCAGTCTCCGAAAATTATAAATGAGGTGTCATTCGATTCGGAATGGCATCTAGATGATTTTTCAAAAAAATGAAGTTCCGCTTGCAAAAAATGTAAAAGTTATTAACAATTAACTAAAAAAAAAGGGGTTTAGTTTTTTGCAAATATCTCAAAAAGTAATAAAGATTTTTCAAATTTGAAAAAAAGATTCGAAAAGAGGAGGAAATTTCCTAAAAAAAGTCTCAACTCCTGAAACTGTAAGATCAATATTTATAATTTTCCCAGAGGGATAAAAAAACGGCCGAAAACGGGTACTCTGGCTTACGCAAGGCACACCCACATCGGCCCTTTAATGAATAAATATTATTTAAACATACTAAATATGAAAATAAAAAATTGAAAATATTCAGGCACTAACTGAATAGATGAATGAACAATAATCTGCTTGAAATTTTTTTTATAACAATTTTTCATTTAGTTATTCAATAGTTAATTCATATTTTTTTTTGCTTGAACATGAACATTGCAAGTGTGATAATTGTTAAACTATAAATTTAAGATTTTTTTCCTTTCTTGGAACAATTCTTGAAAGGCTTTAGAATAGAACCCCGTTGGAAAAATTTGAAAATGTTTATTATTCATTTTTTTATTAATGTTTGTTTACTAGTCTATCACCTCAGAACAGTGATGTTTCTAAGTACGAGACATTAGCACTTAAGTGACACGTGTTCTTTGAGTGTCTGTGTGACATAAAGATAAGTAGATTTCATCAAAATAATGTCACATTTTAGACAGAATATTTATATAAAATATGGTAACTTATTTGTACGTTAAGAAATCACAGCATTTATTTTAATTTTGAACAGCATTTATTGGGTTTGAACATCAAAAGAAATGTTTTCATGGTACGTACAGCGTACACACGTTACAACTTAATTTAGTCGATTTATTGGATCGAATTAAGAATATTTAAAACAATTAACTATAATCAGAAAAAGTATTTTTTTTAAATCTGTCTTTAACTATAAATGCTAACATATAAATGTCCCATATCAGGGCTCGGGCCTTCCCACTATTTAGCGTGTAATGCTTTCAATGTTTTTCTTCATCATCAGCCAATTGTCATTACATTAGGACATTAGGTCAGGAAAATTGTCTAAGCGGTATTTTCTCCCAGGCTAGGATTCGAAATCACATCATCAGCTTTATATTTAGATACTGAGGCACCAAGGCTTCCCTTTTCCTATTGAGATAATAAATTGTGAGTCAATCGTATGTAGAAAGCGTTTCCATTGTATTCGGCCCACGGAGGGACATTTTAAACCATCGGTTGTCCTTTCAAATGCAATGGATAGCGAAGGCACTTTATCACGTCAATGCCTTGCTTTCCATTGAACCTATAATAGATGGGTGACCTGGTATAGGGTTGTGAGTGGCCAAGTCTTAAATTGACAACTTTGCTTTATTCAACTCTAAATTTTGTATTGAAAAGTTTCTTAGGAATTACTAGGTATTAGGAAGTTGCGCCTGCGTGAGTTTTAAATGCCGTGGACTTTCTTGACGCTTCTTCTCCTTAAATAGCAATAACACCTTACGAAGTGTACATAGAGTTGGAATTAGATATAATATTTAACTTATATTTACAATATCAGAAATGTTTTCCAGTGGATCTTACTTTGGGTAAAAAAATTGAAATTAAAGTATAACCATGTTCATCCCTGTTATCGAAATTATACTATATCCCTAGACATGATGATGATAATAATCAGTACATCTTCAAGACCTTAAAGAAGATGTAGTAGTACCCAAACAATTATATTTTATATAATTATCTTTCTTTACTAATTTGAAATTGTATAGTAATATATAAGTATATATATATAAATTATAATTTACATTTCATAAATATAAGAATATAATGCTCGTATTTCAATTCTATGTACATATCAACCTCCATTGAAATTTACTATCGAAACAAACTTCCCGTACGCGTAAAGAGGGAATCCCGGGATGAATTCACAATTAGTTGTGTACGTGCCTCCTTGTTGGGTCCGTCCGCTCTGTGGCGACGATATTATTTGCCCACTGCCCCCCGTGGGGTCCCCTTTGTTGAGTTCCTGACACTCGCCCACTACACATTCGGAATACCACATAGGGAAAGTTCCGGAAAGTTTCATGACCGTGTGCTGTATGTGGTTTGGATGTTTCTACATATTGTACATATCTATAATATTAGTATGTACCTACAATTCACAGAAACATCGAAATAAAAATCAAATAAAATGTCGTGCTTAAAACCGTTAAAACATAGTTTTCATTACCTATTCTATCTGGGCAGGAACGGAGAAAGAATACAATTTCCTGCGGCCGGGTGGCCTGTCGTAAGAGGCGACAAAACAGTCCTCAGCCAGGTGGTAGGGCATTTACCCGACTGGATGGCTACCACCCCTGGTCTAAAGTATGTCGCCATAACAACCTTGTGTTGTGTTCCGGTATTAATGACCAGGTTCCAGACTCCTTTAAGAGAGCAGCAGTGCATTAGTAGCACCTCTGGTGTTGCATATGTCCATAGGCGATGGTAACCGCTTTCCATTAAGTGGGCGGTCTGCCTGTCTGCTTAACTCCTGCAATAAAAAAAAACTTTTTTTAGAAATCTTTAGCGGCGCATATACTCGCTTACTTGGCAAAAACTACAAATTCGTGAATGTAGAGAAAAGAAATTATTTAAATATGAAATAAAAACTCATATATATATTAAAATGTAGGTCTATTTTCTTTCTGACGTATGTAAAAAGACAAAGGTAGATGTTTGAAAACTGTAACAGAAGCCATAAACAATGATTTGTTGGCTCGTTGTAAAATATTTTTCATGGTTCACACCGCAGTGAATTCAGAGCGTGAGTTTATTAAAAGAAATAAATTGCAGACTGCTGTCACCTAAGACTTCAAGTAACGTAGTTATATATCATCACGCTTGTTTTCCATTGGGGTAGGCAGAAATGACGGAGCTCCACTTGCTACCATCCTGACAAATGTTTTTTGCTTCTTCTACATCATTCATCCAATAACTTAATATAATAGATAAACGCAACAAATATATTAATTTCAAAACCGTTTTTATCAATAGATTTTCTTATTCCTGAGGCAAATATTTATGTAATAAAATAAATAAAATACTAGCTTTTGATTCGTTAAATAATCATGAATTTAAATTTAAAGTTTACAGTTGGCTGCAAACACAAGATTACAATGAAACTGAGAATCTACTCAAAATGGTGATTTAAGTAATAATTATATAAACACACACACACAAAAATAACAATTGAGCATTGGAAGAGCACCGACACCTAACGTAATACAGGTTTTTACCATTGATGTAGCAATTATTATTGTTACATCAATGGTTTTTACCTAGTTTTAGGTGTTGAAGCCCTCATACATTAGTTTTAGAGCAAACTTTGTTGTCTTTTATACAGTTACTTTTACTTTCACATGTTTTACTGAATAAATTATTCTTATTCGTATTCATCCAATAACGTAATTAAACTAGATTCATAGAGGTGATAAGTGGTCACTCTTGTCATCGTTTGGCCACAGGCCCAGATCTTAGACAAATTAAAGACGGAGCCTACATGAATAGAAGTGAAAAAGGAACGAAGCATTTTTAACAAACTTGTGTATTTAATTCTATATAGTATACACGCGGTTTGCATCTGTGTGGGTAAAAGTAAGGTATCCACTAGAAACTATTACACCTTTAGGTATCTGCATTATTGTGATGGTGTAACAGTAAGTTCTCGTACCACTGCGGCGCAATCGGCTTTCTTTAGTCGACTTCACTCTGAGAATAATGGCTAGCGCTAGCGTCCCGAACTTAGGACTTAAGGACGCGGGTTCGAATTCTAGCCTTAATGCATGCACCTCTTAGGCAGTTTTTCGACGTAATGTGCATATTGTTACAATCATAAACTAGCAGATTTGACCCATCGAGATAACCCATGTGTCTTATTTAGCATTGTGTCCTTGATGATGGTGCCATGTCTCGTTGCGTGTATGTACGATTGCTTGTTTTATATGTGTATATATATATATATATATACACACGTGTATACATAGATATATACGTATGTGTGTATATGTATACATGTATATACTATATGTATACATGTATATGAATAGTCATGGTACATATACGCGGTGTGATATGGTACTATCATTAAGGAATCAATGGAAACGTTTTAAACGATTTTACAAGAGATTTGATGTATATATACTTTAGATAACGGTGATAATAAAACTGCTTAATTCATTTATTTCAAGTAAAATATATTATAATTTACATTTAAAAAAAAGTATACATCACTATACGTAATAGAAGTTATAAGGTATAATGAAATGCGATCCACGAGAACGCTGCCGACAAACTGCATAAATCTTCTAAGCCGCCTTGGATAAGCGTGATGGGTATACTGTCCATTCCCCTATAGTGGGAGGTGTAGGTATGAGCTGTTATTATATTATTATATATAAGTAATAATAATTGACAGTCATGATAAAAAAAAAACGTTTTTTGACTCTCCTGTAAAGTATATATTTTTGGGTAGTATATATTGGATAAAGGTCTGGTCAAACAGCAGACGGGACGGGACAACGACGCGACGCTGGCGGGACGGGCGTAGAATGTGTCACATAGAGCCGTCGCGCTCAGCGCTCGACTAGCGGTCGCGTCACGTCGCCGCCGCGTTCGGTGGGAATGCAATACGAGAGCGGCGGGACGGAGCGCGATCGCGACGTGAGCGCGATGATCTTTTTGTGTTATATGGATATTCATTTGAGTAGTCAAATAGACAGCGCGACGGGAGCACGTCGCGTTCGGCGTGACGCCAATTTTGTATCTATTTACAAAATGAACGTGGAGAAAGTGGAAAAATTAATCGAAATTGTTCGAGGCTACACCTTTATGTATGACTTGTGCTATGAACAGTACAAAAATGCGAACTTAAAAGCTGCGATATGGGAATCCTCGACATCTCTTTTCGAAATGCTCGACGAATCGCGCCGAGTGCGACGGGTCGGCCGACGTCACGCTCGCAGTGTGACATCCACGCCGCGATGCCGTCCCGCTAGCGTCGCTTCGCCGTCCCGTCCCGTCCGCTGTTTTTGTTGACCTTTAAGTGTGCGACATAATAATATTTGCTAAATAGTAGGGATATTACTTATATATAGTCAATAAATACGGCCCTGATACACGCCACGTATATTCCCGGCGGCATGGCAGGTTTGACACATAGGTTATTTAGATGTGCTCGTCTTGATGTTTTCCTACATCGTTAGCATGTTGTAATTGTAACAATATTCACATTAAATCAGAAAACAACCTAAGTGGTGCATATTTTCCGGCAAAGATTCGTACCAGCGCCCTTTGAGTATGGGACGCGTTCGGTAACCACTAAGCTACCACGGCTTTTTATACGACCTGTAAATAATGTTCTACACCGAAAGGAGACGGATATGTTTTCATACATACTTTGGACCCAGATTTATTTTGTTGTCATTTTTTATAATATTACTGGGTTTAGTTATTTCAGATGAATTCAACATTTGGTGTATCACATTATAAATTATTGAAATTCATTCGAATAAATCGATAACGTTTTTATTTGTGACCTTCTTTTTAAGATTTCTTGTCTTCCAGATAGAATTTAGGGCTGATGTTTTCCATTTTGTAATAGAAAAGTATAACGCTTTTCTTAAGCCACATCTCAACTCATTACATTTCTTTGTTCAAAGTCTTGACTTTATGATGTTTACTGGGCTATTGTTACTTCTTTTATGCACTAAGGAAATTTTGTATTATTAATTAAAAGCTTTGGTGATAAACATGTTGTTTACTTGAAAGTAAAAATATGAATTAAAAGAGTTGAAAGGGTTCTTTTTGTCACAACTTACTTAATTTCTAACGAAGCCGGAGAAAAGCATCTTTCTTCGAAAACAAAAAATAAGGTGAAGAAAATAGTATAATCCGTTACAATTACGTGAAATGGAAAATTTCGAAAAACTCATGGTGGTAGTGCTTAAAAATATTTTAAGCGAAATTTATTTTAAATAGTTAGAAATCTTGTACTATTGTTAATAAAATGGATTACTAGGTAGATGATATTATAGGGCAGTTTGTATGGATTGCCCTGCTACTCGGCTGCTTCCGACTTTGATTGGATACATATTCTCACTTCGGCTTTGGTCCGATACACATGTCGTAGTAGCACTCTAGGGTGACTATTATTGTGCGAGAATCATCATCTAGGTATTATTAAATGTATAGTAACGATTAACGTCCTTAGTCATTATAATATATTAAGAAATAAAAATATAACGCCTCCTAAAACAATGTAATTTATTTATTGTATCGGCTCGCGAGCAGAATACATCTCATGTAAAAATATCTTGAAAGAGAATATAAAGTTATATACTAATCCAGTCTCTCATTTGAAAAATAGACCCGGTTAGCTTTGAAACCGCTGGCCGTCACAGAACCTACTGGTACGAGAGCGAGCAACGTCGGAAAAACAAGAATTTCAGGTAGGCCAGATTTTAGATATGCTATTCCTCTCACTCTCCCGGACGTCATACGGGCTGTCTGGCTGGCGGTAGTGGTTGCGTTCATCAGTGCGCATCGTATCTGTACAGGGAAAATACCAATGTTTCTAATCATTTTAAGAAGGTTTCTTTTTTGCTTATTATTCTAATTGAACTTTTTGACACATGAATCTATTATTGCCAGATATTTTTATTGTTGTTTAATCTGTGCCAGACGCCAATTCTGAATTGAAAAATATATTTTTTCAAATTATTTTAGTAGGGCTGAAATTTTTATACGATGTTATTTAAGTATCTACAAACCCAAAATTGATTTGCCAAACAGTAATTCAATTGTTAACCTTCAGCCAGACCGATCTAAAAGTGTAAAGTGATGTGCTATAATTTAGATTGGTCTAGAAATAGTTATAAAATAAATTTCAGAGAAAGGACTAAAAACCATTGAATTAGTTGGTGGATTAATACGGTATCAAAATAATCATTTATTGTTGTAGAAAATTAAGATAATTATCAATCTTAAGTATTTAAATAAACAAAAATTCGGATGGTTACATGAAAATCAAGGGTAGATTCTTTAATCCATAAGTGTATCACAAGAAACGGAGGCATCTTGATAATGATTATCATCATCTTCACCATTGCTATCATTTTTGTCATTGTCATCATTGTCTTTTGAAGTGTTAACGTTTTATAATAAGTTATTATCTGTAAATTTATTAGTATTGTATCTTTAATTTTTGCCTTTAATGATAATTTCTGCAACTAATGATGTAATTGCTCTCCAAAAAACCAGATAAAATCAAATTTATCGTCGTTTATGGTCCAGCCGGAAGCTTGAGGTGATGATATTTTGGGTGTTTTAAATGAGCATTTCTCCAAAACTTTGTCACGTAACGAACTCGTAGTAAATGTTAATAAATACAATTCAGCCTTACATGGCTTGATGGGTCAAAATTACGGTTTTTTTTTTCTTAAAATTATCGTCTAATTTTTTAGACTGCTAAGTGTTTGAAAACTGATGGAACGGAACGTCATTGACGTTTTAAGAATAACGAGCTCCGTAAAAATGACAAATTAATTTTTCTAAGATCTCAAATGTCTCATACAGCAATTCTTCATCATCTGTTATAATATTTTGAGAGGCTGACTGATACTGTTCTGATTGCTCTAACAGTTTAAAAGGTCGCAGTTTACCTTTTCCGGAAAAAAGCTGGTGTGTAGTCGCATCCTATGAGTGCGTGAAAGCACGGTAGAGCTTTCGATAAAGAAGATTTGTCTATCTCGCTTGCGCAACTAGCTCGTAATTGTCTGTACTCTTTCAACAAGCCCAATCACTTTTCACTTTTAGATCGGTCTGGCTGAAGGTTAACAATTGAATTACTGTTTGGCAAATTAATTTTGGGTTTGTAGATAGTTAAATAACATCATATAAAAATTTCAGACCTACTAAAATAATTTGAAAAAAAATATTTTTCAATTCAGAATTAGCGTCTGGCACAGTTTAAACAACAATAAAAATATCTGGCAATAATAGATTCATGTGTCAAAAAGTTCAATTAAAATAATAAGCAAAAAAGAAACCTTCTTAAAATGATTAGAAACATTGGTATTTTCCCTATACAGATACGATGCGCACTGATGAACGCAACCACTACCGCCAGCCAGACAACCCGTATGACGTCCGGGAGAGTGAGAGGAATAGCATATCTAAAAACTAGCCTACCTGAAATTCTCTCTCGAAAACGTTGCCAGCTTTTAGACGATACTTAATGATTAGATATGCGTTCTATTAGAAGCAACACGTTCAAATTCAAAATCAAAAGTGTTTTGATTTGAAATAAGTTCCGATAGAGGACACTTTTGAAGGTCATACATATAAGTTAAAATTTCAATTTACTTCCCAATATATGTACACCGCTTCGCAACGTGTAATACCAGCTTTGTCGGCTATTAATTTGTTAAGTAGTTGAAATATAGGGTATTTCAGATTAAACCCTTTTTTTAGGTTACGTAGCCAAATAATGAATATAGGAAGGTTTTCTCACATCTACGGAACCCTTCATTGTGCGCGAATTATCAAGCTCTTGCCCAATTTATCGGCCTAGATCCCGGAATCGATTTTCGACAGGGTAAATTTTGTAAACGAACTCGTCATTGGTTACTTTGGTCAGGGAATATTGCTTTCACAGTTTTTCTTACGAAACCATATTGAGTTCATCTGCAAATTAAAACAAAAATAGATAAGTAGATCGATAACACTTTATTGTTCACCAAAATAAACAATTACAAAGTGAAACTTATTTTGTATAAAAACTTTTGAATTTGAATAATTACAACCGAATATATTTTCCAGGCAACTTGATTTAGAGGATATATGTAATAACTTATCTCTACACATATATAAATAAAAATAATACGCAGATTAGATAAGTCAACTATTCTCAGAAATTTTGGTTTGTACTTTTAGAGTAGGTAGATCTTAGAACAAGGCTATTCCAGCTTGGTGTTACAAATAGCAAGTGATGAAGGAGTTATGTTGAACGCAAAATAATAAAAAATATACTATATTAACCAGTTTATTAATGTTTAGGTATTAATTGTTATTTACGTTTGTTACTTTCGGAAAATTAAAATAAATATTTTTTATTTGGTACTTTCTGTTTACCAATTGTAACATGTCCCCTTCATCCATTCACAATTCCAATATTCTAATTCTATTTTCAAATTTAGAATTAATGTCTTGACACCCAATCAATTAAAAACAAAACCGATGAAATCAATTACGGCATCCGCAGAAACGAGAAATCGATTACTTGATGTCGTGTCTGTCGCAAATCGATTCCGATTGTCACCTTCACGAACTTATCAAGCCGATTTTATTAGCTGTGAATTCAATTATAACCGAGTGATAAATTAAATGGGCGAGAGTATTAATGTGCGTTTTTCTCTTATACGTTAAGCGTAGGTATCTAAATAATAGGTACAACGAGAATATGTTTATTGAATAGGTAATTATGATTTAATTTCAGAATTCATAGCTCATAGTCAATTGTGAACCTTATTTAGGTATAAGTAGGTTGTTGTATGTTTTTTTCATAGACTTGAAAATGAAGGGATTATAATTATCATGAAATAAATAATTATAACTGTTGATAACAGGGTTGACCGAAAGTTTCTTTTCATTCTGCAAATGGTAAAATGTTTCCAGGAGATAAGGATTCGAAGCTTTCTCGAGCAAAGCCGTTAAAGGAAGCGTGTGATTTATATTTTCGTATATACCTAAATATATTATGTTCTTTCAATAATGGGGGATGATCAATGAACATGTGATACTTTTTAAGTTTTTATTGTAGAAAATGATGTAGGTACCTACTACAGATCCGAAATTACGCAAACGAAGGCCTGAGGAAATTACCTACTAGTTATGAATACGCATAGTTTCTAAACATACCTATTCATTATTTAATTTGATCCTGCTTAACTATCTAATCTAACTTATTAGGCACTCACACGTGACCGATACGTGTACTTCAGGGTTGTTCAACTCGATGCGCAAAACACCTGTGTGTCCCACATCACTACAGACTCCGCAACAGACAAAGACGCAGATAATAAGGAGGATCCCATTGGTGCATCCATCTCGAGGCCACGCCCACAGTGTCCGCGCCAACCAATCACAACACCGGGTACTGATCTTAAGCGTTATCTAGTTATCTGCCGTCTCACTTGGAAGCGCTTTGCAGGCGGTTGCTATTTTCAGACCATCGTATAAGAGTGCTGAAAATTTAAACATAGAACGTGAACATTTTTTCTTAGTACGATATTACACGATTCATTAGATATACCGTCTTTCAATATAGTTGAATCATTTTCTTAAGTTTTCGTGACAAGTACAAATAAATAAAAATAATAAATAAAATGTGAGTACATTTTAACGGATAATATTTGACTTTTATTTGGACGTTTCGGCCACTTCTCAGTAGCCGTGAGTGACCACGGAAGACAAAGCAATGACACTTAACATCTTTAGCTTGCGTGATCACAGCTACTGAAAAGTGGCTGAAACAAGGTAAAACTAATACTTAACTAGAACTAGGTGGAACTAGGTAAGCTGCGCTTAAAACCGTTAAAAGAGAGTTTTATTTATAATTTTGAATAATTTAAATTATTCAAAATTATCATTGATACTTATACATAGATACGACGGGTATCTTCCACTTCTGTGCCTTTTACCTAAATAGGTTCAATTTGGTTGCTTCTTCTAAAATCAACATTACGATACAATTAGACATATGAACATTTAAATCGATTCTTGCTTGTAATTTAGTAATAATTATGATACGGGGGGGATCTTTTAGTTTTTGTGTGACATAACTAATCTATGGTTAATTAATGGAAATGTGTTTTCTTTCAAAAAAATCGGTGTTCAATTATCTTCTACCTATATCAAAAATATACAGGAGCTGAATAATAACCTGAAGACGATAATACTCTATTGTGTTTATTCTAGTTGTTTTAGTAATCGGACCCCTGACTCGTATTCAATCGCCAATTTGAATTGATCTACCTTACCTCCCCAATCCAATATAAAGGTAACATTTAGACCGTAATCTAATGGAATATAAGAGTTCCTCGACAATCGGTCGTTCATAGAAGTGATTTGTTTTAGCGCCGACGACAACTGTAAGGCTATTGTTTAAGTTGCTCTCACTGTAATGTAATAATGTTATTACTATAAAATAGTAATACTGTTATTTGGTTGATATGTTATAAGTATGAAGGGCTACCTCATATAGTAGCCGTTGTTTTTACAATTAATAAGTTGATTTATGTGGTATTTAGAAGTAATTGTTTATGCTTTTGAATATATAACTAGCATTCCTACTTAGCATTTTATTTATTTTTAGTGATATACTTAATTTTTAGCTGTCAATTTTGGTATTGTTCTAATTGAAGACATGAGTGGATGAAGGTGATAAGTCGCATAATTCCAATTCTGAGTAAATCGAGATAAAAGTTTTACTTTTATTGGAAACTGAACTGAATTTAACACATTTAGCAACGTTTTATTTCTTAAATATGCCTTATATCTATGGTCTAAGGTCTGTAGTCATTTGGTATCGACTTATAACATTCATCTACGCAAAAAAAAGCAAAAAACCGAATATGCGACATATCACCTTCATCCACTCACGTCTTCAATTCTAATAAGAACGTGAAATTTAAGCTGTGATTTTGATAAATAATAATCGATTGAAGTGTAAAAAATTAATATTCGATGTAAATTTGAAAATTCTCTTATTTTTTTTTCTTTCCACGAATATTACAGTTTTATATCAAATAATTGTTTTGTGTTTTCATAAGATTTATTCATTTATTTTTAATACATTGCAATATAAATATGTATAATATAAGAAGCTTATTAGAGTAATTATTTTCAGACGCTAACCTTGCATAAGCGACCCCGAAACGCTTGTGGGACAGAGAGGGGTGTAGCTTCAAAGACACGGGAGGGGGGCAAGGGGCGGGCGGGGTGTCCCGGGAGAGGGTATATGATTCGGGATTCTAGGGATGAGCTGGGTCTCGCTTCCTCTCGCGTTACTCTGGCACCGTTCGTCGCGGCTGTAGCACATATCAACCGCCGTCGGCTGGTGCTGCACAATCAAACGCGTATCGCATGCGGATACCCGCGTATACTACGTATCTATCACGCGTACATCACTACATTTGATCATTTGAAATACTATGTTCGAGTTTTGAAATGCAAACTTTGTGAATTTTAGATAGTGTTGTGTATTGCAATCGTAGTGGTAGATTTATTAGATTATGCACTAATGATTTTTAATTTAGAATGTAATTTATATACTCGTTTATGATTAGTGTTTAGGTTTATGGAACACTCATGTGATAGACAGAACACTGAAATAATTATGACTGTCTTTTCAATTAGGCTTTAATGGACCATGTTAATATATACTACCAAATGCTGAATTTTGATACTAGTGCAAAGATGAAGATGTCTGGTGAGTTAATAAAATAATGAAAAACCTTTATATAGGATGACAGATTGTTTACCTACTAGGCTACTATTTTCATTTACATCTATATCTATTCTTCAACATATGAGCTGAATAGTTTGTTGTGCTTCTTTAGTATATATAGATACGCACGGAAATGATTTTCCAAATTTATATAGATATGTAAATGTGAATCGGAGCTTGTTTGTATTTTTCATGGTTTTAGTACTTAGCCTGTAATAGGGTATACTGAGGCAAATCGGGTCTCTTTGACTTTGTTTGAAAACTATAGCTATTTCAGTAGGTATACTGTAAATTAAATATAGTTATTGCAAAATAATAATTATATAAGTATTCTAAAGCATACTACCCGTGTAGGAAGGGGGAATAATACTAATTCCTGAGATCGAGCGGCCTGTTGTGGAAGGCGACAAAAGAACCCACAGCTAGGTGGTAGGGTATTTGCCCGTCTAGATGGCTACCAGAACAGATCTAGAGAATGCCGCTATAGGTACCTAATAAGTCATTCCGGCGTTAGCCTGTCTGTTTTATTGAAGTAATAATAACTTATTTCTAAAGCTATTATTATTAATATATATTATCTAAAACATCTTAAAGTCGGTGCTTAGTAATTTTCAAGATATAGTAATTTTTATTATGTTTTACTTTGCACCGACTTCAAGATGTTTTAGATAATATATATTAATAATAATAGCTTTAGAAATAAGTTATTATATAAATTTTAGTTTTTTAGTTTTTGAAGTCGGTTTTTTTAAACGAAGTTTTTATTTTTTATTTGTTACTTTTTAGTGTCTAGCTATGTATGGGTGGACTTACGAATAGTGCCGCGCTTCTTAAAAAATATAGGAACCAAGAAACGAGAACAAAAAAATGTTCGTAAAATGAAAACTACTGAGCCAAACTATGTCAAATTTATAGGAGACCACATGGCAGCTATTCCGCGTCGAACAAAAAAAGAATCACGTAAATCGGATCATAAATCACGGAGTAATCGGCGAACATACTTAAAAAAAGCAACAACAAAAAAAAATATCTCGACGAATTGAGAACCTCCTCCTTTTTCGAAGTCGGTTAAAAATAGTACCTAAATCTCACAATAAAATTTACTGGTAGAACTTTTATTTTCTTCATAAGAAAGAATCGGTAGAGATAAATATAGGTAATTTGTGAATAGAAATAGGTACAAAATGGGGATTAAAATAGAGTATTTATCGCAAAAATGGTATAGCATTTGCGGTATACGAATTCGAAGATTACGCGTTGAAAAAACTACAGCTAGGTATTAGGTAATTTCTAGATAAGATTTTACTCACCATTCATAATGAGTCATTAGTGATGCAATTCCCAACTTCTAACATCTGCTAGTAATTATTACAAAAAATGAAGAGAATTAAATATTTTATATTTTGATAATATAAAGAAAGAAATATTAGGCTGTGTAAAAGTGTAGAAAAAATAAAATTTCCTGTCTTCGAGTGGCGTAAGGTGGAGTAAGGATGTTGCTCTTTTGAAGGCTACTACCCCTGATGTAGATTACTCATAGACACCCCCATAAATACTTGGATTCATGGGGCCAAGTTTCAGTCCTTCCCTTCATCGAATTTCACGTTGGTAACAGCTAGCTTGTTAAATCCGCAACAGTAACTATATTCCATTTATTTATTTGCCAGGTGTTAGGGCATTTGCCCGACTGGATGGCGACCACTCCTGGTCTAGAGTATGTCGCCATAACAACCTTGAGCTGTGTTCCATCATTAGTGACTAGGTTCCAGTCTCCCTTAAGAGAGCAGCAGCGCATTTTTAGCACCTTTGGTGTTGCAAATGTCCATAGGCGATGGTAGCCGCTTTCCATCAAGTGGGCAGTCTACCTGTCTACTGAACTCTGGCATAAAAAAAATAAAAAAAGATATTCCGTCATTTGTGCTGTTATATATATATATATATATATATATAACACACATATATATATATATATATATATGTCGCAGAACGGCCTCGTTCTCACGACATCAGCTTTAGTTATTTCAGGTTTAGTGGGCGTCATCAGGATAAAATGCGAGCATAAAACACAATAGCCACGGTTTATACACTTTTAATTTAGATTTGATCAACATTATGACATAGTTTAGACCGAGCAGCGGGTTCAGGGCACCCGCTCATACTTCCAGCTTCAATACTTTCTTTAAAATACTCCATGGTCCAACTCGACCTGTTGCCACCAACCAAATGCGCCACAAAAACTCCTCAGTCTACCGAAGTAGATAGTACTCAAAGTATAGAGGGCGTCCGACCCCGCTCCGCCATAAGCTCTGCTCTGATTGGTCGTTTATTAAATTACAATATTCATAACTTTTATTACGTTAGAACGATCTTGAAGTTATCGAAACATTAACAAATCTAATTAAATTACATTAAGAATTTTAGAAGTGATTGTAATGTAAACAAATGATATTGTGCGTTATACATCCTGTCAACAATACATCGTCATGTCGTATGAAGTCATAGCTTCCCTCCGACATATATATATATATATATATATATATATATATATATATATATATATATATATTATAGCTTGTCTGCTATAATCCAGCAATATATATTTCTTTTTTATAAAAAAAAAAGCATATCAAAGATGTATAAAGAAAGAAGATAGTTTTCGACTTTTTTTATAATTTAATTTAATTAAAAATTAATCTAAATAATAATGCAATAATAACAGCACATAAAAGTCTCACTGCTGAGCTCGGGCGTCCCACTGCAGGGGAACGGACAGTATACCCGCCACGCTAGTCCAAGGCGGCTTGGCATGTTTGACTCATCGGTTATCTCGATGTACAGGTTTTATCAAGATGTTTCCTTCACTGTTGTTAGCACGTGGTAATTGTAATATTATCCACATAAGGTCAGAGAAAACTGCCTAAGTGGTGCATTCGTTCCGGCCTGGATTCGAACCCGCACCCTTTGAGTTTGGGATGCGTGCTTGGCCATTACACTACCACGACTAATTATTTAATTAATTAGTATTTATAAAAAGCAATCTACTTGCATAACGGAGGTGTATTAGCGGTGTGTTACTTTTATAATTCTATAAATATAACATCCTTATTTACCATGTTTTCTGGGAATAGGTATAAATGCAATAAATTTGATTTATTGTGAATAGGGGACAGAACGAACATTCATATTACAAATATGACAATCAAAATGAAGTGAAACTTTATATATAATAATAATACTATGTCTATGCAAGAATAAATAATGTCTTAAACCGGCTTCAGCCCAAAACAGATCATTCTTTTTTTTAAGGTAAGAATCTCAAACATTAATTTCTAAACTATTATAGTCCTAGAATTTCTTGATAAAATTAAAAAATAATAGTTATTTTCATGCGCCAAGGTAGGTTAGTTACTCAAAGGGTAAGTGAGATTATTCTCACAGTATTTCAACTATAGTTCAATTCAGTTCCCATACGTCTTTAACATCGATCAGTGTATTTAGACATGTCAATTTCACTAAGCGATTCTCCAAAATCGGCGTCTTTACTATGCCTAAACTCGTTCCACTATCGAGCTTTAATGATTTATAAAAAACCTATCTCCGCCGGTAGTGGATGGATAGGAATATTCTCACAATACGGGCTGGGTTTAACAGAACTGCCTTTTGCATCCAACCCTCCATCCAGATACCAAGCGAGAGCCTTTCGAGATGACTGTCGAAGCTCGTCGCTATTAGTCCATTCACTGACAACATTATCGGTATTATATTTGTAGAGTCCAGGTTCCATCCACATGACGGTAACCTAGTGAGCAAGATTTTGATAGCGCTGCAATCGGGTTCCAGGATTTAGGTGAATTATTTTTGTGTTTTTCAAGTGGGTCCCGGGGATGGCTTAGATTCAAATTTGAACCAGGTAGATAGCGCTGCAATCGGGTTGCAGGATTTAGGTAAATTATTTTTGTGTGTGTTCAAGGGGATTCGAAAATGGTTTAGATTAACAATTGGTCCCGCCAGATGGCGGTGCAAGCGGGTTCTAGATTTTAATTTTTCAAGGGCAGGACAACGTTTGCGTTAATATAATTAAATGTAATAATAGAACAAATATAATAAACGAAAACTTACCTTTGTTATATTGTATTCTACCCATAATCCCTCAAGACTATAAGAAGAATACTGAGGTTAGGTCACCGTTTTCTATGGATAAGGTGCCCAGAAGGATGCCTACTTCGTACTTCGCTGATTACCTGAAAAGTCAATGAGTCGTTTTTATAAATTTTGGCTCGTGGCCTTAGGGCCCCGCGGTCCAAGCGTTCCAGCAGCGAACGGTCAAAATAAATTGGTGGTTTATTGTGTATTGTGATCAATATTATTCTTGAATAGTTTTAACCGTTAGGAAGCAACAAGGTTTTCCTTAATCAAGAAGCTGCAGAAGTTCAGCTAATAAGCGCTCTCATTAAAAATCACAGGATGTACGCTTTGGTGTGTTTTGTCCTTATGCGGTATTAATTATTCTTTGAATGCTTTTAACAGTTTAGCTTCTAAAAATATTTTTAAGTGACTTTACAAAAAGGCAGATGGTTCCTAATTCTTCGTGTATTTTTTTTATGTAGATACGCTCAGCCTAACTTTTTTATTTCTGAAACGATTTTGATCATTCTTTTTCCATTGGATTCAGTAAAGATTTAAAATGGTTCCATATCAATGTAAAAATGGTATGTAAATAATGTAAAAAAAAATCTAGCAATATATAAACCGTCTTCAAAGGTACCTAATTTTTTTTAAATATACAATATCTTGAAGTTGATGCTGAGTAAAACAGAAGAAAACAACAACTTTGTTTAATCTATAATACGAGTATTATATTATAAAATTGTAAAAGTATAGTATAGTCATAGTCTTTAGTTATTTAGATAAACATTTGGAATAGACTTTATAAACGATGGAGAACACAATGGTTTTTGTTAGATTACTTGTCTGTTTGTTGGAGATTCACGTAAAAACTACTGGGCTGATTTCAATGCAGTTTTCTCTGATCGAAAGCAAATTCCCGGATTTAAAACCTGCAGTACTTTATATCCCGGGAATCCTACGGGAATTTTAGGCAGCGAGTTAAAGTGGTCCGGTTGATATAAAATCGGATTCCGATGTAATATTTTCACTGATCGATAGTAAATTCTTTGTCTTAATATTTATGATACTTTATATCTTGGGGATCCCGCGGGATTTTTCCAGGGAGCGGTTTCAAGTTGTTAGGACAGGTATAAATAAGGCTTATTCCGTCCAGCGTAGACGTCGCAGGAAAATCCTAGTAAAATATAATTTTCATGTTTTTGTAAAACCTTCAAAAACGGCTTAAGCAGATTCTTAGGGCCGCTTGCATAAGGTTGCTTAAATGTATTTAAGAAACACAAAATGTATTTAACACCCTTTAATACAATTAGCAAACATAAAAGGATCTTTTGAGAAAAACATTCGTGACGTAGGCACACATACGGATGAACATAACGATTTTATGATGGTTTCTTTCTTGACAAAATGTCTCTACATAATAATATTATTTTATAGGTGAAAAAAATTACTCCAAATAGCGTTCCCAAAATGCTGGCCGCATTGAATGGCAACGCTCGTGCGTTGTCCCAGGAGTAGGCCAGCCTTTTAGTTTGCCAGAGCTTCTCGGAGCGTTAAAGTCATAAACCAGTACTCCTGGCATAAGGGAACGGAACATCGAAGGGTTTTAGTGAGTATCCCTGACCGCAGCGAGGCAATAGCACTTCTCGCTTGCGGTGCTAGTGCTAGCCGAACATGGCGAATCCCACAGTCCCCACCGCGTTTCCCTTGCGATGGATAGTCCTCAAACGGATAACACCTCTTTAAAAAAATGGCCAGCCAGTCATGCTGGTCATGACACATCAATCAGAGGCGTTGAAAGCTCTCGATAGGGGTGATGGGCCCCAGACCCCCACGGCCCCAGGGTCCCAAACCCGATATGAATCCACATAACAAATTAAATAATATTATTTTTTTGTAGCCACTTGAGTGTTATCTTCAATTCTGTTAGAGATGTGCGAAAAGACCCGTCGGTTATTGAGAATTTTCGTCTATTTATCCGCAGATGAGTGCAATCTTTTGACGGTCGCCGCCGCTCCTTTAAGATTATTTGTATTAGTTACATGACACGGATTATATTGTGAAGGGTTTGTTTACAACACTATTATGCGAGAAAGATACTGTTTAATTAGGCTTTTGGTGCGGTTTTATTGATGGTGGTTTTTTGTAGTTATGTTTTTTAACTCATAAATGCTTTAATATTGCGGACTGAATATCCTTTTGTTAAATGCGGATTGGTGGCTTTGACAAATTGATAATTTTTGTTAGCAGTTTTCATTGTTAGAACGTGGCAGATTTGAAAATATGCACATTTAAGCTAGAAGCAGTCTTCTCATTTTTAATTATTGTCAAAGTATTTTCTTTATTTAAAGACAGTGACAAATATATTGCAAACGCTTATAGATCATCATGATCCCAGCGTTAAATCCCAGATGCGTATTGCGTTTGCCTCGAAACCTTGGTTCCGCTTTCCTACTTTTTCTTCTGCATTTCACGCGGTTTACGGCATCCCTACTAGTGAGACCATTGGTACGCATCATAATTTACGAGGTCAAGCCAGTATTTCTTGGGCCTGTCCCTTCGACCGGGATCTGGCAGAGTCGCTATGGCTAGACATTTACATCCCACGTAAGTAGGTAGTTGCAGGAACCAAACATGAAGGTAATAAAAAATTACAAGTTCACAATTCACCTACCTTAAATTGAGAACTAAATATGTACAAGGTTAACTATTTATATAACAATACTAGCTACATCCGCGGTTTCACCCACGTGGTGATGAAATATCGTTATATTTTGTATAATACACACTATATCTTTATAAATTATAGCTTATGTTTTATTCTGATGTGTAGGTAAGCTATACTATTGAAAAGTGGTTTTTGCGTGAAAGAGTAACAAACATAAATCTATACATCCATTCTTATAAACTTTCGCGTTCATAATATTTATAGAGAAAACATAGAGATTATAGAGATATAACAATATTAACAAATGGACATAGTTATAATAAAAGAAAAATTCAATTTAAATTATTTGTTATACGATACACCTTATAGTCGTCCGTATGTGGTCGTCCTTATTTCGCCTTTGAAAAATTCAGAAATCTTTGTTAGTCCAAAAATCGTCCGTTGCGGGGCGTAGATGTTATGCTGAATCCAGCCTGTCACCCTAGCCAGGAGACAGAGACTGTGCTGCGTGCTGTAGGCGCACACCACTAAAGTAAACGTATCCTTCTGGGAATTGCTCGACTTTGAGTGCAAGTCAAGTGAGTTATGTGCAATATCCAAATTTTATGCGTTGAAAATTTTGTTTAATGTCTGGAAGGTTGCGTGTTCAAATTTTGAGGTGGTCACCATTAATGACGGGTAGTTGCGGAAATCAAACAACCCGATCATTTAAAATATTTATAATTTTGCGTTTGATATATATATATATACATAGCCAAAATAATTAACGTGTGGTATATAATTAGATTAATTAGGATTTAAAATATGTCCTTGATGATGACATTTCACTCTTTTATCTACATCTTGACAGTTGTCAATTACTATGTACGAGTACATAAAATCTGGGATCCCGGCCAGCATGTGAAAACGTTTTTTCGCCACCTAGGCAGAAATCTTGATGTTTATCCGGTATGTCACGGATATGAAGGCTGCTGTGGATGCGAGAGTTTCTAACGCGGTCCTTCCGCGAGACGACTCTACATATTCGCCGTAGTATATTCATCTCCGTGACACGCAGCTCTTGCAGCAAACGCTTATAGATATAAAATAATATATTTTTGCCCACAAAATAAGAAAGGAATGATTTATTACCCACTTCAAATCTTTAACATGATAGTTGTGTAAAATCTAAGAGTATGGTGAATTCTATTACCGCATAATAAATAAATAATACTAACATTTGCATGTGAATTTACATCGTAATTATTCTGAAAACATTTCCTAGTAAATGTTAGAAAGTAGATACAGTTATGACGCATTGTTGACTCGCTCAAATGAATTTCAAACTTGATGGTGTGTCAGATATGCGTGGATAAAGCCAGCCTAGTTAGTATTAGACCAGCTTCACAGTTATTTAACATATTTAACTATGACGAGCCTAGAACTTAAGATATGTTCAAGTGCTCACTTCCTGTTGTATAATAACCCTTTGTCGGTTAGCTTTTACTTCTAGTTATATTTTCTAAAACAATTAAGTAGGCATTTTATTTAAATTTGTTAAATATGTTTGGTCTCTTATTTATCATTTTTAATAAATAAAACGAAAGTTGCTTAACAGAAAATCACAGGAACAGAATACAAATAGTGTATGTATTTTCATTTTCAATTAATATTTTTATTATCATATCATGTTTAGAATATATGTATGTCTAATCAATCTATCTATCAATCTAATCAATAATTAATTGTTCAAAAAACACATCTCTATTTTACATTTCAATTACTACGTGAAATACGGTATTATAAAACTACAATGTGAATATTTTTGTGTTTTATGTTACAGTTTTTTAATAGATTTGTAATATTTTTACTGATCACATCAAAATAAGGTTTATAATGTAAGTTCAAATAAAAACTGAACAATAAAAAATCCTTAGTTAAATCTGACGATGAAGTCGTCTTTATTAGACTATAAAGATAGACATTTAGTTAGTGCTCCATAATTTCTTGATTTTCCACTATTATGCTTATATTCGATAGTAAGATACGTAGATAATTTATGCATTTAAGTTATTCTAACCCTTGTTCGAATACAATATAGAAAATCACGATTGACGAAATCTTTGTATTGCTTTTAAATAATTAATCTGATTTTCATGTTACATCCACACTAAGTCCATTTATTTTGCATTTTAATGTGCGATGGTGACATTGAAGATCAAACAAATATCTCACATTTTTCTTCTAAGATGTAAAAGATTGGCAATGCCAAAGGCGTTAGAGCCATTACGCTTTAGATTTTCTTCAGAAAAAGATATAATAAGATAATAAGTATTTTTTCTAGATATAAATAAATAATTGGCAACATGCTTGAAATGGATTTGAGAAATTCGAAATTTAAAAAATGAGCCATCCTTATTGTTCTTGTCTTGCAAAGCACTATAGTTTGGACTACATTAATCGATCCACTCGGTTCGTCGATATTTCACAATCGATATCGAATCGGTAATCGGATCGTGGTAAGCTCTAGCAATTTATGAGATTTGATGAAAAAGACACTAAAAGCAAAACAATTACAAGTGCATTTTATCATGGACACTTCAAGTTAGGTCGTTTCGAGTTAAAGTGTTTTGTGAGTCAACAATATGTCCATGAACCGTCGGTGACAGAGCGAGGCAAACCAAGCTTATTGTCAGTCTCCGTGGCTAACACGTAAAATCGGCTTGCAGTGGGGTCTCTTTTTACACACAACGCACAACAGTTGATATTCTTAACGGAGAGATTCTACACAATAAGACACGCTCTATTGTTTATGTTTGTAGTTTAATGCCTTGTTTATATTATGCGCATTTCCACGGCAACAGGAGATAAGCAGCGAGGGAAGTGAGCAGGAAATTAGTAAGAGATGTGGTCAACGTGAGTTTGCCATGTTTGTACATGTTGTGCTTACATACTCGCGCTGCCCTTATTCTTTGCTGGCTTGTTTAGATTTAAGCCGTCAAAAGATTCTTAAATTCTTAACCAAATATTACTGTCTTGTTAAATTAAACCATAATTTAAGTATTTAAAATGAAAATGAAATGAAAATTTCTTAAAGTAAAATCTGCAAGTAACTATATGTATATATAGTTACTTGCAGATTTTACTTTAAGAAATGATTTTACCAGGTTTACGTTTGTGTTTAATTTGATTTCTAATTATTACAATGATGCTTTGAATATAATTCAGCAGCTTTGCCTTAAATTTTTTTATAAACCTATAACATTATTTAATTTCTAGGCGATTGATTTTATTGATTGTATCAATAAAATCAATCGCCTAGAATTTTTTTTTTGAAATATCACTAGTGCTTGTAAGTGACTATCAATTTAAATCTGCAGTAAAAGTTCTCCTCAAATACTTATAAAGACGACTCTTTACCATTTTTATTCAGGGATGTACTTATTTATAATCCGCATCGGTTTTTGCGGAAACGGTTTATTTAACGACGACTCGTCCGCATTGTCAAGGCACGCAGCGTTGAACCGCACATCACTAATGGACCATGCGACGGCGGCTAATTTGAATTTGAATTTCGAATATCATCTTATGCGTGATTGCTTTAAAACACACACACATACATGTTTTATTTTCGGTTGAATATAAGAAAAAGTAAAATATATGTGTCTTCTACTCTTAGTAGTAATGCACTTTAAGTAGTCCAAATAAGATAATAATTATTATGTCATTTTATATAAGTATAATAGTAGAAAATAATACTATTATTATTTAACAGTCCTTTCACTTTCCTTATGATGTTTTGTTTCCCCTTTAAGTCTCGTTGTCAGGATTTAAATATTTCCATTTATAAAATAAAGAGTGCGGGGCAAGACAGGTGAACCTTTAAAATCTTAGTAAAGTATTAAAGGGGTGTGCAGACAGTCATTTGAATACCTTTTGAAGATATCGAACATCCCAGTGAATGCAAATAAACCGGATACATCCTGGCCATTTAGTACTCGCCTTTATTATCTTCATTCCTTGGTTATGTCAAATAAAATCGAAATCATTTATTTGCAGGACACTTGGAGATAGAATTTGTTGGTATATTTTACGCGATACTACATGTATCACCTTATAAAGGCATACAATTTTTTCTTTCTTTTATTATATTTATATGAACATTGGCTGTTGCATTTCGATTATATCAAAACTATAGCGATTTTCTCTCTTCGGCTACAAATTTTCTGCCAGTGTATAGACGAAAGGATGGCAAGTCAGTGGAAGACCATGTACAATTAAGTATTCCTTAGATATGACAAATGTTTGTTGTTTTTATTTAGTTTTGGAATTATAAAAGTATTTAATCAAAAACACTCCAGAACTCAAAAAACTACTGAAGGCTTCAAGCGACCGTCTTTGGAGAATCTCTGGGTGAAATTGACACGTGTCTAGATATACTGTTAACCGTAAATCATAGCATACCATTTGATACTTGTGATGTTCGTCATACATACGAAACTGCGAAAGTGACCGCTTTAGGCCCCCCGATCTTATTCTTAAACAAACTTTCGTTTACAGTCCTTTTACTCCCTATAACTTTACCTTTTTCAGAATTTTCCATCTCACAGTTTCAAAGCTAGGAAGAGAGAGAGAGAGAGAAACAGAGAGGGGGAGGGGGGAGTGTCCCCATAAATATCCATAAATCCCATAATTGTAATACTATTGTACTATTTACAGTCATTAAGGTCTTACCCTTCAGTCTCTTGCGTCTGCAAGACATCTTTTATAAAGAGTTGTGCATCAAGTACGATGCTTTGTTATGCTAAGTAGTTATCATTCCATCCTATTATTGTGTTGTACAACGTTTATCGAGCGTCTAATTTTATGGTTCTTTTTTCTACAGCCACGTGCTGAAGAAGCTACGACAAGATAGGGGTTGTTTTAACAAGTATATTAGCTAATGGGGTGGGTTATATGATTTATAGTGTGTCTGTTACAGCTGTATTTGCTTCGGGGTCACAGTTTATTGATGACACGCGCACATCGCGATGATATTATTATAACATATTAAATTTTGTTAAATTTATTGTATTGTATTATTTAGTTTTTCTTTGTTCTTGCATTGACAATGTGTTTAGTAGACAATTTTTACAAATGTGAAATTAGATTGAATGTTTTAATCTTCTGTCGTCAAGCAACAAAGACGCATTTGTTATACCTATAGTAAGTCTAGGCTTTATCCTTGAAGAGTTTCAAAACTGTGCAAACAAACAGTTGGATATAAAGAATGTTTCTTCTACGAAGATGATAGTGTAGTGAAATCACGAAAAAACTAAAATTAAGGATGTCAGAGAAGTAAAGTACCCTAAATGTGCAAGAGTTATTTTTATTTCCAATATATTATTATTTTAAAATCAAATAAAATATCGCGCATAAAACTGATAAAACGTAGTTTTATTATATTATACGTTTTGCTTCCATACACATCTATTCAGGGCCCTAAGTCTATTACTACAATCGTGTCAAAATCGTCGATTACTTATAGCACCATAATGGTTGCTATTGTATGCTTTTGTATAAAAAAACACCATTATGGTGCAAGTATTGAGCTAATGAACCACTATTCCTGCACGGTTGTATTAGCAGTCATGGAGCCCAGGCCCCCGATTCTGCTATTACAATGTAGTTACATTGGTCATTGGTCTTGCGTCATAATGTTTGTTAAAACAACGTCATAATGTGACGACAATTAATAGTTAACCATTGTGACGATATTGTAATAGCACAACTGGGGCTCTGATGTGCTCTGTCCTACCACAAATCCTCATGTTAACTAAAGTTTCATACATATAAACATACTTATTATCTCGCCTTTTTCCCATGGGGGTAAGCAGAGACTAGACCTCCACTTGCGACGACCCTGACAAATAACTTTGGCTTCATCTACTTTCATTAACCTACATGCACTATTATTTGATATGCTTTTTACCTGACCTCGTTTTAACACTTCTGTTATTTGATCATGGTTTGTACGTCGTGGTATACCGGTACCAACTGTACCATTCACAATACTGTCATACACTTGTTTTGTGATTCTATCTTCATCCATCCTCTCTACACGCCCAAACCACCTTAACATTCCTTTTTCAGATCTCGTTACGTCTTCTTTCAATCCACAACGTTCCCTTATTACACTATTCCGTATCATAATATAATTCATGCTTACCTCACATATAGGTACTTCTCAAAGCTCTCATTTGAACTGCATTTATTCTACTTTCATGCTTTTACTGTTTAAAGCTTCATTCAGCATATATATTTATATACTATACGAATATTTTAAACAACAAGTCTGATATATCTTTTTTAAACTCATCAAAGATGCTCCGAGAGACAAGAGACAAGCGGAAACTCTTTGTCCCGAGCGGAAATGAGATACAATGCGATCGCGAACTTGCACGTCTTCATTTTAATTCCTTTTTTATTTTGTTTATGTTCAAAATCCAATGAATGAGTAGAGCTGCTTTTTAAAGTATCAACAAGAATATAAAATTTTCTAAAATTCTCTTACTAGATAAATATATCTATTAAACAAACGTTTGAGTTATGTTGAATTATGCTCCAGACATTTATGAATTTTTAAATTCGCGTCAAATGTAATGTAATGAAGGGTCAAATTAGCTTGTTAATTAATACTAGAGCTATTTGTTTTTATTTGATTGTACTATAAATGCTGGTGTGCACCGACATTTAATCAACGGTTAAAATAAAATAATCTCTGTTTATGCATACAATTTCATCGATTATTTTATTTTAACCACCGGTTAAATGTCGGTGCACACCAGCCTTAATTAGACTAAAATAATATTTCCTTCTAGGCTTGTGTGCTTATCTTTCATGTCAATTACTCTAAAAATACAAACTAAGATAAAATATGTTATTCTCGAGGATAATATGTATTTTATGGAAATAATGAATTTTGCAATTAATTTAGTTTTGAAATTGCTAGAGCAAAATTAATAAAACCTGAATATTATCCCCGCAAATTGCTATTGCGCCTGGCTGCCATTTTGGGGACGTAACCGTATACGAACACTCAGTACTGTAAGCATCACTGGCCGGCGAGTACGCGTACATATCAAGTTGCGGATGACGTCACGTGAATGTTAATTTGACAGGGTTCCAGCGCATTAGCAATTTACGGGGATAATATATACTGTAGTTAAATATATTAAGCTCCCTGAATGAGGAGGCAAGCAAAACCTAGCCATTGTAATCGTTCGGGTAGCAACATCCTAATACTTGATTAATCTAACAATAGTTAACATAAAGAATTGCGTCACAGATGTTTATTTAATTGGTAACCGGATTGTTTTAGTTGTTTATTATCGCTAGACATATACATATATATGTATATATATATATATATGTGTCTGTACCTATAGTTCTTGCATCTGCTAAATACTTCATTTGTAAAATTATCTAATTATAATTTATAGACTAAGAAAAAGATCGATGGCTACAAAAGTAAGTCAGGCCAAAAAGAAAGATTTTTGTTAAGCCAAAAAGAAAGATTTGTGTGGTTATGAAAGGGATGAGTTCAAAAAGCAAGACATTTTGTGCCGACCTCAAATATTGGAAAAAAGCCAAGAAAAGAAAGGCTTGATGACGAAATAAATAAGTGTGTATTTTTGTACTAGGATTTGCCCGCGACGTTGTTAACGTGTGACGGGTAACATAGATTACAGTTATTATGCTAGTATTTAAAATCAAAGGGTTTTTTAAGCACGGCAAATAAATATGAAAATAATAAATTCCCCTAAAAACCCGGGATAAGTAATCTTATTAAATAAGCAAGCAGACGAACAGACAAGAAATCTAAATAAAATGCAACGTGTTCTCCGTTGTTTATATAATCTCCCAGTATTTTTTTAATGGCTTCAATGTAGGTACACGGCATATTTTTAATTAATTATTAATTTTATAACACTATAGATAAATGATCGCGATGATTCGATGATTGCTTCCACAGCTTTGGGAATAAACCGGTTATCATTAAATATAATATAAATTTATACTTTATAACAACGTAAAATATAAAATATTTTTTATCGCATAAGATAGAGTTGCCTACGCGGATTAATAATCCGAAGTTTCCGCGAGGGAAAACGCATGTAAAGCTCTAGTTGTCAAATGTAAGAATATTTAAATTATTGATAACTGAAATAAGTTTCTGATCTGTATTTTATTTCAAAACAACATTTTTCCGTTTACAAATCACGTGTCAATATTTTGACATATTGGCTGTAGTAAATGTAATATGTAGGATAAAATGAGTAATTTACGGTCCGTAGTATCCTTCATTCAAGTGTGAGTAATAGCAAAATGACTAATATTTTTGTTTTGTTCACAGCAGCAGACAGCCAGGAGTCTGGCAGCCCACCGCCGAGCCCGACTGATTCTGCCACATCAGAATCAACGCCCACCCTAGTTCACATCAAACAGGAGAACATGGCACCTGGAACTGATATTAAGGAATACTACGGAACACTCGACTTCGGTCTCCCCGATACATACTTAGCCTCGAATTTCCCGGAATATGGCCCGGGCTACTTACCTAGACCTATGGACTTACAAAATCAAAGATTTCTGGATACTAAAAGTCCAAAGGAAAAAATGGAGGGAGTAAAAGAAGAGGGCACCGGTGACGATTTTCACCTACCGATTGAATTGATGTTCAAAAACAATGGAATTTTTGCTAGAGTTAATATAGCTTATGGAATGAAATATGGACCTTTTATAGGGAAATCGGTGAACCAACCTGTGGACCGAAATTACGCCTGGGAGGTAAGTTTTTATCTTAGTGTTGACAAGTCACTTTATTCTATGGTGTGAATGAATGGATCGTTTGTGTTGTGCGGTCTCAAGTGCAGGCTTTAGGTGTCAGAAAAAGAATGCGTCGACTTGGTAATAAATTTGTCCCAAAATGAGCTTACGTCAAACATGGATGCGACAATAAACTGTCGATTTTATTGGTGTTCTCAAGTAGCTGAAATGTTTAAATGAGTTCTTTTTGAGTGGTCCTTAAACCAAAAGAGTTACTGTCACATAGATGATTAATTAAATATCCAGCTTTTCAACGACAAGATAATTACGTTTTATCTTAATAGAGCTGGTTTGGATAAATATGTTTTCATTACCAATACGAGACAGTCAGGTAACTGAATGCACATAGACAATAGCTTGATACTTGACCGTTAAGGATGACGCGGCAGAGCGTCATCCTTAACGAATCTCATATTAATAAAAAACATAATTTTACGAATTCTTCCTTAGGATAGATTTTGTTTCAAAATCATAATTAGTCATAACAAGATTCTTTTTAAAATTTCTGATTTGGTCATTAAATTATGTTTTGAATATGATAAAGTAAAAAGGGAGATAAAAACTATTAATCAGTGACCCTATCTAGACGTATAGGATTTAGAAGCTTTTTCAAATTTAATTCAAAATTTCTATTCAAACTAACTTCTACTAGAGAACATTTTTGGAAGGTCTACTTCCTAATTCTACGTAAACCGCTTCGCGATGAGTATACGTTGTTTAAAGAGAAGATGCTGTTAGAAACTCCTCAGCAATACTTCCAGCTAATTTTTTTACTTCATGACGGCCTCTGTGGTTGAGCGGACTAAGCCTTTGCCGGCTTACCTGACTGCAACGCAGAGGCTCCGGATTCGATTCCTGGTGTAGTAAATTTCAGAAACGTATTTTCTCTGTTATTTACTATGTTCTGGGTGCCTGGGATCGGCCCCAGAGTAGTCCGTTGTATATTACCCCAAGCGTAACTTGCTTAATTTGGGGATATACAGTATCTGTGTTTGTCTGCCGATTATTATTATTATTATATGTGTATATCAGGCTCTTTTCTTCATAGTTATATTTTGATTAAGCGATTGTCATTCTTAGTATTCCTCTTTCTCTCTAATAATTAAAAACACTGCACTGTATATATCATATTAATTTCAGAATAAATCACTTTGTAGATTGGTAAGGGGTGTGTCGTGGCTATCTGTTCGTAGGAAACGGAAATCTTTTGTTAAAGTTTAGAATAACGCAGATTTTGTGCATAAAAGTATTCGATTTCTTACCATTTACGATTCAATGCCAATTTTTTAGAGTAATTATAAAGAATATTTATTGAGAATTTTATTGTGCAGAGGTAAATGTTGCTGTTTGACTTATTATGTTTTCTTTACAAATTAAAGATTCTTGCGGAACTCATATTCGAAGCTTCATGATAGAAATAACCTGAAAGATATTAAAGGATCGTTAACAAATCTTAATATATTACTCAACTATTTATTCTGATTTATAGCAACATTTATTGTTGAGTGGAAATAAACTAATTTTATAAAATAGGTATTAATATTTTTTTTCTTTCGATTAGAGCAAGCCTGCATGTTCTTTAGAAGACATTGGTTCGGTTTCTAGTATAGGAACCTTGAAACCAATTTTGCTGGTCTAATGTCCATATTGTTACAATTACCAGCGTACAAACGTTGTGAGGTCATCTACACCTCCAAACAACTGATTTATGAATCCCGCAAATACACCTTAGAAAGGAGTGATTGTATTTTCTATGTCACATTTGTGTCTGAAAATGGTCGAGCCCAGCTGTGCAATTTTAGGAGCTGATATGAAGTAGCATCATCATAATAATTGTTTGATTATAAAATAATAACATTTTATCATTTATATAAATACCAAAACAAAGCAAATGTAAATGCTTAATACCATTTACTATCGCTTTGTTCGCAAATCGAAGCCTTGCCAAGATTACCTGGTAAGGCTTCAATTTGAACATTATTTCCGTTTAAACGTTTTTAAATCGCCTACATTGCAAATTTTTCAACATTGCGATCTCGTTGAATGGACTGACAAAAGGCCGGACGCGAGATGCGCAAGCGCCTATCAAATAACGACCGGTAGCAGACAGATAGCGCTTTTGCCTATTGAGTGGGTGTAGTGTTGCAGTCAAACCAAACTATTGTGCGCAAATGAGGCGGACATAATATAGTTCCGGTGTGTACTTAAAGAAATTCGCACTAAAATATTTTGTTTAATACACGTATAAAACTGAAAATGTACTTATCTTGTAACAATGAAGATATGAGTATGGAAGAAGAACTTCTTACATGAATATAAAAGAAGACAAATTCTTTATAAAAATATACATTTTTTAAACTCATGGCAATGTGGCTGAAAACTCAGCATTATATTGTGTCTAAAATGATATAACGGTGATTTTTAGAATTCCAGCTTTCATTAGGCCACAATCTACCTATTCTAAATACTTGTTGTAATGAAGATATCTTGTACTAATATATAAAGTTGAAGTGTTTGTTTGCTTGAACGCGCTAATCTCAGGGACTACTGGTCTGATTTCAAAAATTCTTTCAGTGTTAGCTTGCCAATCTATCGAGGAAGGCTATAGGCTATATATCACCCTAAGGCCAATAGAAGCGGAGCACCAATGAATAATGTTTTAAAATCGGGGGGTTTTTGAACTTACTTTTTTTTAACTATTCCACGCGGATGAAGTCGCGGCCAGAAGTTAGTCGCTTATAAGCGAATAAGACTGCAGATTGTTCTAAACTTTAGCTGTAATTAATATTGTTATACTAATTTTATGAAAAAAGAGTTTTTTCTCTATAATATTATATATATATATATCTATACAATTTTAAACTCGCACACACGCAGTTTAATCTAAAAAGGGGATGCCAAAAATTACCTACTATACAGGAACATTGGGGAAGTCTGTTCGATAGTTTATCACGATCAAACCTCTGAACAGATTATTTTATTGATTTGCTATATATATTAATTAGAGAGGTATTATAAACATATAGATAGGTACCTAGCTGTATAAAATGTTTATTGCTCGCAGGTTACGCCAACATGCAAGTATATTTACTAATGTCCGTAGTTAGGCTATTTTATGAAAATAATACATTATTACAGTCAATTTTTATGTAAATAACTGTTCACTTACCACACACCCTAAAACAAAAAAAGCTGTCGACCTTTTAAGAATCTGTAACAATAAATAATACAAATAGACGTTACATTTTAAGCATTTCATTTCACAGCGAATTGCTTGATCTAACACCAGTACGTGACAGTAGGGTAAATGTGCCAATTGTGGGCACTTCATTAGGAGCCGCAAAGAGCGGGCGTCAATCGCTGCTGACCACGCCGCTTCCGATTCAATAATCATAAAAGATTCTTTGATGCCATTGTAGGGCTGTTAACAATTAATAATAATAAGTAATAACATACTTTTTAAGTCAGTAGGGTAAACGTTACAGTAACTGATAGGTACTAGATTATTTAGAAAATTCTTAGACATTTTTTGTTAAATAAATAATAAACTTTACAGATCGGCTGAGCTTCTGGCTAAAAAAATATATTACATAATTGTAAATACCTACATGCTGATAATCCTTTACCTAAATTGTTACGCTTAAAAGTATGGGTGTGTATGTGTTTCATCTTTAGAGCCTTGGAGCCAATACCTAAGCCAAGTTAAACTTGTTTAAAAAAGTAAATTGTAATACAAATTGAATTTAACAGCAGCCAGAACAGTTGTCTTTATTACAATTTCCTAGGAAAGGTGAATCAACGGTTAAAATTATCTACTGCTGCTACAATGTTCATTATAACAAGGGCTACGTTTAATTCAATAATTTCACATGCCTGGTTAAAAAGGGGTTATATTCATTGTTCAATTAAAGATGGTAACATTATGAAACCACCGTTTCCCCAAAATCAATATATCTGTATAAAAATCTTCGTCAAATAAAAAAATAACGATCAGGGTAATCAATGATTTCTTTATGCGCTCATCCCGTGTCAAAGTGCAGTGAAAGGTTTCAAGAATAACCCCTAATTTTGGTTTAGGCGTGACCCCCGTCAACATTCTTTTTTTAAATTCACACTTTTTCATCCAAAAAGACGACCGTAACGGTAAATTTAAAAAAACCCAAAAGAGATGTCACAGTATTCACACTCGAAATTTAAAAAAAAAGTTGATTGGCGAGTTTTTTAACAATTTGACAAATAAAATACGCAAGATCTTCGTATTCGATTTGATGTTATGATAATAAAACTTTTTTATGTGTTTGCCACTCGAAAAGATGGGTAATTTTCTCACACGACTTATAATATACCAGTAGTACTGTGATTTTGATTTTGAATTTAGAATTTGCTCATTCAATTAATTCATAACGTTTCTCTGTATCTCTAATATAACGATAGATATGTTTATTTAAAAACATCTTTGTGCAGATTGCTAATCTAAAAATGAATTTATAATGAGATTAACTGGTTTCCGATATACATTATTAACATCTACCGAATGTCAATCAAAAATTCTAAATATTTTATCTATTATTCCGGAGGGTGATTTTCAAACATCATACAGTCGCATCGATACGACTAATTATGATTGCATATTATGAATTTAAAAAATGAAATTTCGAATCGATTATGTAACGTTAACATTTGACAAAGGGGTCGTGAATCATTTATGACTTTCTGTTGATTTTCCATTGGGAAGCGTCGGTCTGCGAATAATGATGTTTTTTCGTTTAAATATTCATTCGATTTTTAAACTTGTTCAGTTTTAAAAGCCAGTAACATATTTTAATGCAAGTATATGTATTTTGTTACCATTAGAATCTTTGTTTTGGCGAATAAAAACTTTTAAAAACTACTTAAAAGTGTATACACTAACTCATTAATAGGAATATCACAAAATATTTAACGCTAGTTATGATATATGTTTTTTTTTAAATAATAGTAAAACCAATCCAATGAGTTTTAACAACGATATTATATTTTTAATACTTTACTTTGATTATCTTTAAGTCATGATGAATGATGATGGAGGAGTTTTATTTGTTATCGGCATTGTTAATGGCAGCATCTTGGTTGCATCCTAATCTTCTGATTAGTTCGATCTGTTTTACTCTTTTTGATAACTTTTATACCTAACAACTTTGGCCTTGGGATGACACTCCTGGAAAGTTAAATCAAAATGTGAAGTAAAATAACACGATCTGGCTCGCTTCATTCTGTGATGCCGTTCACGGTTCAATCTAGCTCCGGTTTCGGTCCATTTCAAGTCCAGCCAAATATTCAACAAGAAAGTATCAGAGAATTCTCATTATTGTATCGCTCTAGTTCCGCACCGGTACCTGTTCGTCTAAAAGAATACATTAGTAGTGTAAACTTATCGGGATTTGATCGGATCGAGATTGAAGCGAGATTGAACCGGCATCACAGTGTGAAGCGAGCCTAACTGTAGACAACATTCAGACAATGTGTCCAATTCATAATCCATGAGATTTAAGAAGAATTAAAAATCGAACGTGCTAATTTAAAGTGAACCCGTCCGAATAGTACTGGCGCTGAGCCGTTGCATTAATGTCAAAATATCTGTCATATTTGTGACATCCTTTCATTTTCAAACACCCCCTTTGGAAAAGGATTAACTGTACGCACATCGGTCCCATTACATCTTCATTACGGTAGGCGGCTGACGTGTCCCTTCATTTGGTACAATTCTAATAATAATATCACAAAAAAATATAGTTGTTATTGTGTTTGTAGCCACCGTTGATAATATTTATACGATCCGCACATGATCTCTGCGTACAATGAACGCGCAGATGGGACGCAATGGGAACTGTCACTGCTCTGTACAGTGCTATGCAGTGCAAATGAAGACATGTGCAGTATGAAATTAATTTTTGAATCATTTTTGTTCAATTTGTTGGTCAACACGTAAAATAGGCTAATTAATAAAATCCATGTAATTTCTTTTGATTACGGTGCACACAAAATCACAATTAGTCAATGCACATCGACTCTTTTAGTTTCGCAAAATTTTAATAAATAAATAATTATAACTGAATACTTATAGAATAAATGGGGAGGCCTTCATCCAGCAGTGGACTATGTATGGCTGACGATGACTTATAGACTAAATAACACCCCACAAACGTCCCACGGTTGGGCTCGGGCTTTCCATTATAAGGGATCAGACAGTATAACCGCCACGCTTGTCTTAAGACGGTTTGGCAGGTCTTCACCATTAGCACGTGGTAATGGTAACAATATGCACATTAGATTAGATAACTGCCTAAGTTATGCATGTTTTCCGGCCAGGATTCATACCCGCTCCCTTTGGGTTTGGATACGTACTCTAGCTATTACGCTACCGCACGGCTTCAAAATTTTAGTTATCACAGATAAAATAAGTTTTAATTCTAGTTAGTGCGAAAATAGTTTACATCAATTTATTGGTACTTAAACCAAAACGAATTTAGTTTTAGTCTTTTATACATACAATATAATGTATAGTGGTAGATTTTTCTAACCTTAACCATTTTCAGTTTAAGAAAGTTTAACCTAAATATATATTTTTTATTGTTGTGATAATTAAACTGATGAGGCACAGTACTTAGCTAATATTTATAGTAAATAATATAGACTACACACACCCACATTAAACAGATATGAGGCTTATTACAAATTCTGCTAGTTATTCTAAAGAAAATAGTAATCCGTTTTCACTACTTTCAGGTTAATAAGTAAATCTATGCAATGATTTAATTTTGTCCATATGTGTACGACATCAAAATCCGCGCATCAATTGAAATTAGACAGTAGTTGTCAATTCAACACCTGGAGTTGTCATGTGTCAAAAGATTCTAAAAAAATATAATAATTTTCAATTAAAGAGTGCTAGTTAAATTGTATCAATGGCCGGTTTTTATATTTTTCTATTAATTCATTTGCCTTACTATCTGTTGAATTTTGACATTACTTGTATGGAGCTTATGTCAAATTTTAACTGATAGTTAGTCGGTAAGATATAAGAACCGGCCAAAATTAAAATTTATATAATATACATTATATTTATAAAAATATAGTGTATATTATATAAATTTATATAATCTCGTGGTAGCCTGAGCCTAGTTATAACATAAGTTGTATGAATGAATGAATAACTTTATTGCACATACATTTAAGTACAATGGACGCTTTTGTCGTCAAAGGCGATCTCCTCCAGACTACCCTATACCGCATTATTATCGACACCGACTACAATATTTATTGACTTCATAATTATTCAATACAATACACATATTACAATATTAATTTATTATTTATATGTATTTATTACAAAAGTATCTGTCACTTCATTTGCGCGAGGTTGAATTTATATTATATATTTTTGAACTCCGCAAGATATCGAAATTGAACATATACGTACATGGAAGATAAAATCCTTTCAATTTTTGGCGAAATACATTTCGGAGCATTGTAGACAAATTCTCAAACCGTTTGACAAACAAACATTCTAAAAGCAGTTACTTATGATTAAGCGTCGTATAAATAGCACATTTTACTTAAATATCGCCAATAAGGTAGTAATCACAGATAGACATTTTAATTTTGTTTACTAGTATATAAATGTACTTTTTATGTAATATATAAGGTAAATTAATATTATTTAATTGCAATTACTCAATAGTCAATAGTGCATAAGGACCCTAATAGGGTATTTCCGGATCGATATTTTCCACAAACTATTATAAGTGATCAATAAAAATTGTCCAACGTGTATTATATAGCATATTATATGAATTTCATGTTTTTGTCTTTGGTATCTTTCAAGTTAATTCTTTTAATTACGTTAGGACTTTACTTTTTTATTAATTGGCAATCCTATCTCGTAGATAGCAAAAAATATTAATAAATACATCAAATAAGAGAGGGTCTTTATACCACGCACCCCAAGTGGCGTGTATCTAAACATTGCTGTTATTATTAACAGCAGCCACTTATCAGTTAATCTTACACCGTTGCACAATAGAGGCTAATCCCCATCTGTGTTAGAAATTTATCTTATCGTCATTGTCGCCTCGGTGCGGCCTCCCCTCGTCCTTATTCCTTACAAGTTGTATGCAGTGTTTGCAGTTGCAATGAATACGAGTATGCTAGAGATCAGTGTTTAATGATGTTCTAGACGAAAAGTTACAGTTTTACTACTTATAATTCCGATTGGCAGTTTTCGTTTGCGTATAAAAGTGCAGACCGTGTTCGACATATAATAATCTATATTGAACTTTAATCGGAAGCAGAAATGGAATAATTTTGCTTGCTATACATTCAATGATATGTAATTTTATAAAATTAGTAGATATTATATTGCATATTGTTATAGGTATATTTATTATGTTTAAATAGTTGCATATTATAACCGTATTTTGTGTATGTATATAACTTATGTGTATATTTGTATATATAGTATAGTTATATATTTATTATTAAAATGTAAGTAATCGTACAATAATTATCTATGCCACCATCGCCACTTCTTATCCGCAATATTATTGCCACGGGTTGTCTGGAAGAGATCGCTTTTTAGCGATAAGACCGCCCTTTGTACACAATTAGAATAATACTAGTTCGTAAGTTTTTCTGTAATGGTGTACAATAAAGTGTTAGCTATTTATCTACTATCTATTTTAAGCACTTACACGATTCCAAGATTGTTGCGCGCTACTTAAATTGATGTGCATGGGTATATCTGAAGGAATTATTAGTTGTGTAAAACTGTCCTATAGTCTATATCTATCTGTACTATAATAAATCTGTAAATGGTACGAGTTTGTACAATGCGTTTAAAAATGTCAAAAAAATTGGGGGATAATTCGCATGAAAGATTTCTATAAATGTTTTGCGCTAGACGTACATACTGTGCGAAGCCACATTTAAAAAACAAGGGGCTCAGTTATATCTAAAATTGTATTCAAATTATGAAATCCTTATTCAAAATTCACACATATCAATTTACTACACGTGCAACTCTGCTGGCGATATTACTATTTGTAGAATTTATGTGTAGTTTCATGTTAAAACCGCACCACCTACACTCGTTAGCACTCTCATTACGAAGTTTACTCACGAGTCGCGTCTCTTAGCTTCTTATTTGCGCCAATAATATTTTTCCCAACAAATTCGTGTTCGCAAAACAGTGCGGGCGTGCACACTGGGGCAATATTTCATCTGAGCTGGCCAGAACAATAATAGCTTACGGAGTCGAAGCCACGGCACGTTCGCGCCACAATGTTACCCAATACCACTGTCGGATGACCTATAACACCTCTCCCGAAACACCGACAATTAGACTCACTGTGAGAAGCATAAAGAAATGCAAGAGCTCTTCCTTCGTTGGTCACTTTAAGACCATCGCCAGCATCCGTGTAGACAAAATAACGAAATACTCCGAAAGCAATGCGATACAGCACTGGTTATTGGGTTAAGTTAAGCAGTGTTTACACTGAACACTCGACATAGGTGATTGCTGAACGTACTGGTGCCAAGTGGCTGATTGACGACGCTCTTTTATTTTAATGCGACGTCAACCACTACAATATTATTTGAAAACGCGTTACGTTATTTAATATTTCAAAGAATTTGATAGACACGTTTTAAGTAATAGAATTAAAGTTAATGGCTGTTTCAAATAAAACTTGCCATCTTGCCTCTTAGTAGTTATTTAAACCACCTCTTGATGTTGGTTATTTTTGATAGTTATTTACGAGTTACTTTACCACCACCTCTTATCCTTAAGAGGAGTTTATGGTTAAGATTTTCGTTAATCAGTTGCTGAGCACTTGCTCATTAAGGATTTTTTAACAGATTTGTTAAACTCTAATAAACTTCTTAAAATTTAACAAATGATTATAAGTAAGGTTAATTGACTGTAACTTCGAAATAAATTCAAAAAATTTCATTAACAAAGGATAAGTACGGAGTCTAATTATAATTTTTATTTTGGATTTTGTGTTGATCTGTGTTAGTTACATGACGTACACGTAATAACTTGTTACTACATAATAATAAGGTTAAAACTGAGTAGTACATCTACGTGCCAAAATCTGTCTATACAGAAAATAGACAAAACCTTTGAAGATGAATCTACAAACATATTTAGAATTTACATATTTTCACGTAGCACTTAACATTTATGTATATAGTTTTAAGTTTAGTGTTTAATTAATTAAGCAAGTCATTACATCTAGAGTCGTCGTAACAACACTCGTCGTCTTATTTTGTACTCTCCTTACGGCGATTAAGCCATGGGCTCTCGCTTAGTAGTACTTCATCAACATGCAACAGAGATCATCCACTACCGAACCACCACACTAAATCAACTTCCACAGTCTGTAAGTTCTTATATTTTAATTAGTATCAGGTGGACGGATAGAACCGGTGATTTCATAACAGTTCCGTTGCTACCAAAATAGCTAGAACTCTAAAAACATTAAAAATAATGTTACAAAAACATATTGGTAACAGGCGAATAATTCGGGATTGTATCAATTGTCACCGTGACGGAGCGGTCGGTGTCTTTGTCACTGCGCCCGAATAGTAAACGTAGGTTTTTTGCGTGTAATCTTTCTGTTAATCCGTTTTAAATGCGACCAGATGTGATGCCACACCTCTAAAGATGATTTGCTCCAGTTCTCAAAGGATTCGATTGATTTCTCACTGGTTTTTTTCTACTATTTCTTTTTCTCTTGGCTCAGTCTTAAAAATGTCATAAAATATCTATATTAATATTTTTGCTGTTGCATATACTGGAATCATGATTTCTGGTCCCATTGGTGTGATACCACATAATGTATCACTCAAAGAATATCGGCATGAAACTGTTAGTTAGCCTTGAGCTTATCGTGGTACCTGCGATGAGTGAGAGTTCCTATGGCCTACTTCCTCTTCCCCCTATCTAATCCATATCCTATTCCTTCTCTTTGTTTCTTCTATCCCATCCTCTTTATACTACCTTCGTATCATATTTCTTCTATCCTATCCCTTCCTAAAGGCTGGCAACGCGTTGGCTTCACACTTGCTGTTGCAAATGTCTATAGGCCATGGTAACTACTGTCTAGTATATGAGTCGTCTCCTTGCTGCCAGATTCGAAATAAAAAATATCATATTGATGCATATGATATTTTTTAGGATAATTTTTAAAGGATTTTGAACATTGTAGTATATACAATTATAAAACTCTTGCATGCAATTTAAATATTAGCGCGCTCAGGTCAAATAGGTGATTCATCCAATTCAAGCTTCAATATCTTGAACATCTCAGCTATGCCATTTTAAAACCTAGCAACTGACTTTGTATATCAAATGAATGTTTGTGTAGTTATTGGCTTACAAGGCAATTGCTGCTATATTATGATACGAACTACGATTACGAAATTACTGTAAATGATTTACTTTATGTGTATGTGGTGAACAATAAAGTATTTTCTATCTATCTCTCTATGATTGCCAAGATGTAAATATTGTATCAAAATATGATATCTCTCCTAATCTTTTGAAACGATAGAAGTTTACGACATTCCTGTGCTGTGGTGTAAAATTTCTTGTAATACACTTCTAGGCTTTGAAAATAAACAGCTCGATCTAGTCGCCTCAAGATCGTCTGGTCTCATCCTAAGTGATGAACGACGGTAAAGACAACATTGGTTAGCTGGTCTAATTCGTCTTTTTTAGACCTTGCACTACAGTGGTATACCATGAGGCATTACTTTACTGCAGCGGAGATAGGATGTTCTGTTTTCTAATTCATCACGAGCCTTTCTGGAGGTATTTTCGTTCATCATATTCTTGATAGTGTCCCAATTTTCTTCATTTCTGAACATGATCAGTCAACTGCAATATTGGATACATTGCAGTTGCGGGTCTAGCTGGTCTACATAGTTACATTCATTTTCGATGCTGTCTGTGAGAACAAATAGACGCGTTATTTTCTATGTTTCGGTCACACAAAACAAAAACCAAAATGTTCACAACTGGAAGCTGTGCGATTGTTCACCGATCACTGAACAAACGATAGCCGTTCATTGTGTTTATCAATGGGGTGCCTGTTGATACTAGATCAATGGGACATCATCGACACATCCAATACATGCCAACAAAAATTACTTTTAACCTTAAAAATAGGTATTTAAAGCAGAATATTGTTTGAGAAATTATATCTTTGTCACTGCATTTTTTGCGCAATGATAACCAAGTCCGTGAATATTCAGCCGTGTCGGGAATTAGATCGTTTTGTCTCCACTTTAATGGTCAAAACGTGACCGTATAAGGCATACATAATTTTCTCAATAATTTGTTAAGGATAATGTGACAAAGATGTGCGGTGAACTCCCATTCAGATCACGGTTAATTTATGGCGGAGAAATTATTGATGATGGAATCTTTTTGCGATTGTTAACAATGAACGTAATCCCTAATAAATTGTTTCTTGCTCGTATTATCTAACTATTTTTAACGTCACGTGTGACTCATATGACAAATCAGGACTTTTCTTTTTTATATACTTAGTTTTAATTAAGTTTCAAATGAACTCATATCTGAAACATTTATAAGGCAAGATTATAAAATAGCAAAAGTCTTGCATCTGCATAGCTTTTTATTGCTAGAATCCAGGAAGAAGGCTAATATCTGATGGAAAATGGTTACCGTGGCCCATGGATATTTGTAACATTAAAAATGCTAATAATATGCTGCTGGAAACTGGCCTCTGATGCTGGAAAATAACTCAAGATTGTTATGGCGGCATATTCTATATCAGGGGTGCTCTGACAGGCAAATGCCATACCACCTAACTCCTGGTTGTTTTGTAGCCTCTTACGACCGGCTGCCCGGTCGCAAGAATTAGTATTCTTTCACCGTTCCTGCATCGATTAAATATCTCAAAAAGTCACTTTTATGGTTACAGGCTGTATGTTTTGGTTTTTACGAGTGTTTATGTTGCCTAGTGTTCAAAGTATTGGATCATATAGTTCCCTACAATGTAGATGTCCCACGTTTGTTTCCCGGCTGGGTATCACAAACAAACTTTTAATTGTTTACTATGATCTAAGTGTCTTAAATAATACACCTACTGCATAATCTCACAGGATAATCTTAGACAGTATCACATTGGATCTAAATAAAGGAAAATAAACAATAGAAAACAGCAATAAAAGAGGCCGAAATAAAACCGCGTGTCCATGGATAACACCGGAAGCAATGCCTTTCCTCGGCTGATAAACAAGACAAGCACAGGAAACGTACCGTCCGCGACACGCGCTGAAATGTGAGCAAGACGTATGAAAAAAGTACAGAAACAGTAGATTCTTGCGTTTTGTTTTAATGATTTTAGTGATCCACAGCGGAAAATTGTTTAATGTATTTCATAATCAAAACTAATATATTATACTAGTAGAATCTAAACTACGTCAGCATGACGGTGTTTTTTTCTAGGATTTAGGTATAAAGTGTTTCAAAATTAATTTCTATGTCAAATATCCACATAATTATTATTACCATTAGTCTATCTTCATAGTCATCTAGTGGAGATATATTGGCAAAATTCTTAGCATGGAAATATTTGCCAGGTTCAATATTTACTTATATGTATGGATCAAGTTTTATTGCGTGCAGTAGAACAGTGCTAAAATTGGTGCGCCGCAGAGCATGAAGCAGTAGGTATCTATTGGTAGTTTGCAATAATGAGGACAATCTAAAAAACTGCATACATCATAAAACCCCCGAGTTTATGTGTGAATCTGTATCACTACGACTGTTTGCTGAACTACTAAGCAAATTGTCTCAACAACGTGATGACGGTAGAGGAAAGCATTATCGAGTACCCTGACCATCGAGACTAGTGACATGTAAAATCTGCTTATTCATAATCATATATAATCATAATTCATAATCATCTGAGCCTTAAATCACAGTTGCGTTCGGAGTGTTGGTACGGCTTCGTATCTTTTCTTCCCTACTTCGCACGGTCTTTAGCATCACGTTTTAAGACCCATGTCATCCTTCACAATGTTAATCCAGCAACTTCTTAGGCCTTTCCCTTCTACGGAGAGCTGGCCAAGGCGGCATAGCTAGACATTTGTTATCAACAATGAACTGGTCTTCGTAAAATGCGGCCTTATCAGCGTAAGCGACTCTCTTGCAGTTTGCAATGTCACGGAGATGAAGACTGCCGCATACAGTGATAACTATATAACTATTATGAATCTGACTATAGTTAGATAGATCGTCCAATTTGGCGCAGGCGTGCACATAGGGGTGGATAAATAAGCGCTCACACAAATTGTTATCTTGTGAAACGAGACGTGTGATTCGTGCAACGACGCGTGCAAACCGCAACCGCTCTGGGTACGCTCTTCAACCGCTGCTAGGGATGTGACAAGAGTGAAGGTGACATCCATTGTCGATAGTTCTATAACCTTATGATTCATTGTAAAATGTGGCGGAATTTATATATTTAGGTAAATTAATTTAGTATTTAACTTCAATGGTTGGTAATTACAATGTCACTCATAAAATGTCTAATATTCATTTTGTTTTTTCTTTCTTCCTTATATTATATAATACTTATAATGAATAAAAATATATGAAGCATTGTTTTTAGGATTAAAGAGTAAAGTTGATAAACAAAAGTTATATACATATAAAAGGTATAGGTAAAAAGAAATTCTTAATCGGCATTGGTCGCGAGTTCCCAAAAAATTTGCCGTTTTTAATTTATTTATAAGTACATTCACTTTATGCATTAAATGTTGTATAATAGTGATCCCAAAATTAAAAAAGCCTCTACAGAATTACTATGTATAATGGCAAGGCTTCAACTCACGTCAGCCTTTTTGATTAGGCAAGAATAACTACATAACTCTTTTAGGGTCGATTTAACAATCTTCAGATAAGAGTTATCAATGGAATAAATTATAACCTGAAAGAATTCAAAAGTGATAAAATTCAACCGTTTAATTAATTCATCTGTCATTATAATTTCCCCATCTTGTGTTTTATTCTACGAACAACTTGTATAGGGTGATTGAAAAATTAGCCCTTAAAGAACTTTCTTACGATCTCTTTACTTCTATCATATATAGTGTCAGGCACTTTCAGTATTTTTTATTTCTATATTATTGTTTTTAAGCTTATAGATTAATAGAATTAGATAGAATTATATATGTAAGTCTCACGCATCTACACCTTAACTAGTCCTTGGCAATTTCTACTAGCAATTCCAATACAAACGTCATAATGTTTCATATTTCGTAATATTATCGATGATTTAGCACAACACTAAAATTTATGAAATGTAATTTTCTGAAGGCAACGAGTCACGAACATTTGTAGCTTTTCCGAGTATTCCGGGAAATTGCGATATCCGCGTGGTGAGCAAAATACGGGTACAAGAGATCTCGCGCGGCTTTAAATTGTAAGCAACATTTTAACAAAAATATACGTACCTTTGCTCGGCTTCTAAATTCAGTTTTATGTTGGTAAAAATTGATTTGCATTTCAGCTATGTATAAGGTCAAGTTTTTTTACTTGTCAAAATTTTACACTTTGGCCAAATACATAGATTATTTTTTTTATAACAGTATCCAATCAAAGGCCTTTTTTCCCTGGTTTTATCACAAGAGCTAAATCCAATGGGATTTTTTGTAGTCTTGAATTAAATTATTAATGTCTTTGTTCTATATCTAAGGTCGTTATCAAAGCATACGTCCGATTGTGGAATGCAAACCTACCTAAAAATCTAAACCGTATATCGATTTCAGCTAAACATCAAAGTAAATATAAACATATTATTATCGATTTATCTACTGTGTCATGATGAGGGAACATATAAACTTTGTTCAGCTAGTCACATAAAGTCAAATTTTAATTTATATTTTATCTTACTCTGAATGCTAGCTAAATCTACCAATCCAAGGTAAATTAAATTGCGGACGTAACTCAATAATATGTTGCTGTACTATTTGCTATTATACTTTACCAATATAATATTTAGCAAAGATGTCCTTAAGAGCTGACGACGGCCTTAGAATATTTTTACCTCTTAAAACAAAAAAATAACTTTCCCGTGATACTATTCAATAGATTTCGCTAGTGAAACGAAGTGCAGTACTAGTAAGGAGTACTGAGAGCTATCTATACCTAAAACTATATCGTCTATCAAGTCCCAACTGGCAGTACCCATTACCCATAATTCATACAAGGGTCTAAACCCTAGTGAACATTGGTAACAAGTGTCCACGCATTCGCATTTCGCATCCTTGACCGACGTTCATCGATGACTGATGGGAAACATGTGCCGCCGGCACCCGCCAACTCATCGCTGGTGGAAATGGCGGTAGGGCTGTGCTAGATATTGGACGTCTAATTTTATATTAAAATAAGACGACACGGCAAACGTTGTTCTGTATTAGAAATATTTTAAAAAAACACTAGGAGAGCGAAAAATACTTCTCATTCCTAAGAAAAAAATAAATAAAAAATCGGTTAAGCTATTTCGGTGGAGTGCGACCACAAACACCCTGATACGAGATTTTGATTTATTAGATTATTCAGCCTTGAACTTTTTATCATTTTCAAATTCATTTTTATTTATTTTCAATATTATAACAAAGTTAAGTTAAAAATTTAAAAAATCTACTTTGTATGTATGTATTTGAGTCTTTCTTACATTCAGCAGAATTAAATTTAAAAAAAATTGTTAGTCGTAAGATTGCACATCAGAAGTAAAAATTTTGTATCTGAGCGTGACAGTCACGCCAGTTTAGTGCTTTTCTCCCATCCCAAAACAGCTATATATACACACACTCATCTGTATATAAGTATCTGAGCGTGACGGCCACGCGAATTCAGTGTTTTTTCCCTATCTCCAAAACAGCTGGCAAAAGTGCCCAAAGTACGCCTAAAGAAGTTTTCACTTAAAAAAAATAAAGACGGAAAGTAAAAGATTTCAGCCCTGCGCAAGACGAGGGTTGCGCTAAGATAATTATCTTTTTTACGTTACCCACCCTGAGCTGTTTTAATAACGTGATAAATGCTGCGGAAAGGCTTGTCAGTGACGCGTAAGGAGAGCAAACCCTCCTTTATACTTGATTAATATCTTACTTGTTACGTTACTTTACTTTTATTGAGCAACAGATGCTTTTTATTTTTCATGAAATTTTCTTGCAATCTTTTTTCAAGAACAAATGATAAAGTGGGGACTGCGTTTTAATTTTACGCTAAATTAAGCACCTCGTTTTCTTGACTGTTTATGCGTTTTGTGATCATTTATCGAATTAGTGTTTGATTTATGGATTGATTTCAAACTGTTTTCTCTTACATTTCTCTCTGATGTTTTATGTTTTAGAAGTTATGTCTTTTAAAGAAGGATGGATGATAGATGAATCGTGTTACTGAGAGATACACATTGTAGCTCGTGGTTACTTTTATGGATGATCTTAGTTAGAAACAGATGTCACTAAGTCGATGCCCACTGTTGGAAGACTATAATAACGATAGGAGGTGGGCGCTGAAAATCAGTGCTATTGGATCAGGTTTCGGTACAGCAATATACGGAGTGCCAATCTCATTTCTGAAACTGTGGCATTAAATTCAGCCCTACTAATTGCACTCGCACGAGTTCAAAAAAGTATTATTATTATACCTGTGACAAGAGTTGATCAGTTTCCTCGCGCTAATTGACTAAAAGTATACACTAGGTAGGAATTACAAATGCCCAGTAAAAAGCCTAACATTGAAAAGCTCCCATATCTTCAATAATAATTATACTCATTCTTCTCACGTCTTAATAAGTGTTCCTTTTTTATTGATTTAGTCTAAGCTTTGTTTCCTATAATAAAATGTTTTTACGTTTCATTATCTGAAAGTGTAAAGTTGCTTTTTGAATCAAAAGAAACTTTACACGGCGCTATCTAGTTATTATATGATTTAGGAATCTACTAGTCTTGCGTTTTGTAAAGGACAACTATATTTTAATATTGTACTCAAATCTGGCAGGTATCTAAATTTAAGTTGCTTCTTCGAAAATAAACAGAAAATTAAGAGAGCAGCAGCGCATTTGTAGCACCTTTGGTGTTGCAAATGTCTATAGGCGATGGCAACCGCTTTCCATCAAGTGGGTCGTCTGCCTGTCTGCTGAACTCCTGCAAAAAAAAGAAAATCGATGGTGCTTGAAGACACTCCTACATTTATGTTTGCACATAGATCAAGTTGTATAAAAACCGTAATTTAACTAGAAACAAACATCATACCCCTATATCAGGGAGGTAACACATCTTCATAAAAGACTGGCTATTATCGGGCATTATGACTCAATCGAATCCATTGGGTATTGTGTTAGGGAGACGCCATAAAAATGATATATTTTGAAGAATTATGATGAACTATTGCTGGTGTGCACCGACATTTAACCGGCGGTTAAAATAAATAATCACTGTTTATGCATACATTTTTAGCGATTAATTTATTTTAACCATCGGCTGAAAGTCGGTGCACATCACCTTATGTATTTTATATTCTTACGATATAATTATAATCGTATGCAAACTGATACTCCAGGTATTGATTGTACTAATTTAACAAAAGAGTACGAAAGCACGTTTCTGGTGGCTTCAAAATGGAATTTAAAGTCTGCCTATCATTTTAAAATGTAATCCTTAAACGTTGACAATTTTAAGAACTAAAATAGAGGTATTATGTATGCCACAAAAGTACATCTATCGGCCTGATAAAAATTTAAATTCCTACGATTTATTATATTCGGTTAGTATTTCACATTTTATAATTAGTATTAAACCTATAGTGCAGTTGACAATTTTTTTTTTTTTTAAATAAACGGGTAGTGAATTCTAATATATACCACATTCTTTACATTTCTTACGCCATATCAAATTTAGTTATGTGGAATAATCCATTCCTCCGAAATAGGGGAAGCTCAAGTATAGCAGTGGCACATTGAAAACATTAATTATTTTATGGATAAATTGTCATGTCAATAATTAATGACCTGCATTTTGGTGAATGTTAATATTTTTTTTGGGATGCTCTGTTTCTTGTTGCATAATGATAGAATGTTTACAGAGGGAATTTGAACGTCTGCCGGAAAATTGTATGTTTAAGCAGCCCCTTTTTCTGATGGCTGTGTAACGTCCTTGTATTTTTTTGTTTGATGACTCAGTTAATATACTGGACTATGATAGGCGATGGTTTAATATCGTAATGTAAATAATTATGTATTCAAAAAAGTAACTTAATTTGCAATTTAAAGCTGATTGTTTTAAGATTTTATTTTAGAAATAAACATGCCTAATTTGTGCTTGATATTATCGTTATTTTTAATACATGATTTCAGCAGACAGGCAGACGGCTCACTTGATGGAAAGCGGCTACCATCGCCTATGGAAATTTGCTACATCTAAGGTGCTACAAATGCGCTGCTGCTCTCTTAGGGGAGACTGGAACCTGGCTATTAATACGGGAACACATGTCAAAGTTGTTTTGGATGGCATGTTCTAGACCAGAGGTGATAGCCATCCAGACGGGTTAATTCAAAGGAAAGGAAAAGGAACAAAGGAACCCTAAAGGACCCTTCCACTTGGCTGTGGATTGTTTTGTCGCCTCTTACGACAGGCCACCTTGCCACAGGAAATGGTTTCTTATTTTACTATCCTTCTTATCTCAACACCAAAATATAGATAAGTACTTTAGACAGTCGTTATACATTTTATTGACTATATAGTAGTCCATAGTCTATCACAGTCTTTTTATGACACCATTTGTTTGACAAAACAACCCAAAGCCAGGTGGTAGACTATTTGTCCGTCAGGATTAGCTACCACTCCTAGTCTAAAGTATGCCACCATAACCACCTTGAGTTGTGGTCCAGCATTAGTTGCCTGGTTCCTGTCTCCCTTTAAAGAGCCGCAGCTATTTGGTGTTACAAATATCCGTAGGCAATGGTAATAGCTTTCTATCAGGCGGACCGTCTGCCTGTCTGCTGAACTCATGCAATAAAAACATGTAGTATTCATGTAAGATTCTTATTTAGGGAACTTTATAAAAAATTCAAATTAAACCCTAAGCTTAATTTAAATATATACAGAGCGGAGAATGGACAATAAAAATGTGATTAATAACCCTGTCTCTACGCATGAAAATTAAATCATCACGCGTAATATGGGGTTCTGGAGGTCAATGATAAATGCACCAGCTGTGGCGAGTCGACGTTTTGACATGGACTAATAGTGCCATCTATCGTGGAGGTGCGGTGTCCGCTTAATATCCCTTGTCAGCAGATGTCACACAATGAAACGAGATGGCAGTATATATCACATAGCTTTCAATATATTTTTTAGATTAGATCTAAAAACAATTTGAAATTTCCATATTATCGTCTAAAGAAAATGATAATATATATAAAATAATGTAATAAAGTGGTTTAATGATAATTAATAACGCATTTATCAATTGTATTCTTTGATAAAGTATATAAGATTACTTAGAAGTGCAGGTATTATTACTTAAAAGCAACTTTCTAGAAATTAAATTTTGATTGTATTTTATGAATTGGATATTACTATCATAAATGTGCAATTTAGTTTTAGTATACTTTCATATGGTTAATGCGAGATGATTTCTATTAGTAGGAACTAAGTTCACTTTATAATACAATATGTTTTACCTAGATGGCGCTTTTAATTTTAAATCTATTTCAAGCTAGAACTTTTCCTAGAAAAATTATTTTAAAAATAATATTATGAAGGCATTTTCTCTGGGAGCTTTTTTTACGGAGTAAAGTTACGGTTACCCCAATACGCTTTGCTTACCACATGCATTAAACTACACTTGGCACTGAATCGGTATGTCCCAACTACATTTGGGATAATGTTATTGTTAGTAATTATGTCCAAATGCGACTTACTTCTAGCGTTAAAAAATAACGCGTTAACAAATAGCTACTTTAGTGTTACGTATTACGTGAGTTGTATATCAATTTTCAATGTCAATAACAATTTCGTATTTAGATAACACATTAAACCGTTGACTATATTTGCGTGACACAGTCAATAATACTAACAATATCCCAGATGGAGCAGAAAGTAATAAATATAATATTATGTACTTACGCACATGCAAGTCGAATTGAAAGTTTAAGATATAAGATGTATGAACATGAAGATGCTGATATGGATGAAGCCTAATGCTGTGAACGCACTTGCGTTAGTGTTAATGATTTATGGTCTTATTCATATTGAATTAGAGTAAGTTTGTAGGATTCTTTAAGATGCTTAAAGAAGCTTTCAAACTTACTCTAACTCAATATTATGTTACGAGTTGCAGGATTCGAATTAAAATACCGTTAGAATTACTAGAGAGTTTATTAGAACTATACAAACACGTATAACACAGGTACAAATATAATTGAAACACAACCAGTCCAAACGTAATGCATGATTCAATAACACGCGCAAAGTCCGTCACTAAAAAGATCACCGAATGTATACAAGTCTTGCCTCGCGGCTGGTTATCGCTCGACTGCCTCATCTCTCATTATCTGCTCGGTCGCTTGGATTGAATTTCCTAGAATCACACCTGGCTAATGACTACCATAAAAGATTACAATACACAATGGGCAGTTTTTCTAATCACAACATTTAAACACAAAGTAAACAAAAGAAGTCCAAATGCCGAAAAGGCAATAAAATGTCTACAGGTATGTAGGTGTGAATTTGTCTTAACAATATGAATAAGACCGTTAGTCTGTAGCCGAATGTCTCTTAATTACAGCATTAAAAAATAACGCCGTTAACGAATAGCCACATTAGTCTATATAATTACATACGTTATCGGCCAATATTTATTCATTCAGTCATTAACAAGTTGAAATATCAAATAACGCATTAAACTCATTGCCATATCTGCGAGAAACGGCCTATATCTGTACACTGCACAGGTGAAGCCGCACCATAATGACTCGCACTGTGTTTAAGTACAAACCGTCTGCAATTTTAAAGGCACGATTCTTTATTAAATATACGCTCATTCTAATTTTTTCAGGTGCTGGGCAAGAATGGTATTCGAGGCTGGCTAGACGGTACAAACGAGAAAAGCAACTGGCTGAAGCTTGTCAGGTCAACCAACTATCCTCATGATGTCAACGTGCAGCACATATTACAATCTGGGCAGGTATGGTCGTTCTTATAACCTCACACGGTTATGTCTTTCCCTATTTTTAAGTTGTTATTAGTAATCGATAAACGTAGTAACGGACGCCCTCAAGCCTGATGGAGTGATGACGTGCATAAGTTCGCGGTTAGGCACCGACTGAGGAAGTCAGAGGACCAAGACTTGCAGCGAGAACTTGGGGAGGCATACGTCCAGTAGTGGACTGTGATTGGCTGGAGACTATTAGCTACAGACTGTCTAATTTCCACTACTACCTTTAAAATGTTCTAAATTCAAAACTATCCATATTCATATTAAAATACGAAGTGACTTTGTAAGAGTTATTGTACTAAAGCCATTCGCCTCTTCAAAAAGTTCTCAAATGCCTATCCAACGCTTCGGTGATCAGAGGGCTGGTGCCTACCTCAGACACAGGCGCAACCCTCAAAAACGGTTGTAGTCACAGCGACCAAATAATCGGTCAAGTGTGAGTCGGAGTATGAACTCGTTCATGATTGATATAGGCCATTCCTACAAAGGAGATGTTTACAAACTATATAACGCCCTGACCAAGATTTTTACAGTGTAATGCCACGTATTAGTTTGTTTTTTAACTTTAATAAGGCATTGGATATAATATCATCAGCCCTCGACCTCAATAAACCCTGAAAGTGTGACGTCACAAGTCTATTAGGGTTGTGGGCATCCCCATCGTGCTCATATCGGTGGATCCTCGCTTGTTCGGACAACGAATCAGTAAGGCGATCCATTGAGGTAACGTTAGCCAGCCTTCTGGGTACGTTACTCATAAGAGACTGTGACCTAGGTTCAGTATTCTATTACTATAGCTAATAATAAGCTTAAAGTATGGTAGATAGAATATAACGAAAAAACATCGACAGGTTAAATTTTCTTGATTGTATTAAATCATTTTGCCAGGTGGTAGGGCATTTGCCCGACGGGATTGCTACCACCCCTGGTCTAAAATATGTCGCCATAACAACCTTGAGTTGTGTTCCGGCATTAGTGACCAGGTTCCAGTCTCCCTTAAAAGAGCAGCAGCACATTTGTAGCACCTTTGGTGTTGCAAATGTCCATAGGCGATGGTAACCACTTTCCATCAAGTGGGCCGTCTGCCTGTCTGCTGAACTCATGCAATAAAAAAAATAAAAAAATATTACTTCTTTAAATAATTTTACATGGTGAAAATAACATTATAATATCAAACAAACCTGTACATTGAGATATTGGGTATACCTGTAAATCCGAGCACAGGTGGGCTGTTTAAGAGCTAATATATTAAATAATATGGCCTATAGGTATATTATAGATTTGTGCTTAATTTTTTTTGCATTGTGTATTCTTATAACACTATTTTTCAATGGGCAATAAACGCACAACGACTATATTTTAATAGACAATTAAAATTGAAATCAACAAATGACAATCAGGGCTACCCTCATAACAGTCTTTGTGTGCGACTACCCCAATAAAATTTTGAATATGGAACATTGTCGCTTCCGGTAGCAGAAAATCGACTGAACAACTGTATTCTACTTCCGGTCAAACGGAGGGGAGCGAACAGATGCGGTGGTTAGATTCAGTCAAATATACCCCTGGTTTGCTTTAAATGCTAGTTGATGTTTTGCATTCAGTTTTTGGCAATTAATTAGTCAACATTTCTAAAATACAAAGTAGGTAAAGTATGTTAAATTTAAATTACCTTCCCGTAGAAATCCGTTAAAATAGATGAGCATGAAATAATAAATATATAGCAAATATTGTATTTACACTATTTTTATGAATAAATTTTAAGGTTGTAATGTCATGAATACGGATGGGAACCGCATCTCTTTCGCAAGATTTGGATTCGAATCTTGGTCGGGAAGCATACATCATTTAGACATTTTCCTACCCTAAGAGACGTATAATGACAATTACATAGTGTTGATGATGAATGAAAAACATCTTGAGAAAACTTGTTCATACAGATTAACTATGTGTGAAAATTGTCAGTCCGCCTTGGACAAACGTGTAAAGTAGTCTAGTACTCCTAGTAGTATGAAGTTTCTGAGTTTATTTTTTCCGGGTATTTGTCCACACTGACACGTCAATCCTATTAGGCAAAATTAACTAAATCTACGAGTAATTAGATTCCTGATGAGAAATACTACAATATTAAAACAATCTTTGATTGGTGTTATACATATTGAAATCATTAAAAAAATATGTATGATTATAAATTAATTAGGTAGAAAACTTTTATTTAATCTCATGTAAAAGGAAGTTGTCGATGTGTTTTCCAGGTTTGGTACAAGGTTATCCGAGAAATCCCTTCAGGACAAGAACTGTTACTCGGCCCCAGGACACCATTGCCGATGCAAGATGTTGTACCTACTAATGGTAAGTCAATAATTTTAACTTTGGTATTTTAGTTGAGTTTTAGAAAGCTGCATAGTTCGAATCACATATTCGGCCATTTCATTGTCATCATAAAATCTTTCGGTAATTTTTTGTTAAAAACTATAACTTCTATAATCATAGGTTTCGCTAAGGCAACAATAAACAAATATATGGTTGTTTTAATGCATAATTTTAAAAAAAATATTAGTATTCGTCGCTTTTTCTTTATCTATATAAACTACAAGTGTGCGAAATTTCATACTCCTCAGTCCAAGCAATTTTCGAAAAAGGGGTACACGTTTTTGCTTCACGTATTTATATAAATATTCGTTCAAACGATCCTGAATTGGTGGTGAAAATATAACGGAGTAAAATTGTGACTCTGAAATAGTCTGAAACATCCATAAATCATACAACTTCAAGCAGGTAGTAGGACAGTAACTATATGAATTTAGTATGCGTTTTGGTTTAAGTTACTTGTGTGTTTTGATATTCAAAATAATTAGAAACGTATGTAAATATCTCACCGTGTAGACTGTAGAATCACGGTCACGCGTAATTCACGCTTCGTTGAAACGCCACGGTGATGTAATTGGAGTCACCTGCCCTCTAACGTCAACTTCTGACCCTCGCACACGTTAAATTTACTTTTACCCTCCCTGGTACAGGTGGATTCAATATTTGACCTCACTAGTATATTTTCTTGCTTACATCCAATCTGCAGTATTTTCAACCCAGATTCTGTGCAATCAACGTTTTTACGTGTGTCAGACCAGACCGCCAGATTTGCTTATCTTAAATCTCATCTTGTTTTGTTAATTAGCAGTTCTACTACACTACAAACTCCATTAATTCTTCGAAAAGTAACTGTACTTCTGTCTTTTTAATTATTGCAGGAGGTCAGCAGACAGGGAGACGGCCCACTCGATGGAAAGCGGTTACCGTCGCCTATGGACATTTGCAACACCAAAGGTGCTACAAATGCGCTGCTGCTCTCTTAAGGGAGACTGGAACCTGGTCACTAATGCTGGAACACAAATCAAGGTTGTTATGGCGACATACTTTAGACCAGGGGTGGTAGCCATCCAGTCGGGCAAATACCCTGCCACCTGGCTAAAACTCATTTAATAAAAAATAAACTTGAGATAGATAAATAGAAGAAAGTCCATTTTTAGCTAGACGTGTTGGTGGGGTGTTTCTTGCCGCTTCTTCTCCGTAACAGTAATAACACGTTGCGAGGTGGTGTACATAGAATAGGAAGTAAAATTTAATTTTAACTTATATGTATGACACTAATCCAAAAAGTGGAACTTATTTTGAATAAATATATTTCAATTTGAATTCCTTTTTCTCAAAGCGCAATATTATACAGTATATCACTTAACTCTAAATACACAGGATTTCAAATGTAAAAATGTTTTTAAACGAATTGTTATTTGTACAAGTAGCATACGCAGAGATATATCGAAAAATAATTGATGATATTTTCTATTGATTAATATAATGTATCACACTTTAATACAGATTTCTCTACGTCTATTTTTCATCATTTAACAATAAATACCTGTAGATTATGAATTTTAGTCAAATAATAATTAAGATTTTATTCCCATTGTAATAAATTGAAGTACTAATATTAATTATAACACATATATCATGTGTATATACCCTTTAAAAGTTTTTTCATTCAATAAGACGTTATCTAGATCGTTGCGTCTGGTTGTAAAGACACCACGTTTTAAAAATTGAAAGTATAAAAAACTGATACATAGGCCGTTTTTTGTAACAGATTCTTATCTGCACGTCTGATTTAGTAGGCCAATTTTTAAAGAGGTTTTTTTACGTTGAATATTTGAGAGGACAATGCGTGTCGTATTTTAACTTTAAGTTACTGCTCAAATGATAACAGACTTTTGTTAAAACATAACCTCTGAAATCATATTTGAAATAGGTACCTACAAAAAATAAAACTTTGTTATTTTTAGCTAAAAGCTTGAGATAAGAAGACAGTCTAAGAGTGTACGCTCTTGCTCATTATTTAGGTTGTATTTTATGTAACGAAGTTATAATATTACTGAAAATTGGTTTGAAAGCAATTTCCCATCCCTCATATAGCACGTACTTTGGACTATGTTCTTATTATTTATATCGATTACATAACTTTTTAAATGTTAAAAGAAATCAGCAATCAAGATAACCTTAAGTTGCATTTGCTTGGGTTTACAGTAAAACAAAGTTAACCAACTAGAGCAAATATGAACCATTCAAACGTTATTTAAGCATATGATCATTATGTTACTTACTAGAAAAATAGTTATCGTACAAAAATATTTTTCACCATGAAAGTATTTTATAATATAAAGATAGATAGTAAATAAAGCCTTGCTGTTTTTATTTATTTATATTGTGCTCGTGGTCCTAGTATGTCCTTCGACTTCAGCCTCCTCTGATTGTTTCCACTCTTTTCTATTCTTTGCGAGCCTCGAGCAGGTGCCCCCAGCGATCGCTTTCAGGTCATCTACCCATATTTTTGGCGGTTTGCCTATATTTATTTTCCCTTCTCTTTAATATAAATCCGTTACAGCGGTTGTCTATTTTGAAATAATTTCTCATCACGTCTCAACCTCCATTTCAGGTTTTTGTTATGTTATTGACCTTAGTTTTCTCTTTAATAGTGCTTAATGTAATTTGATCTCTCATTCTTAATATTCAATATATTTCTTTTTATATTGATTTAGCTTTTCAATATCGATGTGGTTTTCCGCTAAACCAAAACAATCATTGTTACTCAGAAATATGAGATGAGTGAAAGTGATACTTCCAAATTATTTTCAGTCAATTAATACCACATACTGTATACAGTGACAATATAGTACATAGGACAACGCAGGCCCGGTGTCACACACGCGCATTCGATATTTAATTTAGATAAATCGCGACGAACGCGCGTATGCGCCGGGTCGCGTCGCGCGTCATGCCGCCCGGTGAAAATCACGCATATACTTATTACAATGAGGGTGACTTTTTGACTCATAATATAATGTGACTGGAAGGCTTATTATTTCTTTAAAATTAAATACATCTCCTCTCTCTCAAAGGGTCGATATAGCTCTGGCTTATCTGACTAATTATTACTATTACATAGTTTTCTTACTAACTACTTTGGTAAACAATAACTACTTGGTAAATATTAATACTATGTATTTTTACAGTAGAATGCTTATGTTCAACTTTAGTTAGCTGATATAAAGCGGATCAACCAAATTGAATAAATTTGGTTGAAAGACACAGAATTGAAAGGACATGAGGTTGTTCAATGACATTGAGTGATTCAAGTTTAAGTTTATATAGACCACTTTCGTTGATTCATCTGAATTGAAAGACAGAAATTAACCGTCTAATACCAGCTTTAATAAACTTTACACAGTTTGAGATTATATTTTACAGTTCGGTAAGATTATTATACAATCGTAGTGGAGTAATAGTTTCATAGTATTATTTTAGGTGTTATTATTAAATTCGTACATTTGCTTTATTTTTTAATCAATTAATACATTATTAACAGTTAATGCAATCAATTTAATTCAATTCTATAATAAATTCATATTTTTATTAACTTGTTAGAGTAACATTAGAAATGTAAAATGATTTAGTACCTCACCATTTTTCTCTTCTCTTCATGGCTTCTCGTGGTGCCTTTGTGGCAAAATCTCCATCCCATTTCAATAGGGTTTGAATGTTTATTTAGGATCCTGATCCGTTTGTAGTTACCAACCAATGATACTCGCCAAATCTACCTTTGACTCAAAACGGAAGACCTGAGCACATTAGTAAGACGCTGAGCTAATGTTATAGAATAGAAATATTAGTATGTATGGATGGCGTATGCCAAAAATTTTTGACTATATTCTTGTCACTTCTAGTATATTATGTTAAATGCGTAAGGGTCTTCAGGGCTTCCTGTTGCACCTTCCGGTGGGTATATGTCCCAGCCAGGGCGGCAGCGGTGATTTATGCGATTCAAATTGTAATTGGTTTGGGCAGTTGTTAAATAATAATAAAACGTTACCATGTAACAATCACCTAATACCTACACTTGCCAAGTATTGTGAGGTCTTACTATATACGTTGTAAGATGGAGATATGAGAATGTGTTTCAATGGTCATCGACACTCCTAAGAAAATCTGTTTATGTCTATCATTAAGTACGCAGTAGGCCCTTTCATAATTTGGAATACCTTCTGTAGCACAATGACTAAAGTGTCGGTATTTCACTCCATTAATCTGGATACGAATTCTTACAAAGAGTACGCACCGCTTAGCATGTTTTTTTAGATTTACGTACAAATTGTTCTAATTAGCAAGTACTGTCGCTGAAGAAAATTTGTAAAAAAACGTGCAAATCGAAATCTACCGATATGTGTAATCTGTCATACTGAATTAGTTAAGTGTAACGTGTACACAGTCAATAAAATGGATAACCAAACTAAGACCAATAGTGCAAGTGGGCCGAATTATATTATGGACATGGATAGTGGGTTCGGTAGATATTGTCCTGCCCTGAAAAAATAAAAAACCAAAACTTAATTGCAGCGCCACCTACCGCGTCTAATTGTGAATCTAAACCCTCCATTCAAACACACACAAAACATTTCTCCAGTAACGAGTAGCAATTGTTTTTTATATATAAGATGTACATACCTATAGAAATAGAATTACTCACATTTCGACCACAACAGCATTAAACATGAACTGCATGACATTACAATTTACTATATTACATGCACAATGACTCCTAAATATTTGTAATTAGAATCGATTTGCACTCGGAATATTGTCCCATTTGTCATAAACCCCCCAATTGCGTAAAACATGATCGATGATGCCCTTCGCATGAGAACCATTGAGCAATTTCTTCATTTTACGAAAGGATTATTACGGATCGAGATAAAATTTTCGAATAGCCTACGTGACAATGTTGATCGATCGACCGTATCGCGTATATTTGCATACGCATCTATAGGTAAATATAATAAAATTATAAATATAATAAAAATGTAGAGTTTGACTTTCTGTACAATGAAGAAGAATGCTAAAAACTGTGTCAGGGGAATGTTACAGGTGAAATAGAACTAATTTAGATTTTTTTAATTTTTTTTTGTTTCTCTGTTTGTATGGGCTAATCTCCGAAACGACTGTACTGATTTATATGAAAGTTTTTGTGTTGGTAGCTTATGTCCCTGGCCAACATATAGGATACTTTGATCCCGAAAAATTAAAAAGTTCCCTTGGGATAGTTTAAAAACCGCACCACACGGACGAAGTCGCGGGCATCAGCTAGTATTGTACATATAAAGTTCCATTACATCATTGTACCGTACGGGCAGTTTATAAAATTGTCTTGGCTAGATAAGACTGAGATAACAGCCATAGTTTAATGACATAGATTTATAATACGTATACAAAATATTTCTTACAAGGCCATTTATATGCGCCAAAAGAGTGATATTTGGAAGGATTTACTACTTGAACTTAACATTGTTATGTAAGCAAGTAATGTAGTAGAGTAATCGTGTTTTCATTATATAACATGACTTATGTAGCAGTAATATAAACAATAGTATAAATAATTGTTTGTCTAAACAGCAGTTATGGTTGTGTATGGCACTACTGTCTATCTCAAATACGATGGCTGACACATTCCATAGAACGTAACTTGTAGCAATATCGCATACTTGAACTATGAATGAGATACAAATATTAATTTATAATATTGTAAAATTCTTAGCATGCTGTGTATGCACATTGAAGCTATTTAAAGAAAAACAACTGCAATACACTATATAAACGATACGGAAAACGATGCATTTTTTTAGATTTCTTGTCTGTCGTTTTGTCGACTGGGCCGATTTCGATGGGCGGTTTTCGCTGGTCGACCTCAATTTCTTAGACTTAAACTCTGCGCTACTTTTTATCCCGGAATCCCACGGTTTTTTTTCTGGAAATGATTTAAAATGTCCAGATAAAAAAAAACGAATTCGACGAAGAAACGAAAATTAACACCTCTTACTTTTTAAAAGTGACATTATAATGAAATTCACGATATTTTTCTCTAGATTTACGTCATTTTTATGTTACATTTTATTATCTGAGTCGTATAATTCCAATACCCGCCAACTCCCTTAAAACACAAAATTAAGTTATGTATGTTTCTGGATAGTCTATGAAATTTCTCGTATGTCATTTTGTTCGTTTTATTCCAAAAACCGCCAACTTCCAAATAATTTGACATCAAACTTTCGAATTTGTTCCAAAATCCGAGATATTAGAACACTTTTTCGCTTTTACTGACAATATGTTGCGTGTGGAGTTAGCGGATATTGGAATTATACGACTCATTTACTTGACGTTTTAAAATCAGGCACTACGGGCATTGAGAGTAATAAAAAAGTAGCCTTAGTACGTAACTTTAAACGTCAGGTAAATAATACAATGTTAATGAGAAAAACATCGTGAATTCAATTATAATGTCAGTTTTAAACAGTAAGAAGTATTAATTTATTTCTATATGTAACACGGAGGTTTTATGCTTTAGCAGCAACCTCCACCAACATGAAATGATGTACTGTTCATGACATCAAAGCAAGACTATTCGCTTATATCCGCCGTGTGAAACGTTTTTCTGGTATAATTAATATAAATGTAAAAATATCTCTAAAATCTCAAACTTGTAGTAGGTTAACATTTAAACTACTAAAGTGGCGTTCAAACTGGGTCTACTTGACGCTAATTAAAGTTTGTATCTGATTCATAGGTCAAGTATAAGATATTGCTACAAGTTACGTTCTATGGGATATGTCAGGTATAACGTCGTGTTTGATATATACAGTAGTAAAACTATTAAATATTATTATGAAAGTAGTGTCAAAACCATTATAATCCATCTCTCGGAGTATGCAATAACAATAATGTCAGTTAACCCTTTATTAGCCATTCCATTTTCAAATCGCCGCGTGCGCCCATGCACGCATTCAATGAGCCGCGCGCTCGCGTTGACATTTGTCATCGCGCAATTGTCGCGCGCAGATTAAAATTGATGACGTTGCTTTGTCCGAGGCGGCGCACGAGCCATTGTTAACCGTGAAACCAGTCTTATCTAGCAAGTAACTGATTATAATATTTGAACTTTGACAACTTATAAAAATAATTTTGACAGGAAAGAATAATTAAAGTCCATATTGCAAACAGCTTTGTCGCAAAAAATTGATTGATACAGTAAACAGAAAAAAAGTTTGAGTTCTAGTCAAATAAGTTCAAGTATAGCTAATTATGAAATCATCCATTATCTCTAATAGTTTATTATATTATTTATAATGTTTTTCTAAGTCAAGATTTGTTAATTTTTCAGTGACAAAAACGTATTATTTTCTGAATTAATCAGACCTAAAAATAAATACTTAAAATAAATAAATACTAAAATTAAACTATATAGTTAGGCATAAAATTAATTTAGAAAATCCCAGTGTTAGGCCACTATTAATTGGGAAAGTTCCCATAAAACTGGCTGCATTTTCCCTTTGAATGGCAACGTTAATAATTATATTCCTTAATAGAAGTTACGCAATTATTGAGTTTTCCAAAATTCAACAGATTCTTAATGATACCAAACGCAACATGAAAATTGAAACCTCACCGAATCGCAACGATTCCCCCGCGACAAAAATAGAATGATTAATCAAAAAATTAAGCAACGACAATAGCTGCACCCCCATTTAACAGGCGTACAATCGCTCGGCGTCCCACATCGCGTATTTATTTAACAATCAAATAAATATTACGCACAATAAAATAGGAATATTTCATTTTAATAACACCGCTCTCTGTTAAAGGGTTGAATCTGCTTCGGGAACATTTGGCATGTTTTTTGAGCGCAGATTAAAGCTATCTTGATGTCACGCGAAATTGAATAATTTGTAGACCACAATGGATCGGTGGATCTGCGCAATCGTGACTTTACAATTATTTGTTGGATTTTAATTCGCATTTTTTATATTGAACAGATTTTCGGGTAAATTAATCTCGCACTGTAATCCTTTCGTCCACTCAATTATAATAATTATGAAACTATATTGAAACCGAACTTGGTAATTATGTTAGAAATTATTTAGCTAGTCACTAATTATTTACTGTACTTTGTGTTCTCCACTCAAATTTTTATACCTACTCAACGAAGAAATTGTTACATTAGGACTCACTTAAAGACACACAGATGGATTTCAACAGTATTCACTATTCAATATACCTATGTATACCGGGTGGTATACATAAATATAGCATACCTAACTCACAATTTAACTTTTTGTGCGAAAGTTTGATTGCAGTAGGTACCGTAATATGTTTGTCTTATTAGACTAATTCATGGTAGTTATTTTGAATAAGAATAAGCACTGAATTTGCTACTATTCGATATGTTAATTTTTTTTAAAGATAATATATAAATTTTAAGATAAAGATAACGATAATGTTCTTTTTAAGAACGTTCCCGAGATGTGACAATGAGACCAATATTTTATTTACAATTAACCCTTTTTTATTTAGTTCTTGTTTTTAATATAGCATAGCTTGTAATTTGTTTTAAAGTTTATAATTGTATTGTCAAAATATTATCTTTAGAGAAAATAACTTTTTTTTTGACAATATTACTATAAGCCAATTTAATAAGAGTATTAGCAATATAATAAATGGGGCCCAATATTATTATTACTATATTGTCAAAATTGCCAACCACTATCGTTTCAATCCTAGGTTTGCCTGATTTCGATATTCCCTTAACGCCAATAGCGTGCCCGTGGCAAGTAACTCTATCTTTATGAATTATAAGCGAAAGCTCACGAAATAAATCTTCAAAATTTTGGTATCTTTTCAATTTTCATTTCGGCTAATGTCATTTCTGTTAAAGGTAATATAAATTTTTTTGCTACTACTATTCCGCCGCGTCGATATAGTAGATTTAGTAGTATAAGATTTTTTTACACTATCGCAATGGAATCGTACTTTGATTGTCTTCGCAACGCTAAGATGAAATGAGAGAAAAAATTTAAAATAATATTGCAATAGTATAACTTTACTACCAAAAAGGACTTCACCTATCAAAATATATATGAATTCCAATGTTTCTTTTTTTCCAAATAGTTATTTAGTATGTTGTCTATTGTTTGTAATGTTAAACTGGCCATATCAAAATAATGATTATTAATTCTGAATTGTAAATTATACTGCAACGGACCACGCCGGCCATATGGACCGTTCGCACCGCAGGGCTTAACGGTAAGGTGCGCGAGGAACGCACCTGATGCGTTTGCGCAGATACACATTGATTCGTTACGTAGGTATAAAATGTTTACGCGGCATGAGTTTTCCTTTAGTCGGATTTTATGACTTTGCGATATGAACATTTTAAAAACGTTTGGGAAGGCAGACATTACACTTCTCAAAACGTGTGTGTCTCTTAGCCATTTGAGGTGGTCAGGAGGTTGGGGCCTCGAGGAAAACCTCTTTGCCCCGGCTTCTACTCGACGGACAACTACCCGTCGGTGGCGGAGCTTGGAGTCATTAGAGCCTTCCTGAAATGCATGACTAAAATACTCTCTAAGTACGATTGTCTTTGAATATGCATTGCTGCGGCCGAATAAAGGCGATTACAAGACCTTCTAATTGTAAAACACCGTATCTTCTATCACTGATAGATATTATTTTATTGCATTAAAGTTTGAAATTGTTTATTTAAAAAAACCTAACACTTAAATTACTCGTAAAATTTCTATACCGGCGCCTTATATGAAGATCAATTTTTAAGGAATTAAGTCTATAAATCCCATACATAACAATTATTATCTAAATGTCTTTGTGGCAAGCAAATTTTAGGAATGATAATCAGCGAGTGAAAAAAGTAACTCTGAAATACTTATAAAGCCTATACGATTAGATTCCACTATATTTGTTGGCCTTCTCTCGCTTTTTGTTTTTTTTTAATATTGAAATAATGAGTCTCGTTATCATCCCTTACAACGTCAAGCAAGAATGTCTTGTGCCTACTGTTTTAACCAAGATCTGACGGAGGGGGCTGACTAGACATTTATTACTCACATAACTAGTCAGTTTCTCTAAAACATAGCCGTAGCCTTAGACGATTAATATTGATCTAAGCCCATGGCAGTGGGTTTATTTTCCTAATTTAAGCTAAAATAATTTTTTTGTTTCGATCAACTTATTTATGTTTATTCTTTTGTAGAAAATATATTAAATATGGTATTTTAAGATTAAAGGTATGTATTTTTAAAGATTACAATAGTTACGTACTTAGTATGTCGAAGAATAAAGCCATATAAGTAGGATTTAAAAATACTTCCCGGTAAATACATGGCTAAGTGCATATGTGGTATTATTTTGTCTGTACTAGTCATTCTACAGCAATGACAATGCAATATTTATATTCACCACCAAAACTCGTAAGTGAAATAACAGGTGTACTATCGTTTATCGTTGGCGGTTTGTGGGGTTGTTATTCATTAAAAGAATCGGTAAGTCACCGTCACGGTGCGCGCGCGCATACTCGCACGACATCTGGTGACGTCGTGGGAAAACGTAACGATCGCGCAATCCGCCCTATTCTTCACTCCCCGAACATATAATTATGGACGAAAATTAAAAGATAAGGAATGATATCATTTTATTTTTAAATTACTGTTTTATAACCATTTGAGAGTATAAACTATTTGACATCTTAAACACAAGACAAAGCTTGCGTTTGTTTCGTTGGTCAGCCAAAGGGCTACTGATTGTAGCGTCTTAAATATTGTAAGTATCATTTTTATTCCGAAGCTGGCCAACAGGCAGACGGCCTACCTGATGGAAAGCGGTTACCATCGCCTATGGACATTTGTAATACCAAAGCTGCTACCGATGTGTTGCCGCTCTCTAAAGGAAAACTCAAACCTGGCCACTAATGTCGGAACATAACGATACTAACCAGCCATAACAACCTTGTGTTGACAAGGCTGTTGTGGGGATAGTAACTATCCAAACGGGCAGATACCCTACCACCTGGCTGTGGGTTATTTTAGGTTATTTCATTGTACCAGTACAATGAAAGCTACTTGACCTATATTGTATTTTACCTATAATCCCTTAAGACTATAAGTAGAATACTCTAGGTCATCGCAGTCAATGGGTAAGATACCCAGAAGGCTGGCTACGTTACCTCGCTGTTTAAGAGACATTATTAATACTGATATTGCATTAATCAGATTTTAGAAAATCAAGTAAAATCGAACAAGATTAACATTAACATTTAACAACATATATATATACATATATATATATATATATATATATATATATATATATATATATATAAGAAAGTCGTATTACTTACACTATTTATAACTCAAGAACGGTTGTACTACCGATGTGTGTGTGTGTGATTTTGTTTTTGTGTTTGAGTCGGTTCCCGGATGGTTTAGATTCACAATTAAAACCGGTAGGTGGCGCTGAGATCGGGTTCTAGAATCCTCCTAATCACCTGGACCGATTTTGGTGTTTTTTTTTGTGTGTTTGAGTCAGTTCCCGGATGGTTTAGATTCACAATTAGAACCGGTAGGTGGCGCTGAGATCGGGTTCTAGAATCCTCCTAATCACCTGGACCGATTTTGGTGATTTTTTTTGTGTGTTTGAGTCGGTTCCCGGATGGTTTAGATTCACAATTAGAACCGGTAGGTGGCGCTGAGATCGGGTTCTAGAATCCTCCTAATCACCTGGACCGATTTTGGTGATTTTTTTTGTGTGTTTGAGTCGGTTCCCGGATGGCTTAGATTCACAATTAGAACCGGTGTGAGGCGGCCTAGGACCGAGTCCTAGACTTTTATTTTTTCAGAGCCGGACAACGTCTGCCGGGGCCGGTAGTTTGCTAATCAAGATAAAGGTTTTTCTTAAAATATACTTTTGTATTATTAGTGGATATTCGAATTGTACAACTCATTTGACTTCTTAAACACTTAAGAACAAAAGGAAGAAGGGATTTCAATTGCTTTTGAAGCATGATTTAAATAACCATTCAATCTATTGTTTGATATGGTCACACATAGATGATTTTTAATGTTTTACCCAATGCAAATGTCGGGTTAAGTGAGCATATTAACCCTCGTGCAGGTTGGGTGGGGGTGTCATTTGCCCCCTGATAATTTGTAACAAACACTTCAGTGTTTCACTACCATAACATACAGGTCGGTTCACCTTTGGGCTGCTCTCTTGACTTCATTGTGAATCGGTGACCTCCTGCCGGAAAATAAGTTGACCTTTTTAGGGTATGTACTTTTTCAAAGAGTGTTGTGTTTATCGTGAATTATACAATTGTTGATTTAATTTCTCAATTGTAGATTAATTAAGATTTTTAGCATTATGCGTTTATTTAATTTAATTGTAGTTTAATTTCACAAATTTAAGATTTTGTCAATTTAGAGTCATCATCAAAATATTACTATTCAGTAAACTATATATTTAATATAATGATAATAAATAAAAAAAATGTTCTTTTTTGGATTTTTTGAAAGTTAATCAAAGGCGTTTATATAGCTAATTGTTAACCGAATTCCAAAAGAGGAGGTTCTGATTTCGACTGTATGTTTCTTACGCTATTTCTCTGTCAATTGTGGACCGATTTCTTTTTTAAATTTGAACATAATTTCATCTTGTTCAGTGTGCAAATCTTTTCGCTTCGATGTTTCAAGAAAATAATTATTAGTTTGATATTACATTTACAAGTAAATGTGGTTCATCCTTAAATATCATTTGCATATTATTTTGATTCGACCATAATACTTTTGTTTCCATAAATTAGCGATATCTAAACGATAAGAACAGCAATTACCTCTCCCATTACTTAATCAAGATGCACGCGCATGGTCCATTTAGCGACTTTCCTTTCCTATATTCTAAGATATGAATCTATATCGATCTGTTCATATTTCCCTGATGATATCACTAGTATATCTCAGCCTTGCCTTATCACGGATGCGGCGCACTCGTAACACAATGCCCGAGGCGTGGCTCCACTTGTCGTGACTAGAATTAATTTCTGCACGTCGTGTTGGTTATAAGGGAATTTGCTCTTTTTCGCAGGGCACTATCTTTGGCTAACAGTAAGGAGATATTTCGTGTCTAATTTTTCGCCGAATATTTAACTCTCAATACATGAGATCAGTATACATCATTTTATACGTGCAAAAACGGAGAAGGAATATTATCCCCGCAAACTGGTAATGCGTTGGAACCTTGTCAAATTAACATTCACGTGACGTCATCCACAACTCGATATGTACGCGTAGTCGCCGGCCAGTGATGCTAACAGTACTGAGTGTTCGGCTACGGATACGTCACCAAAATGGCGGCCAGGCGCAATAGCAATTTGCGGGGATAATACAATTTCTTGCGGCCGGGCAGTCTGTCGTAAGAGGCGATAAAACAACACAGCCAAGTGGTGGGGTATTTGCCTAACTGGATTGCAACTACCCCTGATGTAGAGTTTGCCGCCATAAAAACCTTGAATTGTGTACCGGCATTAGTGGCTAAGTTCTAATCTTTCTTTAGAAAGTGGTATTACATTGGTAGCACTGATGTTGATACAAATGTCCATAAGCCATACCGCTTTCCGTCGGGCGGGGCGTTTGTCTGTTTGCTGAACTCATGCAATAAGAAAAATTACAATTACCTATGGACAGATTACCCCATAAACATTTATAAGCATAGGGAATAGAGTATCCTGCGAGTTATATTAAAAATTTGAATGATAATTTTTATTTTGGTGCCTGATTTCAACAGACAGGCAGACAACCCATCTAATGGAAAGCAGTTAACATCGCCTATGGACATTTGGTTAGCACCAAAGGTGCTATCAATGTAATCCCGCTTTCTAAAGGGAGACTTGACTTCGTCCATGTTTGACTTGAAATTCCCGGGACACAAAGTAATGGAATATTTAAAAAATAATGTATTATTTTCTTAAGTTTTCGCGACTTGTATACATAATAAAACTAAGTTTTAACGGTTTTAAACGCGGCAATTTATTTGATTATTGAAATAAAACTTTAACAATACTCGTTGGACAAATGTCAGCTTTGTTGTCCGTGACCACGGCCACTGAAAAGGGGGCGAAACGTCGGATAAACCAAAATCAAATAAATTGCCGCGCTTAAAACCGTTAAAACGTAGTTTTATTAAATAGTGTATTAGCTTATTAAGACATCGTTTTAGTAAAAACTGTATCGTAATAAGCTAATTTTTATGCACCCGAACAACTAAAAAACCGTTCCCGGGAAAATTTCCGCGAGACTCTCGGATTAAGAAGTATCACACATTTTATTCCATAAATTTTGCTATCGATCAGTGAAGAAATCACATTGGTATTCGATTTTTTTTGAACCGGTCCTTTTAAATAATTTCCAGAAAAAAAACTGCGGTATTCCCGGGATAAAAAGCAGCGCAGATTTTAAGTCTATGAATTTGCTGTCGATCAGCGAAAACCGCATCGAAATCGGCCCAGTAGTTTTTACGTGAATCCCGAACAAACAGACAAACCGTTTATATCGTTTATTCCAATATATAGATAAACACGGCATGTTTAGAATTTTCTAATATTATTAATATTAGATATACGTCACTTATAGAACATTGTGCAAAACAATTATGAGATCTTTTGAAAAAACGGTTTTACATAAAGAAATGTTTATGGCCTTGACATAATTAGAGAAACTTATTTTTCTACTTTTAATAAATATTGTTCTTAATTTGCTGATATGATATTTTTGTTAAACTATTTCCCTCTTTTTTAAAGCAACTAGAATTAATCTTAATAAAAATGGAACTAACCATAATACATACATATATTTTAGAACAATGCGATATACAACACTTCCGACACATGACTCGTGAGTCTGCTGTCTCAAACCTAAGATGACGGTTGTAACGTTTTGTCCCATATCTCTTATTAAGACCGCCTATAATTATAATCATATTAATCTTGCCAATCTATGATTTCCTAGTATGTTATTTGTTTTCTATTTGCATTGTATATTAACATGTTGATAATAGTAGTGTTATTAGTATGACTTGTTTTACATGTGACATGAGAGTGTTGGAAACCAAAAGGATACAAATAACTAAGTATAATAAATCTCTCACGCCGCTGCGTTTGCGTGAACATCGGTCTATTTGTCTGTCCGACCTATGAGACATCTTTTATAATCTGTGATGAAATAACTCAGATTTATTAATTGAAGAAATATAATGACAATCGACGTATTGTTTGACAGCATTTTATATTATCATAGAGTAGACCGGGAAATTTTCTTGGAGTAGGTATCTACTCTGGAAACTGCCTGTGTAAGACCGTAAAAAGTGAACAAACAAGTATCAAAGTTCATTAATTCATTGTCATATTTTGAATGAATGAATGAATAACTTTATTGCACATAAAATTACAGTACAATGGGCGGTCTTGTCGCCAAAGGCGATGTCCTCCAGACTACCCTATACAATTAGAATCCGACTACATTATTTAATGACTTAATAATTAATTAAATGGAAGATTACATTGTGTATTTATTTGTATCGTCATAGTTATATAAATAAATTTATCATTATTATCGTCTTCATTTATTTATTACTATTACAACAGCAAATTATTTATTTTTATATTAATATGTCACTCATATACATTACTATATTTAATTTAAATGTACTCTAAATGTTATTGTAACAAAATTATTCAATTGAATAGAATGTCATGTTTACCGAGTAGTCCAATAACTTAATCCTATAAATTTTAAATGAATTACATTTTCTAATGTCAAGGGTAACTTTGATATATTTTTATTTATACACTAAATTAAGATGTAGTAACCAGAACGTATGTATTTCTGTCATTTTCGTGTATTTCGGATTCATATACTGTCACATTGAAGATGTGAACAAAAAATAAAATAAATAATTATGATAAATTTATTCCTAAGATGACAAGTACTAAGGAGTATAAAAAAAGTGTGTATGTACTTATGTACACGTGTTAAAAGTTATACTTCTTTGGCCCAACAAGATAAAAAACGACACTAACAATAGAAAAAACTAAAATGTTGACTATAGCTAACTTCAAGGTGTCGGTTGACTATAGCTAACTTCAGGGTGTCGGTTGACTACAGCTAACTTCATGGTGTAGGTTTTTCGTGTGACGGTGTGCGCGCGCACCGTAAAAATTTACTCTCATCATTTTCCCTGACGCGCCTAAAGAAGTATAATTTCAAAAACAAAAAGGTTCGTCTAGGCTAGACTCCGCTCTCAGTCAGTCTGACATACCGCCCTCTCCTAGGCAATTATTTTCTCTAGGCAGAGAAAGCTGCGTTCCGGTCACGTTGGAAATCTTCCCAGAAGTCTCTTCGAGTCTTCTGACAAAGCTTATTAAAAGATCCCCAGGGTAATTCCCGAAATGGGAATAAAAATGCAATAGTTATTTCTGCTGTATTTAGATATGCAAGACTGAGTAAATGAAACAATACGAGTTAGGTTTGTATTAAAATATAAAGACGGGCGAAGTAAGTGCGACAATATGATTTTGAATAAAAATAACTATACTAGTAGTAGCATGAGAAACATTTAACATTAGGTACAAAGACAATATATTAGTAACTATAATCAAAACTAAGATGAATTTTCAAAAGCCCTGCATCTTTATGACACAAAATCACTTACACTTTAATATATCAATACGGATAGATGAATTGATTTTGTGGAATGCATTTCCATTCCAGTTAATTTATCTGGTTTGGTTTTATTATACACAACAGCGGTGTGGACATGACATCCTACATCTTTCATCGATTCGTCTTTGAGGCAATAAATAAAATATTTCGTCATAGTATTTTGCAAACAGTATTTACATATCGGTTAACGAGCTAACTTCTCCAGTTAGTAAACTCAATAAATAACAAATTAGTTCACGTCAAAGGCCGATCTGCGTGTCAATAAAGACTTATGGATCCTGTGTTAAACGCCTGATTGCGGGTTGTCCATCTATCTACAAATGAACTTGTTTTATAAATAGTGTTACAACTTAGGCTCCGATATTTTATTACCTGTCGGTATTTGAACTAATTGTAAACCTTTTATGATCGTCTTCTTTTGTTTACTTATTTATTGGCATACATTTCTAGTTATCGTGGAGAACAGCCTATTGTCCTATTGTACTCGTTTACGGCCGCTCAGGAGCATCATTAGCTATGTGTTGCGGATTATAAGTACAAGCTAATTCTAGGAAATTATGTCGACGTTGCCGGGCGGGCATATTGCATTTGTGAAGTATAAAAAGATGGCCGATTGAGAGGGGGGGGGGGGCAGTTGAGCTTCAACTACGATCTAGGCGTGACGTGTGTACATTCGGAAATCTAATAGTGACGGATTTTGCGCGTTTTATTGAATTACGACCTTCTGAATTAGGTTTGGATTTGTTGCGTTCGGTTATATTTATACCTGTGTTATACGTGTTTGTATAGTTCTAATAAACTCTATAATAACTCTAAAGGCGTTTTAATTCGAGTCCCGCAAATTCGTAACAATAGGTATTAATATCTTTTATTTGTAACATTCACAGACACAAGTATAGATGATAGTTGTTCTAAACTCCTACCCTGAAGTAAATTAATTATGGAAATAATGCAAAAATATTAATATTTAAATTTCAGAACGCCAGAGCTCCAGTGAAAAGTTCAGTTCTCAGCCTGTCACCGAGGACGAAGAACGAGAGGATACGGAACCCCGCTGCTCTATTTGCGACGCTCCTTTTCCTAATATCGAAGCGTAAGTTTTTTTCTATTTAGTTTTTTTTTAATACGTGAGTTCGGCAGACCCATCCGATGGAAAGTGGCCTATCGCCTATGGATATTTGCAACACCAAAGGTGCTACAAATGCACTGCTGCTCTCTTAAGGGAGACTGGAATCTGGTTACTAATGGTGGAATACAACTCAAGGTTATTGTGGCGGCATACTTTAGACCAGGGATGGTAGCCCTACAGACGGGTAAGAACCCTAACACCTGTTTGTGGGTTTTTAGCATCATAAGACATGCCGCTCGGCCGCAAAAAATTGTATTATTTTTCCATTTTTGCACGGAACAAAAATGCAAGTATGAGAAGAGACAGCTTAGGATTTCTTATGTTGTTAAAAGAGCTATCATCTAAATATTTATTTCAAATTTAGTGATGTGCCTGTTATATAATCTATATCGATGATTTATACGGCGCTAATATCATGTGTACGAAAACATTGCTTTAAATTCAATAAATTTCCAAATACTGCAAGTTTTAGCTTAATTTGAATTTTACTTATATTATATTATGTAATCGACTTCGAATGTAATAACAGTTTATCAAAGACTATTCTAATCTTTAATAGTAATCTACTATTTATTTAGATAGTCGTATGATACGTACTCTTGCTACTAATGATTCTACAAGAACCTACTTTAACTTTTCAAATAACTTTCCAATTCAGTGTAGATAGGCATCAGTAAAAAAAACAATACAACACGACTCATCACGAATGACAAATCATGAATTTATTATCTGTGACAAGCGACAGTAGGCAGTAATGGCGCGTGTCATCGTATTCTATTGGAACGGGGCGTCGTACTCGTCAATAATGCAGAGCACCGAGATTATCGACATGCACAGTTTTGACATATCCCTTTATCGTCCGTTATCGCACCATCACTATTGTTTTAAACGTTAGCAATTTCTAGGCCATCAGAAGATCGATTTATAATTACATACGCTCCACTTTGCTTTTCATTATCAACGTTTGAATTAAACCGAAAAGTATGTGTTTGACTCTCTTATCTTATATATAAAATTCTCGTGTCACAATGTTAGTTACCATACTCCTCAACGTCTGCCGGGTACAGCTAGTAATTGTATAGATTTATAATTAAAATAAACTTTGTAAATTATAACTATGGCATAGACTAGATAGTGTCAAGATTTCTTTATGATTTTCTAAATTTATTAATTTATATAAATACTAGTGTTACTGAAATTGATCTCAGATTTCTCCGTCGTATACTAGCATTAATAACCAACTTATTTAGCTTGGAATTATACAATTATAGAAGAAGAATAGTAGTAATTAAATTATTCAGTAAAAACTTAACACAGAAATGCTCTTAAATCTAATTAACTACAGCTAAACTTTCTGTCACATTTTAAACTTTTTTAATAAAAACATTTTTTAGACCAAATTAATTTAAAAAAAACCTATTAAGATATTATTTCAAGAGATTTTCATATTGTAGCTATCAAAGAGATTTTCAGCTTTTTCTGAACAATTTTCATTCCTAGTGCTCTTCGTCCCGGAAATAATGTTGTCAATCTGTCGCAGGCAATTTGTATGATTCCGCATTTTACAAACGGCGTCGTCCCTTTACAAACGCTCGCTGTTTTGAAATATGCCGAAGGCAAATTGGCGACTCGTTCAATTGTTAAAATTTCGACATTGATTGTTACAGTAGGGTGACCATCATAAAACACAAGTTCGACACATATTGTAAACATAACTTTACTATTTTTTTCAAAATGGTGTACTTATTTCTTGTGTCTAAAAACGAGAAATGCAGAAGAAAGGTAGTGGTCAATATAAAAAACATTTAATACAGTCTAAAAACGCAGACTAAAGCGCACAAGCCTAGCGAGTAAAGCAAGTGTGCCATGACAGCGGTCAGCAAATGTCACAACCGATTTGTAGCCACCATTTAAATAGTTATCAATTAATAAATGGTGACAAGTCTCTTCTGGCACTCGCCGGCCGCTGCCGCGGCAGGCTCGCTTCGCTCGCTCGGCTCGTGCGCTTTGGTCTAAATACTAACCCAACCCAATCAACTGGCCGTTTAAGTCCATTTTTGTTTTTCCCATTATTTATTCAAAACTTGTTGGTGGACCCTAAAAACATGTTTCCTAACACAAATAACAGGTCTTGTGTCTATATATAAGGCGTATGTATATTCCTAAACTAAATGTTCGTTAATGCCGCTCTCTGCAAAAGTTGAGCCACATTCTTTTTAAAACATATGCATTTCTTATTTTGACATTGCCTTTTAGCCGGCTTACATGAACATTTGCTAAAGCCTTGTCCGCCAAATAGAGATTCCTTTAAAACCGCTTCTCTCAATGATATGATGTTGTGCGGGATTTCTTGGAGGTATTTGTTTGACGATATTTGTAATGCTTGTAAGAACAATAACTAAATACTTCAATTTGCCGCGGCAGAGTCCTCCGAGCACCAAATTCTATGGACACCTTAGCATATTTTACGTGCCGGATAACCTTAAAAACTTTGTCATTTTTCCACGGTCTTTTTACTGCTCCTATTTGTGAATCGTAAAATTTTCTCAATTCTCTGTAATAATTGTCTTTAAAACAATACTGAACACGTAGAATTTGAACTGTTTTCAATATTTTTCTATGGCACTACTCGACACCATTTTTCTTGTTTTGATTAGTAGCGCCACGCGCGGTAAGATTAAGAACTGTATACTTCAATTTGCCGCGGCATTTTGTAAACGGCGATTGAATTATCTATCAAATGTTGTGGCATTTAAGCCTTATAAGTTCTAGTTCAATGCCCAGCGACAGTGTTCTGGTAGGACTGGATGGGCTTTAATTTATTTTTATGTTATTCTTTTACTTTTGTACTATATTGTATATATTTTGTGTATTAGATATTATTTTAGTAGTTTTTATTTTTAAATAATATAATAATTAGTTATACAGTAATTTTTAATATAATTCAATTATTTATCTGTCTTAGAGATAATATGTAATTTATTGACAATACATCAACTTGTTTATCGACCTAAAAATAACTGAATAAAATGATGAACTTGTTTCCGCCCGGGATCGAACCGGGGACCTTGTGCGTGTGAAGCACACGTGATAACCGCTACACTACGGAAACTTGATTACTAGGCTTGAAACTACAATTTTTAGATACATACATACAGTTTTTGCTTAAACATAATTATTTTTAAAACAGACTACGGAATTCCTTTAGAGAATGTACCATGAAATATCCTTCAAGTTACAGCAAAAAACTGACTATTTTTAAGTTTGAATCAAAATTATAAACAACTGAATTTTGTATAATTCTAAAAATTAAGATTTAATGAACATTTTCATAATAATATGGCATAGCTTTGTGAGAGTCCCATATTATTGTCTTACTGCTGTCCCTGAGCAATGCGATGCGGTGCATGAAGTATTTCAACCTCAAAAACTATAAGATGCCCAATGATTACTTTATCTTAATCTTAAAGATTGAATTAGAATTCCATCCTACTACGATAACTTAAGAAGTTAGTAATGTTTAATTACTAGTTCTTATCTTAAACCTAGGTGCATATAAACTCGTTTATTTTATATCAGCAATTTATAATAATTAATTTAAGAATTAAATTATTAGATATACTTTTATTATATTGCGGCAATAATAATAAACAGTTAATGTTATGCATCATTTTACTGCGCATCTGTCACTGGCTAGTGTGGGTGGAGCTTAATGGATTAGTTCTGAATGAAAGTTGTTCATTGGATGTTATCAATTTGAGAACATGTAGATTATTGCTGTGATCAGGATGGCGATGTTGGGTACAGCGTGTTGGAATTGCGTTTAATTTATTTGAGCGCAATTTATAGTTATTGTAATTCGAATATAAAATTAGTAAGTCTCTACTCTACTTACATTTATCCGTTCAGTAACGGCGAAAGAACACGATGTCCAGCGGCCGGGCGACCTGTCGTAAAAGGCGACAAATTCTGCATGGCTACCACCCCTGTTCCAGAGTATACCGCTATAATAATCTTGAGTTGTGTTCCAGCATTAATGGCTAGGTTCCAGTCCAGTGTATTATATTGGTAGCACTTTCGAAAAATGCAAATACTCTTAGACGATGCTAACCTTTGTCCATCAGGTGGGCCGTATGCCAGGTCTGGTAACTCAAGCAACAAAAAAATATACTTAAGAACTATTGCATTGCTCACGAAAAAAAAAAATGTGCCTAAAAGCTTTTTTTTTATCCTAAGATGTCATCATTAAAGCCTCATATGTATTTTTTTTGTTCTAAAATGGTTTAATTCCTATTTTTCATGGCCTTGATTATGAAGTCTATATTAGTTGTAGATATATTAGAAACTGGTATTTATTATTATTGAAAAGTATTTGAGTTCTTATGAATACTAACTTGAAGTTGTGGAAAGGAAGCTTCGGGGAATTCTTTGGTTTTCTGTCTTCTTTTTAACCATTTAACAATCATTGGGTTTGGCACAGTCTGTCTTATTTTACACTGCTCTAGATAGATAAATAAGTTTTTATTGTAAACTAAAGTGCAGTCCAATAGAAGAAGGCCTTATCGGTACAAAGCGATCTCTTCCAGGCAACCATTAGCAGGCTGCTCTATTCTGGTATAAGTCCTTTCTCTGTCACATAGATACTCCTATAAACAATCGATCTTCATTATAAGTGTATATATGAATAGTAACTAATAAAGCCTCATTGATATACAAAATAAAACAGGTAGTAGTAACAACAAAAATCTCAATATACTCTCAGTTGGTTATAAAAAAATTACGCAACGAGTTATTAAACGGTACACAATCGATCTCTGTTAGAAACATTTATTTAGATGTTGTTATGTATTGAATAAGAAAAAAAATATGCGGGTTGCTGTTGAAGATCGTACTGGCAGATAGGAGGCGCTGTTGCAAGCGAGCCCCGGGGCTACAAGTCGTATCGTTGCGCGTGCCTCGATTACAAATCTACTACATAGCTACTATATGTATTAAATGAATGTATTCTATCTAGCTCGGAAGATATATTGCTAAATTAGGAATTGATTAAAGTAATTACTCTAGATTTACTTAAGTTTTATTGACAGTTCAAATGATAACATAAATGTTAAATCGTTTATTGCTCAGAATCATACTATTAAAGCGATGACTTTGGAAATTAAATGTAATTAATAATTACATCAAAATATACAATTTAATTTTAATACCATTGTAGATGCACAGTACATGCTACCACATAGTGGTGTACAAAATGAATGAAATTTAAAATTAAATTAACGTAAATATTCTAATTAAAAAAAAAGTAAATTTTCGATTAAATATAAACAATTAATGTCAAGAGAAATCATAACAAATAGATCACTAAGATTTTCCATATAGATAATAACGACACGCACTTTTTTTAAGAAATTCATTTACAGTATAACACTCCTTGATCAGCCACTTTTTTAAGACTACAGTGAATTTTCTTGGGGGTGCGTTTATAATATTATTTGGCAAAGAGTTATAAATAATAAGAGGTGCCATGTAAATACAGTTCCTTCTGAAGAGATCCAGAGAAGGCACAGGCATCTTTAATTTTACTTGCGTCACAAGTCTCGCGTTAACATTATTAAATTAATTCAAACAGTAATTAATGCGTTATTTGACTCCTTTTACTTGTACCTATGACTTATGATGTCATATTTAGGGCATGTTCGAACAAAATCTGTAAAAAAGTAAAATAATTATAAAAAGTATCTCAGTTGATTTGACTCTTCGCTCCTCTATTGGATTAAATACCAAGAGTGATGCGTAACAAATATGTCACTACCCACAAACATCGTTCAACAATAAATCAGCCTACGGAATGGACAGCCCGCCTTAAAAGATGTAACTATTACTGACAGTAGATTTTATTCCATAGATTAATTAAAAGATAGTCCGACGGGTTTGCTTGACAAGAGTGAAAACGCGTCATCTCATAGTTTCTAAGGCTGATCGCGTAATCGACGAAATTGCGTCAGTAAGTCCGTTTGTACACATTGCTGTTTTGCCATCCGGATGTCCAATTTGTCGTTTAGGTAACCGAGCAGTAGCACAGACGATAGTTGAAGGCAACGCATTTTTAATTCTTTCGAAAACTCGATTGCTGAAGCAATGCGAGCAATTCACATAAGCGTTCATATCTATAATTTTAGATCCGAAGCCACTCTTTAGAGATTAAGCAACTACATTAGAGTGAATTTTGGAACAATGCACGTGAGCGAAAAATATCAATCAAATTTTAGTCAATTCACCATTATTGTTATCTTTCGAACTGACTGCCAACCTCTTTAGGAAAATTTGCAGCATACATTTAATTAAAGTTTGATTTTACATCAGTTTTTGAGAGTAAACAAAAAAAGCCACCATGGGTAAATAAACTTTTATTTTTTTCAAAACGACTCTTAAGATAGATGTTTAAAAAATATTAATGTTGCACAGTGCTTAGATAGTATTTATAACCGACACCTGGTAATAAAATGGTGAATTCTAAAAGATTTTTTCCTTTGCATAAATTATCATCTCTAAAGACATAATAAATAATTACATAATGAACAATGATTTCACAGTTACACTGAATACAAGATATTAATTTACGGAATATTTGTATAATATTAAAGTACGGAACTCAGCTCCAGCATCTTAAGAATGACTTTTTATCCGCGCAGGAACGGAAAAGAATACAATTTTTGCGGCCGAACGACCTGTCGTAAGATGCGACAAAACAACACCAAACCAGGTGTTAGGGTACTTACCCGTCTGGAGGGCTACCACACCTACTTTGGAATATGCCGCCGTAATAACCTTGAATTGTACGGCATTAGTGGCCAGATTCCAGTCTCCATTAGAGAGCAGCAGCGCATTGGTAGCACCTTAGTAACCGCATTCCATCAATCAGCTGGATAATCTGCCTGACTGTTGAAACTCATGTAACAAAAAACTTTACGCATTTTTCCAAAGTACAAGACTTAATTAATCACACAAATTGCCAGTACTCGAGCAATAGTAGTTAATATGCGTCAAGCCTAATACGACGGAACTTTAAATCAGCGCGTGGTAGATTACCCCACGTAGCTAGGTGCCAATCAGAATGCAGAAATCGAAGGAGCGATGTATTCGTGACAGACTTTCGAACTCGTGGAACTAGGTACAGCAGGTGTGTTAGAAAACGGCCGGAGGCGGCGAGGGTTGCGTGTCGTGGACTAGTTCTGCCAAGGAGACCCACCGACAACGTTTTTGCTGATGATAATGATATACGTTTCCCATCAAACGTTCACGCTTATTATGATGTCCGATTGATTTTCTCTTCGCCGGAACTTATAGGAAAAACGATCCAATGAAGATACCAATAGCTTGGAGATAAAATTAACTTTAGTCGATATAGGTACTAGCCAATAGTAAGAAGCTATTAGTGTTTTAGAACTATTTCTAATACTCTTTCTTCGAGATTAGGCTAACTATTACATTGAATGTTTTTAATAAAGTTTGTAGTGAATAATAACTATTTTGAGATAGAGTCCGTAGCGCCGATAAATACACATACAACCTGAGTATATTCTAGTTAATCAATCCTCGACTCCATACTAAGCGTGATCGTTTACAATCTGACCTGACACCTGAGTGTTTGATTTTAAAACTCTCAACACATCCTTTATAAATCTACCTATCTATAACTAAGAGGTACATCAAAACAGTCTAATTCAGACCAGCAGATTCCGAAGATAAATCTTTTAGAATTTTCGTATTTCTGTCTGCTAGAGCATGACATGAAAACTACTCAATGGTTTTCAATGAAAATCGACTCAGAGCTAGCATATATCCCGATTCGACACGTGGATTAGACAAATATTTTTTTACAAAATTAAAGATGTTGAGTAGTTTATATATATTTCAAATAGGAAGTTTTGTAAAAGACAATTAATTAATGTTTGATTCTGATAGTATATGAATATTTTGATAGCGTTAGTTCTAGAGTAAAATTTAGAGATCAGACTAAACTAGTACCACCTAACTGCAACACTACGTTAAGACAAAAAAACTGCCAAGTGATGATCATAAAAGTCTTTAATTATGGATACCTATATCAATAAGAGAATAATGTCAAAAAGAAAATTAAAATTACGTTCATGGCTGATAGAAAAGTGTTTTTATGACAGGATTTTATTAGGCAAATGATTATATTTATACTAGCTGTCCCGGCAGACGTCGTCCTGCCCGGAAAAGCTTCAATCGATATTTAACAAATAAAAAAAGGGGTTGATCGTAGAGGGTTGAAAAATTAGGTTTGTATGTATTTATTAATGCTGTATCATAAAAAACTAAAAAATAAATCTAAAAAAAATTAGGGGTGGACTACCCTTAACATTTAGGGGGATGAAAAATAGATGTTGTCCGATTTCCAGACCTACCCAATATGCACACAAAATTTCATGAAAATCGGTCAAACCGTTTCAGAGGAGTATCGTAACTAAAATTGTGACACGAGAATTTTATATATAAGATTTTTGCTTTTGACCTCTGATTTATTTTATTTTGTTGTCATTTTTTATTTCTGTATTTAATATACAATTAACAAAATTGTATTTATAAATTTAATTATAATAATTTTTTAGATTGACGTGAACTATGTAGGTCAGATACAGTGAGACCAATTGACTTTGTTACCATCTTTTGTACAACTATTACCTGTATTTTACAAATAAAGATTCATTCATTCATTCATATAACAAAAAAGATGGCATAGGGATCACGATGCAATTAAGTAACAATACGTCGTCGCCATGGCAACGCGAACGAAGATTTGCTGCCACATGCACGAATGCTTTTGATATAAATAACAAACGTATGATTCTGGGATTAAGCTACTTTAATCTTGAGACATTATTAACTACCATGATATCATTATTCTTTATTACACATGAGTGTATATGCGCTTTTATTCATATTTAATTTTTGCGATCAGCATGTTTGTTTACACACACATACACGTGGTTGTGAGTGTGTAAATAAACAATGCATAGGGTAGTAGACTCTTTCAACGGTGCCTATAACAAATTTCAATCATAAAACCTCCATGTATGTTTATAAATGAAATTTATTGCGAAAATAACTTCATACATTTCTAGAACAGACTGAAACACGTTTGAATTATGTATGGAGCAAGCAGTTATAAGTTATCTCCGCGTAGGCGATCGCAATACATAAAGATATTATTATTTTATGTTTTACGTAGAACAGCCATCGTCCGGGAGGCTCACTCTTGGAATTATTCCAGTTCGTTAGCGGAATTTTCTTGCTTTCTAATAAAGCCATTGGTGTTAGATAAACCACAATTAGAATATCAAATGGAACGTATAAAATGTATGAATGCAATGAAAATATCTCAGATAATATAGACGTGGATTATTCAAATTATCACTTCCATTCATTAGTGTTAACGCTTTAGTGACCATTAACATTGTTTTATGCTATAGATTTAGTAAAAACAAGTTTCGAAACAATCTCTACATTTTATTGTTATGTATTGAGATTTTGATAAGGAATAGGAGCGCGTTACTTACCTAATACTTGCTGATTGTAAGTTGTAGTAGTTTGTGTATATTGTTATTATCAACTGCGCCGAATGAAAACTTTATTATGTTACTACACTAAACATCACTACCTCGTTCTACACCCGACTACTGGAAGCGTGAAAATTTAGACACCATACCTTACATTGATTAAATAAAACTCCTCATCATCAATTTAAAATATAAAAAGTAACTTTGACTTATTACTTGAAAGAGTATTTATGAAGAAACAAGTTTAAAATATTAAAAGATACATCAAAACAGCTGATAAACAATAACCGATTAAAAGAACAGATAAAACAATGTATTTATTTCATTAAAGAATATTCTGAAATAAAATTTCTCACGTCTTTTGGTCGGTTTTTATACATATCCCGTCCCGTTGCCCACGGGAAAAAAGATATTCCCCACTATTGATTCTGGATGGTGTGCGTGTATGTATCTCTTCTTTGTCTTCCTCTAACTGTCGGTGTTTGCATGGAAATATAAAAATATGTTAAAAAACATATATTGAAAAGTTATATAAATTGAGGCCTGTCCTTTGAGGCTAGCGTCTAAGCTGCCGGTGGTTGAGGTTTTATTAAAGACCCCTCACCTAAAAGCGTAGCTAGAACCTCTTTAGACAACTGCCGAGGTTCTTTGCTATACATTTTACGTTTACATCTAAACATCAGCTCAAGGACCTTTAAAGAACTATTTTATCACACATGTAGGTATTTGCAAGTACTTGTTAAGGACAGTAAACAGGCTGAGTATACCTGACGAAAAGTGGCTACCATCTCCTATCAACATCTGCAATACCAAAGGTACCATATTTCATGCTACCGGCCTCGAAGAGGAAGGGGCTCGAACCTGACCATTAATGACAAATTAAGGTTGTTATGGCTACATACTATACTTGGTGGCACTATTAAGTGATAGCTTACATAGAGATCCAAATGCTCTACCACCTGTTAATGTTACAATTAAACAGAGAGATTTAGTAGGTTTACATCCAGTAGCTTTTGTGATATATTTGTTATCTAAGCTTATACATTTTTCTATTTTCAGGCTTGATCAGCACCTAGTCCAGCGTCACGCTCAACCAGCGGCGTCGGCTCACTGCGAGTTTTGCAACCGCGCTTATAGTTCTCGTATATTGCTCCTACGTCATCGTGCGCTCGCGCATACCGACATCAGGAAATACCCTTGCGAGAACTGCCCTAAGGTGTGAATGAGTCATGATATTTTCAAAATCATTTTTTTCATTGATTATCATGTATGAAGTAAAAAGGATTTACTTATGGATCTCTGTTCTTATAAGATGGAGTCCTATAAGTTTGTTGACATCAATCAGTTGCATATCTTTTGCTTTTATTCTCTAAATAGAATTTTATCTAATAATACATAATATGGTATAAATTTAACTATCCTATTTCTGTTATTTAAGCACAATTTATTTATTTAAAACTTTATAATGGATAATCATTAATATAGATAGATATGGACCTTACTAGTCCTTAAACTAGTTTAACCTATATTGCAGGGGCTAACGTATAATTAAGTAAACTGTACTACGCATTTGGAAGTAATTTTGGTTAGTTTCTTGATTAACATAATCAATTTTGTGGTCCTACATTCGGGGATAAACTCTTAGATAAATATGATGATTTAGGTATTTAGGAGTCTAGATTCGTTAAAAACTTTTGTCAAGATTGTATTTCATAACTGTCTAGTAAACAACGGATTATTGATTACGTTAATAGCAACTTTTATCATTCAAATGAAACAATAAATATGTTTTCTGTAAGTTTTAATGTATGAATATGAGCTTTTGTTAAACTCGAGCCTTCCTTCAAGGGAACGTATATTATAACCACCACACATACACCAAAACAGATAGAATGTTTCACGTAGCATTAATATCGATATATATGGTGTTTATAACTATTAGCTAAAAAAAAACTGCCAAAAGATTTCACTCTCAGTGATAAGATAGAAAACAAATTGAAATTATATATTTATATTTCACGATGTCCGAAACCTGACGTTATTGCAGGTATTTACCGATCCTTCCAACCTGCAGCGCCACATCCGCGTGGCGCACGTGGGCGCGAGGAGCCACGCCTGTCCTGAGTGCGGGAAGACCTTTGCCACCTCTTCAGGCCTGAAGCAGCACACGCACATCCATTCCTCCGTGAAACCTTTCCAGTGCCAAGTCTGCTTTAAGGTGAGTTATTACATCTAATTTTGTAATGATAAACTAATTTGTTTTAAAGGGACCAATATTCAAAAACTAGATACATATTTGTATGTAATATGCACAATATATATTGGTTTAAGAACCAATAACAACTATTTCAAAAAGTTAACTTTGCATGAAATAAAAAGAAAGTTCGACAATTTTCTTACAGACAATAGTTATCTTAAAGATAACTTAATATATTTTATTTAGGTGGCTAATAGTTATAATCCTAATAACTAGATTACAAAGGTATATAAGAATAAGTCTTATAAAACCAACACCTTTAAAAATACGTAATTAGATAGAGTGAGTGACTTAGCATTAAAATTAGAAAAAAATAAATTAGAAATGTGGTATTCGCTCTTATTCTGCGTAATGAGTGCTACATTCCGTTCTCTAATTTATTAATATAGAAATTATTTAACATGTGGAGCATTTAAAATTTGATGGGAAGTATAAAGTAAAGTAATATAATTAAACATCTAAGTAAGATATATTTAAAAGCATTGCTAAACCCATTATTTGCTGCAATCAAGTTTAATTTCTAGACTCACAACCATTTAATATTATGCATATACAAAATCAAGTACACGGAGCTGAATGTTTTGATATATAACGATATACATATATATTATTTTTCCGCAACTTTAATTAATTCGTAACAAAAACTTGTATCTAAATAAAGGCTAGGTATGACATCCTTGTTGAAAGTTAATGATTTGCCGAGTGAAAACAAAAACCCATTTTTACTCGATGACATTGAAGTCGAGCCGCGTCACATGGTTTTCACAGGGCTATTTTTATCTGTAAACCGGTTCGTTTTAATCACAGTCATATTGATATATAAATTATTTGTGTTTGCAGGCTTATACACAATTCTCGAACTTGTGCCGACATAAGCGGATGCATGTGGCTTGCCGGGCTACGAATGAATGCGTTAAATGTGGACAATTTTTCTCTACATACGCGTCGCTCACTAAGCACAAGCGCTTTTGCGATAACGCTGCAGCTGCTACTGCTGGTCTAAGAGGCCAGATACACCAAGGATTGCAGCAAATACCACCTTTACCTAACGTCGGAATGAATAATCCAAACAATACGAACCCGTTCCCAATGTATAGGGGACCAACTCTACCGTTACCTTACAACACCTTCGCACATTACCCAGCGTTGTTTTCTGCACCGGAATTCTTAAACCCTCTCTTATTCAACGTGCAAGGAGCTAGATTGGCGATGGAACATGACATCGTTATGTCTAACGCTAATTTGTTAAACAAACAACAAGAAGGTCGCATGTCTGTTAAGAGCGTGGATAGCTCCACTTCTTTGGAAGAAATTAAGAAAACTAAGGAGATGGACTTCGATTCTAAAAGAGAGGTGGATAACACAGATCGGACAACTCCAAATAAGAGCCAAAGCCTGTTTCTAAAACAATCTCCTACTTCAGTTGAAGATGTATCACTTAGACGCCCATCGCCAGTGCTGCCATTGTCTACACCAATTATACCGTTTAGCTTCAACAGAGATGAACTAAAACGGAAGTCACCATTTAATTTTTCCCTACGGCTAAATAACAATGATCATGGAAGCAAATCTGTATCACCGTGTTTGCCAAAGGATTTGTCTAAAAGTGTGACTGATGAAGATAAGGTATCGGAATATTCGGACTTAGAAGATGACTCAAAGAAAGAACAGGGAGACCAGCCATTAGATCTTTCGGTGGCGCGTAAACAGAATGACAAAGAATCCGACATAGACAATGATGATCGTTCCATTCGTAACTCAGTTAAGTCGTATTCACCTCCAGAAAGTCCAGTCACACGAAGCAAGACTCCTGAAAATGATACCACGGAATTGGACGTGGAAGGCGTAGAGCCTAAACGCGAAGATTCTCCACCGCAAATGGTATCCCCACCATTGGCTTTTCCAATGCCAGTGCACCCCCAACACAACAACATTATCGACGCCATGTACAGACCTAGGTTTCCGGCTTTCCATTCAACAGACTCTATTTTAAACCCGTCTCATTCGCCATACGTTCCCAGTCCGTTTAATTTTTTATCCCCACTTCTCGGTACTGACGGTCCGGATAGGCAAACGAATGCGTATGCGAAGTTTCGCGAACTCAGCGCTGGATCAGGGAAGCTCAGAGATCGCTACGCGTGCAAATTTTGCGGGAAAGTATTCCCTCGCAGTGCGAACCTCACGCGGCACCTGCGAACGCACACCGGAGAACAGCCGTACAAATGTAAGTATTGCGAACGTTCGTTTTCGATTTCATCAAACTTACAGCGGCACGTGAGGAATATACACAATAAGGAAAGGCCGTTCAGGTGTCCGCTGTGTGACAGGTGTTTTGGCCAGCAGACGAACCTCGACCGCCACTTGAAGAAGCACGAGGCCGAAGGCGGTGAGTCGCCCAGTTCAGTTGACACGGAGCGTGATGATTCATACTTCGACGACATCAGATCGTTTATGGGGAAGGTGACATGTTCGCCTGGAGGGCGTACTCCGCCGGCGACCTCTCCTCACGGTCACCCACCTCCTCGGCCTTCGCTGGCTATCACCACATAGCCGGCGGCGTTTCCGCTGCCGCCTCCGCCGCCGCAATGGCCGCACCCGTTTCAATAGCGTTCCAATTTAGGTGCTGAAAGTATTCGCTAGTAAATTATAAATTAGGATACCATTACTTTATATATAATAAATTTATGCCATCGAGAGAGAGTGTATGTAAGCTGAATGAAACATAAACTTAATATTTAAACTATATATTGTCATTTTCTTTCTTATATTGCCATTGAACCGAAAATTATTTTACAAATCTTTGTGTGAGCATCTTTTTGACTAAATAGGTTATGAGGTATTTAATTAGATAAAAATTTAACTAATAGCCATCTTTAATACACAAAAGGTTCTCATTCAAACATATTTATCAAAATAAAACATTAATGCTAAATATTCTATGCTCTTGTGGCATTGTAAGTTAATACACATAACATTTAGGGTAAAAAAACAAAGTAAACGTAGATTTGTTAAGGAGTATCGTTTAAACGATCACTTCAAGATTTGTTCCTAGCTATTATCATGTGACTTTAGATTAAATTTATAAAATATGAGTACTGTTTAAAACTGTAAATATATCATAATATGAATACAATAAATATAATTAATTATGTTTCATGACACGAATAGATTTTATTAAAACACAATTAATATAATTTTATTTTACTTGAATTTCGATTAACACTTATTATACGAAATTTTATGATATTGGCAAAATAAAGCATTTTCTTAGTCGAAATGATTACCAAAGTTTACAGTAGGATATAAAATGAACTATATGTTTGACATGATTTTTTTAATTGAATTATATAAAAATTGACACGTGGTCGAAGAAATTGTTACTTTATTAATTATTTAATAATGTCTTGTAACCAGATAATTGTTGTAATGTTATTAAAATTATTTTGTAAATAGAAACACAACACGAAGGGCATATCATTGTGTTTTTATATAAAAAAGAAGCTCAAGTTTAGCTATTGTAATAAAAAGCTTATAAAAATGTAGATGTATTAGAGAGGTAATATATAATAAGAGTTACATTGTAAGAATCAATTACAAGTTGTTATTGGAAATATACACAGTATCTACACAAATTATCTATACATACCACAACACATCTTCAAATAAATTTCTAAATTAACAAAATATCTTCTGAGATGGACGAAAGATACTAAAGAATGACAATCACCTAACACTACAAATATCTTACATTATGCTACAGGTCATTCTCCTCTACTTTTTCGATAATTTATTATTAAGAAACTTATTTTCAAACCAAATAATTTTTTTTTAAATATACAAAAAGGAAACAATAACTGGTTGCGCCAACAGTGATCGCAGATTGCATTACAAGTTACGTGTCTTTCTGGGTGATTGTTATTCTATAATTATTATTTTCCACCTCCACGGAATAATGAGCGTTTTAGTTTAGTTTTAAATTGGTCGATTTATTTTCCGTATTCTTCTTTCTTAATTTAGGCACTTATTCCAATCTTGTGAGAACAACACAACAGCCAATCTAAGTTAAAGAAGGAGTTAACTAGTCTTCGCATCGAGTTTTAATGCCTTGTATTGTATTTTTTGATAATTATCGTTTCTTGCAAAGATAATACTATATTACATATACAATATACACATACCTACTCACACACACATATATTATCACACACACACACATATACACGTACACAAAGCCACAAAAAAATTAAGCCTCGATATGAAGACATTCGAAAAACATTCTCTGTCAGGTAGTAAAATAATTCTTAAATACAATTTTCTTAGTGCAAATTTAGTCTGAAATTTTTTTGACTGTTTCCTTAATTACCTACTAATCTACCTTATAGTTCATTTATCTTCATTTATCTAATCTAATAGCAAATAGATTGACTTACACTCAGTACTTCAACGACGTTAAATCAGAATTCCTGGAGCATACCCCTTTTACCAGATCTGCATTATTAGACATTTCTTCCCTACATAACTAAATTTAGCAAAACGTGGCTGGACCAGCGTAGGTGAGCTCCTCGAAGTTTGTCTACTATGTCATGGATATGATGGCTGCCGTGGAAAGTCCGATGTGATCCTCGCAACCACCGTGGTCTTTTCATTTTCATGACATACAGCTCTTGTTTTTGTCACTAATGGCTAGTTTCTATATCCTACCAACCGTTCATTTGCCTTATTGTCTGTTAAAATTTGTCATATTATGACAAACTTTTATCGATGGTTAAGCAAGGAAATGAATATTAAGTAGTATAATAGGAACCAGCTATAAATCATTTCCAAACAATAAACTACCACATAAAACGCTTAACTATACCGTATTAAATATAGATATAAGTACATACATCCATATAAAAATGTAAAATAAGTAACTTGATGCTTAAACAAATGTACCTATAAAATACTTTGAAAATCATTCTTGTAATATATTAAAATTTTGAGAAGCAATGCAATAATTGTAATGTTATTTGTAATTATAACGATCATATCACTTGCAGCACTAGATTATAATTTAAGATTTTAGAGTCACAATTACAAGTAACACTTGTACCTATTTCATTTTATTTCATTATTGCAATATTGTAATGCATTGAAAATAAAACAGTACAACATAATGCGTTATTTTTCTTATAACCTAACTTTTACATATTAATACCTAACCTCAATCGAGCAGTGATGATTCACATATAATGATGAGTTCTAGAGAGGAAACAAACGCTGATTTTTTATTATTATGATTTATTTATTTTATTAACTCAAGCAGTTCAGCAGACAGGCAGATGGCTCACTTGATGGAAAGCGGTTACCATCGCCTATGGACATTTCCAACACCAATGATGCTACAAATGCGCTGCTGCTCTCTTAAGGAAGACTGGAACCTGGTCACTAATGCCGGAACACAACTCAAGGTTGTTGTGGCGACATACTTTAGACCAGGGGTGGTAGCCATCCAGTCAGGCAAATGCCCTACCACCTGGCTGTGGGTTGTTTTGTCGCCTCTTACGACAGGCCGCCCGGCCGCAGGAAATTGTATTCTTTCTCCGTTCCTGCACGGATAAAATAAAAACTTCGTTTAAAAAAACCGACTTCAAAAACTAAAAAACTAAAATGTATAAAATAACTTATTTCTAAAGCTATTATTATTAATATATATTATCTAAAACATCTTCAAGTCGGTGTTTAGTAATTTGCAAAATATAGTAATTTTTATGTTTTGCTTTGCACCGACATCAAGATATTTTAGATAATATGTATTAATAATAATAGCTTTAGAAATAAGTTATTTTATACATTTTAGTTTTTTAGTTTTTGAAGTCGGTTTTTTTAAACGAAGTTTTTATTTTTTATTTGTTACTTTTTAGTGTCTAGCTATGTATGGGTGGACCTACGAATGGTGCCGCGCTTCTTAAAAAATATAGGTCCCAAGAACCGGGAACAAAAAAATGTTCGTAAAATGAAAACTACTGGGCCAAACTATGTCAAATTTTTAGGAGACTACATGCCAGCTATTCTGCGTCGAACAAAAAAAGAATCACGTAAATCGAATCATAAATCTCAGAGTAATCGGTGTACATACGGAACGGAGTGAAAATTATTTCCATGAAAAATGTTCATAAAATGAAAACTACTAGGCCAAACTATGTAAAATTTTTAGGGGACCAATTGGAAAAATCATGTAAATCGGATCATAAATGACGAAATATCGGCGAACATACATAAAAAAAGAAAAAAAAAGATCCCGACGAATTGAGAGCCTCCTCCTTTTTTCGAAGTCGGTTAAAAATGAAAATGAAACGATGTTTCGTAAATAGCTCAATGGATCTTTTTCAGTTTAATTTTCGTTTAAAACATTGTTAAGCTCGGTAACTATAATTGCCGTAGTGTTGATTTTTTTTATAGTTTTTCACTATATTATTGAAAAGAGGGAAATATACTTCTTTCTTCTTTGGAAATTAACATCATTCCGACCTTTTTGATTTTGTTATGTGGTTACGACTTTTTAAGATCTGCGGCGATACTACAGATAACTATGTTTATTGATAAAAGCATGCCTCAGATGCCTAAATACCTACGGTACACTAAAATTTATCTTTATCTTAAAAATTTTAAATTGTTCAATCGGACCTTATTAATTTTCTACCGTCAGCTGCAAATATTCAAGTTAAGGGTGGGGTATAGTTATACGGCACATTTATATACTATTAACAGATCCGAACTTTTTTAATATAGGCCAGAAGGTTAAGGCGGGTGCGAAGCAAAGCGGAGGACCCGCCTTAGCCTTCATGGTTATTTTTTTTATAACCACCCAAAGTTAATTTTATATCTCATACTAGCTGTCCCGGCAGGCGTCGTCCTGCCCGGAAAAGCTTCAATCGATATGCCGACAGCAGCGCCACTTACCGGGTCCAATTGTGGACAAACTCAGAAACCTTCTCTGACTCAAATGATCAAATGCTATACATTTACGATTCCATAAAGGACATACAGACAAACATTCATATTTATATATAAGAAGAAGATAATAAATTAATGTGCCCTATATCTATACCGCACCCAAGTTGAGTTTAGAAATTTACTCATACTCATGAAATATTTTCTGGCAGCTTTTATTCTATAAATACCGATCATACAAATAGCGGATTTGTTGGCCTAGTGACAATAAAATAATTTACATAGCATAATTAAAAAAGGATGTGAAACAATTCTACTAACCTTTAAATCGATATTTTATGCAAGTGTATAATTTTTATGACACTCCACTTAGGCAATTGGATATGTTAAAAACGAAAGTACGGCAATGAGTTTGGGTAAACCCAATACCTTAAAGTACTAGGGCTATCCATTCCGCCTCACTCGCGTAAGCTTCACATCCATATCCAGCGTTTTTATCACATTTTCCAGTATAAAATGTATCCTATGTTCATACTTACCATTAAAAGTAAATGTATACCAAATTTCATAAAAGTTGATTAATTTCTAAGGCAATATAAAAGTATTAAACAAACCTTCAAATCTTTTTTACAATTATTATTATAGATAAATAGTGTACTATATATCTATAATACTTAGGGGTAACTACTGGCTTTGCGTATTATGATTTTTCCGGGTCCATGTTATAAAAAAATATCAACAATACTTAACAATACTTAACTCGAAACAAATTCCATGTATGGTGATATTAATGCATTTTCTAGGAATATATATCTATCTGAATTAAATATTAAATGAAAATAAAGCTTTAATTTAAAAAATCCATTAGAAATATTCTTGAAATTATGACCTGTAAAGGTATATCCGATATAAACTCCAATAAAAACCGGTATCGGTAGGGTTAGAAAATATAGAGTATGAACATTTTTTAGTAATTAAGATAGCAGTGGGCCAATCACGTCTATCCTGTATTTAATGAACGATGGAGCCTAAGATTCGTGAAACGGAAACCGCTGATGTAGTGCTTCATCCGGCCTGAAGGACCAACAACTTTCGCAAGGTAATTAATACAGGCTGGATGAGGAAAATAGATGACTGCAGTATTCGGTAGAAACTTAAGCTGACCTGCATCCATTAGTAGCCCGGATTTGATTAAGGAAGATATTTTTTTATTATTATTTGTTGGATAACTTCCTACAAAAACCTTAAAAGAAAAAAATACTGCAAGTGATTTCTTGACCAGACAATTGATTATTATACAATATATTACTTCAATGTCGTTATCAGTGAAAGCAAGGACAGAACAAGGACGTCGATAGTCAATTACGCTCATTATCGAGAGGCCGTACGGCTGCGCGGGCGCAGTCCGATCCTTCGTTTTAGGGTTGTCAGGTCATTTTGTTTGAATGTAAAAACTATGGCAAGGAAATAATAAATATAATTAATAATAAATCTGTTCCCCGTTTTGGTTTTCTACATTGCGGATCCTAAGAAAATTAATGATTAATCGTAATAAATATATGTTTAGTTGAAAAACAAATATTTTTATATTAACAAAAAAAAATAGGGTGGGTATACACATCACACACACACAAGCACACACCCATATACTTATTTTATTTTGTAACAAGAGGTAATATTGTGATATTTTTCCTCATCTTTACCTCATTTCATCCTTATTCTATTTTTTTTGAATGCATAAGTTCAGCAGACAGACAGACGGCTCACCTGATGGAAAGTGTTTACCGTCACTTATGGAAACTTGCAATTAATACCAAAGGTGCTACCAATGTTGCTCTATTTTTCATGCAATTTCATGAAAATTCATTACGTCATTATCTAATGTATCAAACGGACGTAAATCTTACCACTTATTTATAATTTTTCGATACTCACAGGCTGGTTAATAACAGCGTTTTACATTATTATACCGATGCTGAAGAACACTTGATATAATAACGAGTTGTGACCCATTTATGGCGCAATACAATACGGGTAAAGAAAAGTTTATGTAGTGCAAACTTATAGAAAAGTATTATTTAATAAATATGTTCTGTTTTTATTGACAGCCCTGCAGGTACCCTATAATAGCGGTGGTTTAAGTAGGCGATTGAGTTTGGTCCATAACACGCCTCATTGTCTAGGATAAAGAGGTGGCACGCCTTACCCAGGATTTACGGTCATCATTATACAGTAATCGGTATACTGACCCCATTTATTTGTAGTACTTATCATACAAACAGGTATATTTCGAACCATTGAGCTCTAAATTGTACTGTTTATTTTCAAATCAACTTTAAAGCTTCCTAAGTGGGTTCTATTTTTTAATATTACTAGCCCCCATGTTTTCAGAGGCCTTGATATCTTTATTCAATTAGTTTTACAGTAATTGTTTATATTTTCATATTATTTTATTCGTATACCTTTCTACGGGACGTTATTCTTGCATTTCTCAGATCTAACCCTTTACGCCCTATCTGGTGGAGGTAATAAAATAATAATAACAGCATCATAAATTTCCCACTACTGGACTCGGGCCTCCTATTATAGGGCAATGGACAGTATACCCGCCACGCTTGTCCACAGTTTGGCAGGTTTACAAATCGGTTATCTCGATGTGCATGTTGCATCACGATGTTTTCCTTCACCGTTGTTAGCACGTGGTAATTGTAACAATATGCACATTCGGTCAGAAAACTACCTAAGTTATGCATGCGTTCCAGCCAGGATTGAACCCACTTTTGAGTTTCGGACGCGGGCGCTAGATATTACGCTACCACGACTTCGTTAGGGGAGGAGGTATGGCTAAATATAGGTTACATGGCGTGCCGTAGAACTTGGGCTTACCATCTAAAGGGACGATATTACAGTTTATCTGTTATGTTGCGGACATGAGGACTATCGATGATTTTTTTTCTCATCTACTCCTCTGTCATTTTCTAAGGCAAAAGGTTTTATTTTCTTTATTACATTTTTGCTTTTACTTTATATCTATCTTAAAATACAAACCACCTATTTCACAATACACTCTACATTTTTATGACTAACACTGCCTTAAAGACTATCCTATGGCTACAGTTTCTTTTTTTATTGACCTAATGCTAGCAGGAATATATATATAACAGTAAACATGCGTGCACCATTTTACATACCATTATCACGTTTGGTTAAATTTTCTAAAATTTTAAGCGGATACTGTAAAAAGTCCTCGGGTAGCCTCTTCCCCATAAGTTCTGCAATGTTGTCCTTCTTTACTTACCTGTGTAGGGCGTTCTAAAGTTTCTGATGTTAGAGGATATTGAGGCTTATTATTGGAAATAACCGTTAATTGTATATTACTGTAAATGTGAAATATAGCAGCTAATACAATAGAATAAGAAGAAATATTTCATGGAAGAAACACCTTATTACGAAAACTAAACAAGGACAATTCAAGAATATACAAATACAAATAGTAACAAACAATTCTTGTACCTTAATAGGGCCATTTAGCGATTCCAGTACGACATTTGCTTGGTCCAAAAGACGCACAATGGTACCGGTGTCAAGCTGGACTGCAAAGGGATTACAACGATTGCACGTGGGCGAACTAATCGTGGTCAATGTAGCAAGATAGCTCTTTGAAATTTATAGAACTCTTGTACTGATATGAAAGTCCCATTGTTTTGGATGGTTAAATAACAACATTCCCCTTCTTAAACAGCGTTAGCACCTTGTGAAGCGGTGTACATACATAGTAAGTAGTTTTAAAGTTTAACTTATATATATGACCTTCAAGAAACGTTCTCTAGTGGAACTTATTTTGAATAAAAACTTTTGGATTTGATTTGAACAAGGTCAATGAACTTGAAGATCTCTATGGTTGAGTGGGCTAAGTCTTTGCCGGCCTGTCTCATTGTAGCTTAAAGGCTACGAGTTCGATGCCTCATATGCCTAATTTTGTAAACCAATTTTCCAGTATTGTCTGAGATCGGTCCCAGTGTGGGCAGTTGTATTATATTACCCATAACACAGGAGTAACTTGGGGATATATTTTTTATAATGGCAAAAAACGCACACATTAGTATGTGTTTGTTTGCCGTTATAAAATACATAGTATGTATTTTTTATGTATTAATTTAATTTATAATTATAGTTTATAGAACTTAGTTTTTGGGAATTAGGTATACAGGTGAATTTTCAAGTGGTCCTTCAGGGAAAATCCTAAACTGTGCTAAATAGCAAAAAATACATAAGTTTAGAAGCCGATTGTGACGAAAAATAAAACTATTACATTTTTGAAAGAAAAAAAAAACAATTAGGTACCCTCGTCAGGAAGCAAATCGGTTGATTTTGAAAAAAAGCACACCTGTACTATTTTCCAAATCATAGGTTAGCTTGCAAGGATCAATTTCTAAGAAGGAATGTAAACCGGAAAAAAGGGAAAGGGTTGTTTTTGATCAAAATTTTCTATTTTCCATTCATTAATTTTTTTAATAGGCATTATAGATGCCTATTAAAAAAATAGAATAATTTTCATGATTTCTACATTAAATAAAATAAGGTAAGGTTTAATTAATATATCGTAAGTGGAACATTTTGCTCAAAAACAAAATTGGTTTGCCTTTTGACACTGCTTCACAGAGAATTAGTGTCTTTCAAAATCAGCCGATTCCATTCCTGAGGAGAGTAATTGATTTTTCAAAAATCTAATGATATCATGTTTTCGTTAAAATAGATCTGACACTTCTTTGATTGTTTTTTCATTAATTCATATAGTTTAGAATTTGCTCCGGAAGGCCTCCTTGAAAAATTCAATCTGTAAACGGTTAAGCATTTTTTTTGGCTTTTGTAACCAAATCGGTGATAACTTCAGAACCCTTCGTTGTGTATGGAGTGACAGGCACTTGAATAATTTTTTGAGTTTCTGTCATTAAGAAAGTAATAAATCATTGCTGTCAGTCCGTCGTGATGATCGTATGAACTTCATTAACTGCGCTGCATTTTTGAGATGACGTCACCACCACAAACCTGAAACAAATTACATTTTTATGATTCACAGAGAATCGACGGAATTAATTTTATTTCTGATCTATTTTTAACCCATCACGCAAACACAGAGTATTTTTTGTTATTACTTGTTCTTCATAAATATGGTTTATTATATTATTAAATAAAAATTATAAAGTACGGAAGCTTAGTACCATTAATCAAAAACATGCGGTTAAAACAAAGATAAGAAATCAATCAAGTGCGTTTTGGTCCACGGAATGTAAAGAATTCCGAAGATGTTTTTATTTTTATTAATTACGATTCTAAATGAAAGTGTATAATTAAAAACAGTGCCGGGAACTATATATGTATGGAGGCAACCTTTATGTTCTTACAATTTCAATATATACTATGTATATAATTATAATAGTAAATATAATTATAATATTTTATATTCTTGTGTGTTTATAAATGAATAAAATATATTATGTAATATTTGAAATAATATTGCATATCCTGTAATATTTATGTATACCACCTTTGACCAATATAATAAGTTTTATTCCTACCACGGGTTGTCTGGAAGAGATCGCTTCTTAGCGATAAGACCGCTTATTGTGCACATTTAGAATATTTTTAAGCTATAAGTTTTTCTGTGTTTTCTGTAATGGTGTACAATAAAGTGTTATCTATCTATTTATCTATCTATAATTATGTAAATAATATTCTATGTGATATATTAATTAAATACAATAACTAATTTAATATAATTTTCAAAAATCTATACGAACCGTAGTTAATACTTGCGACTCATGTCTCAACTTTTTCTATAGCCGCCACTGTTAAGTCGTGGCATAAATTGTAATAAAAATTATCAACAATTTTGTAACATCATTTTATACCTATAAATTACTTTTCACTAAATTGCTATTTAATTAAGATAAAGAGTTATTAAATATTTGCTATCATCAGTGACAAAAAAAATACTGGCAGAATGTCACAGAAAAAAACTTGAAGTTTCATATGTGACGTATTAAATTAGTTCATCAGCTTTAGATATAGATTTAACGCCTGATTTCATTAGAGAAGTAGTTGTTTGTTTAACTAATTAGTTTTTATTTACCTTCCCCATATTTGAAATGATAAGCAGAGTGTAAACCTTGGGTAAAAGGCCTATTTAGACACTCAAAATATCTTAAGCCTAAATAGGTCACTGTCACCTTTCATGTAACGACCTACTATTTCCTTTCAAAAAGTAGCATATCTCGTACGTCAATGCTGAAATCGCTATCTTGATTACAGGCTATTAGGGCCGGCTCGACACGTGTGATGCCAGATCTCACAGAATATCGGCGTCAAACAGTTAGCCTTCTTCCGATCGTGTTTCGTGCTATGAGTCACAGTTCCGACGGCTCACATCCCCCTCAGGAGGATGCTCCTGTTCCAATCCCATATCTTATCCCTTCTATGCCATCCCTCTTTCTTATCCCCCTATATGCTTTATGTCCTTCTAAGGACTGGCAACGCGTTGGTTTTGACCCTGGTGTTGCAAACGTCTGCAGGCGACGGTAACCACTTTCCGCGAGCTAGACCGTCTGCCTGTTTACCAATCCACTTCGCAATAAAAAAAAGAAACACGACAATAGTAGATATACAAATACATAGACGAATGGAATAGGATGGAAAATATGTGATTAGATTTTGTCACCTCACCATGGAACCCTAAAACATTGCAAGAAAGGGGCTTTAGTTGGTGAGTGTCACAATTATATTTTATTTGCGGCCTAGTTTCTGATACATTTCTTAACTACAATGAGATAAAGTTTAATTTTAAATGCCAATACTTGCTGAACTGTTACTGTATTGAAGATAAATGTCGGGACTATTAATTAATTTGATTGAGCAATCATTTAATCTCCAATATAAGTGTAGATATTTAAATAGAGTTTGAGGTTTTTCTTCGAAGTTGTCACGCGGGTTATTAAACATTTTATACGTAATAATAAAACATTGATTTATTTAGACAAGTACGCTTGGAGTGTGGGTTCTTAAAGCCACGACTCTCTATATAAAACGATTAAAAGAGCTATCAATTCTTCAGTTGCTCAATAGGGCTGGAGCCTACCTCGAACCAGTATAGTGATCCGACGAGGTAACGTAGCCGTCCATCTGGACACCTTAGCCATAGAAGGCGGTGCCCCAGAATCAGTATTTTTTGAAATTATATGTGAAATATAATATGACTAATATATGCTAATTTTAATACGAAGTTAGGTTTAATGTTGTAAATTATATCAATTGGTAAATGCAACACTCGCTGGCAACCATAGTGTTAACATAAACTCTAGAGGTTTCAATAAATTGTAGATATTTTTTTTAAGTATTTATAAATAAATTGAAAAATAAAATAGTGTAACCCATAGTGTCCCACTGCTGAAATAGGGGAGCGACCTGTCAAATCTACTGAGATATTTTTTTATGAAGTTACAGAACGTCGCAGCCTCGTAAATTTTATACTAACATACGTATTTTTAACGTCATAAGTAGGTACAAGTAAACCGAATCCAATACCGCATTTATAGTTGTTTGATTTCTATCATGATATTTTAAAAGTTAGATGATAAGATGCCATTTTAACGCCTGTTCTTTAATACGTAATTTTTTTTTTTTTTTAATTTTTGGTTGTAGGCGAACTGGCAAATAAATCCACTTGACGGCAAGAGGTTGACGTCGCCCATGGACATTGACAACAGTAAGGGAGCCGATTCATTGAGACTTTAAATATCCCTTTACGCCCTTTTTGAAGAGCCCCATATTGTAGCGCTTTGGTAAAGCCACAATAGGGAGAGATCATTTCATAGTTTGCTCACGTATGGCATGAAGGAGCGCGCGCTTCGCAAAGTACGACTTCCAAGTATCTTCCAAATGTGGATGAACTCCCAATCGCCGGCAAGTGGTGAATTTATTGCAATGTATCCGCATCCCTATCGGGATAAATTCCTCGAGACCTAGTTTTCAAATCGATATAACTCTTGTAAGAAGTCCTAAATACTTTTGACTACGAAACCAATCGTCAATTACAAAGTTATTGAGACAAAAGCCCCGCCCACTGTCTGATAGTACATATAAATCTAAAATGATAATTTAACAAGCCACATCCGTTTTAATTAAGGAATGACCAATGAAGGTATGACTAGTGGTCATGAGATTATTAGTACAATATACAGATTGCGGATGTCATATTTCTGGGGTATAGTAGTTGATCATTATACCTGTATCCGGTGTAACATTGTGATAAACTAATACTACCACCTAAATTATAAGGACACCATAGCAATAAATCTATATAGGTATATAGTTATAAAAGAAAGTCGTGTTAGTTATAGTATTTATAACTCAAGAACGGCTGAATTTGACTGAAAATTGGTGGGGAGTTAGTTTAGAACCAGGAGACGGAGATAGGATACTGTTTAACCCGTTGGAACCGGTAGGTGGCGCTGAGATCGGGTTCTAGAATGCTTCTAATCACCTGGACCGATTTTGGTGATGTTGTTTTTGTGTTTGAGTGGGTCCCCGGATGGTTTAAATCCACAATTGGAACCGGTAGGTGGCGCTGGGATCGCGTCCTAGATTTTTATTTTTTCAGAGCTGGACAACGTCTGCCGGGACCGCTAGTAATTAAATAAATCTATATCTGGGTATGAAATTGTATTTGGTGTAAATAACATTTCATGATCCTTCTGCTCCATCTGAATTAAATATTAGTGTTAGTTATACAAGATGTAGCGTTGGGTGTAATGCGTTATTTGTAATGCACAATTAGCAAAAACCGAAATTTGGATTGATAATTCAGTAAAATTATATGTCACATAACGTTGTGACGTGCCACGTATTAGATTTTTTAAAATATATGTTTAGATAATCTACATGTTTTTTTTATATATAGCTGGAATACAGCAGTCAGGCTGACGGCCCGGCTGATGGAAAGCGGTTACCGTCGCCTGTGGACGTTTGCAAATCAGAGATGTTACCAACGCGCTGCCGGCCTTAAAGACATTTTTTGACACCCTTTTTGAAAGACTCCATATCTTAGCGCTGTGGGAAAACCTCGGCTGGGAGTTCATTCCAAATCCCCACGGTACGGAAGAGAAACGTTCTACAGTACCGTTGCGTACATGAGCGAAGCGGCTCAAGGAAGCGAGGATGAACTCCCAACCGATGGCGAGCAGTGCGATGGTAGAAAGAGGACGAAGGTATCATTCTAAACAGTTCTTCGGAACACTCCCTGTTATACAGTCGGTATAATACGCAGAGAGAAGCGATGTCTCTCCTAAGGCTAAGCGTATTTAGACCATCTGTGAGTATGGGATCAGCAACAACGCGAACGGCTCGAAGAAAATAAATGTGTATATTTATTAAATACTTTATTTATTATTATGTAACAAATACTGTAGAAACAGGCAGGGAGTTATAAAATTACAAAAACCAGATTAATAACCTAGGAAGAGTAAAACAAGAGCGTTTCGAATTCTAGAGATGCGGAAATGTGTCAGTAATCGTAATCGATAATATTACATAGTATCGGTATGGCCGGATAGCACGCACATCACTAGGAGGGCGCGGCGTGGTGTCGCAATCGCGGCACGCGAGCCCGTGTGGTTTCTGTTGTAGTTTTCATTAATGTTCTTGAATTAGATCCCATACGATATACTTACTTATTTCTACGCTTATCAAAAACACCATAACTGTAATTAAAATTATTGTATTCATCCCAGTTTTCATTACAGTAAGTATCGTTTATGTGTACCCTTACGTAGTTAGGTACCTTTTTTACGATTTTCTAGAGGGCCTAAAGAGGTCGTTTTCGCAGATTCATATGGTTTATAACTTTATGATTATATCTAACAACACATCTAGACACGTGCCAATTTCATTAAGCGATAATCCAATTGTCATGTTATTTATAGGTGTTTTTTATGGGTGTTGTTGTCAGTGTTTTCGTCTTTATTTTTACGGAGCGATTGGAGTAACTTTTCTTATTAGAAATTTCATAGTTTTAAATGTGTATTAATTAAACAAAAAGCGTAAGTAAAGCGACTTTATGGAATGTCATATTGTGCATTGATTTGGGCATCATCATGACTTAATTCGTTTGATGCCACTAATATTGAATAATTATAATTATACGTACGTATTATTTACAGAAACTTATTTATTTCGTTCCGATACTCTATTTAAATATGGAATTAAAACGAAACTTTAAATACTCAATTTCAGACGGATTGCGTTTAAATATACATTTTATATCATGATTAATAATAAAAAAAAGACAGAGAAGAGTAATTTATCGTCGAAAAAGTACGATTTTGGGGATTTATCACACTTGCGTTTTTTACTAGACGATTACAATTTCTAGTATATCATGATATATTTATGTAGGTATAACTTAAGTATTTACTACACTGAAGACTTCAAGTTTTATTTTATTTCCAATATACAATACTAACTGTTGCTCCCGGTTTATACTCATAGTTTGAGCAAACTTTCTATACCTTTTTAACCTCAATAGGGGTTGAATTTACAGAAACGTCTATTCTCACATTTATTTGGAAATAAAGTAGGTAAAGAAAACTTCGTGCTTCTTATTTTGAAATTGACGGAATCACATACAAACTCTCATACCCTTTTCTCACCTCTTACGGGCTGAATTTTGTAAAATCCTGTCTTAGTGCGCAACTACAGTATAGAAAAAATCCGCATGCAAGTTTTCACGGTCCTAGGCCCAGTATTTTGGGCTGTGCGTCTATATGTTAGTTAGTCAAGGTCAAGTAATTATATATGTATTATAGCTTATTTTATTTTTAAATCGTATTCTATTTATGGTGAATTGAAAACGACTGTCACATACTTAATATAAAATTATAATAAGCAAATGCCTGTTCAGTATAAAACTTTGTAACCTTAACTCGAGTGCGGCTTATTGGTCTAATCCACAGAGTACATTGAATATATGGAGATAGAGACTTCAGTCGGGAGAATCGTACTACTAGCACATCTAGCGAGTATCAATGGCGCTAACTCGTATATGAACGTACCTAATATATGCATGTGTGTGTGTGTGTGTTCATGTGTATATGTGTGTATGTGTACGTATAGCGAGTTTGTGTATACACTTTGTCTTATTCATAGAGAGAGTAAGTTTGAACGCTTATGGTGCCTAAAGAAGCGTTCAAACTTACTCTGTCTATGAATAAGACCGATATTCTATATATTGTATGCTTAGGTATGGAGATTTCTTCCACCATGAATTCCAACTGTATTTAAAATAAAATTTCATATTATTTATAAATTGTATATAATTTTCATTAATACATATCACTGCACATCAAGTTTTGTGTTGATATAAAAATCCAATAGTGTGTTTGGTCGGTCGAATTAAACAGATTCACAGGTCACATAATATAAATCAGTAACTTCGATATCCAAAAGCAGTTTTCCTTAATAGATTCGCCAGAGTCCAAAACTACATATAGATCGTTAATAATAATTCACTTAGTAAAACAAACAGAAAACTATCCCAGAAGTTAAATAAGTTGCAAATATGACGAAAGTCGGCACTTGATTTGAATATGCATGTTTATTTAGAAATATTAAATAAATATTCGATTAAATAAAAATGGTTTTCATTTGAGTTTTTTTGATAATGTCATTAATAACAAAATAATGCTAAGCAACGAGCTGCAGTCTATGGCAGGTACAATGAGTTTATTATCGACCATGTAAATACTGCATAATGTAGAACCCATTTCAGTATCGAATAATCGATAATTAATCCTGTCAGATATTTGTAAATTTTAAGGATGATTCTAGGCATAGGTGTCTTATGACTAACAACAGGTAGATGGAATCTCCCATAATAAAATCTAAAGGAAGGCGATTTTGGAATATGAAACCATATTAAGATTTACCATCGCAAGGATGAGATGCAGAAGTCTCCGAAGTAGCGGACCCACGTCCCACGTCCGCTAACAAAACGGCTAATTTCTGCAAAACGGCTGATTAAAAAGTAAAGAGGGATATAGGTCATTCGCTCTAAGGAACTGTACTACTCCTTTAGCTCAGCAGCGACACGTAATAGAAATTGAGCCGACAACTCTCACTATAGCCCAATCAAGAGCCTATAGAGCTAAAGCGAGTCGTGTTGTGAGACGTAGCTACGACAACATTCTAGATCTTAATATCACTGGCGTAAACATAATATTTATGATCTATTTTGAAAGAATGAAAGATGTAATATTTATTAACGTTTTGTTATCAATAAAAAGAATGTCATCATATACAAATATATGCTTAAGTCTAGTCTAGTCTTCTCAGTTGTGAAGTTCGTTTAAGTAATCCACTCTTATCTTTCTAGTGATACTGACTGGTCGCCCCAAGTATGCTTTCTTCACATTCCAATCCTCCTCCATCCGTTCTACGTGACCGAGCCAGCGGAGATACTGAGCCTTTCTCTCTTCAATTATTCTAGGCTCGGCCACGAGGTTTTCTATGTCGGAGTTGGTTTGGACCCTTCAACTACTATCTCCTCTGTTTGTTGGACCCAAACAGTAAACTTGCCAATAACTTATTGTCTTAAATTATGTTTTGATATTTGATTAAGTTTTTAGATTTTCTGAGTAATAATTAAAACTACAGTACAGTTTAAAAAAAGTTGCACAGCTCTTAATGTTTAAATTGGTAAGAATATTTGTGCGTTGTGTTTGTTGTTGTTGTTAAAAAAAATCTAATTTATGTCTTAATATAACAAATAGATTATTTTATTAATACATCTTAGTCCGTAAAATATAGCACATAAATTTGTAATAACGTTGAAATAGTTTATATTGGGAACTTTTGTTACCCATGCAGACGCAACCAATGTGTATACTACATAAGTTAACGCACATATCATTGTAAAGAATGCTTTACTCCATTTAACAATTTTATTTACGTAGGGTTTGTCGATACATTAATCGCGAAGGTATCGATTAACTCAATTTAATAAGATCATAATAAGCCATCCCTAACTACATTAATAAGTATTGACACTGTCGTAATTTGGCACTTATTTTTTCAATGACTCCATTTACTTTGGTTAGTTATAAAGAGTCTTAATTAAATGTATTCAAAAATATATTAAATATATATTAAAAAATATTTATTTATTATAAATATTTATGTTTTTATAAATATTTACATATATATAAATAACTTAGAAAACAAATATATGTGAAGCAAAAACTTAAGGCTGCTAGCAGTGCTATCTGTCATGTAATGTTTTAATCATTCTACGAATAACCTGACTAAATTAAAAGGACCGAAAGATCTAAGCACTAACAGCAAATTGAAAACATTCATAAATCTATAAGTTAATAGCGATTTTTTTTAATTTTTTTTCACACTCATTTGTTTTAAGTTTATACCGCATGGTCTAATCTCCGCAATCCACATGACGTGTCCCGGTCGCGAATTCATTCTTTGCCTGTAAACCCTGTATTGCAAAAAACTGCATTTCTCTATGCTTTGGGTTTTATCCTTTAGTTCTAAAAAAAATTTGCTGCATGTTCTTTGTTCTTTAAATTATAACTTACAAAATGCTTAGTACTCTCTTTAAAGTAATAGCGACTTCATAGATTGATCAAAAATTTTAAAATTCGTCAATGTTTTACCTTGGCTATAAAGACAAATCTTGCAAAGCCTCATTTGAAAATGTGAACAGTAAATAAACAATATTATTGACATGAGTTAATAGAGCCACTTATATGATATAAGCTTATATTAATGTTACTCTGTCGATACAAGTATCTCACTCCATGACATTGCTGAATGTTTCAATTTCAAATTTCTCCACCGAATTTCCATTTTGATATTAAAAAAATATTTACAAGATACATAAGATTTAGAATTAAAAAAAAACTATGTAGTAAGCTTCATACGCTAATGGGGAAGGATGAAGATTCACTAGCGGTGGTCCGTACCATAGAATCGGAAGTACGGTACATATCTCGGATGATATCAATATAGGTTTCTGGAATCCATTAAGAACTCAGCACCCACCAGATCATCACGCGAGGATCACAGTCGAAGGCCTTCTGCAAATTCAAAAAAAGAAAATGGAGATGCGTGTTCTTCTCCTGTATTTCTCCATAATGGTCCCTATGGCGAGAACTGGGTCCATGATGCTATGACCAGGGCGAAACTCATATTGACATTCCGTGCACTCTTGTCGGATCCGGGTGTTTACAATTCGCTCAAAGATCTTCTTGGTGTGGGACATAACCTTTATATTGCGGTAGTTCCTGCAGTCACACACATTATTGAAATGGAAAATTTCTGTCCAAATGACAATAAGGACTAAACTCGCTAGTTTCACATGTTAAGTTTAGAAAAATATCATCATAATAAAAGTACGTTTTAATGGTTTTCAGCGCGGTAATTTATTTGATTTTGGTTTATCCGACGTTTCGGCCGCTTTTTATGGGCCGTGGTCACGGACGACAAAGATGACATTTGTCCAACGAGTATTGTTAAAGTTTTATTTAGCCTACCGCCAACTTGTTCATTTTAATAATTTAGTTTTAATTTTGTTTATGGTTATTATTTACTCTATGGGAGCCTAATCTAATTTACCACCGCTTCATGTCTTCATGTCATCTTTGTCGTCCGATACCACGGCCACTGAAAAGCGGCCGAAACGTCGGATAAACCAAAATCAAATAAATTACCGCGCTCAAAACCGTTAAAACGTAGTTTTATTATAGTATACGAAAACTTAAGAAAATATAACATCATCATACTTTTTATCCTCTTATGCTCAGTTCCTATATCTTACCGACCGTTCATTTGCCTTACGATCAGTTAAAATTTGACATAAACTCCATCCAAATAATGTCAAAATTCAACAGATGGTAAGGCAAGTGAATGCATGTAAGTAACGATCAGTAATACAGGTACACTAGTAATCCGTATTAGCTTTACTTCTCTATAACCACAAGATTCCATTTCATCAAGACCATTGTTTAATTAGACTTACTTCATCAAAACAATACGGTATAAACCGTGACCTCCGTCCAGTGGAATATATAAAACAAATACCATAATGTATACACTGACCTTACACTAATTTTGTCCGATCATATTAATTACTCTTGATTATTGGATTGCTTTAATTTGAACTGCCGACTTTTGTGACTCATATCCTGGTACCTTGATCGAAGGTTTGTCTTCTTATAGCCGGTACCTATATCTTTACCATCGGTTGAATTTTTACATTACTTGTATGGAGCTTATTAGTCAAATTATAACCGATACTTAGGTAAATGACGGTCGATAAGTGATAGGAACCGACCATTAATTGGGCGTGAAAGCAGTCTTTTTCATATACAGTTCCAATCAAAATCGGCCTCGAGACTCCTTTCAGCATTTTTCGCTATTTCCTAGCGTTTAGGATTTGTCCCTGAAGACCCAGTTTAAAAATTCACCTGAGTACATCTAGAATTGCAATGGGAAGCAACGTCGTTACCGTCCTGATATTAAATTCGGTTATGTTTGGGAGTATTGCGGTTTGATTCCGTTTTTAACGACTTCTTCATTCCTTACTCGCGACCTTAAATAATGCTAATATTACGCGAACCAACGAAATGGATTAATATGATTGAAAGGAACAAAACTGAAAAGATACAAGAGGTATTCAATTGACATACATTTGAATAAATGTATCTTTAGATGGATCACTTTTGTTGATTTATCCAAATTCGCAGACAGAAATGAACTGTCTAATACAAAAATATGTTCATTTGTAAAGTATTCAGTATATACAGCTTCCAACATGTTACGAAGTAAAAGCAACTTTATAAAAATTCAATATAAAAAAGTGTCGTTTTTAAGATATGATTTTATAATGCGACAGTTTGACATTTATTTTGATTAATCGACAAAATAATGCATATGGTAATGGTATATAAATGGAAAGGGATATCTTGATGTCTTATTATAATACAAATTCATCATGATCGGCAGAATATATTTTATATATATAAATCAAGTTCTTTTTTGATTTTACAGCATACTCGATTCAATAAAGCCACCTTGTTATGTCTCCAATCACTCATGCATGAATCAACGCTGCTAGAAATATTACAGCTATATCACTGCAGTAGAACAAGCAGTGAGGTGATATGGGACTCCTGCCGTCTGTTGAATATCCATAAGAAAATTAAGAATATATTTCCTTTATTTTTTGAGACTTCTATCACATTGATTTGACAGAAGTCTCAACGTTAGTCCTATAATCTCCTGAACGCAATATAAAATATAAAATATCTACATCACAACAATTCAGTACCAATTCACTTATCATATAATTAATTCTCTTCCATCTTTATTTCTCCTGCATTCATGTTGAAGATGGTAGAAAATTCCTATTCGATACAAACTTTCAGACGGACAGTAAAGTAAAAAAAAATGAACAGATTAAGCATCACACAAATGGCATAATTGTCCTCCATCAAATTTTGGCTTTTGTTTTATAACTGCAGGCAGACTTCAGTTTTATTTATTGCTAATAGATGCGATATTAATATAGCCGTGTATGTACAAGTTTTACCATGTCTCGAGTGTACCGACTTTGCGTCGTTGGTGGGCGTCGAGTAATAGACTTTTCACCCCGAATTTCGCTCGGGAGTAACAACCCTCTGGCGAATAGGTGTTGGACCCGCCGTAGTGTCCACGACACAGGTTAGTCGATTTGCGGCATTCTGTGGTCATCACGGACTTCGCGTTGGCTCCCTTAGCGACGTAGCCAGTCAGTCTTGGCATTCGATGGCTATCGCTTTTAATGGACATCTGTGGCGACTAGTGACCTATCTGCAGCTTTGTAGTTGTTCGCTGGCTCGTTTTACCGTCTATATTATAACAGATACTTTCATTGGATGTGTTTTTTAATTTACATGAAAGGTTAATTAATAAAAATTAATGTCAAAGTTGTTTTCAAAAGAGGTCATATAAATTTTAAATCGGAACATACGCGAAGGTATGTAGCATCCTCCTGCCTCAAAATTGCGCCGACGCTTCTCAGTCAACTCAGGCACGAATTCTTATTTTTTTCCCACGTTAGTCCGTAGTTACTGTCGCAATTCTGCGCTAAAGAATTAGACAGTCCGTCGGATTCTGTTTCGCGATCTTTTTATGGCAAAGGATATATGTATTACAAAATTTCCACATTAGACGAACATTGGACTTAATTTATAGGTGATACTGTACAAAAACGAAATTCTCAACTATCTACGGCGGAAACCGGTGGACAGATCTCTAGGGTTCGGTTTAAAAGGTATAAACTCATTACTGACAAGTTAATCAACTATAGGTATATACGAAGTTAAAGTATACGATTTAAAATAGTAATTATTGGTTATTGCATATCTTTTTACCAACATCAATGTAAATATATCCTATCTACGTACATGTTTCCTCTTTATATTTATTTTTAGTTTAATTATCAATAATATTACGTGCTAATGCTACAAAAACTTTACTTCTAAGCCCGGTTTTACATTTGTCAATTTTGCTCGCGTAGGCCTCTAAGGCTAAATGTACACTATGATTTATTAATACAGAACCTAACTGTCAAAGCATGAGTCTGGCAGTTACTGTACTTAGCCTTACGCCTCTACGAGAAGAACGTGAGCAAAAGTTATAGGTGTAGTGCCTAGCTTCCATAATTTGTTGCAGAAACACACATGGACATACAAAGAGACACGCATACATTACGCATATTTTTTTTTCTAAACAAATAAATTTATTTATAATGTATTTATACATTATTTACACCATACAACATTAAAAAAATCATTATATACATATACAAAAATAGATTTTTCCAACCCAAGATTCTTTGGAAGAAATCGTCCAGAATGAGAAGACGTATATGTTTATATTCTATTTTAGATGTATAAATAAAAAAGTAGAATAGTAGTAGAATAAATAAAAGTCGAAGAAAACAACGTTTGCTTGTATACTAATTATATTCGAAATTTTATTAAAAATATAACATAATAGGTATAGAGTAAAACAAACTTGAGATAATAAAGCAAGGCTATATTAACTGATTATTGTAATGAAACTTGTTATACTGTACTCTCAATAATACAGATTAGAATAGGTTACTTTTCAACCCTGGTAATAGAATAGTTTTCATGGGATTATTGCCCCAATTTCCACGAAGGAAACCATGTAAAGCGTTCCAATAAATTAATACACTAACTATTAGCTACAGAACACTTTATAAATGTCACAACTCAATTCGAACATTATGCCTATTCGCATATCACTAACACTATAAAAAGTTAAAAGGAAACCTCAAACGGCCAAGTTAAAGATGTCACCGCATCAATTAGTGCAGTTGAGTGTTTAATTGCATTGTAATTAAAGTCTATATTCGCTCGGCTTATCAGCACACGTCTTATATGGCTCAGACGCGTTGCAATTAGATGCCTTGAAAAAGTAATCCCATAAAGCTTGTGATACTAAATTTTTTAGCGCCAGATTCTAGCGGCGATGGAACGCAGATATTCTGAGAGACTATTTCATAATAACGCTGGGAAGACTTACCCAGTGGATTCGTGACATTCATACGCATTTATACGCATGACTTATTTATAGTTTTATATATTAACCGATATTTACAGGTTTTATTGTTAATTTAATTAATTTACTGTCGGTGGTGGATTTACCTCTATAATTCGATAACAGTCCACAATCATATACATTTCAACTTTTTTTGTTAATGAAATTGTAACTTTATATAATGTATGTCTTTAAAGATCACGAGCCATAAAATACCCCGGACTTTTGGAAGACTTCCGTGGAGCCATGAGGAGGCCAACACGTAGAGGCTCCTTGACAAATTTAATTTAAATGTTAAGTGACACTTTATTTGTATGTCTTTAAAGACCATAGGCCATAAAAATGCCCCGGACTTTTCGAAGGCTTGCGTGGGCCATGGGCAGGCCAAAACGTAGAGGCCCCTTGATAATTTAATTTAAATGTGGCGTGACACTGACTGACGATTATCGCTGTCTAGTGTAGGACTATTGTGGGCTATAAGAACAAAAAGTACCGGGCTATTGGAGTGAACTGCTAGTGGTACCAGGGGTCTGGCAGTATGGGGACAATGGCATCTGTTCGTCTCAATGTTGAACATGGAAAAATGGGCAGACGGTGATGTTCCACTCCCTGCATGGGCTCCAAAAGAGACACTTTATTATTATTATTTACTGCCTGAAGCAGGTAAACAAGCAGACGGCCCACTTGATGGAAATTGTCTACCGTCGCCCATGGGCGTTTGCAACACCAGAGGTGTCAGCAATGCGTTACTGACCTCTAAGAAATTTTATAACGCCCTTCTTTGTACACTATCGTCCTAATGTTACAATTTTTCTCGTAACTCTATTATTATTACGACTACGTAAATTGTAATAAAAAAATATCTATTAAGTGATAAAATATATTATAATGTTGTGTGAACCTAATAACATTTTTCAGTGTACAAAATAAATATATTTTAATTTCTGTAAGACATAAAAAAATTGGATCTAAATTTGCCGGCCACGGCTTCAGTCTATTCACCCTATTTTTAAAGGAGAAATCCGTCTGCGTACACCCTGCCCCACGGAGACTACGGCGGGACAATGTGGGACTCGTAGTCAGATGAGCTGCCGTAATACTCACCAAAACCCCTTGGTGTTCTCCTGTTGCCATATGCCGGGGCCCCGGAACGTGCGCGACCTCTTCGCCTTACCCCGCCTGGTGTGAGCTAGCCCTGGCGGACAGGCTTCTTCTTCTCCTGAGTCTACTCAGCTTGCTAGTAATTTTGATACTGTTGACTATTATTTTTTTGAAACTAACTGACATGACGGGGCAAAACGGAAAAATTATTAAATCAATAAATAATGTTTAATTCCATAAAAAATGTGAATTTCTTTAGATGTTATTTCGTCAGTGATTAGTCCTCGCATGATTTATATCTACCGAGTTATCGGCCAATAAAAACCCATGCTAAAACATTATATTTATTATCGTCTAACAACATAAGTATTTCCGTAAACAGATAGATACTTCATTGTACGATAATTACCTAGCGTAGATTACTGTGTTCAGTTTCCTTTTAAGGTGTTACACGACATATTTCGAGGCTTCTCCGTATCAAGTCCTGCCAGTAATGTGAAATATTTTGAAGATGTCACAATAATTGCCTTAATGACGCCCGTGGAACGCAGTCGCTGTCTATCAAACAAAGTTCTGCGTAAATACTCTATGGATAATGTTGAATCACTAGTACAATTCACGGTGGTTCGCTTACGCATATTTTGTAGTGACATCCTGAGACTTTATAATTTTTCAAAATAAATTTATCTTTATATATATGGGAATAATGTATCTTGAACGCATCATGTGATAATGTAAGACGAATTTCGAACGAATTTCTGAACGAACCCATAGTGTGAAAGAGATGACGAGTGAAAGGGAATAGTAGACTCGAATGGACGACATACGCACGACGCAAGACGCTCTGTTATATTTTAAAATATTATACGTTGATATTAAAATTAATACAAAATAAACGCATGCGCAAATCGCCAGTAACGGAAGCTCGTAAAATGTTGTTTTACTTACCAGACCCCCGTCCCCCACACACACATATACATATTAGCTTCTTCCACGCTTGACTTGAAATTTCCGCAAGACTCCCGAGACACAAAGTACCGTAAAAAGAATGTGAGCTATCGTTTCTGTGACAACTGTGTTGGAATTAGCTAATAATAATTTTTAAGCACCCCAACAACTACAAACCGCTCCCGGGAAAATCCCTGCGGGATTTCCGGTATAAAACAAATAAAAGAATCGCATTGTTATTCGTTTTTTTAAATAATTCGCAGCAAATTCCCGCCGGGTTTCGCAGGAGTAGCACAGATTTTAAATCTAAAAATTTGCTGTCGATTCAAAACCACATCAAAATCGACCCAATAGTTTTTACGTGAATCCTGTAGAGACAGACAAGAAATCTACGCCGTGTTCTACATTGTTTATATAATCTATTCCATTTTTTTTTCAATAGCTTTAATATACAGACACGGCATGCTTAGATTTTTATAATGTTATATATATTACAAACTATTTAATATAAAACTTCTGATGTGCAGACCCCATTATACTAATAATAATTTATCTATTATCATAAACTATACTTTGATAGTTTTTGGAGCAGTCACGAGTGTGATCGCACGTACCTGGCCAAAATAACCAGATAGATTGCGAGAGAAACCGCAAAAAATATTTAGTGATACTTAAAATTATTGCGCATATCGTTTTCTGCGCCATACTTAAACAGTAATTAGAAACTTGTAAGATGTTCTATATGGAATCATTGTAATTAAGTCGGCATTTCAAACGAGAAGTGACATGTTTCATTTAGGTATAATAATTTGTAATTTACTTAATTAATTGAGATGTGGCAATGTCATTTGCACGATTTGCTACCTTTTAAAGAAGATTGGGAATATATAGAGAAAATTATAAAATGCCTGACAAACACTTTTATTAGATCTGCCTATGTATATTCCTAAAGTAATTTCTTTTCATAATAATATATTGACAAGTATGCAGTGTATCTTCCGTATATCAAGGTCGCCTAAGTAGCGAATCTAAACCATTTAGGGCCACTCAAAAACGCACAACATATTTCAGAGAAATAATGGAATTTGATTTCATTTCATTTCAGGCACACGCTGTATTTTTAAAAGATAAGAAAATACTCAAACACGCACAAAATATTTCATCGAAATGTTAGAACTCAATTTCTGGGACATTTTAGGCACACGCTGTATACTTAAAAGATAAGCACACACTCAAACACACATAAAATATTTCATAGAAGTAATGGAACTCGATTTCTAGGCCATTTCAGGCATACCGCTGTATACTTAAAAGTACATGCTTGTGTATCAAGTAATTTACGACAGATAACTGTGTTCTGTTACACGTATAACGAAAAATAATTTTGAACGAGATGCGTTCCAAATTTGCGCTATCGGAAATTTACCTCGTGATTTCCTTACTCGGCGAGAAAACCACGGGCTGCAACCATCAAAAATATTGCACGTATAAAAATATTGTTACGAGTGTGGGACTCCAATTAAAATGCCGTTGGAATTAGTATATAATTTATTAGAACTATACAAACACGTATAACACAGGTAAAAATATAACTGGACGCAATCAGTACATACTGCACAATTCAATAAAACGCACAAAGTCCGTCATTATAGAGCTTATCGAATATACGTCTTGCTCGTATCATAATCCTCGCTTGATTGTCTCCCCAGTTCGGTCAACGTTTTATACTAAACTGTACAATATACAATAATCGAACGCGTGGACTGAAGTTTCGGAGAAACCATAATTTGCACACCTGCGGCAATAAACAAGTACAATAACATTAGAAACATAACAATATAGAGTTTTTCTTAATTACAAATTTTAAACACAACGTAAACAAAAGAAGTCCAAATGTGGGAAAGGTAATAAACCAGATGTGCATTTACATTGTCGGCGTGTAACACTATGTTTCAAGCCATACACAGGTGCAAAATTGAGGTAAAATCGACTGTCTCAAAAAGGTCTAGAATTGGATAAAATACTAACGCATGATAAAAAAATACAGTTCACAATCGAGTAAGGCAATTGATTGCAAAACTCGACGGCCTCACACAGGTTCACATTAATATTTCATTAAATACATGCGTAAGCGTCCACGCATAGGACCACTGCGATGTGTCAAATTGAAATATAACGCCGTCAGCTGATGCTGACACTTTACAACAAAAGTCTATAATTGCCTATAAGCCTTCATGTTCCATGTGATATATAGTTTTTTTAATAGTAACTAATAAAAAAAAATGCCAACCGTACGTATGATTTATAAGCATTTTAATTCTATTCTCGTCATATAAAGTAACCGCTAGATTTTGTTTTCTACTGCTGTTTTAAGTGTGACTTATCAATTGTAAAAAAAACTAATTGTATATAATATCTAGTGTTCTTGTATATTTGATAAAAATAATATTCTAAGCTAATACAATAAAGAAAATCTAACTTATTTAAATTGTGTTTTACATAAAATACCTTAAGAATATAAGTGGAGTACTGAGCATGGATCATCATCTTATGGGTAAGGAGACTAGAAGTGCTCAATAATAAATGACATATTTATTGAAGTATATAAAAATAGAGATATAAATGGATTATTGTGTGGTGATGAGGTGATAAGGTGATGTCAGGAGCCTTAAGAACAGACGAGCGTGCATGACAAGAGCTATGAATGTAAAAGAAGCAAGTGAGGTGTGTATGAATAAGCCTGTATGGCGCTCTGTTGTTCGTGCCTACCCCGCAAGGGACCTGGCGTGAAGTTATGTATGTATGTATAAGATATTTCGTATCTTGCCTAATTACTTAAATTTTAAAACTTGAATATTTTTGAATACCTGATGAATACACTAACTACGTGACGTCCTTATACGAGAAGAATAAACGCATTAAACGTGTCACTATATTTCATATTGTTTATGAATTGTGATTTTTTGCATTTGATCATATTACGTTTTAAAAGTTCTGTAGCCATTTTGGAAAAATCTAAACTTTATAAGATTTTTATAGTCATCTTTCTTTGCATGTTATAGTCGTTTTTCACATGATTCCGCGAAAAACGACTAAATGAAACGACAAACAAAAATTAGACCCAGTACTTTTACTGGGTTTTACTTTTGAACTGCGTAGTGAAAAGGTCTGTTTAAAATCAAGGTGTTATTAATTAAAATACTTGCAACGAGAATTAGTTTAAATAAGATCTTTTCAATACTTATTTAGATATGGGATCTTTTAGTCAAATAATAAAAATAATGGACGCTCGTCGCCTCTATGGAACCTTTCAATGTCCATGGTTCGATATGTACTTGTTGATTTATTTATGGTTCATTTTTCCTTACAAAGCTCTTATTATAAATTCATAATGATTTATAAAAGCCCTGTCAAATATGGAACTGGGATACTCGTATGTCCTTATTTTGAAATGTCATAAGTTTACACCATATTTTATTATAATAACTATAATCAATAATGATTAGGTGTGTGTGAATATAACAATAAATGTCGTCATAATTCATTTAAAATTCAATTGAAATTCTTCGTCATTTTCTATGAGTTATGACTTCATTTTCTTTTCTATTAACACAAAGCAATCATATTATGATGTAAGACATAATGTTTCTTGTCTATTGAAATGTTTATTCAAGAATGGTTACAACAGTAACAATATTTGTATGAAATGTAAATAACTATGAAAATGTTTACTTTAGATGTTTATAATGTTTTATGATTTTGGTTAATTTATAAGTGAAGTAATTATGGCCTATGATATCCATATTTATACTTACTACTATATCAATGTGAAAATAACTTTGTTTGTTACTTTTTGACGACTAAATTACTGAACAATTCTTAACGAAATATGTCATGGATTGTATTAAGTATGGAGAAGGATAGGCTACCTTTTTCTCAAGAACAATCTTGAATGGGAGTGAAATAGGATATTCCAATTTGTATCGGACACCTTTATTTGTGTAAATCTTAAAGATATGGATATAGAATTTTATATTTAAGCTTTCGGTAAAAAATAACGTAGATACTCGTGTCTCATTGTTTTTGCAAAATCTGTAGCAAATTTTAATTTTTAATTTTTCGTTTTTAATTAGATTACTGTCATAACGAAACGTATTGTTCTGCTACATTTATATATGTAAAGAAATTAAATACTAATTTCTATGTAATTAAAATTTAGGTATAAATAAAAGTAGGATAAAATAGTGCGCAGCAGTACAGAGGGCGCTGCCAGTTACGATATGTAGATAAAACATCGGATGACGATGTATAACTATTGCTTTAAAGTGATCAGGAATAATAATAATAAATAAATAATTTTTACGCCACATTTAGATTAAATTTGTCAAAGGGCCTACGTGTTGACCTTCCCATGGCCCCACACAAGCCCTTCAAAAGTCCAGGCCGTTTTTATGGCCCGTGGTCTGTAGAGACATACAAGACAAAAATAAATAAATAATAAGTAATAATCGGCAGTCAACACACACATTGTATTTCCCCAAGCTAAGCAAGTAACGCTTGTGTTGTGTTGATATATAACGGACCACTGGCGCAGATCTCAGACATCCAGACCATGGTAAATAACAGAAAGTTCGTTTCCAAAATTACCATGCCAGGATCGAACCCGAAACCTTTGCGTTCCAGCGAGTTCAGCCGGCAAACATTTAGGCCGCTCAACCACAGAGGCCGTTCTCGACCATAGAGGCAGTGCAAAGTAACAGTAAATAAGAAATATAATTTAAAACATTGATGTAGCAATACATCAATGATTTAAAAAGGATATTTCGTGAATTAACTTTGTATTTCGTTTCTGTGTCATTAGAAAGAAACACGTCGTTTAAATTTTTTTTAATTCTTTGAATTCATAAAGAATTTTCGTGTCTATGTATGATAAAATACACATACATATATTAAGTTTAGAATATGTGATGCAAACTAAAGAAAATCCTGGTTTAATAGTGAACAGCGACTGAGCGACCGTTTCCAAAACCCTGCCAAACAGCTTCCAAGCCCTGACGTCTGAAATGTAGATCTAGATGAGCAACTATATTACCAATTAGAAGCGAAAGTAGCGAGATCAAACCTCCACAGACAAGCGAACAAAATAATAAATTGGAGTTTATCTAACTAAGTGGTCTATTCAATTGATACATTGCGAAAATGGCTCTTGTTGCGTTACAAATTGTGTCGGGACAGCAGAATGTAAAAGTGACGATTGACCCGGAAGGAATATGAACAACAAACATTCGCGAATGTTTTTTAACCGGCGTCAAAAAAAGATGAAGTTTCTCACATCCTCGGGTAAATATTATTTTTTATATCATCAGTTTACTGCAAGAACATGTGTTAGTAAAGTTAACTGCTATACATATAACTCTATGTTAATGAAATAGTTTAGTAAACTGACGTTATGTATATTCAGCCATAACTTTTTTATATCTTAACAGATTTAGATAATCCCTAATTGCACTGGATTCTAAATAATCAAGTAAAGCTTCAAAATGATCCCATATAAATTTTGTTCCTATTTAATACCAAAGGTTTAGAAGATATACCATAACATTTATTGAAATTGGATGGAAAATATGAAATTTTTGCGGGTTTTATGTCATTTTTTTTGTTTCTATTAAAAATTATGCTGTACATAGAAATCAACACCTTGATTAAAAGTTAGTGCAAGTTAAATTTTTCTTAAAATTTTTTTTTATTTCATAATTATGTTTAAACTAACTAAAGGTTCATTTTAATATTAGTAAAATTAGTACTAAAGCAAAATGATTAAACATTTATTTATATTATTCTTTTCTATAGTGTATAAAATCACTATCTATTAATTAAAAAGAACTTATACTATTACTTTCTATAAAATAATGCCGTTTACTTACAGTTGCCAATGTAAGACATCGGTTCTAAATATTACCCTAAATCGCTCAAATCTAGCGAGACAATGGTCAAACGCGTACCTACGTGATAAAAAAAATGCTCGTAGTAAGTCAATTAACACCATAAGAAAGGGGGAAATTCAAAAGCGGCGTGTGCGTCTAATTTAGAGTAGACATCGCTGCTGGTCCGACCAGTTCCTTACAAAAGCGCTTACGCTAAAAAGGTCCGATCGGCGGGTTTTGTTACACAAAACTGTGATGTACATTATATCGTTGCGAAGCGGAGTACTTTCTTGATATCGCCATTTTACACTTCATTGGATGTTTTAGTTATATATTGTATAAGGCATTGCATCAATTTCAAAACCTAGCAAATGCTTTCTTTCCAAGAAATTTTAGAACAAAGCACAAAAAAAAACTGTTATGATCTGATATGATCAAGTACAGACGGTTTCACAACTACTTATTAAGTTTATTGTTAGCAATTCCATAGCTTGATTCAGATTTCCTATATTTTGGAAAACATCATACATACGGAAATGCCCGGACAATGAATGCACATTATGCCTATAAATTTGCTTAAAAAGTATCTTAAGAAAAAAATATTGAACAAAGTTTATTTATTGTACTGTATATGCATATGAGCACGACAAAGTTATGACTATTATCCCCGCAAATTGCTATTGCACCTGGCCGCCATTTTGGTGACATAACCGTAGCCGAACACTCAATACTGTTAGCATCACTGGCCGGCGAGTCGGCGTACATATCGAGTTGCGGATGACGTCACGTGAATGTTAATTTGACAAGGTTCCAGCGCATTACCAATTTGCAGGGATAATAATAATATTTTTTAACTAGAGTAGAATTATTTTGTCCGTGCAGTTTGGGTCATAAATCAAGCTCGGCGTCAGCCCGGCTAAGGCGGTGAGCGTGTTGCGCGGGCGCAACGCCATTATAGGTAAAAACTCATTCTTATCAAAGAAAGATTGTCAATCTTATAAAAATCATTATTATCTTTTTGGCTGTTAATTTTAAACTTAGACATAATTATTTATATTTATTTTTAATATAACTTGTTACATTCTAAACTTTTGTACTTATAGTTTTTTTTAACATAGATACCTAATTAATAATTTATTATAAGTAATTATTATTCTTATTTTAATAAATACGTTGTTGTATCTATTTTTTTTCATTTTTATATCTAACCCACAAAATGACAAAACTAAATACACTATCGATAACGCTTATCTACAACAATAATGCGCATCACTATGCCCACCCATAAGGCCCGTGAGTGGAAGAGAGAGCGAAATACTCTATTTATTTTATGACCCAAAACTGCACGGACAAAATAATTCTACTATAGACATATAATTTTATTGCATTATTTTATAACATGTTTTTTTAAGTGATCACTTCTTATAGCAGGGTAAACCGCTTCGTTACGTAATTAATTACGGCGCCAGTCTGTCTGGCTCCCTTTCTCTCACACAAGTTATCACTTTTAAAAAATATATTTTAATTTCTCTTAAAAATTTGCTGTCGATCAGCGAAAACCGCATCGAAATCGGTCCCGTAGTTTTACGTGAATCAAACAGACAAGAAATCTAAAAAAAATGCATCGTATTCTCCCTTGTTTATATAGTGTATGCCAGTTGTTTTTTTTAAAAAGCTTGAAGGTACAGACACGGCATTTTCAGAATTTTATAATATTATACATTTTTAATAAATCATTAGAATACCCAACACATACGTATTTATTTTAAGCCTACATTGAATTAGCATTTTGGCAGTTCAACTGGACTTCCTTATCTCGTGCATAGCAAAGATCTAGCGATTAGATCGCAAATGTAAGGTCAGGCGATTTGTCGTCGATGTGTCGATAACATATACTCGTATTTTGCAATTGTTTTCGTTCAATTGTATAAGCCTTGTTGCATCCGATATGCTAATTTGAATACAATGTGGACAATATTTATGTTATATAGTAGTTTTATTTAGTCTTTTAAGTAGATATTAAAATAATATTGGAATTATAAAATTTTGTAGCACAATATTTTTGATACGTTTATTTTTCTATACAAATTTTATATTGAATTTGACATTGTCATTCTTGTCGATTCCTTAATAAACTATTTTTCTACATATATTATTGTAAATCTGGATATTAACGATCTATTCATATTGAGGCAGAGTATGTTTGTAGGTTTTTGAGAGCTACTTAAGAACTTTAAAGAAGCCTAAAAACTTACTCTAACTGAATATGAATAAGACCATTAATAGTTACAGATAAATTAAATTCTATCTTCTTGACTACCCATAATATAAAACTTGCAGCCTTTATGGTTTTTTCGTGTGTAACTAAAAGATATGACGTTATTATTGTGACTAATGAACTAAGTCTATTAATTATTTTGTAATTTATTTTATAACGATATTTTTGAAGCAATACGGTAGTAAGGTATTCTATGTAAATAGATTTATTATTATTAAACTAAAATCGAGCTCTATCGCTACGGCGACGAATAACATGGAAGAAAATTACTAGCGACATGTAGACTATTTGTTTGCAAAATGCATAATTACATACAGTCTTCAAGAAAAATGGCTATTAGTTATTAAAGTTCCATTTTTACAATTTCTTACAGGATCCTGAAAACCAACACATTGCTTACGTTAATCCAAGCATCAATTTTAATAAAGAGCTAATAAAAACTACTGGGCTAAACTATGTTGAATTTTTAGGAGATCAAATGGCAACTATTCCGCAACAAACTAAAGAAGAATCACGTATATCGCGAATCATAAATCTCAGAGTAATCGGTGTGCATATATATATAAAAAAACGATAAAGTTAAGAACCTCATCCTTTTTATAGTCGGTTAAGTTGCCATAATAAAATCTAATAAATGTTTCGTACGTACGTAGTACTTATAAAATATTGTGTGAACAGAAAATTAAAGAAAGATATACAGAATTCCCAGTCCTCTATAATATATTTCATACTATATTCTCATTAATATTATAAAATCCAAAAACATGTACATATATAACAAGTTCAGTTTCAAATGACATGAAATCTCCATATCTCTTAATAAATGCGAGATCAACTCACGTTTTCCATACCATTTCCCTTGCAAGCCAGTTTGATTACTTATAACGTTTAATCAAAGTACTAGGGTATCATAGCCCAGATAGGATATGCCTAGATTGGTCCGATGTCTTCATACTGAGAATCAAGATAATCTAAAATTTAAATTTAGTATACAGTATTCAAATGAGTGTAATTGCGTCTGAGCGGCGCGACCTGCGTGTGCGCCCTTCGGTGACGACACAAACTCGTGCTAACACGTGGGATGATACAGCTTTACTATGCCAGTATTATTGTTATTATAGCAATGTTTAATTAGATTTTATTATAATTATTAGCTGTCCCGGCAGACGTCGTCCTGTCCGGAAAAGCTTCAATCCATATGCCGACAGCAGCGCCACCCACCGGGTTCAACGGTAACCAACTCAAAAACCTTCTCTGGCTTATGCACAACAACTTTGCTAAAGATCATCACATGATCAAATGCATATAGTTTACGATTCTATAAAGGACATACAAACACACATTCATTTTTATATATAAGAAGACTAGCTGTCCCGGCAGACATCGTCCTGTCCGAAAAAGCTTCAATCGATATGCCGACGGCAGTGCCACCAACCGGGTCCAATTGTGAACCAACTCAGACACCTTCTCTGGCTGATCTGGATGATCAAATGTAGTTTACGATTCTATAAAAGACATACAGACAAATATTTATTTTTATATATAAAGATGAAGAGAATATAAAGCTATTCTGAACTCATTTCTCATTTCAACCTTAAGATTTCGTTCAGCTTGAGCCTCAGGCAGATCAGTACTCTAACTAAACTATAAAAATATAGAAATACTAGAAGAAACGCTTTTTGATTACAGTTGTATTTGTTGTAACATTTTGCAGCTGCGTATCGTTTGTTGTCGGCTGGCAATATTCCACTCGGGGCAGGCTGCTATCACCTGTCAGATCGTACAAGTGTTCCGCCCTTTTTTTTTTTTTTTTTTTTTTGACCAGGGGAAATCCGATTGAGGACTAAGTCGCGACAAGGGCAGAACCTTGGGGGGATAATTCGCGACCTAGTGTGGGATTCGCCAGATCGGGAGTGGCACTAGCATGCCCAGTCAGAACTGGTGCCATGCTATTGCCACTCCCCAGTTAGGGATACCCACTAAAACCCCTGGGTGTTCCGTCCTTCGCCTTATGCCAGGGCTACGGGTATATGACCTAGCCTCTCCGCAGCCCTGGCAGGAGTGTTCCGCCCTGCGAGAACCTATTTTACCATCAAATACACTCAACGAAAACACTATTTACAGTTTAAATAGTAGGTTTTCATTAAAGAAGCAACGCTAGCATAAACTGTGTAAGAACTAAACTGTCTGCATTTCTCGCATAATGTTTCTTGAACGTATGTTTTTCAAGGAAAAAATGTGTTCATTTGGTGTCTTAAACACATTTCTATCACCTGTCATGAAATCTTTATTTAAAATACATATAAAATATCCGTGCAGGAACGGAGAAAGAAGACAATTTCTTGCGGCCGGGCGGCCAATCGTAAGCGGCGACAAAACAATCCACAGCCAGGTGGTAGGTCATTTGCCCGAATAGATGGCTACCTCCCCTGGTCTAAAGTATGTCGCCACAACAACCTTGAGTTGTGTTCCGGAATTAGAGACCAGGTATGAGTCTCCCTTAAGAGAGCAGCAGCGCATTTGTAGCACCTTTGGTGTTGCAAATGTCCATAGGCGATGGTAACCGCTTTCCATCAAGTGGGCCGTCTGCCTGTCTGCTGAACTCCTGCAATAAAAAAAACTGGTTTATTTCTGAAGCCGCAAAGAGGAGCCTAAATTATGCGCAATTTCATTGTATTCTAAATAATAGTAATCTTCCATATTGAATTTCTCTATAGACATTCAGTGTTATGGGTGAATGAAACACTATATAACAATAATCAAAAATGGTGTTAAATTCAAATGTTTGATATAAGGTTCGTTGTAATTTTAAAACATAATAAGTACATACTAGTGGTTGCCCGTGGTCGAAATTTGACCATAATAATTAATTAAATTATAAGTTTGAAAATGATTAAAGTTCTGTTGTCCAAGACTATACTTCTATACTCGCAGAGATTTCACCAAGGCGATATTGTTAATTTGACTTTAAAAATAAACAAAACAGTATATAGGCGTGTGTGTGTATCAAATACGTAGTAGTGTGTGTAATGTTTATTTATTGACTTGATGTAATTTTTTTTAAATTTTAGCATTCTGCACTCCTCTATATGAACTACAAGTGTGCGAAATTTCATACTCCTCCGTCCGCGCAATTTTCGTAAAAAGGGGTACAAAGTTTTTGCTGTGATTTTGCTTTATGTATTAATATATAGTTACCAAATTTCTTATCCATCAAAATTTTGTCTATTATTATTGTTTTATTTATTGCACGAGTTCAGCAGACAGTCTGACGGCCCACCCAATGGAAAGCGGTTACCGTCGGCTATGGACATTTGTAACACTAAAGGCTACCAATGTGCTGCCACTCCCTAAAGGAAGACTGGGACCTGGCCACTAATAACGGAACACAACTCAAGGCTGTTATGGCGGCATACTCTAGACCAGGGATGATAGCCGACTAGACAGGCAAACACCCTGCCACCTGGCTAATGGCTAATAAAACCATCATAAATCATGTCCTCTTTTAATTTTATCTTTTAACATACATATTTTTTTTATATTTATATCCAGTTAAAATACTGTGCAATAAAATATTTAATATAATTATTCAATCAGTAAAGTTTAAAAAATATCGAAATTTATTAATAACCAACTTCTTTATCATGTTTCACTATGTAGTTAATTTATTCGTTATCTATTTTCTCTCCAGCAAGCATATTTCATAACGAGACGAGCTTATTTTACATACATTTACATCCACTTTGACGCATAAAATACTGTCGGATGTATCGACGCGTCTCATCCGCCTGTACTTTGAAAACGTTAAGAGTACGACGACTCTGCCATAGGAAATATTTATAATGCTTTGTATGCAAAATAACCTAATGCATTGCAGGACACGTGAGATAGTGTCACTCTAATAGTCGCAAAGTACAACACGATTGTCGACCTTAAACTGTACTGTGTCGATTCAGCTTTATTGTCCGACGCAGTGACGCGATACGAGTGAGTATCGAGTGCAAAATTCAAAATGCATGTCGTGGGTGAGTGAGCCTCATCCTGTAAACGATCAAATTGGTGCGAGAGTTGATCAACTTCACATTTTCATCAAACAATAGCGTACAAGTTTAAATTATTTGTCAAACTTTTGCCTATTATTGATGATCTGGTACCGAAAGCTTAAAATGTTTAAAGTAGTGTTATGTATTAACAAAAAAAATGGCACTCGGGGACTGCCGCAGTAAAGCTATTGCATAGCATTTTATTATAAACTTATGCAATTATAATTATTTGTTTATTTTTTATTTATGCAGTATTTTTTTTTCTTTGATATTAATTCAAGTTTTTTCTTTGATATTAATTCAAGTTACACTTTTTGAGCGTGGTGACCGACAAGAAAACAAATCACCTATGTATACATATATACCTACATGTATACTTACGGGGCGCACACGCGTTGGGTGTGGCATTATAAAGATATGATAGATACCTATACAACTATATACTTTCTCACAAACAGCTGCTTACGTATTCGTCCGATTTCGGAGCAGCTCGTCGTCCATAATTTGCAATACCTGACATACCTCGAACCGCTACGAGAGCTCGCGAGTCACTGTGGCCACCGCGTGCCTCCGCTCGCCGCGCCCGCCTCAGGCCCCCGTCACCGCGCATGGTAGGCAGAGTGGGAGGTGTTAGGTTTATTTTCTTTACGGAATTTCTTCATTCGGTCGCCGCGCTCAAAGCCCGCGATAAATGAATAAATGAATGAATAACTTTATTGCACATAAAATTACAGCACAATGGCGGTCTTGTCGCCAATGGCGATATCCTCCAGACTACCCTATACAATAGCTTAGCTACAATATCCTATATAAAAGCTATACAATAGCTTAAAAATACAGGAGACGACGGAGTAGAGAATGGTTAAAATAGAAAAAATAAAGTGTATAAAATGCAACATAAATTCTTTGTCACTGACAATTGGAACATCCTTGTTTAACAAACAACGCTGTTTTCCTTCAAATTTGTGCGTCAAACACGCCGTCAGTCAAATATTCATCAAACACTTTAAACATGTAGATTGCTTGACAAACCCATCAAACAAAGTTACATACAATCAAATAATTTGACAAATACGTAACATTTTGCAAACAATTTGATCGTGTACAGGGCTCCGGCTGAGAGTACATTTAAATGAAATCTGCATAGGGCCCTTGTACTGCTTGATCGATGATATTACAGGTGACGTAACTGCAAGGATCTGCGGTGTGCCTTCGGTGTGAAAGGTGACTGTATGCAGATTAGGATCACGCGTAAAATTTGACACGGTATTCGGATTGACACGTATGTCAAGGCTGCGGTTTCACTTCTGACATGTCAAATATCGATTTGTTTGTTGTGATTTGATTCTCTGTAATCCGTGTTAGGTGTTATATTGATATTTGTTTGGAATGCATCACAAGTCACGCATAAAGTATGAAAATGGTGATAAAGATAATATTGGTTCTCATTTAATTTTGTAGTAGGCTTGCATAAGGTTGCTTAAATTTATTTAAGAAACGCAAAACACCCTTAAATACAATTAGCGTCTTGTACAACGCAAAATTTTCCGCTAAATATGTTTAACGAACTGTCAATATTTTTTGTGGAAAACGTATTTAGGCAGTTTAAAATGATTAACTAATTTTATTTAAAGGCAATCGTTATGCAAGCGGGCCTATTTAACAATGTTAACTTTTGTTACAATTATGAATTTATTCCATGTAGGAACGGAGAAAGTATACAATTTTCTGCGGCCGGGCGTAAGGGTCTGTCGTAAGAGGTAACAAAACAACCCAAAGCCAGGTGGTAGGGTATTTGGCAGTATGGATGCCTACCACGCCTGGTCTGAAATATGCCGCCATAACACCCTTGTATTGTGTTCCGATATTAGTGGCCAGGTTCCACTTTACTTTTAGTATTGGTAGCACCCTTCGTATTACAATGTCTATAGGCGTTGGTAACCGCTTTCCATCAGGTGGACCGTCTGCCTGTCCGATGAACAAATACAATATAAAAGAAAATGTAATACATCAATACAAAAACAACTAACTCTTGTTATTACTTGTAACATATTGATTTACTGAGATATAATCCCTACTTAATATTATAAATGTGAATGTCAGTTTGTTTGTTACGCTTTCACGTGAAAACTACTGAACCGATCACCATGAAACTTTGTACACATATTCTTGGAGGTATTAGAAATAACATAGGATACTTTTTACGAAAAAAAAATTCCACTTGGACGAAGTCGCGGGCAGAAGCTAGTAATTAATTAAATGTGCGAAATAGCTGACATATTGTGTCGGTTATGGTTAGAACAACATGTATGATTTTGCTTACACTGGTTTTGTATCTACCTAATCAGGTGTTCGCAAAGTAATAAAAAGTGGTATCTATCAATGATTGTTCAAAATGTCAATTGAGGCATGTGAGACGGTTCTGATTGAAATAAATTTTTAAATTAAAAATGCAACTGTTATAGGAATTCGGACATATTAATTATGTTACAACAAATTTTATTATTCGTTAAATATATCGTCTTACTTAATCTTAATCATGGTATTAATAATTGTAATTGTTGTTTAAATAATAATGAACGAGCAATTTGTTTTTTTTTTACTTGTACAAATGAGGCTGAACGTTTTGTAAGATGTCGAAAAGTATCTCTCAGTTGATTTGACACAAATGTATACTATGCGCTCCCCTGTTATATCAGTGCATATTTAGATGAGTTCTGTATATGCACAACATTTTATTGAAATAGCAGTTGGCTGGGAACAGTGTGCTTATAGACTATACTCATGTCAGCCGACAGTACGCGTAACATCTCAATAGAACCTGCAAATAATGGGCAAGCGCCTTATTCGCCAAAGAGAATGAATACTCCATGTGTAGCAGACGGCCGCAGCTTACATGCACGGGTTTATAGAAATAGTCTGTTATTGATTAATATTGAAGGGAGCTCCATAATAGCTTCTTCAGAATACTAAGTTTTCATCAATTCCGCTCGAGCCGATTGGAAATGACAAAGTTACACATATTTTTAATACGCTTTTATTAGCTTCATACGTATGTTAATATGTAACGGAATCTTTGAACATGATTTTGACCTCCTTCAAAACGTCGGATTAACTCGAAATGTGGCATACTTATTAAGGACCGATGACAATTCAATATTTTAAACAATTTGATCCGTTATCCTTACTAGGATAATCAGGATTAGCTATAATTGCAGAGACCGTCGAGGTGAAACACCGCTCTTCTATGCAATAGCTAAAAGAGATGTAAATATCATGAAGCTATTGCTAAATAATCACTAAAAATTAAAAATAAATAATAGTTTAAAAAAACTAAAAAATGTAAATACAATATTATAAAATATACTTACATAAATAAATATAAAACTAGAAAACAATGTTTTTAAACTACTCCCTTTAGCGTTGACCAAAGAAATCTAGGGTCACAACTGGCACTACGCAGCTGACCACTGACTATTAATGCGCAGTTCCAACCTCCCGTAGTGTGGGGATACCAATATTCATGCTATTTTAACTACCATGAAATTGACATGTAGATTTATATTAAAACAAAATTACTTTGATCTTTGCCGGCGTTATTTTTCGACACACAAATTATAGTAGTTTTCTGTATCGCTTCTTCTCTTTCAAAAGTAAATAAAATTGTTTCCGAAGCGGTAGACTCATGACGTAAGTAAGTTGTAAGATTTAATTTAGGTTTTTCCAATAAAAAGTCTACGTTGGCCTGTTTTATAGATATAGATAATGCATATAATAATATAAGTGTTAAATCTGTAGTTAATGCGTTAAACAGAATAGTATAGTAGTATAGTAGGCAGCAATATTTGTAAATATCTATGGAACTTTTTATCTGACAGAAAGCTACAATTAACAAGCGATGATAATCAAACATTAATAAGACAAACGGATAAAGGGCTAGCGCAAGGTGACCCCCTTTCTCCTCTTCTGTTTAATGTAGCAACTAGAAATATATTTAAACAAAATACATGTACATTTATGTCACAATACGCTGACGATTTTGTTATATACTGTCAGGCGCATAAAAATAAGATAATTGAAGCTAGCCAATGTTTGCAAGACGCTATAGATACTTTTGTTAAAGCTCTTTCAGAAATAGGGTAAACAATATCTGATTCTAAAAGTCATGTTTGCTTTTTTAGTTCAATGAGGAGGCAACCAGATTTAAATAAAAAAAAATTAATAACAGGCCTATCAATACTGTCAAAAAAGTCAAATATCTAGGAATTTGGTTAGATTCCTCCTTGCGATGGGGTGTACATATCAATGAAATTTGTGGAAAAATTTATAAACACTTAAATATTCTTAAAGTACTAGCTGGAAGATCATGGGGAGTCCATGCTAAGTATTTAATAAAATTATACATTGCTTTGATCAGGAGTAGAATCGATTACGGCAGCTTCCTGTATGGTAACTGTGCAAAGACACATTTAAGGAAGTTAGATGTATTACAAAATAGGGCTTTAAGAATTTGCGGTGGCTTTTTACGAAGCACGCCAATATATATAATGGAATGTGAGTTGTTTATTCCTCCATTATCTGTGAGACGTTACTGGTTGGCTGGTAGATACTGGCTTAAAGTTTCCTCATTTCTTGGGAATCTGTCTGTGTCAGCAATTAAGAGCCTTTCTGTGTTATGTGAGAGCAGCTATTGGAGACATAAAGAAAAGCCTATCTTAATAAATATCTACAATAAATTTAAAGAAAAACAGGTACATACATGTCCTCTTTTAGAAATGTTCTCGTTTGGCATTTGGATATCTTATATTGATATTAAGGCATGTATTGAATTTAATGTAAATAAATTTAATGTTGCCAAAAAGAAAATAAATAGTGTGGTGCTCAAAAATTACGTGGATGATATGTTGTGTCATAAATATTCGGACTACTGTAAAATTTATACTGATGGATCTAAAACCGAAAATGGAGTAGGCGCTGCTTTTTTTGACACTCAAAATAATTTGAAAGGTCAATTTACTTTATTTAATGAGGCGAGTATAATGAGAGCTGAATTAACATTGCAGAAGCTCTTTCTCATGCCGAAGGGGCAGGCTATATGAAGGTAGTTATTTTGACAGACTCCAGGAGCGCTCTTCAACATTTGGCTCGTTGTATCTCAGGCATCCGAGGTACACCGATAGCTTATGAAGTAATTAAAGTAATATATAAATTAATCAATAATAAAGTAAACGTTAAACTCCAATGGCTCCCTTCGCATATAGGCATCACAGGGAATGACGAAGTGGACTGGTTCGCGAAAGACGCTATAAGCGATGGAATAAACCTTCAATGTATACATACCCTTTTCTTCGGAACTCTTGCCTGTTCTGAAAAAAACTGTATGGATATGTGGTTAAAACATTTTGAAGCAAACTCTGTTGACAAGGGTATATGGTAAAAAACTTTGCAAAATAAGCTTCCAAACAATCCATGGTTTTTTTTTTTGTTTTTTTTTTTTATATATTTTGTTCTTTACTGTATTTTCTTTTTTGTTGTTATTGTTTTTTTTTTTTTTGACACATTTCTTTTTGTCTATTCTCTTTTTTATTTTTATCTTTTTTGTTTGATATCTTTATTTGGTAGGTAAAAGGTGCTTATACAATCTAATATCTTATGCTAGTAGTTACAACTTTTTTATCTATTTGCTAATTTTGTTACATGTTTTATTTCTATTTATGTTACAATGTTTCGTACTTATTTTTACTGTTAGTTTCGGGGTTTATTACTGCTTCTATGGTTCTTATTAATTGCTTACATAACCTAGTTTTAATTTTGCATCTGTGTATATACATTTATTCTAAATATATTATAAATCAATATATGTAATAATGTATTTAAACGCGTGTTTTATTCCTGTCTATCACTTTGCTGGCTATTTGTACGCAGTACTTAAGAAAATCTTCGTAGTTTTTCTTCGACATTAAGTCATTCATATTGGTGAAACTAACTTTGATACCTAGCTTAGATTCTATATTGTGCCTTTCACGGGAGAAAACAGGGCACCAGAAGATCAGGTGTGGTATGCTTTCAATCTCCTCGTCGTCGCAGATGCACGAGGGACTCTCCTTGCACCCGAAACGGTTCAGGTACTCAGAGAATCCCCCGTGCCCTGTGAGGAGCTGGGTGTGCAGGCCGGTGAGGCCGACCTGCTTAGTTATCTTGTAGGCCCGCGTGACATCCGGGAAGAAGAGTTTCGTGACGGACGCAGTTGACTCCTGACAGTATCTCCGGTTCCATTCGTCAACCGTTCCCATTCGGAACTGCCGTTTAACGAATGAAACCGGACACTTGTCGTAAAGCGGCCTCACCTTCAAAGAAAGTGCTGCCGTTTTCGCCAACTCGTCCGCCCGCTCATTTTCCTGTATATCGACGTGGGCCTTCACCCAGAATAACTCTATTTTCTTGTCTTGCGCTGTACCCTGCAGAATGTTGCTCCTAATTTCGTGCGCTAGCGGATTAGCGGAACTCCAGTTGCACAGCGCCTGCAATGCCGATCTAGAGTCACTGTAAATGCCAAAGCTTTCTTCCGGACGCCCTCGGACTAAAGCCGTTGCCTCGCGTATCGCCAGCATCTCTGCCTGATATACCGTGCAGTAAGACGCTAGCTTAATCTTCCGGCACTTGGTCTCGGCTTCATTATTCCATACGGATAATGAGGCTCCGACTTGCCCGTCGATTAAGCTACCGTCCGTGAAGATGCGCACCGCCAAGTGGCGTTGCGCATCCACCTGCTCCTGGTTCATCAGGCAGGTAAACTGTAGCTCGACTCGCGAGGCCGGGTGAGTTGTGTGTGCGTAAGCGACTCGCGTTTCCATTTCCCTATCCTCTAGCATTGGGTGGTATACCCCCCTCTTGGCTTCGTATAGGGAAGCTACTTCCCTTACCCGAAGATCAAGGGGGAGAATACCCGCCAGCGCCATTGCGGAGTTTAGGGAGACGGTCTTGTACGCACGACACATTTTTTGTGCAAATCCGCGTTGGACGGTGTTTAGCCGCTTGCGTACACCCATCTTTGTAGCCGAAGGCGCCCAGACGCTCGCTGCGTACAGGACTACTGGCTCCAGCACCGCTGTATACATTATCCGGATGACATCGGGATTAAGTCCCCAGGTGACCTTCGCGGCACGTGAGAGCTGTTGGTAAAACTTAACGGCTTTCGTGCAAACATTTTGCACGTGCGTGTTAAAAGTTAATCCGCTATCGATGGTCAAACCTAGGATCTTCATCTCCGATGCCATCTCGATGCTGACGCCTCCCATGCTCAGTCTTGGTGCGTCATACTTTAGCTTGCGCGTGAAAGTAACAGCTTTCGTCTTACTGGGAGCGAATCTAAGTTTATTACGTGCGCCCCAGGCCTGAACATAGGAGAGCGTCGCATTAGCTCTGTTCTCCATGCTGCAACCGGAGTCGCCTTCAAAGAGCAGGACAACGTCATCCGCGAACGCCTGCACGTGTACACCTTGCTTCTCGAGTCCTGTCAAGAGGGGGTCCAGGAGTAAGTCCCACAGGATTGGTCCCCCAATGGAGCCCTGTACGCAGCCTTTAGTGGTGTTTCTCTTCACCTCTTCGCCGAGGTACCTAAGCGAGACACTTCTATCCTCGAGATAACTGCCCAAAATCTTCCGGATGTTCTTCGGGCAGTTTTCTTCCGCCAGTCGGACCCTTATCATTGGCCACCACGCGCTGTCGAACGCTCCCTCTATGTCTAGTGAAACGATGGTTACTATCTTCTTTTGTTTCAGCTTATCGCGTATAGTGTTCACTAGATCATAGAGGGAGTCCTCCGTGCTTTTTTGGGGCAGGAATCCGTACTGGCGGGTGCTCAGCCTAGGCACGAGGTGCCACTTAAGTCGATTGACGATCATTCGCTCCAGGATTTTGCCCATCACTGGCAAAAGGCCAATGGGCCTATATGATTTGACATGCGTATAGTCATCTCTTCCAGGTTTGCGAAGAACCACCACTGTCGCTCTCTTCCAAACCTTAGGGAAGTATCCAATTTCGAGGCACTTGTTTACCAGTGATAGGCAACAATCCATGGTTTGAGGACACACACTTCTCTCGAGAAATTATTTTTGCAGCTTTTAGGATAAGGTCTGGCCACATTCCAGTTAACAAGTTTTATCACATGATAGGGCAAAAATCTACACCTCTTTGTGAGCACTGTAACATAGTAGAGGATATCATGCATATTGTTCTGGAATGTGGCCAAACCCAATCAATTAGAAGGACATTCTTGCCAGACTCGTCACTGCATAGTGGAGGAATAAATATTATTCTAAGCAACCCCTTGAGCAAGGAGGCTGGATTATTATTTAAGTTCATGACTAAAATATTTAAAAATAGAGTGAGTTAAAGTTTAGTTTAATGTTATACTTAAGCTTATTTAATATATTAAAAAATGTAAATTTGCTATCACCTATGAGGCTGATATCGTCACTAGTGACGAAAAGTCTCAATAAAAAAAAAAAAATATTTTTGAAATAATTACATTCCTTTTCATTTAAAAAGTAAAACGAGTATTTAATCATTTATCTCACCATAACTGGCGAAATAAAAGTTACTAAATTTTTTATTTTAATTCTGACATTAATGTTTGGATCTATGTAAAAAGGTGCTGTTCTATAAAATCTGTAAAAAATTATATAAAATATATATTGTCAAATTGTTAAATCTGATGTTTTTTAAATAGCGATAAAAACAGTAGCTACTGGAACTTATACCTAGTTTTTCCATGGTCTTCGAGTCGGATAAACCAGCGACGAAGGATCTTAAAATGATCTCCCAAATTCAACGTCACAGAAATGTATATTATATGCTGATGACACTACAGTTACCGTAAGATGTAAAGATAAAAATTTACTTGAAGATAAGGTTAATGATACAATTAGTGACATAACAAAGTGGTTACATAATAATGATTTAGAATTAAATATTGACAAAACAAAAATTATACAATTTAATACTTATAATGCTAAAGACATACCATTGAATGTAAGACTAAATAACAAACATATACAACAAACGAAATCAATCAATTTTTTAGGTATCTTCATTGATAAGCATATAAACTGGAAAAATCACATCAATCACATATGCGGAAAATTAAATAGATTTGTATATGTGTTAAGACGATTAAGACAAATAGTTTCTAAAGAAACGTCTTTATGCGCGTACAATGGATATGTGTCGTCTGTTCTTAGCTATGGAATTATTCTATGGGGGAATTCAGTTCAGGTAAATAGAGCATTTATTGTACAAAAGAAATGTATCAGAGCAATTACAGGTATCCATTTTTTAGATAGCTGTAAACCCTCATTTAAGTCTTTAGCTTTATTACCTCACCGAAGCATAAGCAATAAAGGAAAGCTTGTTTTACCAAATATTAGACTGTCGTTATAAAAAAATAATGTTTACTGCAGGGCAATCTTAATATATAATAAGCTGCCCTCACACCTAAAGGAAATTAAAAGCATACCATTATTTAAAAGAAAGCTCTCAGAATGGTTGATTAACAGGTGCTTTTACTCCTTTGCAGAATATTTTAATTTTGATAAACAATAAAATGTAATAAATTCACTGTTGATAAATAATTAAACCATAATTTATGACCTATAATTGTATAATTATTGTGTTTTTTTTAAATTTGCTTTTTTGTTTTTTTTTGTTTTTTTATTGACTAATTAACTAATGACTAATGTTAGATTAATTCTATAAGTATTTTGAATAATGTTATATATTTCTTTTTTTGATAATTTTGTGACAAATAACAGAAAAATTAATAACAAGATAATAATAGATTTATATTTATAATGGCCTGGCAACATTATAAACTGCCTGTATTGCACGTTCGAAAGGACAAACTGTTGTTCCAACAAAGAACACAAGATCTCCTTTAAATGTATGTGACAGTTTATGCAATAAATGATATTCTATTCTATTCTAAACATTCATAATGAGTTTAATCGCTAACGAGTTGATGTTATAACAAAGTTGTGAATTTTTTGTTATCTAATTAGTAACTGAACTAGTTTACTCAGTCTAGTGCGTAAACATCAGACAATTATAGGCATGTTTTAATTGCTAGTAATGCTATTGCAACCATTAGCACTTTAAAGTGTAAATGAAGTGAAGTGAATTTGAATACAATGCAATAATGAGTCTTTTAACAGAATACTCTCATTACTTGTTGGAATTTATTACCCTTTCAAGTTATGTTAAGAATTAATTGATAATTTTTCTTTTGGAGTCGACTCCATTTATTAAAACTTTTGTAAGCATATAATTATATCGCCCCACTCGAAACACTTAAAGAAATTAACTTAATGATTATTAAAATAAAGTGAAGAGTAAGTAAGTGTTCTATTTTAAAAACTTTGCATGCAGGTGTCAATCAGACTAGTGTCAAGTAATCATAAATATTCAAATTTTAGAAATATCTTTAAACAAAAACAGGTAAAAGCCGGACTCATATAAACGCCCTGCTATAGGTAGTTTTACCCAAATAGGCTTTGATTGACACCAAAAAGAAGAGTTCTTGTGCTAGCTCCTTACATTAGGTATTAGACGAGGCTGCTTCGGCAAGCGCTTGCCAGAGCCTACGTAGAATAGGCGATTGCTATTTCCCGCAGTCGGCTTAATGCGAATAGAAGGAACACGAGGAGTTTTAGTGGATGTTTCGGCAGTGGTAATGTACCTCTACCAGGGTAGGACCAGAGCGGTGATTCCAATACGCCCTCTCCGTGAGCCCCATACGCCGAAGGTCCGTAAGCGAATTTCTTATCGTCAAGAAAAACAAAGGTACACAACTCTTACATAAAGACAACCATATATTCACACATATTCATTTTACACAAAAAAATTAAGTATCTGAAAAGAAAATCTATAATATTATAAAATTCTAAACATGCCGCGTGTGCACATTGAAGCTATTATTATTTATTTATTTAGGTTTATGGCTTGGCAGCTAGGCCTTTAAGCCAGATCTTAGTTTACAATATAGTTTCTTCATTTTCTAAAGCCTATATGTAGCACAGCCAAACTGTAGGTAATCAGCTAATGCCATTCAACATTTGACTATACAGTTCACATTTTTCACAAAACACATAATTATTACTCAAAAACTATCAATATCTTACAACTATTGTTCATTTCAGAGTAATTTTACACATTTTTAGAAAATAAAACTGCACAGCACAACATCTCCTTTCAGTTCCCGCCAAAAACTCCCATTGAAGCTATTAAAAAAAACTGGAATACATTATGCAAACGACGGAGAACACGAAGCAGTTTTTTTTTACATTCCTTGTCGGTTCGTTCGGGACTCACGTAAAATCAATTGGATCGATTTCAATGCGGTTTTCACTGATCGACAGCAAATGTTTAAACTTGAAATCTGCCCTACTTTCTATCATGGGAATCCTGCGGATTTTTTTTGATATTTAGAATGGAAAGATTGAAAACAATATCGAATTTCAATACGATGTTTTCATTGATCGATAGCAAATTATATTTCATAAAATGTGTGATAATTTTTATCCCGGGAATCTCATGAGCGTTTTTCCGGAAGCGGTTTTAAGTTTTTAATATGCATAAAAATTAGGTTATTTCGATACCGTTTTTATTACAACTATAGCTAAGTTCTTTTTTATTAAACCTTGCCTTGCGGGAATTGCAAGGGGATGAAGTAGCGGGTATATTCTAGTTAAAACTACAAAATAGACCGTTCTGGTAGCCTCAAGAGCTTACTAAATATGTAGGTATTTTTAAGAACCACTTTTATAGTGCCTATCACTAACTTTTCCCCTATCTTATATCTTGAAGAGTCAATTAATAATATAAAGCCGCTAATAATGTTAGAACTAAGCGCACTAGAATAAAACCCGCTACCTTATTGGTAGACCGCACGCGGCGGGAGATAAACAATACACTCTTGCGCAGAAGTTATCTTTGCCGAATAAATCTGCAATTAAGAAACTTTAGAAGTGGTCAATCTTTTTTTATTTAGTTTTTCTTAAAAAACATGTACTCGTCTTTTTTTAATATGTATAAAAAATAAATTACAACTTTCAGTAATGTGGTCATTAGATAAACCTTAAAATATTTCTATCTATTTTTTATTTTATGTTATTTGGGGGCTAATAGTCCTAGTTAGTAATTTAATCAAAATTAATTCTTAGTTATAAACTAAGATGCAAAGGTAAGTAAAAATGAGCTATTGATAAGCCTCCGTAGATGACAGAAACAAAAATACATCTATATAGCTATTAGGCGTATTTTTGTCTAAAATAAAACAAGGATAAAATGTTTTAAGCAAAACTTTATTCATTCACGTTTAATAATAAAAATATTGTATATGATAGTTTATCTAGTTCGGTCTCGATATAATTACATTTTAATATTTGTCTTTAGAAGTTTCTTGTACATTCTCGTGGAATTCACTCACTTCTAAATAAAAAGTATCTACAAGAAGGAGTGAGGGTAAACTAACAAGAAAAGCAATCAAGTCACTAGAATATGTCAATACTGGTATCGATTTTAATGGCTAGTCTAAACGTTATGAACTCTATGTAAATGATCCCATCGTATTATCTCAGGGCTGGCGGCACATACAATAACCCGCAAGGCTACTGACCACCATATTAACTCATATATATTTTATGCTGTTTGTTAGTAAGATATTATTGGGAAAAGCTTAGAATTTCTAGTTGGATTGCACGCCTCTTAATAACCGTAAATATATCTTAGTGGTATGCTTCTATAACTATACTTAATTGCGATGCACTTTTTAAATATAGTATGTGTCTAAATATTCAATGTTAAAATTACAATTTAAACGTAGATGTAAGTTATGCCTAGTACTTTTTAGTCATTAGTAGTAGCTAATGTCCATGGCTTCGCTTATGAATAAAAAAATAAATTAAGTTGATATAAAGTAAGTGTAATAGAGCCCGCCCTCAAGGTACAACTCGCGGGGAAACTTTAGTAAACATATAAACGGATAAGAAGTAAATTGTTGTTTTTTTTTAAATAAATACTAAAATATAAGTGTAATTTACATCTCAGCTTGAGAATAATAAAAACTAATAGGTCTGTCTAAGATCTATTTCTCACCCGCCATCGCTGCCTCTTTTAATATTAACAACCTGCATTGTCAGTATAATAGTGCAAGCGCTGCAATCTTCGTCTATGGCTATCTGATGGTCCAAGCCATATCGGAAGCTACTAGAATACCATCACGGGCTATAATAGGAGCGATGTAGCCAAAACAATCATATTATTAAACTTATCTCAAGTTGGTAATGTACTTAATTGTATATAGTTGTTTATTGTTATATTGATTAGAGATTTCCTGTATCGATGTTGTGGTACAGATTTATGCTATGTCCATCTGTATCACTCCATCGATTAGGTCACTATAGTGTACCATGAATATGTACCTTAATGTAAAGTAAAAATATCACAAAATTGAAAAACAAACACAAAATATTTTTAGAACAAATCAATAAGTTTAAGTTTAACTTTAAGACTTTAAATTTTTGACTCAGATTATCTTAAAATATGTACAAATGTTTACCTAATAAGACATGAGATTTTATTATGTATAGTACTTACCTATACTTTTTATTTTACAATGAACAATCTAATACAATAAAAGAAAACTTAACTTGTTTGTATTGTGTTCTACCCATAATCCCTTAAGACTATAAGTAGAATACTGATACTAGATCACCGTCTTCTATGGGAAAGAAGGCTGGCTATGTTTCCTCCCTCGATCGCCGTAGTGATCCGTTGCCCGAGGCAGGCAGCAGCCTTCTGATCATCTGAAGAGTCAATGAGTCAATCAATCAAGTCAAGTCAATATATAATATATAGTATTTGTTTAAAATAAATATTATGAATTCTAATTAAATTGCTAAATTTTGAATAGATATTTAATATAAAGCACGGCAAACAAAGTCAGGCAGGCAGAGTCGTGGTACCGTAAAGACTAGCGCACGCGTCCCAAACTCAGAGGGCGCGGGTTCGATCCTGGCCGGAACGCATGCACAACTTAGGCAGTTTTCTGATCTGATGTGCATATTGTTACAATTACCACGTGCTAACAACAGTGAAGGAAAACATCGTGATGCAACATGCACATCGAGATAACAGATGTGTCAAACCTGCCAAGCCGCCTTGGACAAGCGTGGCGGGTGTAGTGTCCGTTTCTCCTACAGTGGGAGGCCCGAATCTAGCAGTTATAGCAGCTTATTTATCAGCTGATATTATTATATATATACGGCCAACAAGCAAAAACATGTGAAACTTATTTTTTAGTATCACCTATATGTAATATAATTTATGAACTAAATACATTAAATTAAAATAATAAAATGTTGGTTACAAATCTAGTGGTGTTTTATATATCAAATCTTAGGAGAAGAAAATCTCGCAGCGCTTTGTAGAAAGGTAGGATTTTGAAATTTTTCAGAGCTACATTTTTTACTGGGCAGTCGGCATTTACACTTTTTCAATAGTTGAAATCAAATCCGGATGGTAAAATTAAATTATAAACAGCAGTTTTTGTAGATTATTTTTGGAGCAATAAGATAATTTTCTTAGATAACCTAATTACGGCATTGAGCAAAAAATATTTAAGAATTATATCGAATAATAAATTATATCACTAAAAACAGAGTTATCAATTTCACGAAATACCTCCGACTTCAAGAACAAAAAGTATCAAATACGTGCCTAAAAACAGCATCTAACTTTGAAAGTCTCTTAGTATCTAGACGTTTAATTTTTTCCACTAGTTGCATAAGCTTACAAAATGGAAATAATTACTGTAGTTATGATATTATCTGTTGTTAACAAAAACAGTAATTGCTTTAGTAAAGACGAATAATTTGGTACATGATTTTGATTACTTAATAGATAACTGTTACATTTTTGATTAGGATATTGTTAATATAACGTTTTGGTGCAGATTTTCCTATTCATTTGGGCTTTTAGGTTTGTTTATTTGAAGTTTCTAGTTGCTTCTACTTAAAAAAGGTGTAACACGTGGGGTCCTCCAGTATCTGGGGAGCGGAGGATCAAAGCCCTGCTAACGAAGTGAATCTCCTCTGCTTCCCGAGGCATTCTCAAGCTCTGATGCGCAGGATCAACGTGGGCGTAACTAACGTAACGTTCTAAGTTTCACGTTCTATCTAAAATAAGCACGGGGTACATAGGAGGAAGGCGGTTTTAGTGGGGTGTTAGCACATGAATTACCTCTCCACATAGAGAGGGGTGGATAATCTTCAATCTTTTTTCGACCAAATGAAAATAGAAATGTCAAAACAAACCGATGACATTATGACACGAATTGATGAAAAATTAGTTCCTTTTAAACTAGAAATGCAGGAATTAAGATCAGAAAATGAGAAATTAAAGGAAAAGATATACAATCTCGAAAAGCATAAAAGACTTAACAACTTAATTTTATAAGGAGCAAAAGAAACCGAAAAATCGACTGCCAATCTCATCGAAATCATTAAAAAGAAATTTAAAGATGATCTAAATATTACTTTTGAAGATAGGGATGTCAACACGATCTACAGAATTGGCAAAAATATCCCAGAAAATGGAAAGGAAAGGCCAATCCTCCTGACATTCGTTAACCACTGGAAGAAAAACGAGATTGTGGCAAATAAAAAGAAATTGAAAAATGTGTATATCTCTGAAGGCTACCCGAAAGAAGTCCTTGACATGAGAAAAAACTACAATCAAAACTGGAAGAAGAAAGGGAGAAAGGCAATTATGCATTTATAAACTATGACAAGCTAGTCATCAAACAGGGGAAGCCAGGAAATGAGAAACGTAAAAGGGAAACATCAACCTCGCCTAAAGTAAAAGAGCACCCTCGCAAACAACAACAATTGTCAGCAAAAGAATATCGTCTAAATGCTTTCGACGTAATGTGGAATAGAAGCAACTCCCTGCCCTCTGCCAACTTGCCAACTGATCAGAACGCATAGGATATTACCATCAGCCACCGGAACAAAAATTTGAATAAATGAAAACTTAAAGATAACACAAACAAAACATTCCCCAACCCGACTTGTCCTCGTGGGGAATTAGACTACAACCCTCCACCAAATACAGAATTGGATCAAGATACAAAACATACCCTTAAAATTCCTTGAATTAACTAATGCCCTAAAGGATATTAATTAGGACATTCTCGGCCTTGCCGAAATCCGAAAAATGGGGTGTAAGATCGAGGAGTACAGCGACCTTATCTTTTGCTATATCGGTGAAACTAAAGGACTACATGGAGTGGGATTTCTAACCAAGAAAAAATTTAAAAACAACATTACTAATTTTATAGGAATCTCTGAAAGAGTAGCACTTTTACAAGTGAAATTTGAATGTTTCTCCTTATCATTAATCCAAGCATATTCACCGACGGAGAGATCAACAGAAGAAGAAATTGAAATTTATTACAAAGACATTGAATATGCTCACACCAAGACGGAAGGAAAGGTCATAGTCATGGGAGATTTTAATGCAAAAATAGGTTGTCCAAAATCAAACTATTATCCAGTAATGGGAAAATATGGTTACGGAGTATGCAAGTAGAGAGGCGAACGTCTCTTAAGTTATGCTTACCAACACCAACACACACTCTCAATAATGAACTCATTCTTCAAGAAGAAAGAGAGCCGCAGATGGACATGGCTATCACCCGACCAAAAAACGAAAAATGAAATAGATTTCATTATGATAAATCACCATGAACTTATGACCAACATCGAGGTACTAAGCAAGTTTAAATTTCCTTCTGATCACAGATTAGTGAGAGCAACATTACTTTTAAATCGCCCAGTAAAGAGCAGAAAAACCTTCACAACACCAACTAATATCCCCAAGACAGAAGCAAAAATCAAAAACACAACAAACATTGAACATCTACAAAAACACACAGAAAATATAAAAACAGACTGTATTGAAATCCAAACATACTACAATATCCTGGAAAGATGCATAACAGAGAGCTTAAAATACAAAACCAATACACATCCTCACGAACACAAAATTTTCTCCAAAGACACAATCCAACTAATAAAAAGGCGCACTGAATTAATACACACAAAGAATAAAACCAAAGATATGAAAGAAGAACTTAGCAGAATGTACAAAGAGACTAATAGGTCAATCCGTAAGGACTACAATAAACACAGATACGAGATTATTTCAAGAAACATCAAGAATTTTAGAAGTGCCAAAAAAGCCTTTAAAGAGTTAACAACACAACACAAGTCATATATTCAAAAACTTGAGCACAACTCTCTAGAAACAAAATGTAGAAAAGATGTAATAAACCATGCAACAAACTTTTACAAACTACAAGAAACAAAATAACACTGAAAAGAAAGCGCAAAGAACTCACATAACACAAAACACGACTGACTGCATGAGACAAATTGAAGACTCCGAAGTTTACGAATATATAAAAAAGCTGAAGGCTGAGAAGAGTCCCGGACCAGATGGATTAAGCAACGAGGCCCTTAAAATAGGAGCACCTATTTTAATACACCATTTTACGCAATTGTTCAATATGATACTAAATGAAGAAAAAGTGCCAAAACAATGGTGTACATCAGACATAATTCTGCTCTTCAAGAAAGGGAGGTCCTTGGATATAGGGAACTATAGACCCAAAAGCCTGCTGGCTAGTATATACAAACTATTTTCATCGATAATTTTAAAGAGAATAGCCGACGACATTGATAAGCAGCAACCGAAGGAACAAGCGGGATTCAGATCAGGCTATAGCACATTGGACCACATACAGGCATTAGAACAGGTCATAGAGAAATACAGAGAATACAATAGACCTCTGTATGTGGCTTTCATTGACTACAGCAAAGCTTTTGACACCATCAGCCACTGTTCAATCTGGAACGCACTATAACAATCAAATATTAACCATAAATACATCAATATTTTGAAATATATCTATACATGCAGTACGAGCAGAGTTAAACTAGAAACTAGAGGAGACGAAATAAACATAGAACGAGGAGTGAGACAGGGAGACCCCCTATCCCCGAAGCTAATTATAGCAGTACTTGAAAATATTTTTCAAAAACTAGACTGGAAAAACAGAGGAGTTTATATAAACGGACACTATTTAAACCATCTGAGGTTTGCTGATGATATTGTTATAATTGCTGAAACTGCCAAAGACCTAGAGGAAATGATGAGATCACTGGACTGCGAAAGCTCCAAAATCGGCTTAGAAATGAATGTTAATAAAACCAAGATACTAACCAACAATCGCGAACGTCCGATAGTGATAAAAGGTAATAACATAGAATATGTCAGCGAATACATCTACTTGGGGAAACAAATCTCATTCAAAACGTCAAGCAACGAAGACGAAGTAACAAGAAGAGTCAACGCAACTTGGAAGAAATTCTGGGCATTAAGAGAAATCCTAAAAGGGAACTACAGCTTGCACATGAAAAGGACAATATTTGATACATGCCTATTACCCTGCTTGTTGTATGGTTGTCAGACATGGATATTTACTAATAAAGTAAAACAAAAAATCAAATGTAGTCAAACAGCAATGGAAAGGAGCATGTTGAAAATTAGAAAAATTCACAAAATTAGGAGCGAAAACATTCGTCAAAAAACTAAACTCAAGGATGTTCTCAGACACGCACTCTTACTTAAATGGAGATGGGCCGGACACATCTCACGATACCTAGACAGAAGATGGACCATTGAAGCCACAAGATGGAAAGGACCAGTGGGGAAAAGGAATGTTAGTCGACAATTAAGACGGTGTGCTGATGATATAACACACATCGCAGGAAACGACTGGATAAAGGCAAAGATCAGATCAGGCAAAGACAGGGAGTCATGGAAAAGGATGGAGGAGGCCTTTACCCAAAAAGGGGTCCAAATCTTATAAATAATACTAACATTAATTTTAAGTAAACCTTCGTAAATTTAAGCAAAACTTACTAACAAACATTGTGATATATATTGGAGATTTGGAATAAACGGCTTTATTATTATTATTATAGAGAGGGGTACCTTGCTGAGTCCCCACATATGCTGGCAATCGTATCTGCGCTATGTTCAGTGGATAACTCTCATTGCCTTGGTTTAATCCCAGTAAAGGACCCGGTAGTGTACGAAATGTATTTCGCCTGCCTCAAAAAAAAAGATGTAACACGTGAAGCGGTATACACAGAGTAGGAAGTCGACTTAATGTAATATAATATAACTTATAATAATAGAAGTGTAACTTTATTATGTTCATCAGGTAATAGCTTATATGCCGTTTATCCTTAAGATGTCATCATTACTCTGTCCTTAGATCGCCGTGTCAGCGAACCATTGTTTCCTTCTACCCTTGAAGGTGGTGAATCGACTAATGATCTGTCTATATTGCGTTGTATTTTATATTTCAAATAATATACCCTCAGAAAAAATATTTTTATTAACCCGCTTCAAAAAGAAGGAGATTCTCAATTCGTATGTATGTTTTTTGTATGTTTGTGACTCAATTTCTCCGTCAATTGAGAACCGATTTTCAAATTGTTTTTTTTACTCGTAAGTGTAGTATACTCTAGAGGTAGTTCCATGGTCACCAAGTCAGGATCTGATGAGTGGATTGGTCCCCAGGAAAAACGAGAATATAAAGAGAATATGTTCCCTTTATTAAAGGACGCCGTGCGCCTAAATTCTTGAAATAAAGTTTGTATACGCGTGTAGGTATTACATTTTCCACGAGCGCTTAATTTTTTAAATGCATGTTACGTGTTTTCTCCGTCAATTGTGGATCGATTTTGATTTTTTTCTTTATTCGTAAGTATGTAAACTCACGAGGCGGTTCCATGGTCATCAAGTCAGGATCTGATGAGTGGATCCCAGAGATGTCGAAAGTAAAAAAAACTAGTAAAAGCTATTGAAGTATTGGCACAACTAAAAGGAAAATTTATTTTTTATCAAAAAGTAAAACAAAAACAAACAAAAAATAAATTATTTTTCTCTTTTACACTACGTATATGTTATCCTGAAGCTGTACTGAATACAATGTAAAAAGAATTATAAAATCGGTTCAAAAATGAAAATATTTAAAAATAAAAATATAATAACCATTTCAAAACCCAACAGTATATTTCTTAAATAACACGACATTGTACTTGTTCTCATTAGGACAGTCCATTTCTTATACCCAGCTTATTAATGACAGCTACTAGCACACAGGGCGCACCATATCTGGTTCAGTCCAGTGTAGTAAAGACGTCTTCAAAGCCCCACAATACATTTGCGTCGGCACCGACACGGGTTAACAACTGCGAGGGATTTATCAAAGCCGGGAGCCGTGAGGAGTTCCTTGGTTATTTATGTGCGCTCGGACAAACAGATGTGCCCTGCAGGCTGCAGGACACCGGGGGCGACTGCCCACGCGGTTTGTGCTATAATAGGTAGTACGTCCTTATACACTCGTTATAAAGACTTAAAGCCTAAAGGTAGACCAATTAGTACAGTTACTTGCTCATTAATATTTTCTTTGGACTAAGATATCCAAATTTAGTAAAAAAGAACTGCGGATACCCAAATTCGTTGCCATAATTATTAAGTAATTTGGCCAAAAATCATTACCTTAATTTGTAATAAAGTACATATTATTACAAACTTTTATTTAACTTGCAATGGATGTATCTATGTATGTATGTAAGTTCGAGTGGAATCTTGCAAGGTAAATTTGACCAATATCCCGGTTTCCGATTAAGCTAAAATTTTGCACGCATATGTATATCGCGTGACAATGCAGTAGTGAACTCCTGTAGTAAAAAAGATAGACCCGTCGTGTTTGGGTTCATTTTACTTGTCTTGGCTAGCACTCTGCTGCTTCATCATGATATCCAGGATCTCAAAAATGTTTATAAAAAGCTTTTCAAAAAAAGATTATCATTATTCTATTCGTCTTAACTTTTTTTATCACTGTCTATATTGTGGTGTACTTTACTTTATTATTTTTCATTGATTGACTGTTTGTAGATAGGTTGTCCTCGGGTTGCCTGGAATATCCCTAACTGGGGAGTGGCAATAGCGTGGCACCGGTTCTGACCGGGCACGCTAGTGCCACCCCCGATCTGGCGAATCCCACACTCTCACCGGGTCGCGAACATCCCCCCAGGCTTCTGCGCCTGTCGCGGCTTAGTCCTCAAACGGATTTCCCCTGGCCAAAAAAAAACGGGTTGCCTGGAAAAGATTGCTTTAAGAGATAAGTTTGACTCTAGTTATGCCGTTAAAGTATTCTATTTTATTGCTGTCATTTTATAATTCTTTACTTCTGCGAACAATAAAGTGTAAACTATCTATCTCATCTGAGATTCTTTTTCTTATTTCATAACATGTCGCAGATTTTGTACGCTCGTACAAAATTTATGAAATCCTAATACCTTTAAATACCAGATTTGCTTGAATGAAACGAATATTATAATGACTTCTGATTCAACCATTAACTTTTAGGTAACCTTTCTAAAAAGCAGTTAGTGCATACATGTCAGAAGCTAATAGATAGCTCTTATTATAACAAATGTTTGCCAACGGCTATTCGGGACTGCTCATGCGATGAGACGAGCTAATTAATGCCCGATTTCATCATGGTAGGAGTATTCATCAATTAACAAAGATTAATTGCAGATAGCCTTAGGGTGTGGCCATACGTTATAAAGCCTTTCCCGCATTACCATTACGACGAAATGAATTGTTTTTTCATAGAAAAGTTAAATTCTTAAATCAATATAAATTTTCCGTAGTAAACAGAGTGCTTTCTTAACCTATAATAAAATTAATAGTCAAAATATTGTGTGGTTTAATACATGTGGTTTAATTTGGTAAATTTTTGGATCACGGCTGTTAAAAGATCGAAACATAAGACCAAAATTAATAATTGGCCCTGTTTGAGTCGGCCTCACACATGGAGAACTGTTATGTAAAATACAATAGAGGTATTGAAAGCAAAAATAACAATAAAAAGTAAGTAAAGGAAGAAATAAAATTTGTTGTGTTTCTTCGACTTAAGTATGTAAACCTTACAATGCAGAATGTCAATAAAATTTTCATTGGATATGTCTGATTAATAAACTGATATAATAAATAAATTTAAACAAAATTATATTTTTAACGAAACATGTGGAGGTACCTTAAAATAAATACATACGCGCTTAATTTTTTATGGACAGAGCATTGCTCGGAAATAGGACTAGAATATTCGAAGGAATAAATTAAAAGATGTTTCGAGAAATCTTTCTTTTTTATTCAAGTCATACTCATTAACATTTCATTACAGTCCGTCATGCAAAAAAGAAACGAGTTTAAAGAAGATGACATTAGATCTTATCTCTGCGTTCACACACCTATCGATCTTATGATGTCGAAAACTGTTCTGGATTGAATTAGAAAGCCGGATACATCGGTTTTGTGGCTATACTGTGTTTGTAATATGCGTACACTAATTGTAGTTAGAAGATCATCTTTGTTATACTAGTGGCATAGTAGAACCTAGATGTGGCATAATAAAAAAAAGTTCGTGTTTAAAGTATAGAGTGTACTCTTTGGGCTGATGTTTTCTCTATATGGTATGGCTTCATATGTGATAATGTTGAAGATCTAGACTGTGGACTAAGGCACATTATTTAAAGCGTTTAAAACTAACGCCGTTAACGTTTAGCAACATTAGAATATACTCGTATATATCATACGATGTTTGTCAATATTTTACGTCATTATTATTGTCGCATCATAAATAAGGCGTCCATATCATATAAGCATCAAACGTTTTATATCTGCAACATTCTGCAGGTGAAACCCCACCATAAGCTTAACAAGATAGATAACCAAAGTGTCGTTGACTTAATATTTCATGTACATGCGATTGTCACTTAATTCACATTAAATATTTATAAATGAAAGTCGTGATAGCTTAATGGTTAATTGTATTCAAATCTTAACAGAAGATAACAACAGATAAGTCAATATTTATCTCTCTTTTCTTTCACCTTCTCCAAATTATATATGTGATCTAATGATAAAAATTTAGGAGGTATTGACGAGGTATTGTTTAATCTGCTGTTTTTGGGGTTTATAAAACTCCAAAAAACATGTTTATGAAAACACGGGTAAATAATATGCTTAATTTCACCACTCAACAGTATGTTTCCGTAGTGTAGCGGTTATCACGTGTGTTTCACACGCACAAGGTCCCCGGTTCGATCCCGGGCGGAAACAGTACTTTTTTAATTTTATTCCTTAATAATCATTTAAGGTCAAGATATAATTTATACCGTAGTTATGTAAATTTCCGATACAGGGTCTATGTTGTATGTCAATTACATTTACATACGAGTATAGTGTATATTGTCCTGGAGAAGGTAATACATCGCACTTACTTACTTACTTTACTCGTATGTAAGTTTTAAAAGCGTAGTCTGCTGTAATTTGTACCGAAATCAACACCTAAACTCCATCTAGACAAGTTTCCACTTCGACGACTATTTGGCCCACACATTCCGTTGATAAATCTAGAGGCAGATTCGCTTAGAGGTAATAAATTTCACAAGATTACCGACGGCATCATTAATAAGCGTGGTGGGTAAAAATGAGGGGAGCCGATCGATCAACGTGGGTGTTTAATTTGTGCATGGAGTCATTTATCTTATCGTATAAAGCTTTCACACACCAATTTATAAAATATACCGTAATATATTAGATTCCTCGGTATTTGCTGTCTACAATTAGGTATTAATTTAATTTTGCAATTTAACTATTACGTTTGATGCACTTTAAGTGAGCTCATTGCTTTCGTTTTCTATTAATAATTTTAGCCTTCAGCACTTTACAATTTATATATTTGTATTTCATTTTATAAAAACCGTGAACACATTACACGCAATACAATTTGTGTTCATCGTTAAGCAGTTACAGTTACATTTCAATATTAAATCTTAGGTATAAGCCTATTATTGTACATGAACTTATGTAAGAAACTGTGGGTGATCCTTAAAAATAAAATAAATAAATATCCACGTTCAGAATACTGTGAGCAATAGTAATAATCAGAATTTAAATCTATCAAAATGTTGTTAAATATGTAATATATATTTTTATGTTAAGAACTTTGGTAATTTTTCAACCAGTATATTAGTTATCACCAAACCAGTATCTATATCTATAATGCTTGAGGATCAAACTCTGACGTAGCAATCACATTGCACAAAACGGCAAAGGGTATTAATATATTCGTATTATATAATTTTGGATTAGCTTTTTCAGAACGGTATCAAAATATTACTCAGTATAAGGGTGATAATTACGTACATATAATAATATTACGTTAGCTTCTGTATAGCGCTATAAAATGTTCCATAGTGTACAGTTGCCTTTAGTTTGTGGATGTACAGTTACGGTAATGATACGGGGTAATGCAAGGGTACGTCTCTAGTAGACAGGCTTCATAATGGATAATATGGGTTCGAGTTTATGCATATAATCGGTTTGATTAGTAAGTATGGATATATTACTTATCTTTACTGGAGTACGCACAGCTTAAACCAAAAATATGGAGACAAAATTAAGTATTTAGTTTATTTTTTACAGTAATGACATTAATTATAAGTAAATAGCTGTTATGCAATGTGGCAAGAAATTAAACTCGAATTAAGAGGTTCATTGAAATTGTTGTATATTAAAATTTCTTTGCGTTATTTCCTTAGCTATTTATAAATATATATATGTTTATGTATACATTTCGGTAAAGAGTCTCTTAGAAGACCTAGTTTTCTAAGAAACTTTGACACTATCCGTATCCAGAAGACTGGCTAATATTTCGCACAGTGACTTAATAATTATCATATAGCGTGACAATGCGCCCTGCCTTCTTAAGACGCTTTCTGCTGGCAATGATCTGCTACATAATCTATAAGTTTAGACTTGATGTATTTAGGTTATAAAGGTATTTTATATTAGTCAGGGAGTTTATACAATTTTCCCCTAGACGTGCTACTGGGGAGTTTCTTACCGCTTTATCTCATTTAACAGCAATAACACGTTGCGCAGCGGTGTATATACATTATGAAGTATGTAAATTTAAATTTTATCTTACTATATATATGACCTTCAAAAAATGTTCTCCAGTTGAACTTAGTTTGAATAAAAGCTTTTAGATATGAATGTAGTTAAGTTTTAATGATTAAATAAGCTTATTTATGATTTCAATAGACTTTTGTTTATCTTTTGTACATTCTTTACCTTTTATTTATATACGAGTATACATACACGTAAAATTAGTTTTTTACATATTATGATATGATGATACTTTTATATTGATAGACTGTAAAAATAAGTAATCAATCTATCAACGTGGGTGTTTGATTTGTGCAAGCGATCATTTATCATATCGATTACTGAATTCAACCTATCTACAAAATAATGATGCTTAGTAATGAGCCACGTCTCCAGCAGATAACTTTTAATAATGGATCTTTAACAGCCTGAATCGGAAGAATATTAAACATATTTTTAATATGGAATATCTTTGTAATCTCTGTCTGCAGAAACGGAGAAATAATACATTTTCCTACGGCCTGTCGTAAGAGGCGACAAAACAAGCCAGGTGGTAGGGCATTTGTTCGACTGGATGGCTACCACCCCTGGTCTAAAGTATGTCGTCATAACAACCTTGAGTTGTGTTCCGGCATTAGTGACCAGGTTCCTGTCTCCCTTAATAAAGCAGCAGAGCATTTGTAGCACCTTTGGTGTTGCAAATGTCCATAGGCGATGGTAACCGTTTTCCATTAAGTGGGCCGTCTGCCTGTCTGCTGAACTCCTGCAATAAAAAAAATAAAAATATATATAGTAGTTCTAATCAAATAGAAATATGAGTGTATGAAGGAGGTATGTGACATTATTAATGTCCGGTTTCTGAGGTTACCAGTTATGAGTTCAATAACAATTGATTCCATAAAGTTATGTAATAGATAAACTTAGGTTAATTGTTAAACTACAACTAGTACCAAAACTCGCCACTAGATGGATCTATTTAAGAAGTAAATCTAATATTTATTTACATCAAACAAAAACGTCAACAACAAAACGTCAAACAAAAGATATGGAATAGATAAACGCCTAATATTGGTCAGATAAGTTGAACCTAGTTTAACTATCGTACGATGGTGTGTTCAAAGACGCAATTTTATAAATTATTGAACCAATTGCGCTAATGAATAGATAAACTACAATTAAAAGTACCTCAGAAACCGGGCATAAGAAGTTTTTTTATCGAATGAAAATGTCAATGTCCCTACAAACCACATTCGATCTTAAAACATCACCATTTAAGATTGATTATGGAAAATGATGAAGGACTTATATATTCTTCTTCTATTGATAAATCTTAAAACCAAGATCAGGTGATAGAATTTATTAATTATTTATGGCAAAAAAACTAGATCAATTAAACACAAAGCTTATCTTTAAAATCATCTGCTTTCAACCATGATATACATTTATATTTGGACCGTATACTTATTAATTGCCGTAATACTTATCTTGAAGTATTTGCGAAAATAATTTATGTTAATGAATTCTCTTTATTATAAAATTATTTATGTCGCTCAAAACTCTAACTCGTAATATTGATGAATGTTGCTTTTAACGTATTAAAACTTGTTGGACTTTATGACAAGTGAAGTGCTTATTGAGATTATAAACGAAGTTGCTATAATGCCCATATTTTGTGCACTTGTTTATTTAGTCACTTTCTTTTTTAGTTTTAATTTGAAATTGATTAAATGGAGAGCATTTCGAATATATGTATATATTAATGTACCATAATTAAATTAAAAAGTGGTCGTGTGTGAATCGGACTCGTTTATGGAAACGATATAGATATTAAAAATCTTAGTCGGTGGTTCTGACGCTCGCCGGCTACTAAGCGCGGTCGCTGGTAAAAATCCAAGCGCGTATGTAAACACTTTTGATAATCCTTTAATATCTTAGCCGCGCATTAGGTGCCCGGTGAGGTGTCGTTATAAATTTGATATTTAAACCACTATACACACTTGCATTATTGTATTTTGGCATTTGGTTAAATATTAAAGATTGTAGGAACATCGTGGTTTTATTCTTCTCATCCGAATTACCTATGACCCTACTACGTATTCACGAAGTAATGGATCTTGATCACAATATGCATACATACCATAGCCGATAGCCGACATATTTATATTACGGTTTGTAAACTTTAGCAAACACTAGACTAAGTTATCGACTGCGATGATAAAATAGGTACTAAATTTAAATTTAGAATATTATAGTTGACCGGTCGCATAGTGCACGCAAGGGGCGCGCGCGGGCCGAGGCGCGTGCGCTCGCGCCGCTCCAATTTCGCAAGCCGGTGCACTCGTGGACGTTCCTTTATTGCACGGTATATAATACTATCGGGGTTTGGTATTGCCATAAATCAGACGGACTATAAAGAATATTGATTTTATTAACCTAGTATATCTACATTCTCAACGTTTTATTAAGATAAGAAAATATTCGATTATTACATAATTTTTGATATAAAGTGTTAAATTTAGCATAAATGGTTTTAGGAAGCTAAAAATCTCAATATCACAAAATACCCATTTCCAACAGTCCTTCTGCTCGACTGAAGAATAAAGAATAAATACAAGTTAGGGATGATTAAGATATATGTATATGCTGAGAGATGAATAAAATTCATTGTGCAAAAAATGTTCGATTTGACAGACAGTGAAAATATTTTCAACAACACATTATTTTAATATAGGATATTTACATTTTTTTAGTTTATAATAAAATATGAATAAACATTAAACGATTGAATATATATATATATATATATATATATATATATATATATATATATTTATTTATTGAGTATACACTGACATATACTTGCTTTTATTCTAAACTAATGCAGTACCGTAATGCCCATGCTACACCTGGGATAATATTAGTGTTAGCAGGGACATAATAATGGATGTACTTTAATCTGAGAACGACTTTTTAATATACTCAGTACATATGTAAATATTTTTACATATAATACTTAGATACACCTTTCTCTATATCTATTCATGTTATTTAGTAATTTCTATTTCCTTTAAATGTACTTTTGGTTGTTATTAATATATCAATGATATTACTTTTTGCAATTCCTTTATATTTAAAATTTAGTTTTGCTTATGGCAACACATTCACGAATTGTGAACCGGCCACCGCCCGTCTGTGACAGCGTTATCTGTTATCAGTATTAGGAATTAAGGATAGACTTATTCGAGCACTGCCCGCATCCATAGTGCGGTTGGCCTTGATCAGTTTTCGAACGTTAGATTTATGGTTTGATAATGCTGTGGTTAATTTCGTGACTATTCCAATTTGAATTATAGGTTACCTATTACGTTTGCGTGTCTAGGACATGCTGCTAGTCGATCGAATTAGATCATTTACGAGCAAAGTAATCCTATCATTACAATGTTTGCTAGTATAAAAAAAACAGAATGGAATGTGTTTAAATTACGCAATTGTACACACAAAGAGATTGGCATTTTTTTATTGCATGAGTTCAGCAGATAGGCAGACGGCCCACCTGATTGAAAGCTGTTACCATTGCCTAGGGAAATTTGCAACTCCAAAGGTACTACAAATGCGCTGCTGCTGTCGCCACTACCATGGTGGCATACTCTAGACCAGGGGTGGTAGCTATTCAGACGGCTACATACCCTACCACCTGGCTGTGGGTTGTTTTGTCGCCACTTACGACAGGCCGCCCGGCCGCATGGAATTGTATTCTTTTTCCGGACCTGCACAGAGAAATATGAGTCAGTCTAGTGTTATCTGTTTTTATAATGTGACTAAAGAACCCTGTTTCTTGTTGTTGCTGATATCTGCACACCACCGTCATGCACTTTGGATTTCTTTCAGATAATACACAGTCCGGGATGTCCGGAAGAGATCGCTGTAAATTAATATGGCAGTCTTTACACGAAATAATTTTAAATTATTTAATTTATGTATATGTGCTGAACAATGTTTGTATCTATCTACCTATTTAGCTATCTGCATTTGCACTGAAAGAAAATGAAATTGATAGACATAGTACAAGTAGCAGCTAAGGTAAAGTAGAAATGGGCAGTTCCCACTGTGAGGACTAGAGATGAAACGGGGTCTCTCGGACTGCAAAAGAGGTCGTGGAAGGCCTGTTATAAGATATACATGTAGAGATGATGTAATGTTGATTACGTTGAAACTATGGACATGAACTGCACAAAACAAAACCTGAAAAAAATAGTGTGTACGCGAAATAAATTTGACACGTGTAAAACAATATAAATTTATACGAAACCCTAAAGAGGCTTATTTTTAAACCAAATTAAACTAACTATATTTTAAGACTATTTGATTTTTTCTTAAAATTCACTATTTAATGTATCTGGAAGTCTTTATGCAGTCTCTGACAGAGATAGAAAATTAACTTATTACAGTACCTATTATAATTTTCTGTGTTAATTAGATGATGAATATAAGCTTGGTCTATAAATATGACACTGTTACGCCAGTGAAAGGAAGGGTAGCCATCTATTTCATTAGACAAACTAATACATCTTATCACTATGAATGTGTGCCGTATATTAGGGTTACCTGTACCTAAGGCAGTGATAAGTTTGTAATGTTTTAGTTTATAACTTATCAAAAAAACTTAAAACGAACTCGAGATATAAATAGAATAAGAAAAACAATTTTAGCTAGATGTGTTTCTGGGGAGTTTCTGGCCGCTTCTTCTCCTTAATAGCAATAACACGTTGCGAAGCGGTGTACATAGGCTAGGAAATAAAATAAATTTTTAACCTATATGTATGACGTTCAAAAAATGTTTTCCAGTGGAACTTATTTTGAATAAAAACTTTTGAATTTGAATATCATTTATTATCACCATGCCTTTATATCATAATTCCACTAAACTTATAGTGAAGGGTTAAAAACATCAGTACATAATATATTTTTTCAAGCCCTGTATCGCGATACCTTTACAAGTATGTCACCCAAAATATATATATTTTATCCTGATATATATCTATAAGTATTATGTATATATCTAATGATGTAAAAAGTACACGTATGTCAGTCATTTTTATAGAAGACACAATCTTTCAGTATTGTCTGTATATGAAATATGTTTTCTATAGGATGTTATCTCAGACTATTAATAGAAATACGATGTCTCGGACTCTCAGACTGAAGCCGGCTGAAGGATGCTGATTGTGGAAAAGGATCCAATCGCACCACAGTGCGTTTCAAGAACTCAGTATTAAACAATCGAATTAATACGGATAAAGGTCAAATAGTTTCCAGTGGATAGATTACTATTAACCACACATACGCAAACGTCGTATATATATTTGTATACCACACAAGTTAAAAAATGCTTCACTTCATTTAACACTCTTGTTCACGTAGGCTCCGTCCATACTTTTATTTCGTCTGAGGCAAATTATTGCCATTTACATTAGTAGTGAATTCCGAATAATAATAATTAATTGGTATAATTACGAGTGGTCTGTAATTGGGATAAAAAAGGTCTATTGCTTGTGAGGTATTGTTGAGTAATTACAGATTATTTTTTGGTATCCTCTTTTTTAGGATTCCGTAAACAAATCTGTTTAGTTTGTCACAATATTTTGCTAATCATCGGTTCAGTTTATAACAGTTTATATTATTTGCCCTGCATCAACCCTGCAATGTATCGGTGCATAATAGCTTATTGCGACAAGGGTTAGTGGCCTGGGTGTGGCCGAGGCAACGGAGGCCTGATAGCGGCGGGCCATGTCGACTGCCACAACCGAATGGCTATTCAAGTACATAACTTGGGTATAACGTTGTATCAATTATGTAGTAACGAGGGTCTGTTTTGATTCTTTGTTCATCATAGTCGCTAATAAATTACACTAGCCTACAAAAAAGTGATCTGTACTTTTGGCTAGACCTTTCCATTCTTATGTATGTCGATGCGCTGAATTTGGTTTTTTGGTCTATATACCTTCAAAATATAGAGGGTGTATAGACCACAATGATCAAAAGTACCGACTGCTTTTTTTGTGGGTCGGTGTTATGAAACTTTATTTTATAGTATAAAGATGCGGGCACATGTTACAATAAATTCATATATTTTGGATGTAAAAGTACAGGCGTTTAATAGCATGTTGTCATCTAACTTTCAAAATGTCTTGACAGATATAATTTTAATTACTATTCAAACAATAACTATATTTCTTTTATTTAGGCTGACTGGAAGAGATCGCTTTAAGTCACTGGTTCCCAAACTTATTTAGTATACTGCCCACTTTGAGAGTAAATTATTTTTTAGCGCCCCCCATTTTTTCACCTACTTAAAAACCACTATAACGTCAAATTAAATTAATTGATTATTGTGAGCTATATTAGCGGAGATTAAACATTCATTCTAAACGAGACTTTTAGTATAGCCCGCAAGAGTTAACTTGAGACCTAAGCGCAGTGAGTAGTACACAACGGCGCTGAGGTCTCAAGGTAACTCTTACGGGCTACACCTGCCAATGAGAATGATTATTGAAACGCAACTTTATCGAGTACTGTTAATTAATATTAGTTGATGTTCACATGTTATAGTCGAGAGTCGAGAGTTCAGTCGGAGTCTAAGAGCAAGCTAGCTAGATGAAAATACAAATCGCCCCGCAAGCCTCTACACAACGCCCCCGTTTTTTTCTCGGTCTCTTACCGCCCCCCTTTAGGCCTGCAGCGCCCACAAGGGGGCGTTATCGCCCACTTTGGGAAACGATGCTTTAAGTGATAAGGTCGTCTCTTGTATTGCATGGTGAGGTCTAGAAAATATTGTAATTATGGTCTGTTTTTGTTATTGTATATTTTGGTGTGCAATAGAGTGTTATCTCTCTCTCTCTCTAATTAAGCGCTATTTTCCTCTTTCTTATTTTATTATACGTTTTTGTAGTAGTCATGTGCATGTACATGTCATATACCTTAGGGTAGCTAATACTTGTGCGAGAATCAAAACTTAAAATTAATTGTATTTTATATCTACACTTTTTGTTCGGATGTCAAATAAAAAAGTTCTCTTAGTTCTACGTGATTTGTTATAAAAGTCCCGTACTCACAAGATATATGGCGATTATATGCAGGTTCCGTTTATATTAAAGTGGAGGTTACATAGGAACCCCAAATAAAAAACAGTTCATGACACTTATTCATACAATGCGTTCTAAAATAAATAATGATTGGACAGCGTCCATCACATGAAACATAACACAATATAACTATAGTAATCAATAGCATAGAGCTTTTATTACAATACATGTCGAAACATCGGACAATTATCACGTCAGCGTTATAATGTCAGAAGCGCATTTCATTTAGGCCAACCCTGAAACCCAAGGTTGTCCCTAATTATACCTTACGAATGAGACGTCATTTCCTTGCGTTTGCGAAACATTAAAATGTAAAAAGATGCTTTTTCGCGTTGCAAAGGTGTGAATTTAAATAATTGCAATAATCTTGCCGTCGTCCAAAGTAACATGCGAATTTAATGAACGGTTGAAGGAAGACGACAGCCGTTGCCGACAAAAAGGCTGTAAGGCCTGTTACGCATTGAGCGATTGCTCTCCAATCGCCAAAACAATAATAATTTACTACGAATTATCACTTGTGATATTTAATGCATACGCTCACGATACTTTGTTTGCGTTTCCACTACGGACTAAATAACTAAAGTAAAATAAAAATAATGTAGTATTTAGTAAAAAATTAAAAGTCATAGATACTAGTGTATGCAATACCATCGACAAAAGTACGAATAACTTGATTTAATTAAAAGGACTGAAAGATCTGATTAAAAACAGGAGCTTAAGACCATTTATAAAGCTGTAGGTTAATCCGTGCAGGAACGGAGAAATAATACAATTTCCTGCGGCCGGGCGACCTGTCGTAAGAGGCGACAAAACAACCCACAGCCAGGTGGTCGACATTTACCTGACTGGATGGCTACCACCCCTGGTCTAAAGCATGTCGCTATGACAACCTTGAATGTTGTTCTGGCATTAGTGACCAGGTTCCAGTCTCCCTTAAGAGAGCAGCAGTGCATTTGTAGCACCTTTGGTGTTGCAAATGTCCATAGGCGATGGTAACCGCTTTCCATCGAGTGGGCCGTCTGCCTATCTGCTATACTCCTGTAATAAAAAAAATATAGTTGACTCGTTTCTTCTACATCTGGGATAATGTTAGTGTTAAGAACTCTGTCATAGGCGTCTTGTTCATAGCGTTAAAATAACATCGTCAATGATTAGCTACATTAGTGAATGTAACATATATTGTCTATAAATTTTTAACGTCATTAACAATTAATAACAATATTGTCTCATAAATAAAATCATCGGTACATATGCGTGAAACGGATAACACTATTTCATCCACACTTCCTCGACACTTAGAAGTCCTCTACGGTACGTGACGGACGCTCCTTCATGCTATATTTCTCCAAGTTATGGAATGAACTCCTCCCGAGGTTTTCCCGAAGCGTTACAATATCGGTCTCTTAAAAAAGGGCGTGAACATATACCTAAAGTCTCAACAAAGTACGCAACGCATCGGCTTCCTTAGTGTTGCAGATGTCCATGGGCGACGGTAGTTACCTATAACCAGGGGGTCCGTTTGCCAGTTTGTCTACAAGCAAACATAAAAAATAAATCCACATGGAGCAATCAATATATGTCGCTTCAATTGATCGAGTAAAATTTTCATGGGAACAAGCGCAACGGCGCATCGCTCTATTTTTAAAGTCGCCGGCGACCAGTTAGCTCATTTGTAAGAGATCTTATATCAGCTGTCTATATGGCTCTCAGATTTCGTACAATACTATATCAGGTTATTTCGAGGCAGTTTACGGTGAAATTTTGACGAATACTGATATTCTTGAGTTTTATTTTGCAATTGAATTGAATTGAAGTTAATAAAGTCGGTCAAATTCCTGCACGTGCATTGAAGGACTCTAGCCATGTCGCCTCCACCAAGTCCCGGTCGAAAGGGTAGAGCCAAGAAGTGTTGGGTTGACGGTGTGAAGAAGAAGAAGTAGGAAAGTGGACCCTGGACATTGAAGCGAATGTTCCAAAGGAAACCAGGATTTAATGTTTGGATGATGATGATCGAGGGTTTCTGTACAGGTGACCAACGTCCACTTTTCTTCATTCGGCTATAAATCATAAAAGAAAGTAATCGAAAATACTCCATACTTCAAAATTCACCGAATCTTTTCGAAACTAATTTTCGTTGAAGCTGTCATTTCATTTTTGCTTTACAATATTTTAATTTTCTATCGTATAGTCCAAAAAAGATGGGAGGAAGATACTTCTTACGACTCCCATGAAAAGCTTAATTACATTTTAAAATCTCTCTAAAAGCCTCCTAAGCCCCCACGACTACACGACGCTACTGGCTATACTTCATGTGTTTTTAGACTGATTTTGCTTTTAAAATTATCTTTAAATAGTACAAAAATCGAGAGAAGAATGAAAAAATTGGCACTATGTAGTCATGTAGGATTTAAGAGCTTTTCGTTATTTCTACTATTCTTCTTCCATACCTATATAAAGATAATGTAAAATATTAATCGGTCCTTGCCTAGTATAAAGTAGGTAGAACATCGCTGCATTAATTTTCGTGTTTATCTTCTTTCTGTTTGAGGGGAGGGCTAATGCAATGGAGGGAAAAGACACGCTTAACAAAGAACACGTCGCGCCATGCGCTCGTCTTTTCCTTATCTTAACTTATTGTGATTATTGGGCGTGCCAAAAGACATTATCTTGCTTAAGACCTTGTAAGAAGTGTTAGCTCGAAAATGCAATTTAGCGTAATTGAACTGTTCCTGTGTGCAACCTGAACCGAACAGAAGACGACGGATGTTAAGGTTGATAGACCCACTGCTTTTGTAGTGCAAGGATCTAGGTCATGGTTCTCGCAATACAATTGAACTAGCATATTATTGTTACAAGTTGCAGGACTCGAATTAAAATGTCGTTGGAATTATTATACAGTTTATTAGAACTATACAAACAGGTATAACACAGGTACAAATAGAACCGGACGCAATAACTCCAAACGTAATTTCACAATTTAATAACACGCGCAAAGTCCGTCATTAAATAGATTACCGAATGTACACACGTCTTGCTTCGCTTGTGGTTATCGTTTGACTGCCCCATCTCTCAATTGGGGCATTGCCTTATACTTTACAAATGCAATATGTCTGTAGGCCGCGTGAACCGAATTTCCTAGAATCACACCTGGCTAAAGACTACCATAAAGATTACAATACACAATGGGCTGTTTTTCTAATCACACATTTTAAACAGAAAGTAAACAAAAGAATTCCAAATGCCGAAAAGGTAATAAAATGTGTTTCTACAGGGCTGCAGGTGTGAATTTGTCTTTGTCGGCACCTAGGTCGTAACATTATCAATGATCTGTAGTGCCCTATAAATATCTTGATTAAGAACTGATCTTTCTATTTTTGTTAATTTTTTTAACAAAACTTCTCTTACAATTGCTTATAAGAACGCATTCATTGCCAGTTTGAATGGTCGTTATAATGCTATTAGCATATCCATTAGCAATTTTAAACTTGAAATAACTGACCAAATACATCTTGATTACCAAAATACATTTGCAGCTAGTCGAAACGCACTTGAAGATTTAAATCGAATAATTGGTACCCATTGGTGCGTAATTATTCTTATTTTCAAACGGAATGTCTGCTTAAGTATACTTACCGAACTTTTATCGGTTATTAAAAATGAAATTACAATTGAATTCATAAAGGTATGTTTACACCAGTGCGTTTTCATGTTCGTCTTGCGTTTTATTGAAATAAAGAGGAGCGACACTGTACACACACTGGTGGTCCACAAGATCCACGTAGTCACGCTGAGAGGTCGTTGGCTGTAGAGTTTTCCGAATGCTCCTTGTTCTTCCTGGTCTTCTTAGTCTTCCTTGTGTATATACTTGACTATTTTTTCCATATATGAGTATATACTCGTCGTGATCATACCGGAGGCTCGCCCCGTGCTAACTAAATTACTACCAAAATACAGACGCATAGCAGCTAACAGAGCGAGCTATATATTCTCGATAAGCGGGGCGCTATCGGAAACATTTTTAATTAACAGATTTAATATCAAATAAGAACAATTAGCAACAAACAATAACACTGAACAGTAAATAACAACAATGAACTACAAATAAAATTAATTAATTCATTAATTATCAAACTAAAGACAAATAGTCAGGCCTCAAGACAATTAGCAATGTAAATATTGACTTTTGGTTATAAATATATTTCCTTCTTCAAAATGTAACGAACCTCTTTTATCTGATTATACAATGAGTTTTAAACTTCATGTTCAGAATTCCCGTAAATTTACAAATACTACTTATGAGAAATGTATACAATACCTTCCACCTCGCAAAAACACGCAAGATGTAGTTGAAAACGCACGAGTATGGACATACCTTAACAGGACTCGCGGTGCGGCCATATTATGTATTAATAAAGCGATCGAGATGCTCGTAAGGCCAAAATTGCCATCCGCTTCGCATTGTAAAATTTTATGACCCCACATTTGCGACGATTTTTTTGAACGTTGATTGTATAAACGTAATTTGTTACTCAAGGACTTAACCTTTCGAATTGCAGTTTCGTCATTTTTCCATATCATTTTCTCAGTTTTATTACTTGTAATGATAATTTAAATTCACTTTAATATTTGATTAAGTTATTGTAATTAGACATAAACGAATTGCAGTATAGTGAGATCAAAAAAACCGAAATATAATTACTGCAGCAATTTACCGCTATATTGATTTTGTCATTATGTTGATTGTTTTCTTGGTAATGTGATATGTAATTATGGCAACTGTATACTGTGTAACAAATTGCTAAGAATAAATTTAATCGAAGCAACTTCGAAGAAATTGTACAACTTTCTACTGCTGTTTTCGTTTTAATTATTATGAAATGATAATTTAAACCTAATCAAAATAATGTTATATAAAATTAATATATACATTTGCGTCTTTTAGGAATGGTTGGTGATTTGTATATTTTTTTTAACTAAAATATAGTCATTACGTTAATCTATACATATAAGAAAATTGTATAGGTCTAATTTCTGTACAATGAAAAAAACCGAGTCAGGGGATGTAAGAAGTGAAAAAGAACTAATTTAGATTTTTCCAAATTTTTTGTGTGTCTGTTTGTCTGTCTGTTTGTACCGGCTAATCTCCGAAACGACTGGATCGATGTAAATGAAATTTTGTATGGTGGTAGCTTATATTCCTGGTCAATATATAGGATACTTTTAATCCCGAAAATTAAAGAGTTCCCGTGGGATAGTTAAAAACTTTCTACGCGGACGCAGTCGCGGGCAGAAGCTAGTTTATAAATAGATATTTATACAGAAACTTTATCCAGATATAGCGAAATGCCTGGCAGACGTCTCACGTGACCATAAGACTGGTCTATTTCTTGGAAAACGCATTAGTGTTGCCATTCAGCGCGGTAATGTGGCCAGACTTTTGGGCACGTTTCCAACTGACAGCGGTCTGGCACTACATTTTATAGTTTAATTTTAATTCATATATATTTGGTTTCATTGTATAATTAAATTTCTAATCATGTGATAATTGTAAAATAAATATTGAATTTGTAAATCAATAACGGTAAGATTTGCAATCTTAAATTACTCAAATATCTTAGACATATTTGATACTTAGACAGTCATGATATTACCATATTTTTTTCAAAAGTATGTACATGTTGTTTCTATTCTCATATATTTAATATTAAAAATGTATTCTGTTAGTTTAGTATCATAATTTGTGTTTTCTCTAATAGATATCAGTATTTAACTTTGAGATTGATAAACACAAATACCGCATGACTAATTACCATAAATGTAGCACATCTGTGTATTTATGTAAAGTTTTTTATACTGAGTGTGTCACATGCTCTAAATATAGTGATAATTTTAAAATATAGCATAGTTTCATATTATTTTGCTACTAACTGACACGTGTCCACTTCACTCGTCGCGTAAAAATATACAAAAATTATAAATGCACCCACACACACACGCACGCACGCATATTAAGGTTTAATTAAGCTTTGTAACTTTTAATTAATTAATAAATGCATAAAGTACTCGCAGTGCCTTGTACGAGGAAGTGCGTAATTCTTGCGTGTAAAGATGTTGCTGTAAAAATGTTTGACAGGCGTCCATGTGCCCCTTCGGGTATAAAACTATTTTACTTTTTAATTTTATTAATCACATTCAAATATAGCACATGTCACTCAGAAATAATGTAGCTTTCTACTGGTGAAACAATTTTTAGAATTGGATCAGTAGTATAGGATATTACCCCGAACATCTAAACTTTACCTCCTTATAATATTATTATATAGTACTGATTTATTCGTCATACGAATCTGCGAAAACGACAGCTTTAGATCTTACAAATCTTTATGTTGTAAACGCCAGTAGATGACACTGCAGGGAATTAGGCCGGTCTGTTGCATAGAACTATTTACGATATTGAATACGTTATTTCTAATACACAGTGCTCGATGAAGAATTCGAGTTTTGTTTACACACGACTAAAACACAGTATGGGTGAAATAGGGTAAATAGAGAATTGATCATCATGATCATGGTAATTCTAATTATAAAAGAAATTAATAATTATTTCGTAGGAAGTTATACGATAACGTTACAAATAACATTTTATGAATGTGTCACGCATACCGTACTATTTGAAATAGACTTTACTAAAGCTAAAATGCCGAGGTGGTGAATAGTCAACTTAACCTACATGACAACTCATTTTATCGTAACAGAATTCATTACCAAATATTCAAATAACGTAGTAGCAAAGACCACCTTCGCAATACCAGACCATAATGGTAGCCTTATTCATACAACCGTCATTATTTTCTGTCTGGCAACAAGGCGAAAACAATCAATAAAAATAAATCATTTAAATAACCATAAACACGTATTACAATGCACCGACACTACATCTCCTAATGATTTCGCTAACGAATCATTGAAAGTGGTCGGATCGCGTGCGCGTGCGCAAGTCCACCGCGATCTAATCGCGAGCACAACTCATTTGTGCACTTTCAAAACCTAGCAAGTATACTCCAAGATATTTTACAAGTTCAGCCAATCTCAGTCCACTCCTGGATGTAGGCATCACCTAGTCTATGCCACATATTCTGGTCTGTCGCCTTCCTCTTCCAGCCCCTACAGGCAACCTTACATAGGTCATGAGTCCACCGAGCCGGAGGGTGTCCTACGCTACGTTTACTCAGACGCGGTCTCCAGTCCAGAACATGTTTATACAATTATACACCACACCATTAAACATTGTTACGAAATTCAATGATATGCAATTTATTAAGCTTATTGAGAGCAATCTTTCTGTCTCTTCTTTCACCTTTTCCGAATTTTCCTTTTTCTTCCATATTCTTGTATTTTAGGACATGTCCTTTGTCACAACACATATCACCATATAATTCTTCACACAATATATCCATGTCTTTTTTGGTCTACCTTCACCTTCGTATCCGTCCAATTAATCTTCCAGATTAACATTATTTTTGTCAAGTGACTTGTCGACTTGTCACTGACAATGTGATATTTTAAAACAATCTTCACATGTTTTGGAAAGCACAATGCATCGGCTTATGCCTAGTAAGCCAATAAATCTCTCGGACGACCTCTGTAGTTGAGCGGGCTGAGCCTTTGCCGGCCTGGAACGTAGAGGCTCCTGGTTCGTAACCTGGCATGGTAAATATGATAAGAAATCGATTTTTCTGTCATTTGCTATAATTTGGGTGTCTGGGGTCTGCTCCAGCGTGATCCGTTGTATATTACCCATAATACAATCGTAACTCGTTTATTCGCTTGCGATTTCTGTCTGTCGATTTGTCTGCTGAAATACACAAACATTTATTTTTAAAAACAATTCCAGTTGCCAAGTTAGCAAATTGCACAGCTGAGCTGGGCTCGTGTGCGTGATCTGCCGCGCTTGTGTGCCACAGTGTGCGTGCAATGCGCTAGTAATAATATGAAAGTGTTGTACGGACCCCGCCCTAGCCTCCGGCACACTCGGTGTTCCATTTACATCTGCTCGGATACTTTATTATGCCTTCTGTCGAGAAGTGCCGTGCCGTGTGCCGGACCACCGATTCTGTGCCTTGTCGAATCATTGATAACGATAAATCTCGCTATATCCTTAAAGTCTAGATAAGCTAAATAATTTCAAGTACCGGTATTATTCGATCTTAATAAGATCGAGGTCGCGTTTGATTGTTAAAACGACGTTGTAACAATTTGAAATTAATTTTAATAGGTCATTTATATTGGCACTCATAAAAAATTTAGTAAAGATACATTAATTACGAACATCGTTATGTTTCATTTCAAATAATGTAGTAATTGGTAAATAATATTTTGTAGTAGTTGTTGTTTAATTTACTCAACTTCCGTGGTGAGTAAAGAACAAAGACTTCGTCCACATTTGTACCATTAAACTGATCTAAATCCAATCATTGTTGCGTTGCAAAATAGAGTACAGGACTATTTCTATTCTGCTTTTTTAAATATAGGACACGAACGGTTTGTCACAAGACCGATAGCCGATGGGGTAGAGATTGTGACTCAAGAAACTTAGAGTAGAACTAGCCTACAGTTTGATGGATCGATAATCTACGCACAGTTGCCCGGGGGACTGGATAGATAAGGACCGAGGAAAGAGGACCGGGGAAAGAGGACCGGGGTATGCGACCGAGATTCAGGGAATCCTACTTTTAGCAGTAGATAATAGTTGGCGGACAATGATGGTTTGTGTATCTAATACAGTAATGAAATCGTAGGTCCTTCATTAACATAAAACACCAGAGGTTTTATTACAACTTAGAAAGTCACATTTCAATAAAGTATTGAAATTTTTCTGAAAAACTAAACTAAACTAAAAAACATAATTAGCTTAAGCTATTCAGAAATAAACAATTGTCCGAACAGACAACCCAAGACCGTATCGCTTGTGGAAAGTAAGGAGACTCGAGTGACCGACGTTAGACGAGCAAAGCCACGGAATAACCTCTATTCTTTAATAATGCAAGTTATGTTCGTCGGCTGGCAATGTGTCATTGGATTGTTGTATGCAATAGATACGATTCAGGTACACCGCGTTGGATCACGTCGCACCGCGTTGAGACACCAAAGGTTGCCTCGCAGTGCGTATTCATTACGCAATCCATCGTAAGTAAATAGAGCAGATAGATGCTGTGGACGCAATTTCTATAAAGCTTAAACTAGCAATTTACGTCGTAAAATTCATAAATTACACAACTCCGAAATTCTATTGAATGCTCACTCGTGCTTGAAAAATGGACAATCCGGTTATTTGGCTTTTGTGATTGATAAAGATCGAGAAGCTCTGACGGCTGTGTAACTTACTACCATTGTATTAACAGATAGTTGATTGGTTTACTTAATACAGTTTTCCTCGCGACTTCACTCATATATATTTTATAATATATTTTCTTCTCCACTTCGCTAGGTCTTCGGCATCCCTCATGTTGTAAATACTGGTTTGTAATATTTGTTCTTTTATATTTAAATATTTTTTCATTGTATCATAGCAACCTGTTTTTACAAAATAACTCTTCAATGAAACGTACATGAAGAAGACAAATTTTTTTTATTTTCAACACCTCATTGTTAGACCATGATCATGATGATCATCTCTCTCGATGTCCTATTCCTTCTATTGATATCTGGTGGACAGGGCATAGCTTAATTGTTTCCCACATTATAACCTGGTTTCTGTAGTAATAGCTCTGCTAAATCTGGGATAATGTTAGTGTTAGTGATTGTGTCACGCAGATGTAGCCAAAGGCTTAATGCATTATTTATGATGCGACATAGTTGATAACTTTAACCACTGACAGATAACAATTTATGTACATACACTAATGCAGTTAATCATTAAGGATGTTATAGTTACATAAGTAAGTCACGTTATTTATTTATGTAAGGATCACTGACAGTTTTTTTACTTAAGTTCAAATATAATGACGGGTTTATAAGTAAGGTTTAACATTGCAATGTCTGATTGCTCTGTTCTATCTTCAATGTTATTATTAAATTAAATACAATTATTATATAAGTCCTTAAATGCTGAAGGCAAAACACAACTACAAATAGGAAAAGAAAGCAATGAGGTTGTGTAAATGCAATAGGAATGAATTTCACTAATCCTACCAATAATCTAGATGTCGTCAGCCATTGGGAGCCCTACGTACCCCTTGGTGATCTCTTCCGGGACCCCAGGAAATGCGTAAATGCATTCCCCCAGAGTTAACAAAAAGTTAGTAGGGGGCATAAAACCACAGTATTACATTACCTTAAAATTTATTACAATCACTTTATAAACTAACTAAGTTTCACTCGCGACTTTGTCCACGTAGGATTGTTAGCAAATCGTATTTGAATAAGACAATTTATATGCATCGTTTAAGCTAGCTCCAGGGAAAATCCCGCGGGATTTTTAATATGTAAAGTATCGCATTATTGAAAAAAGATTGTAAACAATCATTTTACTTTAAACTGTGTAAAATCTTTATGTGCCCTAACAACTTAAAACCGTTCCAAGAAAATTCTCACAGAATTCCCGGGATAAAAAGTACTACACAGACTTTTAGTCCGTAAATTTGCTATCCATCAGCGAAAACCGCATCGAAATCGACCCACTAGTTTTTACGTGAATCTCGAACAAACAGATTAACGCAAAAAATCTAAAATATAAAAGACTAGAGACTTTTACAATGTTATAATATTACAGATAGATATAATAATTAAAAAATCTTAGTTACATTGTATTTTGCTCAAATCCCTCAAGACTATATATAAGTCGAATGTTAAGCCTAGGATACTTTCTTCCATGGGTAAGATGTTCAGAAGGCTGGCTACGTTTCCTCGCTGGATGGCCATATTGATTTGTTGTCCAAGGTAGGCAAGAGCCATCTGATCACCTAAACAGTTAATTAGTCGTTTTGATAAATATTACTAGAGACTTGGTACATACATTACATAGTAATGATGTCTACCTAACCGATTTCGGTTACGGCGATCGCTTCAGTTATTGGCTGTTCGACGTTCATACACACGCAGGTGACTTGCATAGCCAACTTTATTTATGAGCACGTGCTTGCATCTCGAACATTAACATTACATAGTATAAATTCAATAAAATGCGTAACTGATAGCATTCCTTTTCTTTGTGTAGAAACTCGCGGTCGTCACGACATAGAATTGTCTTAATCCAATATCAGATATCCAAGTTACAACTCTATTACATCCCGATATAGTAAAAATATGTATTCAATTAATATATAATTTCATAATTAACTTCGTAGAAGAAACGATATTATTAGATGTACGTACTGGTAATATTTATTTTATTTTTCGTATAAATTATGGCATAAGTTTACTTTTAAAGAATGACACATTTTACTGATACCTAACATTAACTATGTTTTAACATTAATTAAATACAATAAACAAATACAAAAATAATAATTAGGGTCTTATTTATATTGAGTTAGAGTAAGTTTGAAACGTTTCTTAAATAATACTTCAAACTTGCTGTAACTCAATATGAATAAGAGCGTAAGAATAAAACATAGCAGACGTTTTTAAATTATTTTGAATAAACCTTTTCGGTACGTGGTAGAGCCGTTATGGAATTATTGGCTTGATTACAGCTCCTAAGGCCGGCTCAATCGGTGTAATACCACGCTCTCGCAGAATATCGGCGTAAAACGGTTAGCCTTCTGCTAATCGTGTTTTTTGCCATAAGTGGGAGTTCCAAAGGCCAACTTCCTATCCCATCTCCCTATTCATCTTCTTTCTATCCCATTCCTTCTTTCCGATCTCTCTATCTAATACCCCTATCTCATACCCCTATCTCATACTGAAACCTAGCAACGGGTTGGTATCACCCCTAGTGTTGTAATGTTTATAGGCGGCGATAATCACTTTCCATGACTGCTCGCCTGCCTGTGTGCCAGCTTCGCAATCAATAAATAAAATAAAACAAAGTGAAATTCAACAAGAAGCTGCAAATGTCTTTATTATTTTTCAAGACAAGATGTAAGAAACCTCTTTTTGTCGTAAAGTATTATAAAGCCGCGTACTCACCTGTAAGCCGTAACCGTTGTAGTCAGTGCAGCGTGTACATCGGACACGGGCGCCAGGTCATAGGGGGGCGCTGAACGCCGCTTCCGAGACCTCTGCAATGCATGCGTCGCCAGCTCTTTCAAAGACCCTGCACACGTGTTATGGCCGAAGCCGGGTGCGGTTTTAAAGCACAGCGTGCCACTAGCGGCTCCAATACTCTATACCACACAATAACTTTTATTTAGACGTGAAATTAGCCTCAAAACATTATATTGGCGTTGTCGCATAATTCTTGTAACTTCTTTTTTGTTGTTGTAAAAACTACCTTTTGCTCGTGTACCCTTAGAACCAGAACTATTATAGATGATATATGAGATAGAAAAAAAAATGCATCATTATTTTTTTTTGTCTTAGTTATCATTTTATCAGTATGAGACTTTTTGTTTTGAACGTATACCTATTGCTTCCCGACATCATTTAAAACTGCACCATTTGCACCCTAATGTCTATTAACTGGTAAAAATATAACTGTAATTATCCCATTTTGACCGCGAGCCTCCTAGAGGGCACAAGGATATTGATTGCACACGGGCGCTATATGGGCTTAAGCCGCCTCTGGTTACTGTAACCAAAAATCATAGTGTGTACATGGCTCACGAGCTCAAGGCCTGTGGCACGTGGCGCGTTTCCAACGAGCAGACACAGCGAAGATTAGAGCACGTGACTGTATCCTTTCGGTTACAGTTATGGCTCGCAGATGAGTGAGCACGCGGCTTTATGAAGAGTCTTATTTTTGTATAAATCCAATCAAGGCTGAGAAATTCGACCCGATGATTAGTATCAGTGTTTTATTGTAAGAGAGATGTCACAAACTAGACAAAGGCACTCGGCTATTAGTTGCGTAAAAGTTGCGTTGAGATCGTTTTGCGATACAGCTCTTATTTAACCTTGGTCACGGATATTGGTAGTTTTAAAGTAGCCGGCTGCTCTCTGATGGAGATCATTTTGTTGATAACAATTAATATAGTTTATGAAACCGATGATTCGGTTTTTTGAATTGAGTACACATGTGTTATATGTACAATGTATATAATTACTGTATTTCTTAAAATATTATACACAATTTTTATATAATATTAAAATGGGTGGAAGGAAAAATATAATGTTATATAACATTTTTAGAGCTAGGCATGTTTGCTGAAGAGTTTCATGCGCCGCTTCTTCTCTTCCACATGTTGTGAAGCGGTGGTAAATTAGATTAGGCTCCCATAGAGCAAATAATAACCACAAACAAAATTAAAACTAAATAATTAAAATGAACAAGTTGGCGGTAGGCTAAATAAAACTTTGACAATACACGTTAGACAAATGTCACCTTTGTCGTCCGTGACCACGACCACTGAAAAGCGGCCGAAACGTCGGAATAACCAAAATCAAATAAATTACCGCGCTTAAGACAGTTAAAACATAGTTTTATTATGTATACAAGTCGCGAAAACTTAAGAAAATATTAATAGTATGCTTTCCCTTGTACTCTCAAGTATGTGAATCATTAATGTTTCGGGGCTCAAGACTTTAAATTTCGGAGGTACTAACTATTAGGCATCATACGTTAAGAAATATTACGTAATATAATAAACAATGATTGGCTTTCTTTGTATTACAATACAGCTTCCACCATTTACGGCAACTGTGATAGCGACCGCAGAATCGCACGTGCGTACCACGAACTGGCGTAAGATAGAACAGCCAACTCACAATTGCTTAATGTCTGATGATGAATAAGCATAGAAACCATTGTCTAGAATGACTCAGATCTTACTTTGCAGGTTGAATTAAATGATCAATAAGACTGGTGTGTACATGTTAATATAGGGCTGAAAGATCTAGTGAATTCTTCTTGTCTCACTAGTACGTTCCAGCGGGTTTTGTGTATTGTCTTAAGTTCTGAATTCTATAGCAATTGTTTGGAATTCAGTATTTTGTTTGGTCTGCATATTACTGGAAATGGTTTCGGAGTTTTCAGTTTATTTATCCATAAAACAGAGAAATAAGTATATTTATAACGTATTGTGTCGATCATAAAAAAATACTTACCTACAGTTGGATCTCATTTACTTTAGTAGACAGTTCTCCTATATTTTAAGATTAGGATATTCCCGTGACTTCGTCTACGCTTGACTTGAAATTCCCCCGGGATTCCATAGACACAAAATGCCACAGCATTTGAAAAAGATTGTAAGTTATCGTTTTAGTGAAAACTGTCGGAATAAGCTAATTATATGCACTCGAACAACTACACACCGCTCTCGGGGATATTCCCGCGGGATTCTTTGATTTTATTACATTAAATTTGCTATTGATCAGTAAAAAGCATTGGGATTTGAATATTTTTTTAATCTGGCCATTTTAAATCATTCCCAGAAATTTTTCCGCGGGATTCAGGGAAAAAAGTAGCACAGATTTTAAATATAGGAATTTGCTCTATATCGCAATCGAACTGAATCCCGAACAAACAGACAAGAAATAAAAAAAAATATGCATCGAGTCCTCCATCATTTATATAGTGTATTCTAGTTTTTTTTTTTAATAGCTTTAATGTACAGACACGGCATTTTTAGAATCTTATAATATTATAGATAAATAAAAAAGGCCATAAAACCTCAACAGCTTCACACAAGCCTCTCCGCTTAGCGTTAGCTATCTGGACCGGTACGGTATGTTTACGTTCATTAAAGGCGGATTAATGCATTTCACACATTTGTAATATCAATGACCAGGTTAAATTACTGCATTAAAATTTCATCACAGGTATAGGCTTCGAATCGATGTCAAATAAATGAAGAGCGGATTGCATAGACCCAGAGCTCTCACTGGTTATATATAGATCATTAATATTCGAAAGAACCCTTTATGACTATACTATATTTGATTTTTTCTACACGCATTTCTCTTTCGATATTATAATACAACTTTTCTTGTGTCTTGTGCCACATATAGAATATTATAAAGTCATCCCTGACCTTATCTATACTAGTCGATATGTGACGAATAGAATAGAACGTAGTTTTGAAGAACATACATAAATATGCATTATATTTTTTAATTCACTATGAGATCATAGAAGCACGTGCAAAATCAAATTATTATTTATTGCAACAATAGCCTCATAAAATAATAAAGCTACAATGCAACGCTCGGAGCGATTACTGGGCGGGCGAATCCGGGAGCACCAATTAGTCTTAACAATATTGCCTTCGTGAATTATATCTGATAGTTTGATATTCTGCTTACTCATTTATAGTCCTTGAATTTAATGCGAATGATGAATAACGTAAAAAGTAAAAATGCAGTCAATTTTTTTCTACGTCAGAAGCTCTGACAATCGTGATTCTCAGGAAACATTATTCATCATTTCTCAGTTCTTTTTTTGTTTACATTCTTTTATCAAGTGAAGGGATTCACTCAGTGGTGGATTTCCCAACACGCTGAGTAAGCTAGAACCTAGAGCACACCTGGGGCCACCAAAATTATCTTATGTCTTACAAAAATTAAAAGATACATATTTATTTACCTAAATGTAATTAAGTCTACAGAAATAATTACAAATTAAATCAATTTTAGCGCATAGATAAGAAACTTTATTGGAAAAAGGTGGTTTAAATAGAATTATTGTGCACAAATCATAAAGTTATAATTTATTTGTAATTGCTTTTAATAAATATTATTATGACCTAGAGTGCCAAATTGTAGAGGTAGGTAGGGGCAGCAGATGCCTACCTCCATCAGTGGACTTGAATTAGTTCTTGATGGTTATATACTAACTGAGGGATGGATGTCACGTGACAAAATAGTACATTATGGTACATTGGTGATTACCTCCGAGGCGCCATTGAGACTCGAGCCGTAGGCGAGGGTCTTAAGAGAGCCGAGGACGGTAATCATCAATACACACGTGTATCATACGACGTTTTTCAACACACTTGTGAATAAAATAACAACAAAAACTCATTTTATTTAGTAGATAACAGTTTTCCTATGCGCGCGCATTGCGATCGGCCACAGACTAAAGGGATGAGGTTTTTTTTTATTTTCCGCGCATAGGGTTTACGCCTATTCTGCCACGTACAAAATGGGGAATTTAAAGTTCTCTTTTATTACAGAGAAAAAAAAAGTTATATATGAGTGAAAGTTTTATTTATTAAACACGTACGAGTTAAAATTATCTATTTAAATAAGAAGTTGCATGAAATGAGCAAGCAATAGGAACATTAATTTATTTGTTCTATAGAACACGATCTTTCTTTTTGAATAAAAACTTTTTTAAGAACAAAGCAACTCAACCAATAAAATTAAAAAAAAATCTATAACTCACTAGTGAGCGTAGACAGAGTCTACGCTAGTGAGTTATAATTTTTTTTAGTCACAGTTTGATTATGGGTGTCATTCTGTGCCTAATTGCGGTGACCATAGAGCCACTTTATGAGCAAGTGTGTTGAAAAGAATGTTAAACTACAGGATGAATGGGTACAAATATAAAGGTATACCAAAAAGAGATGGATGGATTGCGTGAAGCATGATATGATGATTTGTGGTGAAACAGAAGATGTATGTCAGAATAGTGGAGTGTAGAAGGAAAAGACATATTGCGTCGACCCCAATTAATTAGGATATGGTGAAAGGAAAGACAGAGGTTATATAGTCATGTTTTTAGTGGGACTTTGTCCTGTTTTCTATCTAAATACTACTTTATTCCATCCGATTTATTGCTCCCAACCAGTCATCAAATACTGAATCTTGAATGAATGAAAATTCATCAAATACTATGATCTTTTTATAAATGTTACAAAGCGAGGGTGACTATTCGGCACTGAGTCGCAAAATAGGTACTAATATCAAATATTGTGTCTGGTCTGGGTTTCTGGGATCAGCCCCAAAGTGGTCCATTGTATATTACCCATAACATAAGAGTAACTTGCTTAACTTGGGGATATGCAATGTGTATGTAAAATAAATATTATTTAGGATTATAACGTATAAGTCGAAATATGCAAAAAGAATAGTAAAATAAGGAACCGACTTCTAAAGTAAATAAAATTATATGTAAATTGTATATAAAATATATTCAATATAAAGATATATTTAAAATATAATGTATTAAATTATATATATATAAATCCAGCGAAGAAACGTAGCAAGCCTTCTGGGCACCTTACCCGTAGGAGACGGTGATCTGGGCTCAGTGTTCTGCTTATAGTCTTGAGGGACTGTGAATGGAGTGCGGTACAAATAAGTTAAGTTTTCATGCATTGTATTCCATTGTATATGTAATTTTATAATTGTTCTGTGAATATATATATATATATTAAAATCAATAACTTCTAAAGTAACTAAGAGATACAAAAAAAATATTTTCGACGACATCTTGAAGTCTGTATGAAACAATAAAATTACTGTATACATTGCTACAACTAATAATTGTTATGTTTTACTTGTCACCAAATTTAATACTTTATATGTTAAAAAATTGCTTAAGTAAAACTTGCTTCCCAGTCAGGATTGAACCCACGCTATCCTAATTGGACTCAGGTGCGCTAATCACGAATAAGACAAGACCTTTTGTGTTTAATAGGTGGAAAATTATTGACCTATATTTCGGGTGCATTATAATTGTTAAGCATTATCATAACGTGTTCATATTTTTTTTAAACTGCTTAATCGGCGTTATCGATCTTACTGATAAAATCTCATGTGGCGTTTTTGCCTCCTAACTTAATACGTGTTACCTTATTAATTAGTTAACAAAATGCTTGACCAATATATACGCATGTTACTTAAGAATTTTAAGTTCATGGGTAAATCATAATTTATACAGTAGAGAAACACTATAAAATAATATGGCTTAGTGTTTCGGGTTTTGTAGCTATTTTGAAATAACTTGTTTTTTTTAAAGGTTTTTAAATACAAGCTATCGAGATCCTGGATATCATCTACTAGCAGAGTGCTAGCCAAGACAAGTAAAACGAGCCCAAACACGACGGATCTATCTTGTTTAGTACAGGATTTCCTGTGGCTACCTTCCGACTCCACCATCAGATCAGCGCCATAGTACCATATTATTGCATTGTCGCGCGATATACATATGCGTGCAAAATTTCAGCTCAATCAGAAACCGGGAAGTTGGTCAAATTTAACTTGCAAGATTCCACCCGAACTTATATACATACATACATAGGTACATCCATTGCAAGTTAAATAAAAGCTTGTAAAATCTTGAGCTCTCGTGTAGACTACGCTGCCAACACGCTGCTGCCTCGCCGGCGACTATTTTGTGATTTTTTTTGTGTATTTGCGAATGTTGTCCACTCACCTACACCGCCGCCCCATCGCTAACGTCCGCTTGACACTGACGCAGCGGCGCGGTGATTGCGCGGTGGCGGCGTACGAGACGTGTACACGTGGGCAACAAACCGTCATGTCAGTCTAATAATTGAATCTATATGGATGATATGTGCCAATATTGATCTAAACCGATCTTATAAATGCACTAAAAGGCAAAGGCTGTTTTTTTATTAAGAAACACATTATCATGGCAACATTTTTTATTATAAGTCTTATCCAGCCATATATAACGAACTTATGGATGCACGTTGACACGTAATTTGTTATGAATGCAATTTATATGAATTTAATTTTAATCAATTCCATAAATATATGCTTTATCGATTAAATTTACATGATAATAAAGTTTTTATTTGATCAAGAACCGCGACTTGTCGTATTAATATAATTTACGTATAGATATTTATGTAAGTATAGTTTTCATGGTGCTATCAAGTAATAATTATGATTTGTAATAAATTTTATGAACCGTTTAGTTTCATACAGGGCTTTGAAACCGGTTAAAAAATTGAACCGGTTACAGCCTAAGTACATAGACACTTTTCGGTTTTATTCTAACTTTTACCTCAATCAATCAATTGGTTACAAAAGTTCGTTAAATATATTTTGTTGAATAAACCGTTTTTTATATAAGCCTTCAAAGCACAGTCATGTGGTAAACCAAGTTTTCATTCAGTCACCAACATATGTTGAGAAAATCAGCATGAAAAAGTAATTCTCGCAAAATAAACCAGTTAATTGAGGTTTATAAAACAATATTTTTAAGGTTTACACTCCGAATGAAATAGTTGACTAAAACCGGTTGTAACGGATTAATAACAGTTAACCTTAAATCGGTTCTAAGCCTTGGACTTTTAGATCTACTATTTTGAGGAGTAGATTTAATACAAGTTTACTTAAGAGTATTTTTATCAATCCGTACAATATTCCGAGGTGAATTTAGATATAAAACTCAGTAGAGATATGACATTTAAACATTAAAATAACGTATTTTGGGATTCGAAGCCATTTTGGCAAACACGGCAGCTTTGTTTTCGTCATGTCTATCTGTCCGTCTGTCTGTCTTTATATGTCATAGTCATTTCCCTCAGAAGTTATTGGTACTGTGTACATGAAATTTACTAAGAATATATTCTATGGAATATAATCTACCGTATATTAAAGTATAATCTACTGGCGGGCTCAAAAGAGGTGTCCTGCCGGAAAAATAAAAATATAGGATCCAATTCCGTTTTCCTTTAAAAATTGTACACTACCACATTGATATTCGTGGATAATGTAGTAGGATAAACACTAACTTTGTACTATTTACCTTTTTTTTTATGTAACTTTAGTGTATATCTGTTTATTGTCCTTAATAAATAAATAAATAAATAAATTTCAACGCCATCTACCGGCCTTGAACATACACAAGAAATTTCATCAAAATCGGTCCAACCATTTAAGAGGAGCTGAATGACATACACACGAACAGAAAAAATATTATTATTATGAAATTGCGAAAATAAATACACGTAGCTGCTATGTAACGGAGATATATTTTATGTATCGTTTCCCAGTCAACAAATGACTTAATTTTTTTTTTTTACTTTTAGTGTTCACTTTCATACAAAACCCAATGCCATATCTGCTTACCATTAAATCTAAATTCACGCCAAATTCAAAACACATTTCTCCAAAAGTGACCCTTTTAAAGTCAATGAAAGCATGTCATTTCTACCATTATTATTCACACCTACTTTTTATACCAACGATAACATCCGTAAGGAAAATGCATGTGTCACCTATAAGTCTGTTCTATATTAAGGGTGGTTTACACAATGACAGTTAAAGCGTGACTTCTACCGTGATCGCCTCCACTAACTACTCGTATTGCAGCATTAAGCTTGTGTTTTCTTCACCAACTGCTCTGTCATAATTTAAGGCATTGATTGTTTTTAAATGGTTAACATTTTTTATACAAATTCACAATTTTTTCATAAAACAGTCAATATTATGTATAAACTTTTCTGGACCCGTGCCAACGTCTATAAAAATATTAGCTTCTACCCGCGACTTCGTCCGCGTAGAACAGTTAAAAACAAGTAAGTTAAAAAACCTCCTGATTTTGAAACATTCTTTATTGTTGCTCCGCTCCTATTGGTCTTAGCGTGATGATATATAGCCTATAAGCCTTTCTCGATAAATGGGCTATCTAACACTGAAATATTTTTTCAAATCAGACCCGTAGTTCCTGAGATTAGCGCGTTCAAGCAAACAAACAAACTCTTCAGCTTTATATATTAGTATATAAGATATCAGTAGCCATCCATAAATTACATCACATGTTAAGGGTGGAGAGGGTGTGGACGAAGTGTAACCAGGGGTGGGAGAGAATCAAAATTTTGTGATGACACATTTTAAAATCTAATACATTTAAGCTAATTACGGAACTGCTGTTTCAGTTTAATAACTTCTCGATGTGAAATTGCAAAATATATGAGGTTACACTAGGGAGGAGTCTGAATGTGACCGGCTGTGACAAGGACGGGGAGGGGTCAACGAATCAAGAAATTCGTGTCACGTAATTTGTGATGGACCCTTACATTCCATAGACAGCGAGCGACAAACAATCACCTTAAAAATCATGTACAAAAATACTTGAGATCTAACTACACCTCTCCTCATAAGTATATCTCTTTGAGAGTCATTTTGTTTGAAAACATTCTATAATGATGTTTTTTTTAATTGTTTTTAACTCTACGGACTCGAGTTCCGTACCCTTCTTCACAACTTAATTTCTAAGAAAGTTTTTAGAGTTTATACACGCTTATTGGTTATTTTTGTTATTGTGTGTGACATTAATTAAGTGATATTTGTGTTGTGGTGTATCTTACGAATAACTTAATATATATATATATATATATATATATATATATATATATATATATATATATATATAGTAGTATACATAGTAGGCCCAACGGTGACCAAACCATGCATAGGCCGACACACCGCCGCTCCATCTATTTCCGCCGACGGCCCCGACATGTCAATCGTCCTCAAATGCTTTTACTTCCACTGTGGGCACAGGCTGAGATCCCACTTCTGATGTCGGAGAAGGCCTCGTTCTCGTGATAGCTTCTTTGTTGGTTGCAGGTTTAGTGGGCGTCATCAGGGTAAAATGCGAGCATAAAACACAATGGCCACGGTTTATACACTTTTACTTAAGATTTGAACAGCATTTTGACATAGTTTAGACCGAGCAGCGGGTTCAGGGCACCGCTCATACTTCCAACTTCAATACTTTCTTTAAAATTCTCAACTCGACCTGTTGCCACCAACCGAATGTGCCACAAAAACTCCTCCGTCTACCGAAGTAGATACTACTAAAGTATAGAGGGCGTCTGACCCCGCTCGGAGCCATATGCTCTGCTCTGATTGGTCGTTTATTAAATTACAATATTCATAACTTTTATTAGGTAAGAACGATCTTTAAGTTATAGAAACATTAAACAAATTAAATTAAATTAAGAATTTTAGAAATAGTTAAAATGTAAACAAATGATATTATGCGTTATACATCCAAACAACAATCCATCCAATTATAGCTTCCCTCCGACATATATATATATATTATCCTAACTAGTGTGTTGTTTTTTCCTTTCTGTGTCATGATGATCCAAAATGAGTCAATTTGGTTGAAAGGCTTACAACTGAAAGGAAAAGACATTGAATTATTAAAATTTATCTTTGATTTGGATTCAAGCAAATTGACAGACAGAGAAATGATCCGTCTAATATTACCTTACGCATTACATCTGTAATTTATTTAAAAAAATCGCATCTTCGGTACATGTATCTAGTTAAAAAGCTAAAGGGACAATTTTTATCAATTTAGATGTGCATATTGAAGCAACACTCATTTTACTAGATAATACTACTTTGAAATCACGCTCAGAGTGAAAGTGTCTAAGCCTACCTTAAAATCGAATGCAGCGAGTTGGATTGTTAGGGCTGACGCCCACATAGACCGCCGATCTCGGAGAGATGTTGCCGCGACATTATCCCTCGCATAAATCAGGCTTGCACCACATCTTGTTCATTTCATCGATAAGACAAACACGACTCACTGACATAAATGTTTATATTTATAACAAAATTCTTATGCAATCTCCTTTTGTTTATCTAATTCCTTATTATGATGAATTCACATCATAATTTCGCACGAATTAAGTATTAAAATGTTTGCATCGAACACGATGGAATGCAGCACTTTTTAATATTACACTTCTTCTTTCTAATGTACGCTTGCTTAATCATTCCTTTTGTTTATACCTCCTTGATGATTTTCATTGATGACCGAGTATATTTTTATTATAACTCTAACACGTCATTTTAATTAAGTTTTAATAATATGGAATTTGAAAAATTAATTAGATTTGCCAAATATGCTTAGAAAACTATTGTATACTAATACAAAAAAACTTAGACTAACGGTCCTCGGTCCTATTCATATTAAGTTACTGAAAGTTTCTTCTTCCACTATCTTAATATGAATAACTTAATATGTAGGCTTCTTTAAAAACCTTAAAGAAGCCTACAAACTTACTCTAACTCGATGTAAATAAGACCGTAATTATGCACAAAGAGCGGGCTTATCACTAAAAAGCGATCTCTTCCAGACAATCCCAGGAATGAATTTAAATAATAATAGCGATAGTGGTAGGTATAATTAATGTATGGAACGACCACTTACATTTTAATAATGATACTTATACTTTTCTTTAGCCAGTCCACTGCTGGACGTAGGGCTCCCCAAGTTTGCGCCACATATCCCTTTCACTCTTTTTCTTCATCACCCGTCATCAGTTCATCGGGCTGAAGGGCGTCCTACGTTACGTTTGCCAAGATGTGGTTTCCACTCCAGGATTTATTTGTTCCATCAGCCGTCGGTCCTGCGACTGATGTGGTCGGCCCACTGCCACTTTAATTTGCTAACCTTGCGAGCTATGTCTGTGTAGAATAATGTACGTACATAGTTTCAAATAAATTTGTCATGTAATTTTTTTTAAGAAAAAGGTATCCAATTTTTAAATAGACACATTTCGTTCTGCACAAGATAGTAATTGTAACGTATTGTGGAACAACAAGCCGAATATATCGAATAACGAATGCGAGTGTGACCAATAATTTGTAGTTAAAACGATTTATAAATAATAAAAAATATAAATAACTTCGTAAAACTTCAATGATGACTGTAACTAAAATTGGATCATATACCTACGAATAATTGCTCTCACCTTAGTCCTTTTGTTGATTCCTCGAAGTTGAGGTTACTTCCATATTTAGTAATATCTTTCATTACCATCCGCGATCACAGCTTGTCCTCACTGAGTGAATTATATCTATTTATAAAAAATAATTACTCAGAGTTCCGTGTATTAAATGTTTATGAGATTTTTTAACATTACCTATTCCAAAGTTCCAATGAAAATAGAAATCATCAATGTATTGCTTGATGTATTAATGATGTCCCTAATTAACTTCCAAATTCGAAAAAAATCTCTCCTCATTATGCGATTAAAATTTTCCCTAAAATATCTCAAGACTTTCCGTTAGAAAAAATACGCTAAATACGCTCGCAATGTTTTTTAAGTTAACTATTACACATGAATGGCAATTCTGCCCAGTTCAAATTACTGTACTGCTAGGCTAAAGCCCTATTGTCAACAACGAGAACTGTTACAATATATTGTAAAAAGTATTAATGTAACCTCATAGACTATACCAGTTTCATTGCTTAAAATATTTATTCAAACGTCCTTGACATTATAACACGTAATTTACTTAAGTTAAAAACCTTTAGAAAGTGTTTCAAGGAACAAGACAAATCAAGTCATATTAAATAATTGCTGTCAATAAATAACACACTACCCATTGTATATTAGGTTTTAAAACCCAAGTAAAAACCACAAAGATATTGTAAAGGTCATTTATGAGCTAAAATTTTTCGTACACAAGTGAAAGGGTCATAAAAGTTCCAAGAACACATGCGAGTCTTGAAATAACTTATCACAATTATCATATACGAAATTATAACCATTAAAAAGTTATACAGTTTCCTAGAAAGGTGCGTAGAATAACAAATCCGTCCAGACTTCCTGATTGTGTAGTTAATTGGCACTTTTTCCTTGAAGAATATCCTTTCGTCGCACTTCAAGGACGACTACATACTTATAAGGAAGAAATGAAATGGAAAAAAATAACAAAATTGTTGTTTTCATATCCTATATGACGCACGTCGGCGCTGAATAACGAAAAAATCCCCATCAATAACGAAGGATAATTGTTTTGTTTTTCTTTTCGTTACTTTTACGGCGTAATTTCTTTGTCCTTTGTGCTCTTTCATTGCAGTTGAATTTTAATATTGAACGTGTTTTATTACATTGTAAGCTTAAGTACAAGTCGTTTGGTTTTTAAAATCTATAAATTTATTTACAGTGTAAATATAGAGCTCTTATTATTTTATAATCTATAAGTACGGCGAAAATTTTGCTCGAAGACTGATGAGATTTGGAGGCAAGATGTATTGCAAAATATACCTCTAAACAATACAATAACCATGCCAAAAAATATTAGATTCTCCTTTATCCATTTGCTTAATACTGATAAGTTTTACTTCGCCGTAAAAGCCAGTTATTTTTTGAAAATCCAAAAATAGGGACACCTCTTAAACCAAGCTATTTGGTTAGGTAGATACTATAATTGTAATATATTCGTAATAAAGCCGTTTAATGATTCGTGGTAGTGTAATGGCTAGCGCACGCGTCCCAAACCCAGAGGGCGCGGTTACGATCCTGGCTGGAACGCATGCACCACTTATAGTAGAATTATTTTCTCCGTGCAGTTTGGGTCATAAATCAAACTCGGCCTCAGCTCGGCTAGGGCGGTGAGAATGTTGCGCAATGCCATTATCGATAAAAACTCATTGTTATCAAAGAAAGATTATCATTCTTATAAAAATCATTATGATCTTTCTTGCTGTTAATTTTAAACTTAGGTATAAGTATTTATATTTATTTTTAATATAACTTGTTACATTCTAAAATTTGTACTTATGGTTTTTTAATACATAGATACCTAATTAATAATTTATTTTAAACCATTATTACTCTTATTTTAATAAATTACGTACGTAACCCACAAAATGACGAAACTAAATACACTATCGATAACGCTTATCAACAACAATAATGCCTGCCCATAAGGCCCGTGAGTGGAAGAGAGAGCGAAATACTCGCTTCACTGCTCCGATTATTTATGACCCAAACTGCACGGAGAAAATAATTCTACTATAGTCAATTTTCTGATCTAATGTGCATATTGTTACAATTGCCACATGCTAACAATAATGAAGGAAAACATCGTGATGCAACCTGCACATCGAGATAACCGATGTGTTGAAACTACCAAGCCGCCTTGGACGAGCGTGGCGGGTATACTGACCCTGACGTACCCTATAATGGGAGCCCCGAGCCGAGCAGTGGGACATTTATGGGCTGATATTATTAATGCCGTGTCAATTCACTCACACTCTGAAGGGTTTCATATAGGTGACCAATATGCATTTTAACAGACTTGAAAAAAGAGGAGGTATTCAATCAGTCGTTGTTTAGTTGTTCCTGCTAATTTTCATTGTAAGTATTTTTACAAGTTTTTACTTAACTTGTAAATTTAACTTACCAGTTCGGGTGGAATCTTGCAAGTTAAATTTGACCAATTTCACGGATTCCGATTGAGCTGAAATTTTGCACGCATATGTATATCACGTGACAATGCAATAATATGGTACCATGGAGCTGATCTGATGATAGAGTCGGAAGATGGCCATAAGAACTCCTGTACTACACAAGATAGACCCGTCGTGTTTGGTCTCGTTTTACTTGTTTTGGCTAGCACTCTGCTGCTACATGATATCCAGGATCTAAAAAAAAACGTTTTTAAAAAGCTTTTACGCTTGATATTCAAAATTTTCCACTCAGTTCACTTGTTAAAAAGTGATACGTACCTACATATTTTACGATTTCGCAAGCAAATATAAAACTAAGGGCTGCTGGCATAACGATCGCCTTTAAATAAAATTAGTTAATCATATCAAAACGTGTGCAAAACGTATTGACAGTTCTTTAAACATATTTAGCGGCAAGTTTTGCGTTGTGCAAGACGCTAATTGTATTTAAGGGTGCTACATACGTATTGTTCTTACATAAATTTAAGCAACCTCATGCAAGTGGCCCTAATATTGATAAGATTCTTCATTGCATATTGAAAAAAATCAGCCTTAGTGTTCTGCATGTCGCCTATATATATTTATATTTTAAAGCGATTACACTATACCATTGCGTAGCCGCGAATATAATACCTACACCTATCTAACAAAGTTCATTTTAATATTCAGCAGCTTTTTTTTGGAAAGTGGCTGTGATATAATTTGATAGTTTGATGCTGGACGATAATCACGATTGTATAAGCGTTCCTTTTTTACACAAAATATCTACGGAACCTTAAAAAGTGCTACAGGTGGTCTCGAAACAAGGACGCGCCCACGACAAGCCTTCACATTTTGGCGAAAGATACACATCAATCATAATTATTTGCATACAGCGGCTTAGTCACGACTCCTAGCCCACTATCTGACCAAATCACGTAGACCCCAGATACCCTTACATACCCACAAATTACAGTTTCATTAATTAGTTCATCATTAAATGGTTGCTCGTTATCTGAGCATTCCGAAGCAAATCGCTATAGCAAAATATCAACTATTAATGTCCGCGGTAGTTTAATAAATGTTGTAAATTATCGTTTAGCCATAAAGATAGTTTACTAGTTTATTGGTTCAATTAACAATAGTAGTAGGAGTTTATTTTTATTAACTCGTGTACAGTAGACAAGAGGTTATGATTAAACTGTTTTATGTAAGTTATTTTAAGTGGGTTGAATTTATTATGATTGAAAATTAACAAGATGTGACTAAAGTACAGTAAGTAAAGTAAATAGGTACAAGTGTCTGATTAGAATGATTTGAGTTCGAAATTTTACCAAGAAGTAACGAGCAGTATGTTTGACCTAAAATTATTTTTGTTACTTGCAAAAGTTATCAGTCTGACGCTCTTATATGATCGGTAATGTGCAACGAAAATATCTCGTATATTCATATAGATCAATAAAATTGAAGTGGTGGTACTTCATGATAATTGCAGCAATAATCTGGATATTGTCAAGACCCATGTGACTATTTGGTAGATAAGTGTGCTCTATCCTTCACCATGGAATTACTGAGAGTTATCTGTCCAGGACCGGAAACAGAATACTAATTACTTTTGTCAAGCCTGTTGCAAGAGGTGACAAAACAAACCACAGTTAGATGGCAAGACATTTGCCTATCACAATAGCTATTACCCCTGATCTAGAGTATGTCGTCATAATATCCCGTGCTGTGGTCGTGCTTGGCGCGTCAGTGTTCCAAATTTCCATAAGCAGCATTAACCAATTTCCATCTAGTGGCTCATCAGCCTGTTTACTGTACTCCAGCAGTCGAGATGACAACAAAGAATTATTGTTACTTATTTTTAAAACATTAATGTGAGATACATCTTAAATTTATCTAAATGTTTTATGCATTAGACGAGACGTCTAATGACCTAATAAAACAAATAACATAACACCTATACACTACGATTGACAAGTCCACATATTTAAACGTACAATTAATTATCATTAACATACTGGTATTATGAAAAAAATCCGATGTTCGTGTTTGAGACGGCATTGAGATGACAACGTTTGGGATTATATCATAACCATTTTACTCTGACCCGTCGGTCTTCCCTTAAATGTTCTACGTGAGGGTAATTTTAAAGGGTACGTGGGTTTGACGAAGTTCAGTTTAGACTGGTAATTTCGGCTGGCTCAAGTCACGCTTCGTACGGGGGCCGGCCACGACAGGCGTCCTACTGCGGCATTCCTACTGTCAAACTTAGCATCAAACTGAACGGGAAAAAATACCTAGAGCTCGCAAGGACACGCCGCGTTCTAAGAAATTACAAAAGCCTTCGAATGTGAACACATTTCTTAGTGCAAAAACTGTTTAGGTTCTTTAATAATATTTGTAATTGATTTTATTTCTTCGTTTGATTCGGGACTTGATTGCGCAAATGTATCTACGTCATTGTTATCTACGACTGGAGCATTGGCTTCAGATAACAGGGTTCATTTTATTATTTTTTCCTCTCCACGTGACAAAATCTACATCATCCATCAATGTTACACCATGGGCCCGCATACCATCACCTTTTACGACACTAATCCAGCATTTCTGGGCCTATCGTATGTATGTATGACCTGCTGAAAAAAGTTATTTCCATATTTATATACAGTTACATTTTCTAAGATAAACACATACGGCCTTACTTATAATCTCGTTAAGAAACGATTAGGCATCTCTTAAGTAAGAGAATCAGAATCAATCCCTAATCAATGAATATCTCTTTTTTCACTTATAAACGTGTATTACCTGTTGTGTACCTATAAGGAGCACAGATAAATGAAATTTGAATGTATAACGTAGGTTGTACCCAAAATATTCGACTAAAGATGAGTTTATGGGTGAGATTTTCATTAATCAGTTGCTGAGCAGTTTCTTTAAATTTAAGAAACGATTGTTATAAGTAAGGCCCATAATGCCTGGAAATGATCGCTTTAAGAGATAAGCCGAGAGAGAATACCTTCCTTTGCTCAATCTAATTGTAACCTAATTTAATTTAAATTTAAATTTAATTGTAATCGTTTATTATTCACGGTGAATAATAAACAGTTTTTATTCATTCATTCGTTTTATGTTTAACTTTAGTATCTATTAGTTATACTTAAATTACATGCAAAACGATTTATCTTAAAAACCGTAAAAGCATTATAACGAAAAAAGAAAAATTTTAATATTTTAAATGTTTTTACATTAATAAAGAAATTATTTCGTAACCGTACTGTAAAATACGTAAATAAATATGGCATTTCTAATATTAAATTCTTAAGAAATTAATTATTATTTATATCTAAGCAAGATATTCATTCTTATATACAATATAATTTACATATCAAAATGCCGGACAATGTACCTACATTCCTACCTTCATTCCAATCTGCAATTTGGAATGAAATTCTTACCTACTCGGATTTACCTACTACATCTTCCAGTTTTCCATCTAGCATATAACAGAAGCCCAAGAATTGAAGAATTTTGTATCGTTCATTCTCTTTTAAAGACGGCTAAAGGCCTTGCATTTTTATTAGTATACGATAATGAAATTAAATCTTATCATTTAATTGTCAGAAATAAACGATTTAATGTATGCATAATTCGCGTTCATTTATTACCGCATTATATTGCGGAACTATAAAAAGCTCTCTGATTACCGCCATTAAAACTGGAACAGGTGAAAACTGACAAAATTCGAAATGTCACGTAACGACCTTGCTCCAGACACGTCTGTGTTAATTATTTGTAGCATTTACAGTGCTGTATTACACGTAACGAGATTACTTTCATTTTTACAATAGTATAAAGCCAGTCTGCTTCCTGCGTACAATTAGGTGGAAGTAAGAGATTTATAATGATCGGGATTACTATGGAGTTTACACTATTTCTTCTCCTTTATCACGTTAACTGCCATGTCGAGCTATATGTCTGACAAACTAACGTACCACGTACTTTCTTGCCTTGCCGGACTATATGACCAACAAAGCATAGCTAATTTCAACGTGTCCGTGTAGCCTGTCGGGCTTAGGTACTTTCAATGATTTCATCTTATCATCAATGACACTTGACAGCTTGTCCTCCATGATCACGCCTACTGAACAGTGGTCGAAACGTCAGAATAAAAATCAAATGAAATACCGCGCTTAAAATCGTTAAAACGTAGTTTTATTAAGGAACATAAGAATATATTCTTACTGAAGAGTATAATATTATAATAATATTCAGTAAGAATAATGTGCGATAATCTTTTAGATTCAATATTTAAAATAAAAGTGTTTGCTATCAAACGAATTTAAATTTAACTGTAGGTACAACTGAGGTGTACCTGAGTAATTAAATATTTTTAACACACATTATAAACTTAAGTGAAGTCATGGTAGCTTAATAGATGAAACAATTTTAACGTAAGGGAACCTCACGTTAAAATTAAAAATGTATGAATATGGCAAATCTGCCTTGGATAATCGTGGCAAATAAGCCGACTGTTTCCCTATAAAATGGAAAAGCCAAGCCACAAGGCTCATATCGTGTTATATTTATTGACATTATGAATTTATTTTACTTATTACTAATTTATAATATCTTTTGTTTATTTACATTTATTATTTATTTGTCTATTTACACTATTGTTACATTTATGTTTTAAATGTATTTATTATAGTATTCTATATAAATCAATGTATGTACCTATATAATTGTCTATTATCTTGTTTTATTTCTGTTTAAATTACATTAAAATGGTTTGTAAATAAATCTATTGACATAAATAATCATGACAAAATTTTATTACACCCAAAGTTCCTTTAAGGTCTCGCGGGAATGAATGTAATATAATGTTAATTCTATTTATCCCTTCTATCCTATTCTTCTCTATACGAGTGAACTCATGGACAAGCGCTAGTTTATAATACAACACAATTAGACAGATCAGATATTAAAACATAAATCGAATCGTCAATCGGTTCTTCAAATCTAAAATGCGCGTTCGTGGCCCAGTGGAGTTGACTCATTCGACCTCGTCACTCGGGAGTTGACTCTCGGATGTCAACCGCCCGATCCTTTATGATAATAATTAAAAGAGTTACTTTGGCCGGCAACAAGGTCGCCAAATTATTTGAGTTATTGGGAGCGAGGCTGCGAGACTTTTCACTCTTAAGCAAGAACCAAGAACACTCGAATATGTGCGCACGCACGTCCCAACGAGATATGTTATTATATTTTCGTTATGGACACTATAATATGCGGTTCGTTTGCAAAATGTTGTCTATTGTTTTGATTGAATTGTTACATACAATTAATTGACATTTTGATTGTTTTAATTCAATTATAGTTATCATAGATATAAAGTTTAATAATAAATCATTGTAAAATTATAAAATGTGACATGTATCATTTGTTTCGCCTCGCTGTGTTTTGCATTCTAAGTATTGCGAATAAATTTTGTAATTGATAATTATCTCAGTTATACATTTATTTTTATTTACATAAGTTACAAAATGACAATCTAATTAAATATTATTAGTTATGTTGTAGTCCACAACAAGTCTTATTACAAGTAGAATATTGAACCTAGGTTCCCATTTTCTAGGGACACAGTGGCCAGAAGTTACCTCGTTCTGATCTGTTTTCTAAGGTAAGCACACGTTAGGAGAGATCTTTATAGAAGATCATGATCCCACGACTCCGATATCCAAGCGTCTCTAAGACATACAACACATGCTATAGCTCTCCTATAAGGTCGGATATTTATGCATTAATAATAAAAGAAAAATAAATTGTGTGTGTGTGAGTGCAGTTCACACACAGTAGAAGTTAAACTTCAGAGAATATACTCACATATAATTCTTCTCTAACTTTTATTAACATAAATATAATTCCTTTAGCCTACATCCGTCAATATAATATATTTCAAATAAACTTCTTACGTATCATCTTAAACTTTTCACTGTTATGAAATAGTATTGGTACTAGGCCTAAAAAAATATTGTCAGTTTTATTTCGGTCCAAATTGGACCTATGTGTTTAGTATCTTTTTAGATAGATAGATAGTTAAATAGATAACACTTTATTGTACACCATTACAGAAAAACTTACGAACTAGTATTATTATAGTAGGGTACAAAGGGCGGTTTTATCGCTAAAAAGCGATCTCTTCCAGACAACCCGTGGCAAGAATATTCCGATTAGAAGTGGCGATGGTGGTATACATAATTATTGTACGATTACTTCAATTTTATTAATAAATATATAACTATACTATATATACAAATATACACATAAAGTTACATACATATATAATATATGGAGATAATATGCAACTATTTAAACATAATAAACATATAGCTATATGCAATATAATATATACTAATTACATAAAATTACATATCATTATATTGCAGATAGAATTTTCTGACTAAGTTCTTAAATATTATTAGGGATTTTGCTTGTCTGACAGCAACAGGCAATGAATTCCAAAGTTGGACAGCCTTAACCGTGAAAGAATTATTGAAGAACGTTGTATTATGAATAGGAGTAATAAGTCTATGTTGACTGGAAGGGCGTAAATTGTGAGAGCAAGAAACAAATTCGAAGCGTTCTTTAAGGTACTGTGGAGTAGTAGGGATGAATAAAATACTGTAAAGCAATGAAAGAATATGAGTATTCCGGCGAATACGGATTGGCAGCCACTTGAGCTTTTTTCGAAATTCAGAAACGTGGTCATACTTGCGTAACCCAAATATGAACCTTATGGAAAAGTTTTGGAGTCGCTCAAGTTTATAAAGCTGTTCTTGAGTTAAATCTAGATAGCTGGCGTCGGCATAACCAAGTATGGGCAAAAGTAGTGACTCTGCTAGCTTAATTTTGGTGGCGATGGGCAGGAAGTTTTTCAGCCGCCAGAGTGATCTGGAGGAGAGAAACAACCGCCGACTCAACTCCGTTATATGGGGTCTCCAGGACAGCTCACTATCAAATATAACTCCAAGGTTTCTGACCTTATCACTGATAGGGATAAGTTTCCCATCAAAAAGAAAACTTGGCATATCGGTCCAGTCAACTTTACACAGCATCCGCGAGCTATCGATGATAATTACTTGAGTTTTCTCAGGATTAACAAGAAGTCCATTCGATTTACTCCATTGCAGTATGCGGTCAAAGTCAGAGTTTATCGTTGCGACTGCTTGATTTAGTGTAGCAAACGGTTCCTGCGTGTAAATTTGCAGATCGTCTGTATAGAGGTGATAGGATGAAGTAAGTTCATTGGAAATTGAGTTTATAAAAACAGCGAATAATAAAGGAGATAGTACGCCGCCCTGTGGAACACCGGCAGAGAGATCACACCACGACGAATAGTCGTCATCACCTCGAATGCGCTGCCGGCGTCCATACAGGTAACTATGAAACCAGTCGATTACTTCAGGAGATATGTTAATAGAGTGTAGGATGCCGAGTAACACTTCAAAGTCAACATTATTAAAAGCACTGCTGAAATCGAGCAGCGATAGCACAGTTAGCAAGCCATTGTCCATGCCATGCCGGATGTCATCAGTGATTTTAATGAGGGCTGTGGTGGTGCTGTGGCCAGGACGAAAACCAGACTGGTAAGGATTCAAAAGGGAATTACGGTTCAGGAAAACACTTAGCTGCTGATGAACTAAGCGTTCGAGGACTTTGGAAAGGAAAGGAAGTATGGAAATAGGACGAAATTGTAATATATAAATAGTGTCACTTTTTCGTTTCATCGAGTAAAAATAAAGAAAATAATATGAGGCCCTAAGCGTCACACTGCTGCACCCGGATCTCCTCATATTTTGAGAATGGTCTTTACAATTGCTTAAGATGGATCCGCGGGTTCTAGTTCTAGAACGATAATCTAGATCCTCAAGTAAATTATAATAATTTTTCTTTTGCATAAAATTAAATCGAAGAATTAAAACACTATAAGCATTATGTATATCTAATATAATAATATTAAATTAATTATTTCCTTTTATTAGCTACGAATACATTTATTAATTAGAAATTTGAAAAAAAAATATTTTTTTTGTAATATTTTCACGATTAAACGACTAACGGATTATAATAATATATACTCGTATTAAAAGATAGTTTTGAATTGCTGGAAGGAGATAACTGTTTTTTGGAACAAAATATAACGATAAAGTTATATTTTCTTCCAGAAAATATTATTGACAATGGTCGAACTAAGGGATGAAAGATATGCAAAATTACTCCTGTTATAGATATTTATATTCATATATACGTAGAAAGTTGAGGGTAAGGAATAAGCATTACCTAAGCCTTACCTTACCTACCTAATAAAACGTAGTAATTTGAGTGAGCAGTACGACCGGATGTTGCTTTATCATTTGATATAGAGTCATAAACTTCTGGAATTCGTCAATAATTGATGAATATATACAACGATAATTATTTAAATTGCACAGGAAACATAAACAGCAAGGTATTTATTCAGATTTGAGCTCAATTAGGTCTACCATTTGACGGCCTTTACTGTCCATTCTAAGCGTTGCGTTGATTCGTTTAGTTTACTGGAAGAGATCAGGCAGAGGTCTTGAGTTCGTTCTCAGGTTGATTAATTTAATTATCTTCATTTCATTAAATTATCAAAAATACTAGATTTCAATCCTAATTTCGTAGTAAGCTACTAAGTTTCAGCATCGTATTGACTACAGGAAATAATGTCAAAGGCACAAATCTCAAAGGGACGCTAACGTAGACCTACGCTAGTATTGTTAGTTTAAACATCCAATTTATTGATTGTTCCCATAATTCGAGACTTTTGCTTATAACGCCTCAACGTTCAACGCATACAGGCAATACGACTAGCCGTACCTACTCCAGTCAGCTGTTCGGTTAGCTGCATATTATATGGTTAATTCTGCGGCTAGCCGGATAATGGCACCCATAATCACAAGTTCCGGCTGCACACTGAACCGCACAGTACGTAAAGCTCAGTCCGGCTGCCCGGCGATAGGGCTGCAAAATTTCCATGCGAATACAGCTAAGTACGAATAGATATAAGTTTTTTATACATTACTTCACTTTTGTCCAACCGGCCGGCTAGCAGGACTGCGGCTAACTGCATAGTGCGTCTAGGCATTGTGTGCCTCATTAAATTAAGCACGCATGAGCCTACCTGGTATGACGGAACGGACAGTATCCTCTTCACGTTTATCCAAGACGGATATTCATAAATCAGAACACTTTTAACAAGTATGTTATATGCAAACATATACCAAAACATGTTTAGATACAGTTAGAACAAGTGCTTAGATACAATTTGCATATGCATACCCATTTGCTTTTGCCTCCTTATAAAAATAAAGTTGAATGTTTAATTACTTACGTATGTATATTATGCTTAATGAAATATGAAATATCAGCATTATTTAAATACATGAAGTGTTAATGAAGTTATTGAGGCACGATATTAATCGATTACGCTTTTTTATCACTATTTTATTGATGTTTATTCAAATTAATTAATTAAATTATAATTTTGCACTTCATCAAATATTTGGAGCAATATGAAACATGTTCCAAATTGTAATCCAAGGTTATAAAATATTAGTCCTTTGTATAAAGCTATTTTCTAAGACGTAATAAATATATGTACTTGGATTTTAGAAATAAAAAAAATATATATTTATTATAATTAGTACATATTTTTGTATGTGTGTGTGTGTGTGTTATTGATAAAACCTTTAAAATGAAAATATGAAGACGAGTCGAGAGAGTCCTACACGACCAATACCTGGTGTATTGGTCGTGTAGGACTTAGGAGCGTTTCAGAGTTACTTTCTTAGGGCTTGATTCATACTGTGATGCTAGTTCACAGTTCAATCTCACTCCGGTCTCGTTCCGTTCCCGATTCGGTCAAACATGCTTAAAAGAAATAATCTGCAAAGAATTTTTACTATTATATCGCTATTTCCGATCCGATCTCGCGACGGTACCGTAAAAGAAAAACAAAGAATGTAAATAATTAATTGTAAGACTAGTAGTAGTAGTAGACATAGCGAAATTTGATCGGACCGTGACTGATTAAACCGAAAACGGCATCACAGTGTGAATCGAGCCTTATTAGGTGATAGTCATTGCCAATGTTCTTCTTCGATACTTATACCTGCCTTAAAAAAGTTATCACAAAGTGTTTACGGTTAATAACGCGATTGTGAATGACATGTTCTTTTTTATTTTTTTTACCAAGGCTATAAATGTCGTATAAATATTATGAATAGTGGCATAAGAGTTGTATACACGACATCTGTGCAACTGGCAACACACCAGCGTGAAAAACTGAATAAAAATTAATAACAAACTAACCTCTCAATATATTCCTTGTCCTGTCTAATTAGAAGTTAAAGTAAAAACTATTAATTAGTTTATTAGCAAGTTTGGCTATCTTGTTTTATCTCACTTGCAATCGTTCCCTACCTTATTGAGCCTAGTTTTACTCTTTAACTACATATTTATTCGTGTTTCTTACTTTTTAAGCTGGAAATGTATGATGCGCAGCTAAAATGGTAGTCGTTCTCTGGGTTAGTAATGTCTAAAGAAATTCCTTTAGTGAAGTAACTGTATCAATAATGTACCGTTTATATTATTAGGAACTTTTAAGATAGTATGGGTTTTAAATAAACTAAAGTTTGAAATAAACTTCTTTATTGACGTAGTGGAGAAACTTACTACGCTATTAAAAACCAAAGAATCACGTTATTTTTTTATTGCCTAAAATAGACAATTAGGCAGACGGCTCACCTGATGGAAAGTGGTTATCGTCACCTATGGACGTTTGCAACACCAGGGTTGTCACCAACGCGCTGCCTATCTCTTTGCAATGTTATAAAGGCCTTCTTAAAAAAGCCCTTGTCATAGTGCAATGGGAAAACCGTGGCGGAAAGTTCCTTACATTGTTGTACGCGGAATGAATGTTCTGGAAAACCGTTGTGTAGTTGAGCCTGGGAGCTCAATAAATCCGATCTGGCGAGCCCCACATATGGAACGCGAATTATTCCCCTAAGGTTCTGGGCTTGTAGCGGCTTATGGTCCTCAAGCGGATTTCCCCTTGTTAAAAAAAATGGGAGTGAACATCCTGTCGCTGGTTAGCAGTGCAGTTGGAATCGGATTAAACAATTCCTCGAAACACTCCCCGTTGTACAGGCGGTAGAAAACGAAAAGGGAAACAAAGTCTTTTCAAAGAATAAACGATTCTAAACCGCCTGATAGTAGGGGATCGTCGACGATACGAACGAACGCGCGCCGTTATTTTGGAACGTTTTGCCGTCCGCTAAATGAACATACCAACGTTGGAAGATATCGATAAGATATAGTGTTTAGTAGAGAAGCAATGGCTTGTTCAACTAATCAGTTGTTATTTACTTTCCTCATGCTAGAAAATAAAAGCAGAGTGTTAACCTCGGGTGAAAGGCCTATTTAGGCACATCAAACCATCTCATGCCTAAATAGGTCACTTTTACGTTCCTTACGTACCTACTTCTGGCGTCATAAGTAGGTTCACTCATACAAAATCTATGAGGCTCCGACTTTCTGTAAATTCAACGTTCTTTTTATAAATAGTATCTCAGTCGCTTTGTCTCTCCGCTTCACTGTTGGGAATGTTTCACTTTTGGTTACATTGCGTCGCCTCGCCCGCTGGTATCAATGACAAAGCTTCCGCAACTGATGGCATTGCATGTCCAGGTTAAATCCAACATGTATATATATCGTGTTATTAACTGAAGGTAATATAATTTGAGATAACCAATCTACAGCAGTAATAAATAGACTAATGAGTGTCAATATCAAGCGGACCAATCGTGGCGTGTGCAGATTTGTATCTCTATAGAATTGTTGCAACTTTATTTAAGATGTATTATTATTTATGATATCTAAATATACATACAACTATAGTAGAAGTATTTTCTCCGTGCAATTTGGGCCATAAAAGAAGCGAGTATTTCGCTCTCTCTTCCATTCATGGGCCGTATGGGTAGGCATAGAGATACGCATTATTGTTGTCGATAAGTGTTATCGATAGTGTATTTAGTTTTGTCATTTTGTGGGTTAGTGATATAAATGAAAGAAAAAATAGATTAAATAACCTGCTTCATGTCGAAACAAATATCATATACTTTCCATTATATACTTCTTAATCTTGTGACCAGAAACATTTACTACGATATCCAACACATTAATATTATACAAAACATGTGTTTCAATGTTGTTTAATTACAATTACAAATTCGAGGGTAGTCTTGTAAATATTTACTTACAATGATTATTCAAAAGTTGCATATTTTAAATAGTTGCTTTATTGGTGTTTGTTTTGTTTTTACAGCCTTCTTAATAAATTGCCATTTAGAGAAAAAAAAAAGATATCAGAATACCAACACCAAATATATCATAGAGATGACCTTAAGGTATCCTATCTTTGGGCCACGCAACTATAGTAAGAAAACGTAAACTATTATTTACTAGGTGGTGTCAACAGCTTGTATGAAATACAGAGTAATGGTCAAAAAATCGTGCGCGCTGTGCCGCCCGAAGGTCGTACGTCGCAGAGGCCGATCGGTCACTGTGAACAATGGCCATCTGTTGTAATTACTATTACTTATCGTTGTGCAACTGATAGTCCCGTGCCGATAGACGCACACGCAGCGATCATTCATGTACGCCCAGCTTTAAAGCTTATCATTTGGTCTTGCAGTGAAATAGTTATTGTCATAATCACTTGGTATCGAGGGCTGATGCCGTGTCCAACTTGAATTTCTAGGTATATCATTACAGAATAAGGCACAGTCTGTACAGCCATAACTATCGAATGTTCTACATACATGGAACAAAATTTAGGCTTATTTTTGTATGGATGAATAAATGAAGTGTTAGTATGGTCACTTAAGATTAGAAATTCTAAAAACTCATATCATATGTTATCAGAAAAATGTGACAAATTTATCAGAGTTAAAATTATTTTACTGATCAAAGTTAGTATTTTCTTAATTTTTCGCGACTAGTAAACTTAATATCGGAATAAAAATAAAAGAAGCAGTTTTATTACGATAAACATTAATCTATACTTATATTATAAAGAGAAAGTACTTGTATTTTTGTAATGAATATACTCAAAAACTACTGGACCGATTTGAATAATTCTGTCACCGTTCGAATGCTTCATTATCCCTGATTAACATAGGCTATATAAAAATACGGGATCCCTACTGAAACTTTCATAATGTAACCCAACAGTCTAAACAAAATAATTGGCGCTGGAAACAGGTTTTAACGATTTTGATGAAATTTTATGTGTCGGAGTGGGTCCCGGGGAGTTCAGATTCAAAATTAGACCCGGTAGGTGGCGCTGGAATCGGGTTCTAGATTTTATTTTTTCAGGGCAGGACAGTCTGCCGACACCGCTAGTTTCCTATATAGAAACAGTTGATTTTTGTTCTATAAAAAAGATCACAATTATTTTCTTGCCAACTCAATATGAAACATAACATATGATGACAGATAACTATTCGATGATCGGACGTAACACCGATTGTCCGTTCGTAATCAAGCATGTATCAATGGTACAATAAATTCATCAAATTGCGTGTTTGTGTAATAAAAAATATTGACCGCGATCTAGTTCGATAAAGAAAACGTTCGTTTTCGATGCGATATCGGTTTCATTGTTCATTCTGTACACGGAAGGCGATTGGGCTTAGGTAATTACTGTTTTGCACGTAACTATTGTGTAACAAGTCATAGTAGGAGACCGAAAAAACTATTTATAAGTCGGACTATGATCAGATTCATTACAATTCGTTGATGTTATGTCAAGTCACATACCTTGTTCACATTGAAGAAGTCATTTGATATTACTTGTTTCTTGATTAATTTACTAGCTTATATAGTCCACTTGTACGTTCTATAACATCTTGTAATGTGTACTACGGTGCACGTTTTATAAAAATTGGTAATTAGATTGAAAAATTATTGAAATTATTCCTAAAAGAGTGCATAAAATTTATTTACCTGTACTTATTAGTTATTATAAATAATGCATCAAACAAGCTTACACTTACCATTTCCGGTGAAACTGTTCGATTATCCTGTAAAAGGTGATAAAATTTAAATTTTATGGTGTTCAATCGACTATAGATTTGCTACAGATGTCGTCATTTTTTTTTCTTGCAACTTAAATATCTGGTAATTTATTTTCTAGCTGCGACTCGCGGTCTCATCCGCGTAGTGATGCAAAACCTTTATATTTTGGATAATTCACACTATATCTTTATAAATATAGCCTGTGTGTTATTCTGATGTATAAGCTATATTATTGGAAAGTCTCAAAATCCATTCAGTAGTTTTTGCATGAAAGAGTTACAAACATACATCCATACATACATTCTTACAAACTTTCGCACTTACATTATTAGTAGAATATGTCAATTCTTAGTTGTAATGATTATTTCTTCAATCCAATTATTAAAAGGCCAACTGAGCGGTGGAAGCTTCCCGTAGGAAGCCCGGAATAAAAAGTATCACACATTTTATTAGATAAAACTTGCTGTCGATCAGTGAAAAAAATCGCATTTCAATACGAATTTTTGGTCAATCTGGCCATCATAAATTATATTTACACAACATTTTCTGCAGGATTCTCAGTATAACTTTTCATCGGTTTTTATTTTACTAGCGCAGATTCTAAGAATTTACTGTCGACCAGCGAAAAGCGCAACGAAATCGGCTCAGTTGTTTTTACGTCAATCTCAAACAAACAGACAAAAAATATCCATCACCACCACACCACAACTTCAAAGTGCAGACACGGCATCTTTAGAACTTTATAAACAAACTAATGAACACACACACTGAAGAAAACTTATCCTAATTATTTAACGCTTATTAATTATATTATATATATCGTATGTATGTATACATACATAACTTCACGCCAGGTCCCTTGCGGGGTAGGCACGAACAACAGAGTGCCATTTAGGCTCATTCTTACTTATGTATGCAGTCGTGGTAACGTAATGGCCAGCGCACGCGTCCCTAACTCAAAGGACGCGAGTTCGATCCTGGCTGGAACGCACACATTACTTGGCAGTTTTTTGACCTAATGTTCATATTGTTACAAATTACCACGTTCTAACAACGGTGCAGGAAAACATCCTGCACATCGAGATAACCGATGTGTCAAAGCTGCCAAGCCGCCTTGGACAAGCATGGCGGGTATATTTCCCGTTCCCCTATAATAAGAGGCACGAGCTCAGCAGCGGGACATTTATGTGCTGTTATTACATTATTTTTTATATAGTTATATTATATACAGAGCTGTTAGATGAGCCCAATATAATAAGCGAGAGCAAGGCACGTAGCTTGCGCTTGCTTGGCCACCTACCAAGAATGGGGGAGGATCGCGCCGTGGAAAGAGCCTATCTGGGCAGACCATCGGGATGGCGACCAGTTGGTCGGCCCAGATATCACTGGAGTGTAATAATAGAGGGTGATCTGCGCGAGCTTCAAGCCTGGCAGGAGACAGCGCTGATTAGAAAAGTGTCGAGTATTCTCATTTTCGAGGCCAGGACTCATTTTGGGTCGCTGAGCCGCAGCAGTTAATTAGTTATATTCTATGCATACCCTTGTCTATAAGTAACATACTGAACATAAGTCATCGAATGTGTATGGTCCCAGAAGACTAGTGTCCTTAGCAACACAGTCAATAATCTGTTATGATTTTTAAAACACAACCATATAAGATGCTGCAATGTCTCCTGTTTTGTTGACTACTGAAATTCTAACAAATAAATCACTTTTATTTCATTTCTTCAGGTAGTTTTTAGATGTTTGTCATATATCATGTCAGACGTCCTACTCTTATAGCAAATTGAAAATTCAATATCGAACATAATTAAAGTGATTTTTACACCTATTTTGATTTGCATGCACGAATGCACATAAATGTACAGAATAATAGCATCAATTAAATTAAATTACAAGGAAGTAAGAATAAAAATATGTTTGACAAAATTTTAAATTGTTCATAATTTTTCATACACCTACACGTTACTGTTCCTTGTTATGACCAAAAAGGTATTTAATGTCTTGCATTGATTGCTTAATTGTTAAACTGCGTGGAAGAATATTAGTAAAGATGATCCCAGTACCTTATTTTGAGACTTACGATCTTATTCATATTCAGTTAGAGTAAGTTTGTAGATTTCTTTACAACCCTAAAAGAAGCCTATAACTTACTATAACTGAATATGAATAAAACCGTAAGTGATTAGGTTAGTCCACTTCATTCGTTGTACGCCGCAGTGATAACTTGTAAATAAATAAATAAACTAAATTAATAATTCAAATATGCCATTCATACTAAATTACGAAAAAAGCTGTTGAATGGCAATCTATTTATTCCTCCTATATATATGTCGAGTTCGATAGTAAATTTCGGAAAACGTATTTTCTCCGTTATTTACCATGGTCTGGGTGTCTGGGATCGGCCCCAGAGTGGTCCGTCGTATATTACCCATAACACAAGCGTAACTTGCTTATTATTGGGTATAAAATGTGTGTGTTTGTCTACCGTTTATTATATATATATATGTATGTATGTCGGAGAAGGCCTCGTTCTCGTGATATGTTCTTTATAGATTGCAGGTTTCGTGGGCGTCATCAGGGTAAAACACAATGGCCACGGTTTATACACTTTTAATTTAGATTTAAAACACATTTTAACATAGTTTAGACTGAGCAGCGGGTTCAGGGCACCGCTCATACTTCCAGCTTCAATACTTTCTTTGAAATTCTCAAAGGTCCAACTCGACCTGTTGCCACCAACCAAATGTGCCACAAAAACTCCTCTGTCTACTGAAGTAGATACTACTAAAGTATAGAGGGCGTCTGACCCCGCTCGGAGCCATATGCTCTGCTCTGATTGGTCGTTTATTAAATTACAATATTCATAACTTTTATTAGGTTAGAACGATCTTTAAGTTATAGAAACATTTAACAAATCAAATTAAATTAAATTAATAATTTTAGAAGTAATTAAAATGTAAACAAATAATATTATGCGTTATACATCCAAACAACAATCCATCCAATTATAACTTCCCTCCGACATATATATGTCGGAAGCTATGACTATGACGATATGACGATGTATTGTTGACTGGATGTATAACGCACAATATCATTTGTTTACATTATAATCACTTCTAAAATTCTTAATGTAATTTAATTTGATTTGTTGAATGTTTCTATAACTTAAAGATCGTTCTAACCTAATAAAAGTTATGAATATTGTAATTTAATAAACGACCAATCAGAGCAGAGCATATGGCGGAGCGGGGTCAGCGCCCTCTATACTTTGAGTAATATCTACTTGGGTAGACTGGGGAGTTTTTGTGACACATTCGGTTGGTGGCAACAGGTCGAGTTGGACCATGGAGTATTTTAAAGAAAGTATTGAAGCTGGAAGTATGAGCGGGTGCCCTGAACCCGCTGCTCGGTCTAAACTATGTCATAATATTGATCAAATCTAAATTAAAAGTGTATAAACCGTGGCTATTGTGTTTTATGCTCGCATTTTATCCTGATGACGCCCACTAAACCTGCAATAACTAAAGGAGATGTCGTGAGAACGAGGCCGTTCTGCGACATCAGAAGTGGGATCTCAGCCTGTGCCCACAATGAAAGCAATGACTGCGAAGCCTTGCCAGTATAAGAAGGCGTGCTGATGGATTGAAGGATGCCCACAGTGGAAGCAAAAGCATTTGAGGACGATTGGCATGTCGGGGCCATCGGCGGCAATAGCGGCGACGTAGTGGTGACGTCCTGAATGTGCCTGTGGAGCGGCGGTGTGTCGGCCTATGCATGGTTTGGTCACCGTTGGGCCTACTGTGTGCCAGCAATGGTTCAAATTCACGTTAGTACAGCGAGTAGAAAGGCAGTTTTATGGATCGTGAAGTCTAATCTAAGGTAAAATTACGTGCCTATTTTACTTGGCACAGGAGGTATGGTAATTTTTAATTATTATTTTAGTGCGAATTCTGAAAATGAAGAAAGCGAGGTTTAAAAAAAAATTATAGTTCATCGTTTGTGGTAGACAATTTTACTACTCTCATATTTAAGTGATATTTTTCGTGTACGAAAAATTACGATATGGTTGCCAAAAAATGGAAAACGAACAAATTACGTAGGTAGTTTACTTTTTCATCATTATCTTTGGGAGTTGGTTACTTACAAGAAATTTGTGTTCGTTATAAACGATGTGCGTGTATTCATTGTCTTTTCAAGTTTACCTTCCAAGAGTTTTTATAATGTGAAAATCGGGTCTAGTTTTTTTAAATTATTTTACTTGGATTATGTACGGTAGAAAGTTGCCTTTGACATATTATTCCTATGCGACGTTTTCCTTGGTTTTCTGATTAAGGTAAGAAAACTTATGTTCGTTATAAACGATATGCGTGTATTAATTGTCTTTTCAAGTCTACCTTCCAAGAGTTTTTATAATGGGAAAATCGGATCTAGTTTTTTAAATTATTTTACTTAGATTATGTATGATAGAAAGTTGACTTTGACATATTATTCCTATGCGATGTTTTCCTTGGTTTTCTGATTAAGATAAGAAAACTTCTGTATGTTATAAACGATGTGCATGAAATTCATTGTCTTTTGAAGTTTACCTTCCAATAATTTTTATGTGAAAATCGGATCTAGTTTTTGAGTTTTTTTTACTTAGATAACGTATAGTGGAAAGTGGTTATGACACATTATTGCTACGCTATGTTATCTTTCTTGTAAAAGTAAGTTTACAGGCATTATATGAAAGACATTTTAGATTCAGATGATTAGAATTTTACCGTGAAGAAAGTGTGGCTATGAAGAAGTTTGAAAGTCACTATAAGGTACACAGGGGGTATTTACGTTAGTAGACACTTTGGTAAGTTGATTTTTTATTTAAGATTATTTTTGTGATAGTTTCAAATTCGAATTAGGGTGAATACCCTAGTTATTGAACGCATTGTTAATCGGAAAATTATTTTGAGTTTGTTTGTTCTTCTATTATAATGAGTTTTCATAAGTTGTCGACCCTAGAGCCCGTAGAGTGACAACCTTCGTTGCTCTGATTGCCTACTTTGGTCAAAAAGTGTCAACCGAGCCACGCTCAGCGGGGGTTGGTTGAGATTACAGCACTCATTTAGATGTATTGGTTTGTTTGACTGATTGAGAAGTGTTGTTAGCGAATTGGATGACTGATGCGTTCACATGGTTTTTGTTTGAAGTTAAAATAATGGAATTTCATTAATTATTAAACTTGGTAAATGCAGTTGACTATTATAATGGGTAGTTTTTAAATTTAGAGGTACATATAGAGTGAAAGATTTTAGTCTGATAGTTAAAATGATAAAGGTTTACAATGTTCGTGTTTCTTGAGTCTCTGGGTTTATTTAACCTTTGTAACAGGCGCCAGTGAAATAGAGGCGAGGTGGCCAGTGAAATAGAGGCGAGGTGGCCAGTGAAATAGAGGCGAGGTGGCCAGTGAAATAGAGGCGAGGTGGCCAGTGAAATAGAGGCGAGGTGGCCAGTGAAATAGGTGCGAGGTGGCCATTACAAAGTGAATGAGAGGCGAGGTAGCGATTGAAAAGTGGTATCGATAGAATGAGAAGCTGGGTATTATTTGGATATTTTTGTTTTTGATGTTTTGGTTGGTGTTTTGATATTTGACCCAAAATGCGTAGCTCGATGGGCGACGAGGTGGCAGTTTCGATACTGCTGACTTGATTTGGTGTGTCGTCTGGAGTCTGTTAGGACTCGGATCTCAGAAAAAAAATCCAGAATGAAGTTGTTGCGCAGAAGATAAAATGTACACGATGTCCTTGGTCAGGAGTGGCCGAACTATAATATCTCTTTCTTTTTGCAGATAATCCATAATGGGCGGCCTATTACACGAGGGCGTGTAATACGTCAGGAAGGCCGTGTCGGAGGGAAGCTATGACTATGAAGATATGATGATGTATTGTTGACTGGATGTATAACGCACAATATCATTTGTTTACATTATAATCACTTCTAAAATTCTTAATGTAATTTAATTTGATTTGTTGAATGTTTCTATAACTTAAAGATCGTTCTAACCTAATAAAAGTTATGAATATTGTAATTTAATAAACGACCAATCAGAGCGTAGCATATGGCGGAGCGGGGTCAGCGCCCTCTATACTTTGAGTAATATCTACTTGGGTAGACTGGGGAGTTTTTGTGACACATTCGGTTGGTGGCAACAGGTCGAGTTGGACCATGGAGTATTTTAAAGAAAGTATTGAAGCTGGAAGTATGAGCGGGTGCCCTGAACCCGCTGCTCGGTCTAAACTATGTCATAATATTGATCAAATCTAAAATAAAAGTGTATAAACCGTGGCTATTGTGTTTTATGCTCGCATTTTATCCTGATGACGCCGACTAAACCTGCAATAACTAAAGGAGATGTCGTGAGAACGAGGCCGTTCTGCGACATTATATGTCCTTCTACTTTCTAATTAAACAATGTTTTTTAAATTTCATATTCATACCAATAAGCTTCTTTCTATAAATAAATCAGCAATTAATACAAGTAACTTTAAAAAAATCTTATAATGTATGCGTCCTTAATCTTAAATATTCACTCTATTTAAAATGTATGCCTATATATTCTCATTACTTTACATAAAAATATTTTACATACCCATTACTATAAAACTACATTAGAAGGAAAAAAACAAAGGCTTGCACGTCGGGTGTAGGCAACTTAAATTGGTAAACTCATCGGGCAATTTAATTGGGCTGCCAATGGTGCCATAATTACTTCCTAATATTGACAAAGCTACTTTTTTGTCCATTCCTTTGACTGTATTGAGTAAAAAACACAACAATGCGTCAAAGCGATCCTAAGTGATTCAAAATCTTGTTTATAATATTGTATATTTAATACGGTAATAATTTTGAAATGGAGATATAAAGTTTCTTGTATCGCTTTTGTTAGAAAGCTCTTCGCGTTGTTGATGATCCCATACTAACAGACGGTCTAGATACGCTTGGCCTTAGGAGAGACTTTGCTTCTCACTGTGTAGTCTATCGACTGTATAAAGGGGAGTGTTCCGAAGAACTGTTTAGAATGGTGATTTCGTCATCTTTCTACCATCGCACCGTTCGCCATCGGTTGGTGTTTCACCCCCACTTCCTTGAGCCGCTTCGATCATATACGCAACGGTTCTGTAGAACGTTTTTCTGCCGTACCGTGGGGATTTGGAATGAGCTCCCAGCCGAGGTTTTTCCACAGCGCTACGATATGGAGTTTTTCAAAAAGGGTGTCAAAAAATTTCTTCTTCAGCGCGTTGGTAACATCTCTGGTATCGCAAACGTCTATAGGCGACGGTAACCCCTTTCCACCAGGTGGGCCGTCAGCCTGTTTGCTGTACTCCAGCTATACAAAAATACTCACAATAATTGACTTGCTATTATACAAGTAGTATCATTCCACAAATTTCATGTTGTTGCGTTTCGGCTGGCGGCTATTTCAGGAACGAACTTCATACACGATAACCAAGCTTGTTACATTGATAACGTTTTCCTGATGATATTTTTTTTTCATTGTTGCCATTTATTTAATCCTTGTGATAAATGTATGATGTATGTATCTTAGATTAGAAAAAGTAACCTAAATTAAATTTCGTTCAAAACGGGATTGAAAAGTTCTAGCATATTGATTCTGAAAATCGATTTGCATACACAGTGTATAAAAAATTGTCGACGATCCCATACTTACAGGCGGCTTAGAATTGCTTAGACTTTGGAGAGACTTTGCACCCTCTGCGTGTTCTACCGCCTGTACAACGGAGAGTGTTCCGAGGAACAGTTCAATCTGGTGTCTACGCCTCATTTTTACAACCGCACCGCTCGCCATCGACGGGATATTCACCCCCATTTCCTGGAACTCCCACGCTCAATTACGCAACGGTTCTCAAGAACGCGTTTTTTTTTTTTTTTTTACTATGGCTCCAACGCCTTCGGCATTGATTTTGCCAATTTCAAAGTTAGAAAAGACTGGTGCTATTTTAAATGCAATATTAGCCACTGAAATTTGGTCGGTGATTTATACGCGTTTTTGCGAATCTGTGGACAACACAAACATAAAGTTACTAACTACATTACACATATATATTATTAAGCATTAGAAATTTACAAAGGACATTCACAAATTTGCTATGTACTAATGTTAGTAAAAAATTTACATTAATGGGACGGGGACATTCTATAGGAAGGATATCATATAAGGGAACAGTAATTTTCGGACAATGGAAAAACATATGATGAACTGAACCCTCGTCCAAGCCACACTCACAGAGAGAATTATCCCGTATTCTAAGTTTCGCTAGAAATACCGGAGTACAGACTTGACCCAATCGCAGGCGAATTATCGTTGAGGTAGCTTTTTTGGGTAAATAACGGCGACGGAAAAACCAGGAGGATGTGGGAATATGGGGTTGTAAATTGCCATAGTGTCTGCCAACTACTTAACGGGAGCGCTGCCACATTTCATCCCAATCCTTCAACATAGTGGGTTTGGCCAGTGCCCGTAAATCCCGGGGAAAGCATCTATTATATTTGTTGTCTCCCACAAATACAGCTTGTTTGGCACAGCTATCGGCATTTTCATTGCCACAGCAAGAACGCGTTGTTCCGCGTAAAACAATGATCTATGGGAAACTACCCGCTGAGGTTTTCCCTCTGCGCTTTGACATGGGGTTTTTTAAGAAGGGCGTCATAAAATTTCTTAAAGCCCGGCAACGCGTTGGCAATGCAACGCTAACCGCATTCCATCAAGTGGACCGTCCGCCTGCCTGCCTGCGTTTGCCTGCTTCAGACAATAAAAAAAAATATTCTCAACAACTTGTAAAATGACAATTTTCAGGGTTGCCACAACAACTTACGGAATAATAACTAAAGGTAACCCTATCATGGCCACCTGTAAGTGTTGCAATAATCATTGCAACACAAAGAATTAATATTAAAATAAAATTTGAATTCTAATCCATACACTCGAAACTCTATTTGGACTTGTGAAGCGTGTTCAGTGCCGCGAACTGGAGCAATATGCAGGTTTACAACGAGAACAAAAATGTATTATTCAACCGCTTTAATGCGGCGCGCGTGCACGATCCGCGCAAATTGTGCGCAAACGCTGCGACTGTGTTGCCAAATATGAAATATTTGCTGAAAATAATTTATTTTAATGAACACTACTGTCTTTTTGTCTTTATTATATTTTCAAATATCGTAGAGGATTCATACAAACACAATTTTGTACAGCGTACTTTATAATTTGCATTATTTTTAGTAGATCTATAAAAAAACTTATAAATGATACAAATTTTCTTAGTCCTGTAAAGAGAATATATTTGTGTTATTTTTTTATCGATTGATAATATCGATAAAAAATCTCTTTGGGTTATATTTGTTACTTTCTATATTCTTTCGTAGGCCAAACAAGGCGAACTGTTATTCTGGCCGCGATACACATCTCTTGTCTCTTGTTCCGGCCTCCTGGTTGCAAGACGCAGTTTCACTTTAGTTCGATCGAATAAAGCAACAGGATTATTTACGGTCCATAGATCTACGGCTACCGAAGACGAGTAACTCTTTGAGTGATCACAAATTCAATTTAAAACATTTAAATTATTTTTTCACTAAAGATAGGCTAAGGCTAAGGCTCAAAAGGACAAAACCGTTTGAACTAGTGGTATAAACAAAACTAAAGTGTGGTGTACTGTGCTAACTTATTAAAGAACACATCGACAAAGTGTCTTCCCCTTAATAGAGACAATAAGAAAAGTGCTAATGGACACTTTCTTAGTTAAATACTATTAGTCAATTTAGGTTATATTTAAATTACTTTAGTCTTTTTAAATTAGATTGTAAAATTAATGTGGCATCTTTAAATACAACATTCAGAAAAAAAATAAAGCTAAGCTGAATTCGCAAAATCTATGCTTCTCAAAATTAAAAAAAAGCACAATTTTATTCTATTTATATGATTTAATTGTACTTCTGGTAAAATAAAGTTATCCCCTAGCAACATAGTAATCGAACCGCTCCTAGATCCAAATCGCTTACCGAGATAACACTGCGCGCAGACGTCACGAAATAAGCCCCAAGCACCGACATTCGCTGTCACGGTGAAAAGGCTACTGAAATTAATTTTAATGATTAAGAGCCCCAGGTCCTAAGGCGATGGACATGTGCGGCATAGCTTTCTATTTTAAAGATGATAAAATTATATTATCATTAGCTTCATTTAGGTACAAGTGAAATTATAATTATAAAACTACGTTTCAACGGTTTTAAGCGTGGTAAATTTTAAATTAAATACTATATTGACTTACACTGCCGTACGTGATTTTTCTCCGCAAGGTTGCCCCTACGCGCACAACTAACGACGCACTGTCCCGACAGCAAGATGTCTCACTTACAATACCGTCGCCGATATTGCGTAAACCACCTCCTGCTATTGCAGTGCTCGCCTCCGAATATACCGCGCGTAGCTCGCTCTTGGATCTCCTTTTCAATTACACTAAACTCCTCTTTCACTGAACTGCCCACTAAATTCACCGCTAAATTCGTCAGTGTCTTCTATTAAACTTCTCTTCCAACTCTTTAGTATTCCACTTGTCGCTTCGCTGTCTTGAACTGAGCTCAACTGCCCGGTAACCGCATCTTATGCTGCTTATATACCCGGAAGAATCTTCTGGAACGCATAATTTCGATCTTCTTTTCGTTATTATTTTATTTAATATCTATCCCTTTCTAAACATGTATCTGTCTCTGTCTTTTACTTCCCGAACCTTCTATTCAAGAACTTTCGTTCACCGTCTATCCCTTTCTAAAATGTATCTGTCCTTGTCTTTTCCTTCTAGAATCTTCTACCTTTTTCCAAAAGTCTTGAGACCGGCTTACGCGTCCATAAAATTCTACCCTCAGTCGCCACAATATAGCAAATTATTTTCGAAACTATTTGTGATTTTTAAAGCACAAAACATTGTTAGTAAAAGTTAGTAAACATAACATTTGTAGTTTATCTTTATATAACCATAAACAATAATGAAACCTTTATATTGAGTTAAAAGGAAACATAACTGTATAACGAAGGAACTACTTGAAAGCAAAGGAAACGGGCAACTTTCTTGCCTGTTAGAAGAAAAGGCGCAAATAACGGAAATAATAAATTCAGGCACGTGAATATACATTCTAGTTAGTTAAATAAAGGAAAAGCTCGTGCTTTGGATGCGATCTAAATAAACAATCGGTAAGTTACCGGAGCCTAGAGTACTTTATCATTAAGCAGATTATCCACTGGGTAGACCAATCTCAATAGCCTCAAATTAAATTAATAATTTTACCCTCCTCCACTGAGATCGGTTTTGAGAAACGTGGAGAGTTGAATGGACATATCCAGCTGGTCAGCAACCTGGTCAATTCACCTATCTGAAGATGTACTACGAGGTTTCTTGTCTTCAATTTTCTTAGTGATCACAAATCTCTCCATATTGTCTGGGTCCTTGTAGAAAGCACCAGCCAGATAACCAGCAGCCAAACTATTTCTGTGTCCGTTCTCAGCAATCTGCTGATAACCTCTAGTGATGTCCAATCTTGAGTTCTTCCAGCATGAGATATTCCTTCAGCGACCTGATCACGGAATTTTAGCATTTGACGCCGCCAACACCATATTTCAAAATGATCAATTTTGAGTATGTCTGCTGCCTTTACAGTCCAAGCTTCTAAACTGTACAAATATACCGAGAAGACAAACATTTGCACTAATCGCTTTTATGTTCGCTTTAAAGTATAGTATAGTAAGTGTTTTCATATTTTAATTACCTTCCTAATACTTCCGTCTTTAATCATTCCTTGTACTTTCTGAACTATATATAACTTAATTTCTATACGTAACTTTAATTTGTAAACTTTTTTGGGTTACAATCTAGCTCAATACGATGTACTTATAATTGGCCAATAATAATATCGATTAACGTTACAACATGACAACATGATTGTTGTTTTAATATACGCTGCAATAATATGACAAAATTGCGTTTAATTCTTTTTGAGAAAATTATAAATACTGTTATGAGTTAGCGGGACTCGAATTAAAATGTCGTTAGAATTACTATAGAGTTTATTAGAACTATACAAACACATACAACACAGGAAAAAATACAACCGAACACAACAAATCCAAACGTAATGCAGAAGGTCGTAAATCAATAAAACGCGCAAAGTCCGTCACTATTAGATTCCCGAATGTACGTGTTCACGTCCGTATTGTAGTTGTAGCTCAACTGACCCCCCCTCTCAATCAGGCCGTCGTTTTATACTTCACAAATGCAAATGTGCCCGCCCGGAAACGTCGACACAATTAGCTTGTAATTGTAATCCGCAACACCTGGCTAATGATGCAGCCTGCAAGCGGCCGAAAACGAGTACAATAGAACAATAAGCTGTTCTCCACAATAACTTAGAAACGTATGCCCATAAATAAGTGAACAAAAGAAGATGATCATATAAAGGATTACAACTAATTCAAATGCCGACAGGTAATAAAATATGCTTTTACAGATCTGTACATGAATTTTGTCTTTGTCGGAGTCTAAGGTATAACAATACTACATTTATTTAATTTATATTTTTGTGAGAACAATTTTTATTGTATCACATATTGAAATAGAACTTAATTTTAGTCAACGTTGTGTAAAATCCCGCTAATAATATCAAGAACCACCTGCCGTGGACGAGCAACACTATCGGCTGAATATCGATTCAAGTATTCGAATACAAAGTCGAGATCTTTGTCGATAGTTCATTCAATCGGTTGTGGATCAAGAGAGAGGATAGTAACAATATTTTCCTCACGGAAAAATAATACTATTATTATATAGTATTCATCTTCCATGATTTTCATAGAGACGATTATTAAGGCCCCAGAAATTGTTTATCAAATTATAAAAAAAAATGTAATAAATGTATAAAATTTAAATGTAATATAAGTTTCACTGGAGAACACTTATTGAAAGTCCATACATGTAAGTCAAAATTTAAATATACTTCCTATTCTATGTAAACAGTTTCGCAACGTGTTATCGCTGTTAAAGAAGAAGCGGCAAGAAACTCCCCAGCAACACGTTTAGCTAATAAAAAATGTCATCATAATTATTTATATATCTCAAGCTTAAATACTTAAGAAGTTGTAATAGGTATTACAATAACTTTTCAAAAAAATGGAGTGGTAACAAAGAAAAATATTGTTACCATTGCAATAATGACATACTAAAAATTCACACTGCGACAAATATCCATAGCTTCCTTGCATGTTATGCAATATATAAACGTTAAACAGAGGATAGTATAAAGGTAGCGAACAGCTATATAAATGCAGTTTTGTCATTTAAATATTCTTCAATCTTCTTCATTACTTCATTTATATTAAGTTATTGTAAAAACTAAAATAAACTAAGTTATAAAATACAAGCGATTATAGACTGTGTAACAAATCGCTGCCAGATGGAAGCGTGCTCAGAAGGCTGGCTGCATTGCCGCGCTGTATGGCGATGCTTATTTGTTGGGCGAAATATGAGCCAGCCTTCTGATCACGGGTGGCATCAGAGAGTTTCTTACAAATCTCTTTGAAGAAACTCTTTGCCGATGGACCCCACGGACCCAATGTTTCAACTCCAAACGGCACAAATATGTAACCCCTTCCTAAGGTTTCATATTTGCGCCGTTTGAGCCCTTCAGCTTTTAAAGCAGCATTGCCAGCCTCTAACTTAGTCATTGGAAGATGTGAGGGCCTAGCGCCCTAGTCTACACATAGCGTCTACACATGTCGCGTCCCAAACAAGCGGTCGACCCATCTTCCAAGGAATAAGTGACATACCATCCGGCCTCTTGCCATCGTCGCGTACCAAGCCATTCGGTTCTAATACGGCCGGTACGCCGACGCTGACAAGAGCCCGGCGGATGATGTCATTGAGGCTGGCATGGCGAGATCTTCGACCAACACTATGTAAACATGCTAATCCGTGGTGTCAAAACGGGTCCACCACACTCCCACACTGGTAACGATGTGGTACACAACATGGGGCTCCCAAGCGAAGGCTCGCAGCTAAACGAAAAGTAGCCTCATCTAGGAGTGTGCCTGTATTGAAGGATGGGTGTGCCTGCAGCCATTGTCCCGACTCCCAAGTAGCAACGGTCAAAAGGCGAGCTCGCTCTGTCGAACTGGAACACGTTTGTAGGAGACTATCCCGTGTCAGTTCGCAGAGCGGCTCGTCCCAAGCTCGTTGGGAAGTCGGAACAGTGGGCAGGGTAGAGTTACGGCAGGCCATTGTCCAGGCTTTTTTGGCATCGGTCAGATATGGAATTTCATAGTCTAAATTGCTTTTTTCTAAAAAATTTAATACTAAATCACTTGTACTATAAACCGATGACAAAAAAGCTGGTAGAGCAACACTGGAAATTTTGCGGACGCCTAGGCCACCTAGCCTTATCGGTAGTGAGCATTGTGACCACGTTCGGTCGTCCATGTCCAAATTTAATATGGATATGAGGGTATCCCTCACGGTGCTATCCAGCGTAGTTAAAAGCAGAGTTTCCTTAAAAAGCTGGCAGCACCGGAGGGCATACGTAAATTTAGGCACGAAAAGGAGTATCGGATGATAGTGAATGCCATATGGGTATTAATTTTGAATAGCCGATCTGAAGTATTACGAAAATTTTGAAAATTTTCTTCGACGAAACCCGGTAGGGCCTCGTCGAAGATTGGCGCGCCTAGGAGGCGAAGTGAAGACATATTAACCATTTTAATTTTGGGAGCTATTGCTTGTATTTTTGACAGTGTTTCTGTTCCGCTGTCGATTTTATTTATGTACAATTCACATTTATGAAAGTTTATTTCCAGGCCTATGTTCTGTATATCTGTTTTTAAATTAATTAAATCGTCTAAAACCGTATTCACTTCACCTCCCAGAGTGCCATCATCCAGATACCAAACGTTGAATTTAGATTTAAAACGGGTAATGATTGGGTGGATAGCTAAGCTAAAAATGGCTGGCCCTAAGGGGCCTTGCTGACAACCAGTTTGAGAATATAATAAATTGTCTTGAAAAATTAATTTTGAATTTTGACTGTAACACTGCCAAAGAAAGTGATAACAATCAGGAATTTTGTCTTTGACCTGTGACAGCAAGGCGGAACGATCAACTGAGTTGAAGGCATTTTTGATATCCACCTTCAGCACCAAATCTCCACCATTGTGACGGAGGAATGACCGCAAAGCGTGGACAGCGGCCTCACATCCTCCCCGCGAACCAAAGCCTAGTTGATTTGGCTGAAAATATGTTTTTAGACTATCCGCCTTCTTTTTACAACAGCATTTGGCTGCGAGACGGCGGTAGACCGTTCCCACGGCAATGGGCCTTATGCCCCCATCTTTTTTTTTAAGGCGCAGAGATTGGCACCATAAAGGATGCCAGTTACTTCATTAATAACTTTACCTGCAAGCATAAAATTTATTAATGCCATCAGGTCCTTCAAAATTGACTCCCCAGCTTCGCCATTGCCCCCACCTATTAAACCTTTGAGATGTTGAGGCGTCAAGCCATCCAGACCCCCTGCAGAGCCACTCTGGAAGGACCCAATAGCACTGCTGACACGGTGACAGTCAGTGCATTCTCCGAAATCGGTGGATTTGGTAAAACAGTATTTGGTGAGGAAGGTGGATGTTTGTCATGAAGAGCAGTCAGTGTATCGTTAGAATTTGGCGCTACTGCATCCGTAGAAAAAAGTAGACGGGCTGCTCCTCTGATATCCCCGTCGCTAATCTTTCTTTCTACGATATGATAAATAGACGAATCTTTGCGGGGATAATTCGAGGAGCAGCTTTGAGGGTTAGGTATATTAATATTTTCGAAGTTTGGGTCTAATAATGCGCAATTATTTTTTATTTTCTGTGTTAAAGATATATTTTCGTTTTGCTTTCTATTTAAATGTAGTATGAGGTATGGAAAGATTAATAATTGCTCCCAGCTTGAAACGGAGTTTTGACTCAAAATATATCTAATTAATTTTGATAGGGTGTAACATACCGTTAAGCGTGCGCCACGAGGGATTCTTTTTAGAATTGGGTGCTATTTTTTTAATTTTGATAATAGTTCCCAAAAATGTTCTTCGGTAACTGGTGAATTTTGAGAAATGCTTGGGTTTATAGTCGGTGCTGAGTTATTACTGTTGATTCTGTGCTTTTTGCCACAATGAATTTTGAGGCCGTGGTTTCCTTTAAAGAAGCGGGGCTGTGAACAATGTGGACATTGGATGATGTCATTTTGTGATGCAGTAGGTCGATCAATTGTTGATGTTGAGGCTACTTGAGCTACTTGAGAGCCCCAGTCCATTACTTAACATAATTAAACGCTATAAAAAAGGGAATGCTAAAATTATAAGAACTAAATGTATCACAGGACAAACTTTTATAAAACAAATTATGTTATTTATAAAACTAAAAAGATCTAAACGTCTAATATATAAAAATGTAATAAAATATAGCTTATATGATTAAGAACTTATAGTAGAGATTTCTAAAAAACTAACATCTTTAGTCTACGTTGGTACTAACTATACACATGTGAGTAATTTTGATGACGCTTTCTGAAAAGCTTAATTAAACTGTGGTATATTACGAGTCGAACGCTGTGACCTTTGATTACATAACTTCGCTGTGACGGATGTAAGGGCCTCAAATAGTAGTTGCTTGGGTTCGGGTTTCTAGTTCAAATGAGTCCGGAGTCCAAAGATAATGCAGTAGGGTGCTTGTTGAGTATATTGCGAGGAATCTTGTTATACAATCAAACAGGTAAAGGGCTGGAAGATGAGAGCTTCGTCCACCGATCCACTGTTTCGATATCTGATAATCCCCAGTAAGCGGGGACTTGGCCAGACAACTAAATAATTTCTGTTTCGTCGTTTACATTGAAATTTTGTATAATAATAATAATTTTGAATCAATTTACAGAAGAAAAATTAATATAAATTACTTATATCAATATTTTTTGTGTGACAACTTTTCAACTTGACATCAATCCTAGTATTATTTTTTAAGCAAGAAAATTTTCAATTTAGCTTATAATTTAATTAAGGGCAGATATTCGTTCTTCATTCGGCATTTTATCCAATCCAGTCAAACTCGTCAGTTCTTGAAAAATTACTATTTTAAAGCATTTATATCGTTCAAAACGATATAGCAAGTGTTTAAAGAAAACTTTAATGACCCTTGCTTATTGTTATAATCTTTTTACCTGTTTCAGAACTCCGTAAGCCGGACTAAAATAATTTAATGAATCACAGACCAGACTTAACAATAAGTGAAATTATGACTATTGTACAGTTCACTAATGCATCCCAGAGATTCGTGAAGATTATTTAGTTATGCTAGGCCTCAACAAATTGTAATTTAAATAATTTATATTAGATACCACCTTCTTGACAGATCTTGCAAATAACTAGCATATTGTTACGACGTAGGTGACGACAAAAGACAAATTCACACCTGCAGCCCTGTAGAAACACATTTTATTACCTTTTCGGTATTTGGACTTCTTTTGTTTACTTTGTGTTTAAAATTTGTGATTAGAAAAACAGCCCATTGTATGTTGTAATCTTTTATGGTAGTCATTAGCCAGGTGTGATTCTAGGAAATTTTCCCCACGCGGCCGAGCAGAGATATTGCATTTGTACAGTTTAAAGCAATGCCCCAATTGAGAGATGAGGCAGTTAAGCGATAACCACAAGCGAAGCAAGACGTGTGGTCATTCGGTAATCTATTTAGTGACGGATTTTGCGCGTGTTATTGAATTGTGAATTATGTTTGGACTGGTTGTGTTCAGTTATATTTGTACCTATGTTATACGTGTTTGTATAGTTCTAATAAACTCTATAATAATTCCAACGGCATTTTAATTCGAGTCCTGCAACTCGTTACAATATTATTATAAAACTAGCTGCACCTGCGGTTTCACCCGCGTGGTGATGGGAAATCGTTATATTTTGTACAATTCACACTATATCTTTATAAATTATAGCGTATGTGTTATTCTGACGTGTAAGCAACATTATTGCAAACTTTCATCAAGCTCCATTCAGTAGTTTTTGTGTGAAAGAGTAACAAACATACATTGTTTCAAACTTTCGCGCTTACAATATTTATAGAGATAAAATTGTGAAAGTCTAATAAATCGGTGTCAGTAGGCGTTATCAAAAAAAGATGTGTCAACGACGGTGAAACTGATTGGCTCAATTTTTTGCTGATCAGATGGAGCGTGGCGTCAATTGATTTTTTATCGATTCGATTGTTATATTGGTATATTTTAGGGCACTATTGATATTATGACATTTTTTTATTTATTGAAAGTGATGATTATTAGTAGAATAGTATTTTTTTGTATGTACCAATATAACTAAACATTAAAATTAGATACCTGTAGTGAAGTGTGTGCGTTAATGAGGTTTTAGTATCATGAGGCCATAAAGTCGTGACAGTTAGATAAATAAATAAACAACACTTTATTGTACACTATTACAGAAAACTTACTAGTTACTATTATTCTAATTGTATATGGGGCAGTCTCACCGCTAATAAGTGATCTTTTCCAGACAATCCGTGACACGTATATTAATGATTAGGAGTGGCGAGGGTGGTAGGTATACGTAATTATTGTATGACTAGAGTTTACCCTACGGCCGTGCCGCGGTTCAACTTCTAGTGCATACTTCTTGCTTAAAAGCGTTATACAGCCTACATGTTACATTGTATTAAATATTTTATGTTAGCGTTGTTTGCCCCCAGAAGATTCACTTTATTTTATATCACAAACTATCCGAGAATGCAAAGTATCTATGTCCATTTTAATATGAAAACTACATTTAAACAAAATTACAGCAAAACTGCTCCAGTACTCCTGGTAATTTTTCGTGACAGCTTAATAGACAGACAGATCGAGTTACTATCGATTTTTTTTGTAGATGATAATTTTTTATATGTATAAATTTGAGAAATGTTTGGCCTCCCACACAATTTTTATTCCTCTTTTTCAACCTATTCTAGTTTTATTTACCTATCTCCCGTCTATCTATCTGTAAACATGACCAAAATTACTAAAATTATCAAAATTACTACAATTACCAAAATTACCAAAATGATGAAAATGACCAAAATTACCAACATGACGAAAATGACATGTCACAAAAAAATTACCCTACCTTTTCCTATTTCTGAGATAACCTTTACATAAATCTATCCCATTATTCGGGGTCAAAAGTACTCTTGTCCACCTTCGGTATTAAAATTACATAAATATCGAATTTCAGCCAAATCGGTAGGTACAATAGTTTTTCCGTAAAAGCATAGCTTTCAGTTTTTTTTAATAGCTTCAATGTACAGACACGGCATGCTTGGAATTTTATAATATAGATAAAAAAGGTATTTATTTTTATATGACTTTAAGGTAATATAGTAACAGCCCATGTAGGTCCCACTGCTAGGCTCAAGCCTCCCATTTTTCGAAGGGACAGTATAGCTGCCACGCTTGTCCAAAGCGGATTGGCGGGTTTCACACGTTGGTTATGTCGATGTCCAGGTTTTATACGATATTTTCTTTCACCGTTAACACGTGGTAATTACAATATGCTTTCCGGCCAGGATTCGAAACCGCGCCTTTTGAGCTTGGGACGCGTGCGCTAATCATTAAGCTACCACGACTTTTATATGACCTTTAAGAACCATTATTCATCAGATAGCCATTTGAATAGTCTTTTCAATCTGACACTCCTTTGCGGAGCGCCCTACTATGTATGCTAAGTGTACCAGAATGCGATTTATACTTGACCTATTACAACTCGGGAAATAATAAATACTAATTAGCAAAAATACAACATACATAACAATACATAACCTTTTTAGAGCGTTCATCAATGTTAATAGCCAGGAAGCAATGTGGTAACGTCTAGCCCAAATCATAATAAGCGTCTGTAATCAGATACTAAAAACACTTTTAATTTTACAATGACCTTCGTGCTGGGCCGTTCACGAGTAGTGAAAACGCGACGCAGATAAACAATCGCGATCGTGCACCACCTACCTTCGATTGAAGACTTCAATGGTACTGATAGTAAAAAAACTCTAATGTTGACAGTATTATATATAAATTGATATAAAGTAAAAACAACTCAAAAGAAGATAATATCTAATGTACGTAAATCATATACTTATATAATAAAGAAAACAAAATAAATAATGCCTATTAGTTATATTATACTTTTCAATATCTATAATTCCATAAGACCATAAGGTTACAAGTAAAATACTGAGTCTAGGTCAGCGAGGTATGAGGTTTATCCGTGCAGGAATGGAGAAAAAATACAATTTCCTGCGGCCAACTTGCCTGTCGGCGACAAATCAACCCACAGCCAGATCGTAGGGAGTTTGCTCGTCTGGATGGCTACCCCTGGTGTAGAGTATGCCTGCCATAACAATCTTGAGTTGTGTTCCGGCATTAGTAACCAGATTCTAGTACGCTTTAAGAGAGTAGCACCTTTGATGGTTTGCTAAACTCATGCAATAAAATAAATAAATTAAATAGTGTAGTTTAATAAACATTAGATCATTTATAGTATTATATTATACATATAAATAATAAAACGGACAAGTGGAAAAACGAATCGCAACGGACAAGTGGAAAATCTTCAACTGATAAGTGGCAAAATGAATCGCAACAAAATTTCAACTTGAAGTGTTACGGGCAGATTGTTAATGTACTTGTCCAATTTGAAAACCTGCCCGTAAAACTTCAAGTTAAAATTTTGTTGCGATTCATTTTGTCACTTATCAGTTGAAGTTTTTCCACTTGTCCGTTGCCATTCGTTTTTCCACTTGTCCGTTGAAGTTTCACTTCTAATATGTGTCCCAGCACACATTTCGATTTTTCGCAGGTTTACTGCAAATTATGATTTGGTTAGGTTAGGTACATTTTAATGGTGTAATACGCTACACACGCACCGACTATTTTTGTGGAGAGCAGAGGTATAGATAATAAAATTACGTTTTAAGCGCGATAATAAACATAGTTTTATTATGTGTACGAGTACAAGGCGCAAAAAGTTACGAAAATATTAGCAGAGGTATAGTTCGATGCAAACTTAAGTTTCCCTCCATTAATGTCGGCTCGGAATATCGCACATTCCGATGCGCTGAACGCGGTTTTAGGTATTAGAGGGACGAGGTATATCCTCGCTCACTCTCTCGCTCGCTTTCTCGTTTACGGGATTTCCCCAGCGCTCGGCTCACTGAGGCTTCAATAGCGCTTTCGGAGATAGATAATAATAATAATAATAAATTGGTTGGTATATGGTTATATAATATATAATATATATATAATGGTTTTTAAATACCAAAGACCTCCACAACCGTGAGCTGTACAATCTCAGAGAATATTTTCTCAAAGTAGGCGAGACAGCGGGTATGCATTACGATGTAGTGTCAGTAGACAAAGGGTTCACCCCGCTATCCCTATCAAAACAGAACTGGCAGAGACCGTTGGTAATGAGTGCTTCTGATCGTATAGACGTATGGAAGAGCAAGGAGCTGCATGGCAGGTTCTATCAGGCTTTAACTGGGCCTGATGTGGACCTACCAGCCTCGGTGAACTGGCTACGTTTCGGTGACCTATTTGGGGAAACCGAAGGGTTTGTCTGTGCAATTATGGACGAGGTTATCAAGACGAACAACTACCGGAAGTACATTCTGAAGGACGGCACGCTTGACATATGTCGGGCGTGTCACCGCCCTGGTGAGTCTCTCAGACATGTCACTTCTGGTTGTTCTCGTCTTGCTAACAGCGAGTACTTGCACAGGCACAACCTAGTAGCCAGGATCATCCACCAACAACTTGCTCTTAAATACGGACTTGTCTCGTCGGAGGTACCTTATTACCAATACAAGCCCGAGCCAGTTCTTGACAATGGTCAATATCTGCTCTACTGGGACCGATCAATTATCACAGACAGGACTATTGTTGCCAATAAGCCTGACATTGTCATAGTTGATCGGTCTGCGCGACGTGCTTTAATTGTAGATGTCGCGATCCCCCATGATGGTAACCTCGTGAATGCCGAGAAAGATAAACAAATAAAGTATATTGATCTTGCTCACGAGGTTACCGCCATGTGGAACCTAAATTCTACAATCATAGTACCGATAGTGGTGTCAGTGAATGGATTAATAGCGAAGAGCCTTGACCGCCACCTTGAAAGGCTCTCGCTTGGTATCTGGTTGAAGGGTCGGATGCAAAAGGCAGCTTTGTTGGACACGGCCCGTATTGTGAGATTCCTGTGTCTGGAGCCTTAACCACCGGTAGTCTGGACCCGAGGCCCCACTGCCGGCGAAGATCAGTTTTTTATATTTTTTTTATAAATAAATGTATATATATATATTATAAGATATTTATAAAAAAAATGTAAAAGATTTGGATAATAAATATATATGTGAATAATAATAATATATATATTATAATAATAATATATATTTATTTGCTCTCAATAAATCAAACATGTTACATAGTACGATAGGTAATTATACATATTAAGTTGATTTAGAAAGAGCCTGGTGTCTGTATTAGGTTAAAAAAAAAACCTGTTTGACTGATCACCAGGCCCCCTCCCTAGAAAGTCGAAACATTTAATCGCAAAAAAAATACTAATGAGTGTTACAAGCGTGTGAGAGCTATTGTGTAATAGGCTAGTGTGTGTATGTGTGTGAGTGAGTAAGTGTGTGTGTGTGTGTGTGTGTGAGTGAGTGAGTAAGTGTGTGTATGTGCGAGAGTGGGTGTGTGTGTTTGTGATTGGGTGTGTTATTTATTCTTTAAACATACATACATAATTAAATATACAATTTAAGTATAGTTGCATACATATAAATTTACACGTGAACATGACTACCTGGATATACATATACTACAGAGGAAACAAAAGGAAATATTATCTACGTTCATGAAGTAGGTGCTAGTAAAGCTTCCGTTGAGTTGTAATCCAATGTAATTATCCATTTAAGTATTTTACTTTTACATGCAGTTTTGGTCAGAGGGTAAATGTCTATTAATTTTTTAACACGGTTGTATAGGAATCCACCAAGATAACAGAGAAATCTGCGCGCAAAAGTGGTTTTGAAATCAGGTTGGCGACACACGTTAAAATGTCTTCTTTGTTGGGTACTTTGTGTCGAATAAGGGAGTAATAAGTGTTGTTTTAGGATAATATCTCGAATAAAGAGTTGTCTTACAGTTGCTACCTGAAAGCGCTGATAAAGTTCCTTAGTTGGATATGTGTATGGCAGTGACAAACTGACTTTAATTATTGCACGTTGGGCACGTTCCAGCTTTAGTAATATTGTTTTTGGAGCACCACCCCAAGATGCAATACAGTAACTTAAAATTGATTGGGTAGTAGCAAAATATACCATTTTTAGAATATTGTTATCAGCAACTGATCTAAGGTTCTTGAATATTTTGATAAAGCGCTTTTAGGGCAACCCAGCTCCCAATTGTATTAAACTACTTCTAGCGCAAAACCTTACGCTTTTTGTAATATGCACATATCGAATTAATTTTAAAGTAAATATATGAATATCTGGACTAATATTATTAAGAGGCAAGGTTAGATTGTTTGTTTGCATTGAAGAAGCTCTGAAACTACTGAACTGATAAAAAAAAATCTTTCACTGTTGGCAAGCTACACTATCACCGGATGACAAAGGCTATATTATATTTACAAAAAAATTAGGGATCCTTACTAAAACTCCAATAATGTAACGCAAGGTGTAAAAAATACCTAAAATCGCGTGCACTGCGAAAACTATTGATGACAGAATGAAATAATGTACTACAACTTTGCAGAACACATCATTATCTACAAAAAGTGTCGCGACAGCATATGTCTAACTATTATAGTTATGCCACAATAAGTGTTCTTTTATTTTAAAAATTTAATTAAAATGCCGCCGCTAGAAAAGGCTCTTTATTTGTATTTTGTTATTAATCCTTATCAAAATAAATTACTTCATATACAAGACTGCTTCAATAACTTTATATTACTTTTTGAATTATTCAATTCCGACATTCCATTCGAAAGATATCACGAGTTTAAAAATGTAAGTATTAGACCACGTGACTGTGACACTTTTTCGTGAGCGAAAAATCGTAAGACCCCCGTCTATATAGAAGTTTCACTTCAATAATTTATTATTTATATGTATAATATAATAAATCTGTAGAAGAGTCGAGTCTATACAAAACCTATTACAAGTTCTGTTCTGTACTCCCTGTAACTCTTGTAAGCAGTTCCTAAGTTCTATTGTATGTACTATCTGTAATGCTTCAGATTTAAAATTACAACATAGGACCTAAAATTCTCTATACACAACATATTACGACATTGTTAAGCTTAAGATTACACAGATTGTATTTTAATCTTCATATTCTTCCATAACGAGTCAGGTTTAATTTCGTGAGTAATAGATTTTGTTGACGACAGTACTTGTGAATAGTTGGGCAGCGTACAACGCTTTGATTATGTAGTACCAGGTGTTATGGGTATAATAGCAAAAGTAACTACAATTTACTTATTTAAGATTCTTACAATTGATATCAAAGTTTAAAAGGAAGGTAAGTATAAGCAAAGAACGAAATTTATTTCGTTCTTTGCTTATAGAAAAATAATTAAGTTCTTATAAAATTATATGTTCTAAAATTATAAATTACACGCATCTTCGATTTTTGTAGAAATTCGGGTACGGGACATATATAGGTAAATTTTTCAAGTGGGCCTTCAGGGCCAAATCCTAAACTTAGCTAAATGGCGAAAAAAAATTAGAAAAATTAATTACATTTCTCAGGAATCGAATCTGATAGGCTGATATTGGAAAAACATGTATACACTAATGAAGATAATTATTAGTCATTGTTAACGCTATAAACAACATTTGTCCTCACTTACTAACAATAACATTATTCCAGTTGGAGAAGAGATATAAGAGATATATATATGGGACGCCGTCTCCGCCTTCTGCGAGCGTGTCGTGCTTGCGAAGGAGAAAGCGGAACGGACAGGAACGGACATCTTTGCTTCACTCCCGTCAAAGGAGGACGCCTCGGCGCCGGTGGCCCAGTCTGGACCTTCAGCCGTCATGAGCAGGCGGCGCAGGTGGGCGGCTGGGGAAAGGGTTCCTCCTATTCCAGGTGCGCTGACCTCTCTGCCCTTGAGGTTACCCCGCCTTACCCCATAAACCGCCAATGAGGACATGAAGATGCTGGGAGACAAAAGTAGGTCCCCGAGAGTGGATGAGGCCGATTGGCCACCGCCTGCCAAGACCAACGGAGGGGCTAAGCCATATACCCCTGGCCCTGGCTTTAAAGGCGAAGCACGGAATACCGAAGGGTTTTAGTGCATATCTCTAACTGTGGTGTGGCAATAGCAGCTCTAGGCAAAACTAGAGATGCTAGTGCAGCCCCGACCTGGTGAATCCTCACACACCGCGATTTTTCTTCGACGCTTTCCCTTGTTAAAAAAAGGGACATAAAGGATATCAATTTAGTTATTTAATATCAAAATATTGTAAGGCTCCTAAAAGGCTGACAGTTCTACAGATAAAATAATAAAAATAAAATAATTATGATTCATTGGAGTGATGTTAAAATTAAAGTGCCAGTAATCGGAATGCAGTATGTCCCAAGTCAGTGTCAATACATTTTCATTCAATGCTGGTAACTTTCCCTACGCCCCGCTGCTTTACATGATGACAAGCTCATGACCTCAAGTGCTCTGGCTCATTGAGGCAGCGGCTGTACACTTCATAAATTATAACCGTTGCCAATAAAAAATGAAGATAATAAAATTTTAGCCAAGCACATTGGTTTGCTTGCAAGAATTTACCTCAAAAATGTCTGCATATTTTAGACATACAAAAAAAATTGAACTACAATTTTATAGATACCTTGTAATTTCAAGAAAATAGATATTAAGACAGGGTAAATATAATAATAGGGATAGAATAGCTTCACTTTTTAAAAATCCTGTATTATTAAAAGTAGGCAATATGTTTATCGATATATACGTCGTTTGTACCTACTTTCATATTAGCCTATGTTTGTAAAAATAATAAATATAGTTATTTTGAGTAAATCCCGTTTTATTAGACCTCAAAAAAGGATAGATACCTATTGTGGTGGATAGTAGCAAAACATTCAAAATTATTCGGGGGATACGCTTATATTTAAGAGGCATTTTGCTCACCTAGACAATTAAGTATGTATTTTATTTGAAACAAGTTACACCAGTCATAATGGGTTGGAAAAAATAGAAAAAATCTGTTAATATATTGCTCTATAAATAAATTATAGTAATAAATAAATTATAGTAATAAATAAATTATAGTAATAAATAAATTATAGTAATAAATAAATTATAGTAATAAATAAATAGGTTGACTATCCCTTTTGATACGGATACTTGCCCTTCTTATTTGCGAAATAAGTATGAACTGTTCAACATCAAAACAATAGAAATTAGATATAAGTATAATTACGACGCCCGTCAGTCTCGCTGTGGAAGATTTTAGATTTTGCTCACACAGACAAAACACGTGAGCCTATTTCTACGGGTTATGTGGCACTGAGGACTGCTGAGAAGTGCACTTCTAATTATAGAAGACCACGAACACCTTAACATATAAGCATATTTAATTAGAGATAACTTAAAATTGTTTAAAACTAAAATTCTGTAAAAACTACTATTTTATTAAAATATATTTAAACAAGTATTTTAAATTAGGTAATACAGTAATATAAGAATACAAACACTATGCTCTCTCTTATACTATATACTCTTGCCTTTAACAATCAATTTCATCCATTTAAATACTTATTAATTTATAAGTTACTTACTAATAGACAATTTTTATTCATAGATTTATTATTTTGTAAGTATAGCATTATTTATAGTATAGTTTATTTATTTTTAAGGTTTTATTTGTAATTACTTATTATAAATATGAATAAACAAACAGTGGTAAGTACATACAAAATTATAGTAATGATTAAAGTAAATACTTTTAAGTTAAAATTATTTATACAAGGTTAGTAGACCCGTGAAACGAGATCAAATGAATTTTTATCCTTGCACTTTTACACTTTTGGCGTTTTACAAATATATTCACAGGAAGTAATTTAAACTGACTTCTGCAGGTTAATTGTTCACTCATTTAAATACGCATTTCAGTCATTCTTTAAATTGATCCCAACCCCTGACTAAAAACTACCTTGCGCATAGATGTTTTGTTTATTATCTAATATATATATATATTTTTTCGGTCTTCAAAACTGAGCATGAATGTGCTCATGTTTAAAATACAATTAGAAATATAATTTTTAGAATGTGATCTTTTATATGAAGACACAGCTTGCCTTATTATATATTCATAAACGTTGCTATCCATACAGGATACCAATGTTCGATAACATAATATTATATTATAATAATATGTTTGAGCATTTATTTATTGAAGAGTAACTTCTTTAGAAACGTTGTGATTTGAAACGCGATGAATCGAAAAATCGACTCTAAAAAGAGATAAACACATAAATCTATAGGATTAAGCCTGCTGGAGAGGCTGAGATAAGATAGAATACATTATATTTAATCATTTAAACACTATGCTCATACAGATAGAGTTGAAAAAGATTCCCTGTTTTAAAAAGCTTAAATATCGATTATATGTAATGTGACTTCACGAAATTTAGAATTCCTCCCACCCCTTGTCACACTTTGTATCACTTCTACTGCAAGTAACCTGCACACACACACTTTTTTTTTTATAAAAAAACATTATTCAATTATAAAAGTACATCCAAAATAAAATATTTATTAAAAATCATTGTTAATTAATGAATGTTAAATGATTAATGATTGTTGACTCGAGACGCCATATAGCGGTAACGTTGTGAGCAAGATCCAAGTATTTACTTAGTTTTTCTTTATCTTTCTTCACGAGATTATCGTTCATAGAATATATAATTATTGTCATTTCTTACATGGGGCAATAAAAATACCAGTTGATGACACATACGATTAAATATCTGCCTCAATACTGTCATAGACACCTCGTCGAGAAAGTTCCTCCTGCCACTTAATATCGCGAACATTGATTAGATGAAACGTGCTACAATAAATACGATTAATATTTACATAACAAAAACAGGCGTTACAATTATACAATTGAAATACATCGAATTATAAATATATAATAAAATACATTATATTGTGTAACATTCGGTAAGCTTCGTCAAAACTACGCATCGACCATCCCGCAATGCTTGAAGATGAAAGTCTTCAATCGATTGCCTGACAACGACGACGATGTTATTCTACAAAAAGTTCCGTTCTGCATTTTATATATATAACTAGCTGACCCTGCAAACTTCGTACCGCCTTAGAATCAATAAATAAGCTGAATGATAATTGCAGAATGTTTCAACTTTAGTAAAAAATGTGGTCAAAACTTAACCGGAACGAACATCAAACGTTATACATTAAAAAAAATGAAAACAAACCTTTACTTTTAAATTTAATTTGTTTTCTGAACGACTTTTAAATTTAATTGATTTCTAAACGACGGGACAAACATCAAATGTTTGACAGGTAGGAATTGTTTCTAAGGGAAAGAGAACTTCAAAGAGTATATTGAATATATGGGAGAAATTTTTGTTTTTACTATATTCCAAGTATTTTTTTCATATTCAAAACCAAAATTAGGCTGATTTGCATCAGCCAGCCGTTCTCGAGTTTTAGCGAGACTAAGAAACAGCAATTGATTTTTATATATATAATAACTATATGCATTACCTTGATAATGAATACTATAACTAATATAGGTAACTTCGTAAAAAAATTGTAGATAGATTACAAAATATAAGTTTATAAAAAATATACCAAAATTAAAGGCACAACATGTTATGCAGAAGTTTTAATGCATATTCTCATATCTCGAAACATCTTTCTTACACGTCAATTCTGAAAGAGCTTGAAGCTAAATTTCTTAAGTTACACAGGTCTTAGAACACGAATTAAATATAATAAGTGGTTAAATACACTGTTAAATGTCGTTTTAACTGATCAAATCCGGCTCTTTGTTTCTGTAACAACTTGTTATGCGATTTTCTGAAGATAAGTGCTGCTATTATTGTGTAATGGTTAGGGCTGCCAAACTAATAACAACAGTTTATTAGTCATGCTACTAGTGCACTGCTGAACTCGAGACTCCCATTATAGTGGGAAAGGACAGTATACTTGTCACGGTGGCTTGGCAGGTTGGCATCGGTTATATCAACAGTTTCAGCACGATGTTTTCCTTCACAGTTAGCACATGATAATTGTAAAAATATGCACATTATGTCAGAAAACTGCCTAAGTTGTGCATGGTTTTCTTCCTGGATTCGAACCTGGGCACTTCGAGTCTGGGACGCGTGCGTGAAACACAAAGCTGCCGCATTTTTTAACAACAGTTTGGTTGTTGATATAATGTAATATAATAAATTTTAACTACTCCCCTAATTATATAACATCCATTCTTATTATATATATATAGTGTAAAAGTAATTAGATTTTTTTTTATGTAACTTCATTAAATAATCTCTAAACTATATCTCATTCAAACTATTGATAATTTTTCAAAAGAAATAGTATAGTAGTAGTAAACAATACGTGAAATTGACTTGTTGAATAACTATTTCATATATAAATCTGATGTAACGTCATCATGTGCGTCACATATGAAGCCAGTACTATTTTGTCACTGATAATAGTAAATATTTATCTCAAATTTATGCAAATTAAACAATAATTTACTGAAAAGTAATTTATAATATAATAATAAAATAATTATAAAAAACTTGATATTTTTTTATTATATATAGTATTAAATAATATTTATTTTAAATTTGCACAGTTGCGTAGTGAAATAAATATCTAACTCTAAATGTCTACAGAGTAAGCTTTACACACGTCAGCAAGATTATTATTTATTTTTTAAAGCGTACCTAAAAGTTTATTAGACCAAAAAAATTCAGATTCTATTAATTATTCAACGTTTATTTTGTAAATGTATATTTATAATAAATCTTCAACATAAAAAAAACCGGGAAGCTTTGGACACTTGACAACCCTATCAATGACCACACTCCGAATGAAACATATTAAACAATGACCTTTTTATATTTTTATATAGAACTAGTCTATTTATTATAATCAAAAGTAAAATAGATAAGACATCTGCGAGACTTAATTATGTCAAGATTAAAATTGCTGTCCATTGTAGACTTCTTTTTTAAATAGCTAAATCTAAAAATATTATTGTTTTATATGTTGCCAATTACAAAGTATTATTTGTTATTGCATCTTTTAAATACGAACATCTAGGTAAGTATAATTAATTTTCAAATCTTCTTGTTTTTGTTTTAATTTTATGGGACCAATTTTTTAATGGCAACATATATCACGGTCCTAACGTAAATTTCATGAAATTAAAAAAATTAAACACACACACACACACACACACGCGCGCGCGCGCGCACGTTCTCATTTTTTATTTACTTTTTCTTCTTTTAAATGAATGTAAATGTAATCAATAATTTCACAATCTGAATTGTACCACGTACTCAATAAATGATTTTTGATTTTGAAAAGTATAAAATTAGGTCTTTCAACTTATGACTGTTTTAAGATTAAAATTTACAATTAAAACCACGTTTCAACGGTTTTAAGCGCGGCATTTTATCTTATTTTTATTTCGACGTTATGGCTTCTATTCAGTAGTCGTGATCACGGGATTATGTATAATCAGGGCCGTCCTAAGCCTATTGGGAAAATTAGCTTGCGCCCCCTTTACCGACTATAAAAAATTAGCATTTTTGTTTTATTTTTAAGTTTCTGTAGCTATTTTGGTAAAGACAGTATATATACCTTTATGCAGTCATGTTCGATGTCCATCCGGCTGTCCGTCTGTTTTCAAATGTTACAGTAATAATAATTTTCTTAGAAACTACTGGATTATATAGATGAAATATTTATATAGATGAAATTTGACAAGAAGATGTGTACTTAATAGTTACGTTGAACTGAGAATTGATTTTTTAAAATGTAAATAGTCGTGTGAGGTCTCATAAGCAGATTATTATTATGATAGATTATTAGTTAAATCATTAGTTAAAGAAAAATGATCATAATTTTCTTTTGTGACTTTTTTATTGAAGCCAATGGATTGCGTCCCCTAAGTTCCTGGGCCCGAGTGCCACCCCTTAAACCTCCGGGTAAAGACGGCCCTATGTGGACTAGTGACGAAAACTTGAGAAAATACTATATAAACTATATTTGAAATAATAATAAGTAGATTGAAAGTTTTAATTGAGATTATCTTTAATAACAAGAAAGAGCTGGTGACGCTAATGTTGATTGTATCGTTTGTTAAGACTCATTTTTTCGCTTGATGATTGAAATTTCTTAATATTCTAAATATTTCCATAACTCAATTTATTTATTTTAAGAAGTTTACTTCATCATTGTATTCAGAATGACAATGTAAAATTACAGACATAATCTAGTTTTATTTATATATAAAGATTATATAAAACACAAATAGCAAAAGCTGAAGAATGATGTGAAATGTAGGTGAATCATCTCGGGAGCGAGGTCGCGGCGAGCGGCGCGCCCGCGCTATCAGCTACATCATGTTCCCCGATGCCGTACAAAGACACGCCCCGCTGTTATTGTTATTATAATCTGTACCTCTTTCAGCGCCCCGCGAGTTCACGAGGACACGCCGTGTTTGAGCCAGTTATTAACTTGCGATCACGCTTACTATCAAGTAGCTGAGTTTAATTACAAAGGCGCAAGTTGTTTTTAGGCGTTTTAATTAGATAATTAAAAGTAAAAGCAATAAAGTAATAGTAATAATAATTTTTTTTATTGCAGGAATTCAGCAGACAGTCAGACGGCTCACTTGATGGACAGCGGTTACCATCGCCTATGGACATTTGCAACACCAAATGTGCTACAAATGCGCTGCTGCTCTCTTAAGGGAGACTGGAACCTGGTCACTAATGCCGAAACACAACACAAGGTTGTTATGGCGGCATACTCTAGACCAAGGATAGCCATCGTCAGCAGTCGTTCTTATCAAAAATACAAATACAATTCTTATGATAATTCAATAATTAACATTTTCTCTTGCATACTTCTATTTGTTGCTGATTTTAAGTTACTAAAAACGGTTTATTTTGCCTTAGCTCAATCAACATTCTCTTACTGCATTACATCTTGGGGAGGGAGTCGGAAAACTCATCTAATCAAATTAGAAAGAGCCCAGCGTGCGCTACTTAAAGTAATGACTTTTAAACCTTTTAGATATCCCACTATTGACCTTTATACTGAATGTGATGTATTATCAATTAGAAAATTATTTGTTTTACACACTACTCTATCTCAGCACCAAAAACTTGTCTACGGCACCGAAAAAAATGCACGACGTAAAGATAAAGTTTGTCTACTTAATCTATTTAAAACAAATTTCATTACTAAATTTCAGTGTTATCTAGGTCCCACTCTATATAACAAACTTAATAAAATTCTTACACTCTACCCCCTCAACAAATATCAATGTAAAGATGTTTTAATAAATTGGCTAAAACAACGCAGTTATGATGATATTGAAAATTTGTTTGTACTGTTAATTAAAAAAAAAAAAAAAAATTAGTAATAAATAAATATTATTAAATATAGCTAGTTACGAAAGCAAGTCTTAGTCTTAATCTTATTTTTAAAAAAACAACATTTAAATTTTACATTTTCTTTTGAATTAATTCTCTTTAAGACACTGGAAGGGACTAACACCTAAAAAACAGGCTCGGCCTAGTTTAGGTGTTAGTTAACGATTTTATAACTCATTATTAATAGACTCGAAATTATACATTTTTCATCTTAATGTAAAACTATGTATCTATATTTGGTGTCAATAAAATATTATTATTATTATTATTTAGCCTACAAAAATATTCCATTATCCATAAAAAAATCCTATGTTAATCTTCATTGTGCAAAGTGCGTTTATATCTACTAAAATGACAATTAATTTATAACACCGTGAAAAACGATAAACATCTAAATCAATTCACTTTCAACTCTTATCTCATGGAGTCCAATTGGATAAAATAAATATCACTTCTGCAGAGGTATAATGTTTCTGCAGTAGTCTGATAAATATTTTTATTAAAGCTTGCAATTGTTTTATACGTACATATAATCACCTACTGTGTTAATAACCATGTTAACTGACTCGAAGCGTTCATTAACAAATATTTTATATACCAATCGTATTTTCAATTAACAGCACGACTTCTCAGACTAAATATGCAAAGAAAACAGTTACAGTTATGATATTACGTAACTTGTACTGGATTCTCGTATGAAATAAGCGACTGTCCAGTGTAGTAACTTGTTAAAAAAGTTATAAATAAAAAATAGATCAAAAATGTATGCGAGGTGCGCGTGCGCCGCGACTGGGCGCGCCTGCCACCGCGGCAAGCTATTGCATCCCGTCGAGATATATACCAGCTAATGTTATTTGATACTTGAAATATATTTTATTCTAGGTCTAACATCTATAGTATTATTAACTAGGTTACAATATATTTAGGAATAAGCTATTAGGAATAAATAGGAGGAATCCTCCACAGATAGTAAAAAAATATAATATATACTACAAAAATATAAACCTAAACTTTTGTGCAAGTAATTTTATTTATCAAAATATATATTTATTTTCCTTGGTTTTTTTATTTATTTAGACGAAGTAATTCCATTTTATAAAAAAAAAAAACTTGACGATTATACTATTACTTATTGAAATTATATGGATAGACAAACACGTTGTGAAAATAAAATTGTATTACATGCTTTAATATTTACATGCCATAAGTTTGAAAGAGATGCCTTATATGTTACCAGCTTTTATTTAACTTGCAATGGATGTATGTATGTAAGTTCGGGTGGAATCTTGCAAGTTAAATTTGACCAACTTGCCGGTTTCCGATTGAGCTGAAATTTTGCACGCATATGTATAATATAACACGTGACAATTCAATAATATGGTACCATGGAGTTGATCTGATGATGGAGTCGGAAGGTGGCCATAGGAACTCTTGATCTAAATAAGATAGACCCGTCGTTTTACTTGTTTTGGCTAGCACTCTGCTGCTACATGATATCCAGGATCTCAAAAGCTTGTATTTAAAAACCTTTTAAATAAAGCTTATTACATCTAGCTCTGCATACGGAATTTTGGTTTCATAAGTAAAACACTTTTATAAAAGATTTTGATTTGTGGCTTTTTGTTATTGTTTGTTTAAATCTGTTTTTTTAAACTACCCTATTTTTATACTACATTACAGCATAAAAACTTGCATTGTGTTTTTGTTTTAAAATATTTATTTAAATAATACATATAATCGAATACAATGCAAGAAAATTTTACTATTTGTATTGTATTCTACCCATATCGTATTTTAACTAAACTATAATAAATAAATTAGTCGGTAGTTTATCAGGTATACGTCAACTCTTTTAATATTTAATTCTTCCTCTACCCGTAAACTTAAAATTAGATTACTTTTATCGTCAATTATCTTTTATTCTTATAAAACCTATTGAAAAACGGAATTTTGAGAGCAAAATATTTCTCTTAAAACTTAATGTTTTTTACATTTTTGACTGAACAAAGTAAAATTACATAACTTTAAAATATCTTTAAAAAAATTGTAAATGTTAAGTAAAATAAAGTTTAGATTTTGCTAAAATAGGTACTATACTAGTCAAAGTATGTTAAATGTACAAATGGCTTATAGTCATAAAATATATTTACTTTCAATAAAAAATATTAACATATGAAATAGTAATTCGATGCAAAAAATCTAGTGTCTAAATTGATGTAATGGAATTTTAAGTACAACTAAACATGTTTTGAAGTAATGTTTTGATAAAATCAGCATCAATCTTTTTGTGTCTATTAGTTTTATAGGTAGGTACATAAATGTCATTGTAAACTATAATTGGGGTTACTGTACGTCCGGAATTACCCAATTTCTCCAAACATGCAGTGGAACTTAGACCTTTTTCCATCATATATAGAGAATCAATAAGAAAATAAAAATACCTGACATTACTCGAACCGCTACGAAAGCTCGCGGGTCACTGTGGCCACCGCACGCCTCCGTTCGCCGCGCCCGCGTCAGGCCCCCGTCACATGGTGTGAGTGGGAGGTGTTAGGTTTATTTTTGTTACGGAATTTCTTGATTCGGTCGCGCTCAAAGCTCGCGATAAAAGTTATACAATAGCTTAAAATTTAAAAATGAGCTGTGATGATGATTTAAAATTTAACAATACTTAATATTTTCGTACATAATATTAAGTTTTTATTTAGATATCTCACTTACATACATAACTAACTAACTCTATTGGCTCAGCCATCCAAAATGTCTGTTGGCCTCCGAAACGAGAACACGCCACCTGTTCTTGTCCTGTGCGATTTATTGCCAATTAAGGGCTTGAAGCTCACAAAGGTCAGCCTCCATCCACTCTGTCACTCCGCCAGTATTTGGGGCGATCGTCCCAAATAAGCCCTCTTCACGCTTTGATCCTCTCCCATGCGTTCCAAGTGACCGAGCCAACGGAGGCGGTGAGATTTTATTTCTCCTAGTATGTTAGGCTCGGCCACGAGGTTTGCCACTTGCATAAATCATCTTCAGCCAATCTCAGTCCACTGCTGGACGTAGGCCTCCCCAAGTACGCGCCACATATCCCGGTCTCCTGTCTTCCTCATCCAGCCCCTGCCGGCGATCTTGCGCAATTCGTCAGTCCACCGGGCTGGCGGGCGTCCTACGCTACGTTTGCCGAGACGTGGTCTCCACTCCAGGACTCGTTTGCTCCATCGGCCGTCGGTCCTGCGGCAGACGTGACCGGCCCACTCCCACTTCAACTTGCTAATTTTGCGAGCTATGTCGGTTACCTTCATTCTCTTACGGATGTCCTCATTTCTGATTTTATCCATAAGAGAAACACCTAACATAGCTCGCTCCATAGCCCGTTGAGCGACTTTGAATTTGTGGACCAGTCCCGCTGTCAGTGTCCACGTCTCGGCACCGGATGTCATTATGGGTAGGACGCACTGCTTGAAGACTTTCGTCTTCAAGCATTGCGGAATGGTCGACGAGAAGACTTGACGAAGCTTACCGAATGCTGCCCAGCCCAACTGAATTGGCTTCCCTCTCGAAGTTGTGCCTGCCGACCTGTATTTTCTGTCCAAGGTAGACATATTCCTGCACAACTTCCAGAGAGACGCCCTCGACGTTTACCGGTCTCGGCATGACGTGTTCATTGAACATGACTCGTCTTGTCCAAATTCACGCCGAGACCGACCCGTCGGGGGGATTCGTTTAGGCTGTTCAGCATGTCGGTAAGTTCTTCCAACGTCTTTGCAAAGATGACAATATCGTAAGCGAAACTTAGGTGGGAGATGCGCTCGCTGTTGATGTTGATTGACTTGCATACATGATGCTATCATATGTTTACAAGAAAATATAGAACTTTCTTTTTTTTGATCTGATAACCCTAACTATAATTGACCTATCTCTAGGATATTTTCTATTTTGAGTGGCCGCTACACAATAACAGTTTATCGAGTGCCCTCTGGCACTTAACCTAATAACACCGGGCGCAATCTCAGCAGTGTAGCCTGACGAAATTGCGGGGTCATCTATCTGGGAACTAATTGAGACAGTTTAGCTTAAGACACTGGCCGGTCGATAGACATCCGTAAATTGGCCGTTTACGGTGAAAGTAGATACCATCAGGCCCTGTATGAAAATGTCAAAGTTCATTGTAGCTCCCGATATTAAGCTCTGGTCAAATTTAAGCGACTCGACAAATGTGACAAGCGTCACTCGCGCCAATACTGACATCTACAACTTGTAAATTCGATACGGGTGGCAAATAAATCTTAACACTTTAGTGAATAATCGCGAATTTTTGTTTTTATTTTATGTTCCGTTCAATTTACAACTATTTTTAGAAAAACTGAAAGAAAGATATTACATGATTGGAACTGAACTTCGTCTTTGAACTAAAGCGATATGTTTCTGTATTGAAAAAATAGAAATATATTTCGCGATACACGCACGGAAAGTTTAATTTTATCCGTGCAGGAACGGAGAAAGAATACAATTTCCTGCGGCCGGGCGGTCTGTCGTAAAAGGCGACAAAACAACCCACAGCCAGATGGTAGGGCATTTGCCCGACTGGATGGCTACCATCCCTGGTTTAAAGTATGTCGCCACAACAACGTTGAGCTGTGTTCCGGCATTAGTGACCAGGTTCCAGTCTCCATTAAGAGAACAGCAGCTAGCACTTTTGGTATTACAAATGTCCATAGGCGATGGTAACCGCTTTCCATCAAGTGGGCTATCTGCCTGTCTGCCGAACTAATGCAATAAAAAAAAGAGTGGCTTCAATTTGAGAGGCTAAAGCGGTAATTACACTACGCTGATTTCAGGACTTTTGTTCTCAATCAGGGTGGTGTGACAAAAAAGGAAAAAGTGAGTCAGAGAGTTTAGCTATGTCTCGTCTACCCTATGCCAGCTCCCTAAATTAGTGTACTTAGTAAAAATGTAAGCAATTCGCGCGAAACGCGTTCCGCATGGAATTTGCTTCAGTTTGACCACAGCTTTACAGTTATGGTGTTGTATTGCTGCGGGGCGCGTACTGACCAAAGCCTGCTCTTATTAACTACGCTTTATATGCACCTATCCACATAAGGAATTTAAAGAACGTAAGTAAATAAGGCAAGTTGTAACGAGATAATTACACATGCAAAAAGTATGCAAATTTTAACTAGCGAATTAATGCTCCATATTTGTGTAATGATTTAATTTTTACACCTTAACAGTTAGAGCAAAAAGTAAGTTCATATATGTATATTTTGGAATGGAATTTTAATGATAAGATTACTAGACTTGTACTGATGAAACTCAATATTTAATCTACTTACTTTGTAAGGATGGAATTTTTATATACATACGTATATAACGTAACTATTCACGGATATATTATTAGAAACTTAATTAAAATACATATAATATTTTTAATTAAAATACTTGACTGGTTTCGATTAAATTCTAGCTAGCTTAGTAGCTAAGACCTCGTCTAATTCTAATGCGATTATAGAAAATTTTGTGTCGGTATTCAACTAATGATAAATAATTCTAGTTTTTGCGGCAACTGGGCATAGTTTGAAATAAACTCCTCCAACTGTATTCTTAAACCGGTACAACAGACGTTTAATAAACAGCTTATAACATATATTTATAATCTCACAGTCGACGCATGGGCTCTCTTAGGCGTTGATGTTTACAGGCGATGGACACACTCACCACTAGGTGGATGGTTATTTAATTTGCCTCCAAGTAAACATAAAAAACACCCTTGGCTAAAGAGTGATCATTATATGCATACTTTTACATTGTCTTTATTATATTTGATTAAACACCCAAAACTTATTCATAACACAAGATATACAAAATATGAATTAGGTTATATATAAATTTCTGCAATAATTATATTGGTTGGGGAAAAAGTTTCTTCGCATGTTATATAAAAATTCAAAAGGTTATTTTATAAAGTTTATTTACATTTCACTTAAGTATGTAGGTGCCATTTTGTTGGATAACTTTTTTGCCATCTTGTAGGTAGGGACGTGATCCCATTGCTATAAAAATTTTGGGGCTTCTGATCAAAAAACTGCGACAAGTCGTTTTAGCAGGCCTTTCGCGAAGTTAACCTGACACTGCCTTAGGAATTCTGCAGAGACCAAAACAGGTGAAAATCTGAAGGTGCAAGGTCAGGACTATACGGCGGATGCATTAACACCTTCCAGCCAAACTCTCGTAATTTTTTCTGAGTGACTAAAGCCGTGTTAGACCTCACACGTCTTTAGTCTTATCATGGTGAAAAACCACACCCCTTCTGTTAATTAATTCCGGCCGCTTTCTCTCAACTTTTTGCTTTAATCTCATCAGTTGTTCGCAGTACAGTTCAGAATCGATGGTCTTGCCTGGCGGTAACAGCTCATAATGAATAATGCCCTTCCAATCTCACCATACACACAGCATAACCTTGTTGCGAGTTAACCAGGGTTTCGCCACAGTCTGTGAGCCTGACCGGCCTTTGACCACCATCTTTTTCGCACGTTCTTGTCGTAAGTGATCCATTTTTCATCACCAGTTATCAGCTTCTTCAAAAATGGTTCGGTTTAATTACGTCGTAATAAAGAATCACAAATGAGTACACAGTTCATTAGGTTTCTTTCAGTGAGCTCATGAAGCACCCAAATATCGAGCTATTTTTTGTACCCAGCTTTTTTCAAATGCGCCAAAACCGTTTTGTGGTCAATTCTCAGTTCTCCAGCTACATTGTGACTACAAATATGCCTATCTTGCTCCACTTTTTCGAAAATGGCATCAATTTTGTCCGTAACAGGGCGACCAAAGCGACGTGCATCTCTGATATCAAAATTTCAGGATTGAAAACGCATAAACCAAATTTGCGCTACTCTCACAGATACTGCATTAGGTCCATAAACATTACAATTTTTTTTCGCGGCTTGTGTTGCATTTTTACCTTTTTTGTAGTAAAATTTTAAAATGTATCGAATTTCTTCATTACATTCACTCATTTTAACAATAAGAAAAACAAATGGAAATCACACATTTTACTAATTTGTATTTGGAATTGTCTTCTTTAAAATTAAAACTTTTTAATGATACCAAAACCAGCCAGACACAAATGGTATGGCCAAAGACATGGTATGGCCAAAGACATGTTATTACAAGTTCATACATACTATATGCGAAAAGATTTTTTCCTCAACCTATTATTACGTATTTTACGCTTATTTCTAAATAAAGAACGATCGTTCAAGCAGTTTACAACCTTGGTGGTTGAGCGGGCTAAGTCTTTGCCGGCTTACCTCACTGTAACGCAGAGGCTCCGGGTTCGATTCCTGGCATGGTAAATTTCGGAAACGAATTTTCTCCGTTATTTACTATAGTCTGGGTGTCTGGGAATCAGCCCTAGAGTAATTCGTTGTATATTACCCATAACACAAGCATAACCTGCTTAATTTGGGCATATACTATTTGTGTGTTTGTCTGCCGATTTATTATGTTTATTTATTATTAAGTTCAAGCAGCCTACTTGCAAGTTCATTTTATCTATACTAATATTATAAAGCTGAAGAGTTTGCTTGTATGTTTGAACGCGCTAATCTCAGGAACCACTGGTACGAGTTGAAAAATTCTTTCAGTGTTGGATAGTACATTTATCGAGGAAGGCTATAGGCTATATTATATTTTCAAAAAAATTAGGGATCCTTACTAAAAGTCCAATAATGTACGCAAGGTGTAAAAAAATGACCTGAAAAAATTAAGAATATTTCAAAATCGGGGGGTTTTGAAAACAAATTCCACGCGGACGACATCGCGGGCACAGCTAGCAAGAGATAAACATAAAGACTGCTGAGATACAGCTATATACTATGCATATACTTATAGTTATCAATATAAGTAAAATTATTCTATACATTTAAAATAGAAATCAAAATCCATATAAAACACCGCAATTGCAATAAAATATAATATATGAAATGCACCAAGCTGTAAACCATAACAAGAATCCGCCGATACCGCGAACTGGTCAAAACGGTGTAGTGTCCATACAATCTGATTTACGCGCTCCGTTCTGTACCTGAAGCCAATGTCCACAATAAACTATACTCTTGCCTTTTTAGGAATACTAATTTCCGTATAGTTTATTCTAAACCATGGTCTTTGTTGCTTGATTCATGTAAAACTAGTTACTAGAGATCGTGCTTACACTTCTCTACTTCCTAGAGATAATGCTTACTCGAAAGTATCAGCAGGTTCACGGTCTAATTTGGTCCTGTCACAATGATGACTTACTATGGATGTGTTTTAATATGTAGAATCCATGTTCACAATAATAATCGCTGGGTCTACTCCATTTAATTTTACGTTAGGTATAGGTATATTAATGCAAATAAAAAACTATACTTTCGATTAAAATTAGTGTAAATAAGTTTTTGTAACTTTTTGTCTTATTTTGCACAGTTTGCTACAACTCCATTAATTCTTCGAAAATTGTAACATACTTCTATATGTATAAAACAGGGCCTAAGATAGACAAATATGCAGTAAAAAAATCTAGGCGTGTAGTTGGGGAGTTTTATTGCCAATTCTTCTACGGAGCGGTGCACATCGAATAGGAAACTTAGAGTTTAACTATTATGAATGGCCTTCAAAAATATTCTCCAGTGGAAGTTAGTTTGTTATTCAAACTTGAATTTGAATTTAAGATAGTTCAGATTAAATTCTTTTCAAGGTACCATAGCCTTAGAACAAAAATAATAATCAGCCTTTGCTTCTACATCATCTATTTATAGTGCATGATCCGGTACGCAATTGGATTAATTTTTAACTTTAGAAAAATGAAAAACATTTCCAATTCTGCAAACCTTAAGATGTTTATCCGTAATAAGTCTCACTTAATTTTTTTGTATAACATTATAAGTGATAAATAATGCTCATGGTGATTGGAGTAATATTAACGGCCCATTTTAATATACACTAGTCATGAAAAAAATCGTTACACCTCTGATGATTGGTTTTGAATGAGTTTTATGTAAAAAATTTTAAGGATATGAAACCTCTTTCTTTATTTAAATGCCGCCTGAATAATTCCTGCAGTGCTGTTTCGATTTTTTTTGATGAGAAGTATATCTTGTGAAGAGTGCAGGAACGAAGAAAGAATACAACTTCCTGCGGCCGGGCTGGTTGTCGTAAGAGGTGACAAAACAACCCAAAGCCTAGCGACAGGGTATTTGCCCGCCTGGATAGGTACCTACAGTATACTATATATATGCTATAACAACCTTGAGTTGTATTCCGGCATTAGTGGCCAGGTTCCAGTATCGCTTTATAAGAGCACCAGCGCATTTGTAACATCTATGATGTTGCAAATGTCTATAAACGATGGCAACCACTTTCCATCAGGTGGGCCGTCTGCCTGTCTGCTGCTCGTGCAATAAAAAATATATATACTGCAAAATGGAATTCCCTTAAAACTTTTCTAGACATTTATTAGAAAAAATTGTAAGCAGTGGTAGATCTAATTACGCCAGCGTGTTACCGACTATATTATTAGAAACATCTCGTTAGTCCATAAACGAGTATAAAATTACAAGACCCCACGTTGGGGTCAATTAAAACGTGATCTTTTTTATTGTATTTACAAGTATGTTAAATTTTTTCGTACACTTTACGCGCCGTTTATTCAAATTAGATTTTAATTGAAGCGTTCAGTATTCACTTTAATTACTCTTATTATAAGTTAGAGAGAGACCTTTTGGATTATGATAGTGTAATAATTAATTGAATATTATTTGTTACTGTTTTCATAGGTGTAATTTTATATTAATTTTCTTAGCAGTAATTGTTGGCTTTAACACTTTTAAATTTTGCTATTCATATTTATATATGAAATTATTTTGGGCTTAATTATGAATATCTAATGATATGCAGGGTTGCCATACGTTTAGAATTTTTGGGATATGCGGAGCTAAGGAGGCCTTTTTCCAGTATGAAGAGAAAATAGTTAAAGAAAAAATAATTAACAAACGGAAATTATATTTTTTAAAGTCGATGTGATTATAGTTTCTATAGGTATTTATGTATATACCGGGCATAGTAACCGAAATAGGTTTATTCAGTATTACATGTAATAATCAATGTAAGTATAATGATATAATCAAGGAGAGTCAGAATATTATCTCTGAAAAATGATTCTTGATATGGTAACCCTAACCACATGGATCTTTGGTAATATTGTACGGTTTCCGTTAGAAATAAGTACTAAAAAATGTACAGCCTCGATCCAGCTTGAAAGAGTTTATTCAGTAATGAATCTAAAGTAGCGAGATGAAAGGAACAGGAAATCTATAAATTTAATAAAAAATAAATTGTTTGTTTATTTAAATTTAAATTGTGAATGTAAAGATAGCTTCCAAAATCTTAAGTATAATGAAAACTGCTAGTGTGTGCTAGAAGCACACAAAAATAATCTCTCCAAGAGAAAATATAGTTTGAAAAACACTTTTTTTTCTCCCAAACGCTTTATTTTCACCTACATAAAAAATGTAATAGGTTTTTTTTCCAAAAATAGTTGGCAACCCTACCAGGGCGATAGGATGTTCATGACGGATTACACTTTCTTAAAACAAGGCAGACGGTAGATTAGGTAGATACAATATAAGTTAAGTTTCCATCATTGCGGTAATTTATATCGCTTCGATCTAGGTGCCGACAAAGACACATTCACACCTGCATAAACACATTTTATTATTTATATTTATTACCTTTTCGGCATTTGGACTTCTTTTGTCTACTTTGTGTTTAAAGTTTGTGATTTACAGCCCATTGTGTATTGTATACTTTTACAGCCTATTGTTGTATTGTGATCACTGCCAGGTATCTAGTTTTAAAAGGACAAACTGATTCTAAGAAATTCAGTCCACGCAGCTCAGGCAAACATATTGCATCTGTGCAGTATAAAGCAATGCCCCAATGGAGAGATGAGGCAGTCGAGCGATAACCACGAGCGAATCAAGACTTGCGTACATTCGGTAATCTATTTAGTGACGGACTGCGTTATTGAATTGTGCATTACATTTGGACTTGAGGTGTTCAGTTATATTTGTACCTGTGTTATACATACATACATACATAACTTCACGCCAGGTCCCTTGCGGGGTATGCACGAACAACAGAGCGCCATTCTGGCTTATTCTTACACACCTCACTTGCTTCTTTGACATTGATAGCTCTTGTCATGCACGCTCGTCTGTGTTATACGTGTTTGTATAGTTCTAATAAACTCTATAGTAATGATATATTCTCTCTACTCTAGTAATAGTAACAATATTAAACAATTATTTAAATTACGATCAAAAGAGTTCCTGATCGGAAAATAATTGGAATACAATAAACATTTACTTTAATTTGCAATGATCTTTATTGATGCTCGTTTTATGTTCGTTTAAACAATATATTCGTTAGTATAAATAATTGAATATTTCACCTTCTACAATTAACTCTGCCGGATGCCGTAATTTAGAACAAAGAATGTCCTTAAGGTAATGGTTTAATTGCGGTCAATTCGGCCACACAGATTGATATCAGCGATTGGGAGGTCACCTGCATGCATCGGAGCTTTACTGGTTCATGCCAGATCTATAGTATATGTAGTTACGAGTTTAGCCGGACTCTCGGAATTAAAATGCCCTTAGAATTATTATAGCGTTTGTTAGAACTATACAAACACGTATAACACAGGTACAAATATAACCGAACACAACAAACCTAAACGTAATGCAGAAGGTCGTAATTCAATAAAACGGGCATAGTCCGTCACTATTAGATTCCTAAATGTACACACATCACGCCCGTATCGTAGTCGAAGCTCAACTGCCCCCCCCCCCCCTTTGACCATCAGGCCGTCGTTTTATACTTTACAAATGCAAAAGAATCCGCAACATCTGGCTAATGATGCTAATGAGCGAGTACAATAGGACAATAGGCTATTCTCCACAATAATTAGAAATGTGTGCCAATAAATAAGTGAACAAAAGAAGACGATAATAAAAGGATTAGAATTAGTTCAAATGCCGACAGGTAATAAAATGTGCTTCTACACATCTGTACGTGGAATTTGTCTTTATTGGCGCCTAGGTTATAACAATATTTATCGCTTTCAGTTCTTTTAAACTTTTCTAATATGATAACAATCATAAAGACCATAGACGAAAGGAGTGGAGGTGTTTGGACATATATAAAGAGACTACATTCGTCTTTGTAATACTTGAAGGCAACGTAGAAGCTAGGAGATGGAAATGAAAGCTTAAGACGAAGAAAAGGTAGGTTTCGAGTCGTACAAAGAAGTGACAGAGCTGGCCGAAAAAACCTTGGAGAACGTTTCATAGACAATAATTAAGTTCTTAAATCTTATTATGATATTTTTAATTGCTTATTCATACTTTTTGTTTTGTTCCTAAAATTGCTACTTATTTAGGTCAGGAACATAGATGTTTCAAAAAATAATAAAATATTGGATTATGCTTATTTTTCAGTAAAAGGCGCATACAATAATCTATGCTGTATGTGTGTGTGTGACTGGGTGTGTGTATGCCAGTGCATATGAAGCTAGATAGATTTTTTAAAAAAATTCCTTATCATCGTATGGCTTTTACTGAGCCAACAAACAACTCAATATAAATATTCAGAAATCAACCTTCGGGCTATAAATACGGCTCTCACTCAACGTCAGTGCGCCCCGATGAGTTAATAATATTACATAGAATTATCTTTGAGAGAGGTCCATAAATAACGTTCTAGTTACTTTTTGTGCGTAGCCTCCGACACGATTAGGTCAAGTAGCGCTTTAAATAATTGCTCTTATGCCAGTAATTGATTGGTTTTATTTGTTCTTTGTTTAATTTAAGGCAAGTTCGAACTAACCTGCTATCAAAAGGAGAATAATTCAATATTCAATATACCTTTTATAGTAGAGGTTATATAAGTAAGATATCGGTCGATAAAAAGGTTTTGATCGCAGACTAACGTATATATATACTGTTACGAGCTACAGGACTCGAATTAAAATGCCGTTGGAATTATTTTATTTTATTCCGGGAGTTCCGGGAGCAGACAGGCAGACGGCCCACTTGATGGAAACTGCCGAGCTCTAGGAAATTTTATAGCGCCCTTCGTCGAAAAGTATTTTATAAGATCTTGATTTTTTTAGAATTTCCCATTTTACAACATTAGGCAGTTATCTTCAGTCTATAAAAAAATTATCTATTTAACAAAAATAAGTTATTTTAATTAATTAAAAAACTTTCTTATGATTTTTCACGTATTTTGTAGATTAACTTTAAATACGAATTTAAATTTGTCTAACTTGAGAAATTGTTGATTGTACAAATTTTCATTCTCTACAGTTGTATTTAATAAAAAATGAAGCTTATCTCCTTTTTCAGAATAAAATGTATGATCTTGCAAAAATTCCAACCAAAACAATGAACCTTTAAATTTTTGAACAATAACAAACAGTCACATTTATATCTATTATAATTAATTATTATTTATAATATTTCTTTTACTTTGTTTGTATAACGATAACGAATGTACGAGTAGTATAGATATTAGAACATTTAGGTATATGCACCTATATACTTATACAAATAAACTCTAGCCTACACAAGCCTGCCTATGGTTTTCCCCTCTCATTAGATGCATAAGTTTGCTGGAAGAATACTATTTTACGGTTAAGCTCGCCTTTGTATATCAACACTATTACATAGTTTGATGTGTAAACAATTTGTGTACAATAAAGAATATATTTTAGATTTTATACATTAAATACATACACATATTGCTATACAATTTTATAGCATGGTTGTATGTATGAATGTGCTTTATATGTTCACCGAAATGTTTAGATAAGTAACGTGTTTTGTATAGCATTCGTCCTTCACTCGTGTGCTATGCAGATAAATCATAAGTTTTACATAAGTAACGACCATGAGTTCGAAATTACATAAGTCACTGCATTAAATTATGAACTGCCATTAGACGGTTATTCGAAAGTATGAGTCACAAATACACGGTTTTACAGTTTGTAATGACATTGTAGTTTAATTCATATGTATTAGCTGCGACTACACACTCTTGCACTACGGTTACAACCGTGAACGGTAAAGATATGACATTTCGAATCTGGATAAGAATACGGATATTTGAATAATATTATTGTTACATACCGACAAAGAAACGCACACCTGGTTTATTGCCCCTTCCGCATTCGGAGTTCTTTTGTTTACTTCGTATTTAAAATTTGCAATTATACAGTAGCCTATTGTTATTGTTTTCGACTCTGTTGGCCGTCCTTGGCCGTTCGCAGGAATAATTAACCAGGTGTACAAATTACTGTTTCTCAGAAACCCCAGTGCACGCGGTCGATTTTTTGTACTGTATAGTTAGTATAAAAAAATGCCCGAACGAAGGGGTGGGGCAGTCAAGCGAGGATTACGATACGAGCAAGACGTAGATTCGACAAGTGATATAGTGATGGACTTTGCGCGTGTTATTGAATCGTGCAGTTTGTACTGGCTGTGTCCAGTTATATTTGTACCTGTTTTATACGTGTTTGTACAGTTGTAATAAATTCTATAGTAGTTCCAGGGGCATTTTAATTCGAGTCCTCTGTAACTCGTAACATTATATTGATGTCAGTTACGGTGACGGATATGAAATTATTTCGGATATATCCGATAGTTTCAGGTTTAATACCCGTAGTAGATTTTTTGGGAATTGTAAAAGAAAAACGTAAATCATTTACAGGTAACGATTTTATAGCTGGTAAGTCGGCTCCGCGGGTGCAAAACAGTCATAGATAACGTGTCAATTTAAAGGTATCATTTTACTAGTTATAGTTATACTAGAGTCCACCCATGGCCGCAATTTTCCAAAATCTCTATATAAAATTCGATTACGATCTAGTGTAGATAAAAATTTCGGATGTTTTCAGTTACAGTTAAGATTTTGTCTGTGTAGGAACGAAAAAATAATACAATTACCTGTGGCCGGGAGGCCTGTCGCAAGAGGTGACAAAACAACCCACAGCCATGTGGTAGGTATTTGCCCGACTGGATGGTTACCACGCCTGCTCTAGACTATGCCGCCACAACAACCTTGAGTTGTTTTTCCGGCATTAGTGAACAGGTTCCAGTCTCTCTTAAGAGAGCAGTAACGCATTTGTAGCACCTTTGGTATTGCTTATGTCAATAGGCGATGGTAACCGCTTTCCATCATGTGGGCCATCTGCCCGTCTTCTGAACTCTTGCAATAAAAAAAAAAGAAATCCCATAGCAATTTGGCTACTACTATGAAGAAACTCTCATGTTTTTCGAGAAAACTATGTGTTATTACCACTATAAATAATATTATTAGTTATTTGTGTACCAGGGATTATAATTATTATCCTAACGTTAACTCTCGGTTGCGTTAGGAGCGCCCGTATTCGCACCAAGGGTCCGACCGACGTGACAAAAAATAAGTTTCATTTTTTTCAAACAGTTTAGATAAATCTAATATGGATCAGGAAAAATTAACTGTACACAGAAAATCTAAGCATGTTTAGGTATTCTTATTTGTAACCAATTTAAATTATCGTTTGTTGGTTTGGGTACGTTCGTCTCGACGTGGTCACCTGGAAATATCAATGACAAAAATAATTTTTTAAATATTTCTTTGTTTAAAATCTCGGAAGTGCCTTTCTCATAATTAATAAGTAAAGCTAGATATTGAGGGCCTCTACAGAAGATTACTTTGAAACTTTGTCACAACTTTGCATCCACAAAAGCTGGGCTCACTTTTGGGGATAAAATGACGCAAAATACAAATTAATTTTTCCATAAACTCGTAAATTTGTTTGTTACCAACAGGAGAAGAATTTTCCATCGTATGTAGTCTTTAGCTCAATGTCAACCAGTATTATTAAGTGACAAACAACAAAAACATTTCTGAAAAAATTTCAATGGTAATGAAAACAGAGCTCTTTAAAAATGTTACCCTACCCTGAAATGTTGGTAAACATAAGATTAATGTGGTATAGATAAAAACTATTTGCAAAAATAACGTTAAGCTGGAAGGCTAATAGATATAAGAATAAAATTAGGTTCCACAAGAGATGTATTATAGATTGTGTGAAGGATGACTTGAATATTTGTGATTGATAGAGAATTATATACCAAAATATAAGATTGTGGAAAGTAAATAAAAACTGCGTAGATCATATAATGATATGGAAAATGTGAAAGAAGAGAGAGATACGGCTAGTATCAAATCTTTACCTTTTTTCAAAAGTTTTAAAATATCCTCTAGGTTTTTGATGGCAGGCGTGGAATATTGCATAGCTGAATGATGATTTTGCGGTGGAACTTGTGCATTGTGGTTTCTTGGACATACTAAGAATAAGAAATAATTTAATAGAATTTGGTATAACATTGACACAATTAAATTCTACGTAAACTTCTATATTAAGATATTTAATGAAAAACGTGTTAAAAGACGTAAAATTTGATATATTATATAGCTTTACATTATTAGACGAAGTTTTAATGCAATGTCTCTGCAACTTTGTATTTTATGCAAGATGAAGCAGCAATATCCTTACGTATTAGCCAAGCTCAATTAGGTAAGATTTAAATTACTAATTTCGTCAATTCGGGAAATAATATAAGAGCTGTATTCATTCATAGAGCAAATCAGAACAACTTACTTGTTGTATGTATCGGAAGTATAGAAGAAGAGAACTTTTTTTCAACCTCGTATATAGCCTTATGTAAATCTTCCATATACACCGGAATTTTGTCAGGATTACCTGAAAAAAAAATGCAATGTAGATCATATAACAACACAAATTGTGTTCTAGTTGTCAAACAAATAAAATAATTCCATATACAATACCAAAAAATAAATAACCTCTTTTAAAACCTCCACGAATTGGGTCATCCTGGATTTACGTCAGTATGATTCACAAAATGTTTTTTACATATTAAAATCGTACGGTCAGGTAGTTTTAAAAATCTCTTACTTGTTGTTATTATTATCGGCGTTGACATTGTTTTTGTCGATGTCATTATTAATGATGATGTTACTGGTGCTAAAGTCGATGATGCTGATATAATTGATACAGACAAAGGCAATGTAGGTTTCTCGGAATGTATTGATTCTACCACACTCTGACTTGGTGGTATTGGTTCATTTATGGATTGCTTATCTGTAAAAATAAGGAACAATTAACTGTATTCCTTAAAGGATTGGTAATTAATGTCTTAAGTAAGCTTCCGGGGTCCGCTTTCCTAGTTGTGACTAGGCATTTGTTTCTCACATTACTAGGCAGTTTGCGTAAAAGTTTTTCGATATGATACGGCATTCCTTCAATATCTGTGAAACAAAAGTTTTAACTTTCATCGACCTCATGATATAGCTTAGATTAATTGACATCGGTAGTGGAACTATAATTGGTATAAAATACAAAGTGTGTTATGATTAAGACGTACCATCATCCTCTTTGTTAAATCGACCTGCAATGGTAAGTTAAAATAGTTAATAAAACATATCTGCGATAGGTACACTTATAATAGAAACGATATAATTTTCCAAATTCAGCATTCGGGTTTAATATGCATTCAATAAACTAAGAAGGTGAATATATTTACGATACGGTGATTTCGGTTTCTTTATTTTGAAGAATCGTCTTCCTGGTTGACGAAAATCTTGAAGTGGCCCTGGTGAGGCATGAAGTTCTAATTGAACTTCTACCTTGTGATTTGGAAAACTGGCTGCAAATATATTAACATATAGATACAAAGTAAACATGACATTATAAAAAATAAATAAAAGGGGGATCAACTAGGATTTGAGAATACATAAGTTTATAGTCCTGTATGCTGATTTAGAAACGATAGAATTAACTGGCTCATGGAAGAGGCTCCACCGACAAGAGGATAGCTCTTAAATGATAGATAGATGCATAATTAATCAAAAGTTTTGTGATTTGGTCTTCTTTCTGTATATAAAATAACATTATTTGGTTTGAAGAGTAGTATGCAAATTTATCTATATCAATTGTCTAGAATTAAGTTTATAATGAACAATAAAGTGTTTTCATTTATACCTATATTAATTGAATTGAATACTTTTCGAAATACCTCATGTCTGTGGAAGTGTCTTAAAATAGTGTTTGAGTAATTTTACCACTTGTTTATACATAAATTGATAAATACCTTGTATCTTTTGCAAAGGCTTTATGTACTTGTCTAATATAGCTTCTATTCCAAGATTCACTAGTCTCTTATTGTCCACTATAAAAAAGAAATAAAATCACGAATATACCAAAAATTTCTTGTCTAAGAAAATTGTTATTATACGCGAAAGTTATTGCTAGCTACCTTTTATTAGAAAACTTTCTTTTGCAGTTATGAAATGAACTAAAATCATTAAATTAGATACTAAATTCATATTGTTTTAAGCATTTCATTCTTACGCGTATTATAATAAAATTGTTACAGAAAACTGTTTGAACCAACTTCATTCGTATCAAACATATTAAATTTAAAATAAAAACAACGAGAAATCGTAATGTTTTATGGTGTAATAAATAATTTAATAAAAGAAATGTTACGTATATACAATTTTTAAACGGGGATAATATAACTTCAGTGCGGCTTCTTCGCTTTGGGATAATGTCAGATATCGGCTGTTTCACTTTATGATGCAACATTGATAATGACGTCACATATTGACAGATAAAGTATCTATATACATAGGTACCTATACATATATTAGTGTATATACATACGTAATGTGGCTATGCGTTAACGGCGTTAATTTTTTTGCTTTAGATAAAACGCATTGGGCCACAGCCTAAATCTTTAACACTAACGCAGTGCAACATTATAATACATTTTCCTGCAGCCGGGTGACCTGTTGTAAGAGGCGATAAAACAACCCACAACCAGGTGGTAGGGTTTACCTGTCTGAATGGCTACTACTTCTGGTCTACAGTAAGCCGCCAACGCAAAATTGATTTATGTTCCGGCTTTAGGGGCCAAGTTCCAGTCGCCCTTTAGAGAGTGCAGCATGGAGAGACTTCGCGTCCCTCTGCTTATTCTACCGTCTGTATAACGGGGAGTGTTCCGAGGAATTGTGCCGTCTGGTGCCAACGCCTCACTTCTATAACCGCACAGCTTGCCAACGACGGGATGTTCACCCCCATTTCCTAGAGCTCCCACGCTCAACTAAGCAACGGTTCTTTAGAACGTTTATTAAGCGTACTACGATGATCTGAAGAGAACTTTCCGTCACGGCTCTCCCCTTGTATTACGATATGGGTTTTTTTTAAGAAGAGCATTATAAAATTTCTTAGAGGTCACAATTAGACCCGGTAGGTGGTCCTGGAATCAGGTCCTAGAATTTTATTTTCTCAGGGCAAAACAACGTCTGCCGGGACCGCTAGTAGCTTATAAATAATGTATGTTATAAATTCTTATTTTTTCTTGTTTAAAGGACTTTTCTAGTAACTATGGCGATTCTAGAGATTTTTGTCTTGGGTTAATAATTTTGGGAGTTGGTAACCCTACGCGTCAGATTATAGTGAACAAAAATTATTATGTATACAGCATCCGAAATATAATATACGTAATAAGTGAATTGATATTTTGAGCGTTGTACAGACATGGAAATTTCATTAAAACAAATGCCCGACTATTACTGGTATTCGAAGGTTGATCTGTATAGCGATAAGTCATCTGAGATCCGAATAATGCGGCAGTATTATTTTGAAATGTACCGACGCAGTACTATGTCTAGAACATGTCCAATAATGATATAATTACTTAAAATCTTTTTTTATATGGAAGTATAAGTTTGCGTTTGACCAATGTCTCACCTGATGTTGAGTGATGACGCAGTCTAGGATGGAGCACGCTTACCTAGAAGATACCTATTCACGCGTGACTTGAAAACTTTAGGATTGTGTTTGTCAGGAAAAACAGACTCCGGCAAATTATTCCACTCTTCGGCAGTGCGCACCAGAAAAGATGAAGCGATACGCTAGGCTCTGATTGGTGGTGCTTCAACCATGTAACTGTGGCGCAAACAGGTCCGTTTGGTTGTCCGATGGTAAAAAGGGGATGGAGGAATCAGCTCGTGCAATTCTAAGGAACACTCCCCGAAATGTATCCGATAGAAGACAGTCAGCCCCGCGACCTAATATTAATTTAAATAATGTGAAAGTTATTTTGTGTACACATATTTATTTTTGTTTGTTCCTACGTCGTAGTCAATAAATTTCGCAGCAGCGAATTATTGTGGTCCCATTTTTACTTTTCTGAAGTGTGATGTTTATGTCCATAATAGGCTATATAAGCCATATGTAAGCAAACTGCCTCTAAAATCAGAGTCTTAAAGTTGACAGTACATAGCAGTCGCTGTAACTGAAATCGATTTAGATATTTTTATTACTTCGCTTGTAAGATGTTCAACTTTGTCAATTACAGTTGCTTTATAAGAAGTTTTAAAATCAATTTTGTTATCATAAGCAACGTTATGTAGTTGTAAAGAATTATTAAATTTAATAAGAGGATCGATAAAGTATAATAATGGGACAGAAATTATTACATTCGTGGATCTCGATAGCAGTTTCTAATATTCGTTATCGGAACAAGCTCGGCGACAATCGTGTGCCCGCAACATGTGTGATACGCAGGGCTGGCATGCATCAAGATTTTAAAAGGATGTCATAAAACTAAATTTTATAATAATAATTTTATATGGCTAGTTAAAAGCAAAGAGGTCGTTTGATCAAACAATTACTATTTATTTGCATAAAACACAGTCTATATGAATGTGACATTAAATTTTAATATTGAAAGATACTCGATATGTCGTTATGATTCTGATATTTTTTTGAACTAATAAATTCCATCAACAACCGATTTGTAATTATCAAATTCGAAATCAGGATATACGTCGACAAAATGTCCAATTTAAGAACACGGATACTAAAAATTCGTTGATAAATGAATTAAAAACGATAAAATAAAGTTAAAACAGACCAATAATAACCATTAACACGTGGTATAATGTGTATAATATACACATAACACTATTCATAATCTATTATATTATAAAATTGTAAACATACCGTGTCTGTGTATTGCAGCTATTTAAAAAAAACAACTGGAATAGACTATAAGAACTATGGAGAATACGATGCAATTTTCGCTGATCGACAGAAAATTTTTAGAATTAAAATCGGCGCTACTCCTTTTGAATGATTTAAAATGGCCAGTTTGAAAAAAAAATAATGTTTATGAGATTATTCACGGATCAATTGCAAATATTATGTAATAAAATGTGTAATAGATTTTATCACGGGAATCCCACGGGAATTTTCTCTGGGGGGCCGTTCGAAGTTGTTCGGGTGCATAAAAATTAGCTTATTCCGACACATTTTCCACTAAAATGATATCTTCTATTCTTTTTTAAATGCTGCGATACTTTGCGTCCCGGATATTTCGCGGGAATTTCAAGTCAATCGTGGAAGAAGTTGCGAGAATTTCCTAGTATATTGTAAAATTGTAATAAGTGTATTCACGATTTTAAGATTAGTCATCTTGAAAGTGTCTACAACTGCAGTTACCCTGTTGATTTAAATTACACTACTTAAACTTTTTTCACAAAACAAAATAACAAGTCTATAAAGTATTGTAAGCAAGTAACAGCCCTAATAACACGATATAATTTGTTGGGATGTTTTGTACCCAAGTATTTTTGACCCCTGACAGTAGAACATTAAAACCGAGGTTTTATTATATGAAACATTTCAAGGACTCACTTGCAAAGCGTAAGATAAAATGATTATTTTTGTAAGTAGCCACAAGACAGTAACGATATTTTATTCGTTAAATACCACAAAATCTAGTAGAGTTATCCCTGGCCTGCCAAATTGAAAAAAAAATATATATAGGCTTTGCCTAATTTAGGTTAATATTAAAATCCTAACAGATTTTAATATTTATTTTATTATTTATTTTTTGTTTTCCTTAATTATTGATTAGATTTAACCTATTTTATTGTAATAGCACTTTCTGTTATCGTTGTAAGAATGTTCTGGTATCTAATAAACTATTTGTATTTATTATAGACATATTTGAGATTTTTTTGACAATACTTTTAATTAAAGAACATATTCAAGCCAATAGATAAAGGGATGTTGATTAAATGAGGTTGTATAACAGCACTGGCACTTCAGATTTTTTTACTGGAGATCAGCAGGCTAACAGCCACCTTATGAAGTCATTTCCGTCAGGAAAGTAAATTTGCAAAACCAGAGTTGTTATCAATATGCGGCACGAAGAATTAAACGACATTTTAAAAATATTATTAATCACTTTATGCTGCTTAGATTGCAACATTCCACGTGGCTTCACTCATTTCATTCAAATCCAATTAAAAGTTACAATTTATATAAGTTTTTTATTTATTTATTTATGACTTAGTTTGTTAAAATTATTTAATTGTATTTTTACAGTTAGTTTAGTTTCTTAATAACGAGCTAAATATTCAAATAGATTGTTTTATTTTATCCCAAGATTGAAATGACAATGAACAAACTCCTTAGTTATATTCCTATAGATTAGTATGAACGAAAATTATTTTAGATTACGCATAAAAATAAACTTAGCTACCCTCTTACTTAAAATGTATGCAAACAAATCTAGTCCACTTAAGATCGTGACTACATTCAACTGTTAGCTACATTGTAACTTCTAGCACTCATAACAACCAAACTAGGATCGATATTGAAGAGAACAATGATATCAACGGTATTTAGATGCATATCTTATGTATTTTATTATAATATTTGAGAATGTACTTGAAACACGCCTTGTTTTACTTTTGTTACTGTTTAATGTAGTTGCAATTCATACCTACTAAAGCACCTGCTCCACCAGAGTTGGTCTTAGTGAATGTGACCAAATGAAACTAACTTATAGCGTTAAAAATAACGCTATTAACGATGAGCTACGTTAGTGTATTTTCATGAGTTTTTTGTCAACTAAACGTCATTAAAAATATCTCATCTCTGGCATTAAGGTACCTGTTGCCGCAAACGGTTGAAAGTGGGGTGTAAATGAAACAAGTTTTTGTTGGTATTTATTGATCAATAATTTAGCAAAAAAACATTTTAATTCTTTACGATATGAGACGTAATGTGGTTGTTTTGTAATTTTTCTATACTTATTTTAAGTTAAGAAAAAAAATTCACGAAATCACTCCAAATTATTGCCATGAAACCATTTCATACCTTCAATTTTTATTAGTACAATGAGCAGCCTTATTGCTTAAAGCAATCTCTTCCAGGGAATCGTTGGATGGACAAGGATCTTAATCACAATAAATTGTTGGCGTGCAACTTAAGACTATACAAGATAAAAACATATATAGAGATTTGTAAAAAAACGATTAATATTTTTTTTCATTTGTTTAAATACTACTTGATTTTATTCAAAATAAAATAATTATGTATCTGAAAAACGACCACCTCCTATAGAATCCCCGCTATCGCTCCAAAAATCGGTACTGAAAAATTCTCAAGGACGTTAACGTTGCTACAAGCCTTAAATCCTTGACTACATATCCGTGACAAAGTCACTTATACTATTATCTCAAGTGTAGCAGGAGCATAATAAAAACATAAATTTGAAAGTAACTTTGATTACATATTTGTTTGTTTATATTTTTTTATTGCAGGAGTTCAGCAGACAGGCAGACGGCCCACTTGATGGGAAGCGGTTACCGTCGTCTATGGACATTTGCATCACCAAAGGTGCTACAAATTCACTGCTGCTCTCTTAAAGGAGAGACTGGAAGCTGGCCACTAATGCCGGAACACAAATCAAGGTTGTTATGGTGACATACCCTACAGCAGGGGTGGTAACCATCCAGTCGGGAAAAAACCATGCAAACGCCAGGTGGTATGGACCTGGCGTTTCTGTTTGTATGTTCATCATTCGTCACAAGTATATTGAGTATGCAGCTTGATGAAATTTGTTAATAGGTAGATGTGTGTCGCTGCTGAGCTCAGGAACAAATTACACGGACGTCATTCTTATTTAAACTAGATTGGCGAGTTTCAGACGTTTAGATGTACTTACAATGTAGTCCTTCACGACTAACACGTTGTAGTTGTAATAATATGCACATTGGGGCATAAAAGTACCTCAGCAGTGATTCTTCGTAGCCAAAATTTGGACCTACATTGGATTGAAATGATTTTTAGGTTTGACTAACGCTGCCCGAAATGACTATGTATTTAAAAAAAATATAACATATAGATATCACTACACGCTGTATACGTAAAATGCTACACTTAAGGCTGGTATGTATAAACATTTAAACAATGGTTAAAATAAAATAATAGCTAAAACTATATTACTAGTAATATCATTGCGTGTGTTTTGGACTGTATTTTCTTTAAATAAACAAATTACTAGCTGCGCCTCGCGGTTTTACCCGCGTGGGAAATTCGTTATATTTTGGATAATTTACGCTATATCTTTATAAATATAAGCTTTCATCTTCTTTCATCAAAATCCATTCAATAGTTTTTGCGTTAAAGAGTAACAACATACATACATCCATACAAACTTTCGCGTTTATAATATTAGTAGGATCATTGTATGTCTTTCAAGACCACGGGCCATAAAAATGGCCCGGACTTTTGGAGGGCTTGCGTGGGGCCATGGGGAGGCCAACACGTAGAGGCCCCTTGACAAATTTAATGTAAATATGTGGCGTGACACTGACCGGCGATTATCCCTGTCTACACCATACAATATTGCACCCAAGGACAAGCCCCGGCCAGTGTAGGACTATTGTGGGAAATGAAGACAAAAAGTACCGGGCTATTGGGGTGAACTGTTAGTGGTACTAGCGGTCTGGGAATATGGGGACTATGGCGTCTGCCCGTCGCAATGTTTAGGGAACATGGAAAAATGGGCAGACGGTGACTCGCCACTCCCTGCATGGGCCCCAAAAAATGCCATAAAAGGCAGGGGCAACATGGGTATGAGTGGCTAAGGGGTGTAGAGAGGTGGGTTGCAGGTTCACCGAAGCTACTTCCGTTAGTAGGATTATTATTATATAGCTAAACTGTGATTATTTTATTTTAACCATTGGTTAAATGTATAGGACACCAGCCTAAGTTATAATATAAATCCATACAAAATTCGGCTAAGCGTAGTATCCATATATAATTAGTATTAAATAGTGTTTTTTTTGTATCTAGTAGATATATAATTTTATAACTGACCGTGGTTTACATTAATGATGTCGACATAATACAACTCCCTATCAAATTTTATCCATATATTAAGTTGATAAACAAACGGACGAACGTACGGATGGCCATAAATATTTTATAAATAGTCCGTTCTTGCTAAAATATTTGTAGATTCTTAAATATCATTTATTAATTACAAATGTCATGTGTCATGCAGTAGTAAAGTTTTGACAAGAGCACTTTATTATGATTATGTCATTTCATATGTATAAATATTTTCGTATATTTTTTACAACACCAATGAAACAAAGCTCATACCCGGAAGATGAGAATCACGACATATGCTGCATGACGATGATCTCAATTTGTCCTTTTAAGGCACTCATGCTCAATAAATTGCCACTATTTCAACCTTGTTCACGCCTGATAGGATCGAAAACATTTTTGAGATTTTATTGCTTTTAGAATTCCGTAACCGGTTTCGAGAAAACGTAACCCTTATACGTTCATCATTATCTGTTCTTCCGAAAAGCTATAACGATTAAGGGTGGTCATACCATTTCAGAGGAATACAATAATTAATTATCTGTATTCTTCCAGGTTCCAGTCTCCCTTAAGAGAGCAGCAGCGCATTTGTAGCACTTTTGGTGTTGCAAATGTCCATAGGCGATGGTAACCGCTTTCCCTCAAGCGGGTCGTCTGCCTGTCTGCTACTCCTGCAATAAAAAAATTGTAGCGATGGGTAACCAACCGAAATCGCAAAAACTGAGCCAACCGGCCACCCATCCGACTAATGGTGCCTCAATAGCCGGCAAAAAAACTGATTGATGGCTAATTAGCTTTCTCTGATCAAAAGCAAATTCTTATACTTAAAATATGCGCTACTTTTCATTCTGGGGATCCCGCGGGAATATTTCTGGGAATTATTTAAAATTACCACATTGAAAAAATGGAATTCCAAAGTGACTTTTTCACCGATAGATAGCAAATCTTATGTAATAAAATGTGTGATTGAGAATCCCGCTCGAATTTTAAATGAAGCGTGGACGAAGTTGTAAGTCCAAATATATTGGTAATAGCTACAGGACTCGAATTAAAATAAATGCCGTTGAAATTACTATAGAGTTTATTATAACTGTACAAACACGTATAGAACCGGTGCAAATAAAACTGGATGCAACCAGTTCACACTGTATAAACTGCCCTATTCAATTACACGTGAAAAGTCCATCACGCTAGTATCGTAATCGTCGCTTGACTGCCCCACCCCTCCGTTTGGGTATTGTTTTATACTAAACTGTATAATACCAACAAAGGGGCCGCGTTAATCCGCAGATCTGGCAAGCTTCGACGCAATGCAATAAAAACAAGGATTAGTCTGACACTAATAACGGCCATAAAATAAGTACGATACAATAAGATGTTTTTAAATTTTAAACACGAAGTAAACAAAAGAACTCCGAATGCAGGAAAGGCAATAAACTGCGTTTTACGACAGCCAGATGTGCGTTCTTTGTCGGTATGTAACAATAGATAGATAGATAGATAGATAACATTTTATTGCACACCAAAATATACAATTACAAAAACAGACCATGTTTACAATATATGTTTACTAAACCTTTTTTTTTGTCCAGGAGAAATCCGATTGAGGACTAGGCCGCGACAAGGGCAGAACCTTGGGGGGATAATTCGCGACCTAGTGTGGGATTGGCACTAGTATGCCTAGTCAGAACTGGTGCCATGCTATTGCCACTCCTCGGTTAGGGATACCCACTAAAACCCCTGGGTGTTCCGTCCTTCGCCTTATGCCAGGGCTACGGGTATATGACCTAGAGTCTAGACTCTCCGCAGCCCTAGGCAATACAACAGGCGGCCTTATCGCTCAAAGCGATCTCTTCCAGGCAACCTAAAACAATATATATTAGTTTAAATTTATATTCGCTGCTAGTATGTGACTAATTTTATGTTTTTTTAATAAATAAAATATATAACGTGACAAAACAAACAAAAACACAGGTGCAACCAAAACAAATCAGTTTAAATCTTAATGATCTGCGAGAATAGGAATTCCCATATCTTAAAAAGATTGATTAAATTATCAAAGTTACTATTAAGCACCATTTAAGGTAAATGCCTAAAAGACATGTGTCGGCGCGATGATTAGTTTACCTACATAAATCCAATCATGTATGTTTTTAATGTGATTTTATTGTTTTATTTTTAATGTTTTCTGTAGCTTTGTTTTTTTAAATGATATAAATTATTTGTTATTTTGAGTTTGTTGGTAAAAAAGAAGCCTTATCTCCGATCTTGAAAGCTGGTGGCAAATTCAAATTTATCTTTAAATGGCGCTTTTTAGCAGACTTTTTTTTATATTGTATAGGTGTTAGATAGATATATAGTGGAACACTTACTAGCCAATAGATGGCGCTGTGGAATAATGGAGGTCACAAACGTTTCCCGAATAATACAAAGAATATATTATACAAATTTTCAACTGTAACATATGGGCCTAGGTCTGCGACTGCGAAGAGCAAGATTAGCCTCGCTGGAAGGTCTTCCTTTGAGACGGAGGAGCGTTCTATCCTGCTCCTCCAACCTGTACGGGGCACCCCTCTACAGATAGATGCATGCAGGAACGGAGAAATAATACAAATTCCTGCGGCCAGGTGGCCTGTCGTAAAAGGAGACAAAACTATCCACAAGTGGTAGGGCATTTGCCCGTCTGGATGGCTACCGTCAGAGCATGCCACCATAACAACCTTGAGTTGTGTTCCGGCATTAGTGGCCAGTTTCCAGCCCCATCTACGAGTCACGCAGCACATTGGTAGCACCTTTAGTGTTGCAAATGTTTATAGGTATTATCCTCGCAAATTGCTAATGCGCTGGAACCTTGTCAAATTAATATTCACGTGACGTCATCCGCAACTCGTTATGTACGCGTAGTCGCCGGCCAGTGATGCTAACGGTACTGAGTGTTCGGCTACGGTTACGTCACCAAAATGGCGGCCAGGAGCATTAGCAATTTGCGGGGATAATAACGGTTATACCATCACAGTTGTGCCGTCAACCTGTCTGCTGTAGTCCATCAATAAAAAAAGTTTCGCATTTGATGGACATCCCACCAGATATCAGGTGAAAATGTAGTCTAAGACGGAGCACGTTTATCTAAAATACATTTGTTCACGTGAAACTTGAATACACCTAAATTATATGAACGAGCAAAATAGACAACGCACGATAACGAATACCACTCCTTAGCGGCACGTATTACATATACATATCGAAGGCTTCATAACAAATGGGCGTACAGACAAAAGTGCATTTTTACATAAAGGACACAATTGTGAATAAAACAAAACTAGTTGATTGTATAAGGCTGAAATTTGGAATATCCTTCTATTTAGGTACACTTGCATACTGGTAAGACTTTCTAAATTGTAATATGTATAGCTTTTGGTCAACAACAAAAAAATGGAATTTTGCGTATACGCCCATTTGTTATGAAGCCCTCGATATATATATCAGCAAAGTGCTTCGGTATTTAAAAATATCGCATGAGCTTGTACGGTGTTAAAAAGGTGAGAGAGGAATCATTTTGTACAATTCTGCAAAATCTTTGTTGTACAAAATTTTTCAATATTCCTTAAAATATTTTTTGTATTTAAAACCGTGTTACTAACATTAAAACAGTAAAATTGAGGAAATAATTTAACACCTACTGCGCTATTGCTCTTAATGTCGACCACTAATTGGTATAATTAAACGTATTTGCAAATTATAATACGTCACTGTCATTTAAGTTTTATCTTTAAAACTTCGAAGGTAGTGTTGAAAGATAATGTTCAGTGTTGAAATTAAAATACGGTTTTATTTTACACCACATATGTATGCTCGTATAATGAGTTAATCTTAAAAATGCTCGTTTATTTGTTATATCCTGCTTCACCTAATTTAGTGTTAGTTATACTGGGGATACATTATTGTGTTAAACTACATTACATTAAAGACCACCCCTGGTCTAGAGTGCCGCCATAGCAACCTTGTGTTGTCTTCCGGCATTAGTGACCAGGTCTCCCTTAAGAGAACAGCAGCGCATTTGTAGTACATTTGGTGTTGCATATGTCCATAGGCGATGGTAACCGCTTCCCATCAAGTGGGCCATCTGCCTGTCTCCTGAACTGCAATAAAAAAAAGATTTAGATATTCTATGACCGGATACATCTTATTTAACGCGGTTAAAATAACGCTATTAACTGTTAGTCTACGTTATCAGTCAATATTTAACGTCATTAACAAAGACACAGTTACTAACACTAACAATAACCCATATGTAGCAGGGGCATTATAGTTAACTATAATTATTAAGTTAATTATTATATTTTTGATGAAGTACGTAATTTCAAAAGTAGTTCAGTTTATAACATAGTGTAAAGTTAAAATTCGCTAGCTTATAAATTAACTATTTTTGGATTACTGTGCTATATATCTCTAGATAACATATTATTTAGAGATTTCTATGCAAATTTGATTATACAACATATTGCGTGCAGGGACTAACGAAGTACACCATTAAACCTAATCATTAAGCCGGTTGAGATATTAATTTTCATGAGAGATCGGTTCCAACCTGTCATGACATACTCTCGTACTTAACTTTTTAAAGCCACGTGTTTATCTCTCAAGGATTTTCGTTACACAAATTGGCTTAAAACTCGTTAAATCTTAAGACATATAACGAAATGTAGTAAATATTGTTAATCAAATCTTAATGAGTTACGTAAACACATTAAAATTAGCAAAAATGGCAAGGTAGGCCTTGGTGCAATAGTAAAAATGATAAAGATTAGAGCTACTTTATATGTAAGTAACTATTGTAAAAAAAAGACAAATTATAGTCCTACTTGAGAATATTAAAATGCCTGTGCGAGGGTTTTAATTTTGTAATAGCATAAATATAACCGTGTCATAAAACTAAATCATATAATTATAAACATAAATTGTTAACAGCTGTATAACCTTGGTCGATTATATTAAAATAAGTGGGTTTTTCTGTCTTCAACCCACGAAGTCTCATCCCACATTTTTTTTCTTAAATCAACCCAAATCTATTCTTTTTTTTAAATTTTCATAAATTTTATTTTTCAACACGCATTAAGTAAGAATAGCACAAATAATTAAAACTCTTAGTTACGTGGATATAAAGTATGATTTTTAATCTGTAACCAATATACACAGTAGTGGCTTTATGGCTAAAGAAGGCGCGTCCATTCTAATGTTATGGGTTAGAATACTGACAAAAAACCTGCTCTGTATAGTCACTTTTTCTGGTCTAATTAACGTATCTACGTAATATATATATATATATATATATATATATATATATATGTATCTACCGTATCTTTACTATAACCAAGTACTGGAAGTAAAGTAAAATTTAAAACTACGTTCTTAAAAACTAGGTAAATGTTGAACAAAGGGCGGCTTTGTCGCTTAAAGCGATATCTTCCAGGGAACCCCTAAACTAAGGAAAATATTAAACAAGGCAATGGCGGTGAAGACAAATTATTCAACATTCAAAACAAATAAATAAATAATAGACGTTATATACTATACGAATATAAAACATACACTCAAAATAACCAGCAGTATTAGAGCTGAGAGGACCAAAAATAATTAGTAACCGTACCTTTAAAAGAAGATACTGATTTAGCTTGTCTGATGTGGAGCAGCAGTGAGTTCCATAAACGGATAGTCTGTACCGTGAAGGAATTATCAACGAAGGAAGAAGTGTGTACAGGTTTCATTATGGAAATATTATTACTACAGCGCAACGGGATTGAGAAACATGTAGGAAATCAAAACGTTCCTTTAAATACGGATGAGAACGTACGAGGATTAAAAGAGATATTGTACAAAAGAAAGAGTAAGTGAACATTCCGGCGAATAGATAACCAATTAAGCTTCTTATGATATTCGGAAACATTAACATATTTGCTATTACTAAATTACTAAAAAATAAGTAGCTGAGGAGTCCTTCTTCTTCTTTTCTTTTAATAACTAAAATTGTTTTGGAAGTGGTGGTAGACTCATGACTTTCAATAAGTAATGTGTAACATTCTGTTTTGAGAAATGTATTCATTTTAATAATTATACAGACTGAGTTTTCATATAATACGGTCACGTCATACCCACTTTGCATAAGTAATAAATGAGGCGTTATAACCTATTATAGAACCAATCATATTCCATGCAGCTGTCAGTAGTGCAGTTTAACCTTATAAACTGAATTCAAATTAGACTGTAGAAGTAGCTATTGGTCGAGTATCGGCGTGCCGTTTTGGTTCTCACTCCGCATAGCAATTGACACCATGTAAGTCTCGCCGGTGGCCACATCAGGCCCATTAGCCTCCACTTCCTTTACAAAAGCGGCTTGGAGACTCCCAGCACAATTGTATGAGCTTATTTACCTTATCTGTAAAGTGCCGCAATCAGAGCTCCCGATGCGGTCTGCAAAGTATGAGTTTTGATATTTCCTTATTGTATCATTGTTAACAACGTATTGTTCGTTAACAATAATGCGTTTAATTGTTTTACGAATTTATGCTTTATTTTTGAATTTCAAATCGCTCGACCTTGGCTTTTAGATAATTTGATTCTGGCACACCCTTGTATTGTGTTTGAGGTCTTTGTTATCTAAGAAAAATGTCTATGTTTTTTATCAATGAATATATTTTTTTACTTAAAATAAAATGTTGTTATGCCTAAAATAATAAGATAAATTGAATAAATTAAGGTTCACCGGACTCTGGCACTATCTACACTAATACATAAATGTCAAAGTATACGTTTGTTATTTCTTCACAGTTTTGACAATGAACCGATTTGTATAAAATATTTTATAATTATTATATAATATTAATACGCAGGGTGAACATAATTATAATACTAGTACTTATTTCGGAACCTTGTATTGGAATATGTTTCTTAAATATTCAAAAGTCTAATTCATTTCAAATAGCAAAAGGGCCCTTTTTGCCATTGTCCGTAGAGAAGAAGCACTTCTTCTGATATCTTCATATAATATTATTAGTAGTAGTATTTGCCCGCGATTTTGTCCACTTAGGATAGGTAACAAAGATTATAGCTACTTTGCTAAATATAATATCAAAGGTAATAAATATAAATATATATAAATAATTCAGCAAAGTAATGAATTTTTAGTAGGAAAATACATGAATCCCGGAAAGTCCCATAGAATACGGGATAAATAACGTTACTAACAGCATACACAACTACAATTATTTCATTAAAGATTTTATCGATCAGTGAAAATTTCGCATTGGAATCGAATTAAACCTCTCTCAAGAAAATTTCCGTTAGATTCTTGGGATATAAAGTACCGCAGATTTTAAGTCCGGAAATTTACTATCGCTCAGTGAAAACCGCATCGAAATCGGCCCAGTATTTTTTACGTGAATCCCGAACAAACAGACAAGCACAAAAAATTTAAGAAACAAAAAACTACACTTTTACAATTTTATTTATAGATTTTCTAGATAGTCTTTTGAGTTTTATTTTTCGAATATTGCATAATTATATATATTGCATAGGTATATACGCTGCTTTAAAACTAGATTTAGACCAACAGTAGTATTTCTTACAGTCTACAAAATCGTGACATAATTTTATAGTGGACGTAATCTCGAATAAATTGCGTACACTTAGTGACTCTTTAAAGACCTTTTAAGGTAGAAAATTTAAGATGATGATCGACACGCTCCTAATTAAGATTACCGGTTGGATAGCGGATTCGTGACGTAGTGTGGGTGGTTCCTTATACTGAGGTGACGTTTTGACGGGTGGTCCATTTTTGGGGGTTACACATTGTTTTTAATGGAAATGGGAGTGATTTTTAAACAGATAATGTGTTTAGTATGTTGTCATTCACCGTATCTGGGAGTCAGAACGGTGAAAACAATAAAGAATTAACTAAGTAAACCTTTTTTTAAAAACCTTGTTTAGGTTTTACGCGGAAGTAAGTTCACGTCATTAACATGGCTTTAAGTGTTGCCACAATTAATTATTTTTTTGGCCCACAAACTAGCTGATCGTTACGCATCTCCTCTCATTTTATAAAGGAGATTAAGCTCTCTGCGGGTGTCGTCACTGGACATGGCTATTTTAACGGGCATCTTTTCTATATAAGTGTCACTGACAGCCCCCTTTGCAGAGTTTGTCTGGAGACAGAAGAAACAGCCACCCATACCCTGCTAGAATGCTGAGGGGTAGCCCAATACAGAGCGCAAGTATGGGGACGCCCCAGGTAGCCTTCGACAAGTCTTCGGCCAGGTTAAGAAGCTGCTGAAGAATCTGAGCTGGATGGATTAAACCTTCACCTATCCTCGCACAAAATGGGCGCTATGTCGTCGAGTCGCGGAAACCGCCCGCTTGCAGACAAAGATGACGCTCGCTTGGGTGATTCTAGTTGTAATAAAGAGCTGCCTGGGGCCCCGCATCTACTAAAATCATAGCGTTAGCTGGTGATAGAACACCGGGGTGGTTTCATTGAGCAAGTATCTATAACTACAATTAGTAAAAAAAGAAACATTTATAAATTTTTCAATAAAGAGATATGCAAAAGAAAACTGACACTGTTTCTGACGTTTTGTAGTTGTCAGAAACTGTTTCTGACAACTACAAAACGGCATCCTACATTGGTCTTAAGCCAACAAAAGGCTCATACGGTAGCAACGTGTGTGGCATCCCCTGATACTTTGAATAATATACGAGCGCCCGACCATCGTCATATCTCAACCGGGAAGCATTCTGCATGCAGCAAGCACCTATCTTTTGGAACAATCTGAAAATGAGAGCACTATGGTATAAAAGGCGCAAGGCCCCATCTGTGGATAATCTGATTACAACTCTATTTACACGATTTAAGATAGAATTTTCCTTTAATTGTACCTCTGTGATAAGACCTTTAAATATTCTTTTGGAATATCAAACGCATTATTTATCGTAAATTTGTAATTGCCGATCGTAAGCACAAAGAATCTTCGAAGTTAATATCAGACATTATAGCTTGCTCGGTTTTGTTTACATGCATGTAATTGAAAGAATCATAATTATGTATGGTTACATAAGAGGAGATTAATTATTTCGTCCATAATTAGTCATTGCATTGCAATGGGATTCACTGCAAAATGTTTTCTTCTAGAGTATTTGAAATAAATGGATTATGGGTACTGTAAATACATATAAAGTTATATTGAACTGAAGTGATAAAATAGTAATTACTATAAATATTATAAACGCGAAAGTTTGTAAGAATGGATATATGTTTGTTACGCTTTCACGCAAAATACTACCGAATGGATTTTGATGAAACTTTACAGTAATATAGCTTACACATCAGAATAACACATAGGCAATAATTTATAAAGATATAATGTGGATTATCCAAAAAATAAAGATTTTCCATCACCACGCGGGCAAAACCAGTGTATTACCCATACTTATAGCGGAAATAAACCCGGGAGCGGTTTGTAGTTGTTCGAGTGCATAAAAATTACCTTATTCCGACACAGTTTTCACTAAAACGATAGCTCAGATTCTTTTTTAAATGCTGTGGTACTTTGTATCCCGGGAATCCCGCGGGAATTTCAAGTCAAACGTGAACGAATTTGCAGGCATATCCTAGTATTAATATAAGATACTGATTCACTAAAATATTGAAATGAGATATTCGGTTCAATTAAAAAAATATTGATGTAAAATATTTTTTGTATGTGATAAAAATTATTTACTTCTTTTCTTTTAAATTCCCACGGATACACACATAGGTTGCAATTTATCTCGAGTAATCAGTACAGCTCAAAAAACAGTATTACGGGAAATCTTGATTAGTTATTGCATAGGTCGACTCTAGAAAGAGAAGCGCGTGCTAGGTGCGCCAGCGTAGCGTGCAAAAATTATTGCGCTCGCGCCAACGCTGAATGCAAATTAACCGGAGAGCGGCTCACAGGTCAAAGGTAGTATGGACTGAGCTCATTTTGTATTGTTTTGTATGAGTATTGCTACACCTAACTGCACCTTAACTTTGGTCAATTTTAGTAGGGGAGACCAAGCGAGGATTTTGGGATTTACTCTAACGTGACAGAATAACATAAGGGGAGAAAAAATGCACCCTATTATGTAGCCCCACCATATATTAACCCTTTATACAAGGTGGGGGTATTTTTTATGCTTCAAATTATTTTTCAAACCGTCAGATTAAGGAAATTCCTCCACATAATTGTCAGATTATGGGTCAGCACGATAAGGACAACATGCTGAACCTTCTGTACATTAATCTGATGCGCTCGAGTACTTTAATGAAACTTTTTTTGCTTTTTCGAAAATCGGCCATGGCTTTTGATCGCGCCCAATCGTCAGTCTTTTGAATAGGAGTTCCTTTAGGGTTTACTTAACATACTATTTGAATATCTGACGCGCTTGAGTATTTCTGTGCGACTCTTTAAAAAAAAATCCTGTACACGCTCCCCCCACCAGTGAAAGAGTACACCATATAACATTATTTGTTAGCATCTAATCTTCACAATCCAACAGATCCCTATGACGCTCGAGGGAGCTCCACATTTAGCATCTTGGGATCCCCTACTATTTGTAGATTCGCTAATTGTTTTTTTAATCGACGTTCAAGATCCATCTATCGACAAAACCCCCAGTCACTTAGTTCCCAGCCCAATATAAAGTCAAGAACAATGGTGCATCTCAAACGTCCCCTTGTGTTTTATTATGCCTAGGTAAGAGCGTATATGGAGTACTTATTGCTCACACATAGGACTGCGCCACGCGCCTGTCAGTTAAATACCCTGGACAGTATTCGACGTCGAGTCGTTCGGATTTTCGACGATCCCGTATCCACAGACGGCTTAGATATCTACGCTTGACCTCCGAGAGATTTCGCATCTCTTTGCATATTTTATCGTCTGTACAATGGGTAGTATTTTAAGGAATTGTTCAGAATATTGCCTTTATCTTCTTCATACTATCGCACTGGTCGCCATCGGCTGGGTATTCATCCTCACTTACTTGAGTCCTTTCGCTCATCTACGCAGCATTTCTCAATAACGTTTCTCTTGCACACCGTGGGGATTTGAAATGAAGTCCCAGCTGAGATTTTCCCATAGCGCCTCGATATAGGGTTTTAAAAAGGGTGTCAATTTTTTTCTGGTATTGCAAACGACCATAGGCGACGGTAACCGCTTTCCATCAGGTTAAATGTCTGCCTATCTGCTGTACTCTCCGAGTAGTTATAAAAGACACACTAAGCCCTTGTAGATCCATATGCGTATCACAGTTACTAAATATTTATTTATAAGCCCAGGTGGTTGTGCCTCCTTGTAAATTATCCCTCCCTACACTCGCTATCAAGAAGAAGAATAAAATTTCATAATACCTTAAAAAAACGAGAAAACTCTCACATCGTGTGCTTTCACCGCAATAAAACATTGAAACAATAAAGAAAATTTGTAAGAAATAAAATAACTTTATTCCTATTCGTTTAAATCCTAGTGATGGAAGCCCTCAGGGGACAAGTGAAGTGTGGACTAGTGACGAGGTAAGTTTTCTCACCTGTTTCTTCTTCCACGTCCTTTAAGCTTCTGCCGGCCATCGCATCGCGCCTCCATCAGGTGTAACAGGGCATGAGACTAATAGGAACTTCATTTAAATAAAAAATAAGTAAGAGGGTACCAAATAGGCTGATCGTTTAGGCAGATGGCACACGGGCACAGCGGTTGCCACTTTATCGCTTCATTAGACGGGTCGGTTGAGGTGAGCGACGCGCGACGCCCGACACCTCTCGTGCTAATGTCGCGATCCGTTGTTACGATTTCAGCTGTCGTTGCTGTTGAAATGTTACTCGTAATTTGTCGTGTTACAATAGAAGACAAACATTTTCGTCTCAAACTTAAGTTTAATTTTATTTATATTCGTCGAAACTCAAACCAAACTGAAATGCAATGAATATCACCAATCTGTACTTAAACTCGCAAATCTATTTTAAATATCAGTGTATTTCTCGAAAATAAATAATACTAAGCCCAGCAGCGCATCGTTTGTGGGATTAATGATACATCGATAATATTTAATAGCTTTAGAAATAAGTTATTTTATACATTTTAGTTTTTTAGTTTTTGAAGTCGGTTTTTATAAACGAAGTTTTTATTTTTTATTTGTTACTTTTTAGTGTCTAGCTATGTATGGGTGGACATACGAATGGTGCCGCGCTTCTTAAAAAATATAGGTCCCAAGAACCGGGAACAAAATATGATCGTAAAATGAAAACTACTGGGCCCAACTATGTCAAATTTTAAGGGGACCACATGGCAGCTATTCCGCGTCGAACAAAAAAAGAATCACGTAAATCGAATCATAAATCTCAGAGTAATCGGTGTACATATGGAACGGAGTGAAAATTATTTTCATGAAAAATGTTCATAAAATGAAAACTACTGGGCCAAACTATGTCAAATTTTTAGGGGACCACATGGCAGCTATTCCGCGTCGAACAAAAAAAGAATCACGTAAATCGGATCATAAATGACGGAGTAATCGGCGAACATACATAAAAAAAAGCACAAAAAAAAAAAGATTTCGACGAATTGAGAACCTCCTCCTTTTTTCGAAGTCGGTTAAAAACTAGTTTTTATTCGTGCAGGAACGGAGAAAGAATACAATTTCCTGCGGTCGAGCGGCCTGTCGTAAGAGGCGACAAAACAATCCCAGGTGGTAGGGCATTTGCCCGACTGGATGGCTACTACCTCTGGTCTATAGTATGTCGCCATAACCTCCTTGAGTTGTGTTCCGGCATTAGTGACCAGGTTCCAGTCTCCCTTAAGAGAGCAGCAGCGCATTTGTAGCACCTTTGGTGATGCAAATGTCCATAGGCGATGATAACCGCTTTCCATCGAGTGGGTCGTCTGGCTGTTTGTTGAACACCTGCAATAAAATAATTAAGCGCCGCAGTAAGTACAGTTAAGAGGTATGTTTATATAAAAATGTAATTATTAGTAAAATTATTTTTTAATTTTGCGTAATATGTAAATCGCAGTATTTATTAAACCAGGTCTACACCATTATACCTATGACCTTTCGAAAAATAACCTGTTCGAAGAAAGTGACTTACTTTCAAATATATCGTAATTGGGGAAGTAAATCGGATCAACTGAGGTATATTCTGTTTTTTAAAGTTAATTAAAAGCATTACCTTCAAAAATCTGCATTGCGATTCGGAGATTTATGTATCCATCATATTATATAACTAAATATAAACGTGTTTTGTTCTTATCTCACAGTATTGAAAAGTAATCCTAGGAATAATTAAATCCAGGTTGCGTTTGGAGACTTCACTTAAATGTCCGCTTTTCTCCTTTTCTCCATTTCGCGCGGATCTATAAATATGTAAATGTACTTTTGATATTTTTTTCAATTGCAGGAGTTCAGCGGACAGGCAGACGGCCCACTTGCGGGAAAGCGTTTGCCATCGTGTATGGACATTTGCAACACCAAAGGTGCTACAAATGCGCTGCTACTCTCTTCAGGGACTAGAACCTGGTCACTAATGCCGGAACACAAGACAAGGTTGTTATGGTGGCATACTCTAAACCAGGGGTGGTCGCTATCCAGTCGAGCAAATACCCTACCGCCTGGCAGTGGATTGTTTTGTCGCCTCTTACCACATATATGATATATTTAGATTTAAAAATCCCATAAAATATATACTTTGTAGGCGTATTTCTAGCATTACGATATGTATCTGAAGTTAGTACAAGCGCGTCTGCGTCAACATCTTCAGTTTAAAATAAAATAAGAATTCGTTGTTTAAGAAGACCATGTTGTATTCAGATTTAAAAATTAATACATTTTCCCAAAACATGAACAAAACTGAAATCGTGAATAATGTCTGATTTTTTTTTATAAAATTCTAAAAATGCTGTGTCTGTACATTGATGTTTTTTAAAAAGAAACAACTGGAATATAAAATATAAATTATCAAGAACATAATGCAACTTTTTTTTAGATTTCTTATCTTTTCGAGATTCACGTAAAAACTACTGGGCCGATTTCAATGCGGTTTGCGCTGATTGACAACAAAACAACAAAACAAATTATCCTGGAAATCAGATAGCAAATTTAACGTAATAAAATGTGTGAATCCCGCGGGAATTTTCCCGGGAATGGTTTGAAGCTCTGCGGCTGCATAAAAATTACCTCATTCCGACACAGTTTTCACTAAAACGATAACTTACATTCTTTTTAAATATGCTGTGGCACTTTGTGTCCCGGGAACACCGCAGGAATTACAAGTCAAGTGTGCATGAAGTCACGGGCATATCCTAGTATGCTATACAATGGTGTTATGTTTGCCGTGATGATACTTTATAGGCACAACGGAAGATCAGCGCTAGTCGACAGACCAACATTATGCTGAGACTGATGTCCCTTTTAGAACATAGATTGTTTTTCAAGTTTAAGTTTGTTTGTTTGGTGGCACGTGCGCGTGCATATGGTGTGTGAGTGAGAGTGTGTGTGTGTGAGTGTGTAGGTGCGATTTTTGTATTTTTTTCCTATTCTTTCAAAGTATTGTACACTACCATCTTTTTGTTCGTGGATAATGTACTTGGTGATAAGCAATGACTTTATACTATATACTTTTTCATTATGTAACTTTAGTATATATATGGTTTAAAGAAAATATATAAATATAAAATAAAATAAACGCGTTTTATATTAGTGCAGTTGTTCTAAATAAAGGTATTTTTCTTTGTTTAAAAAATATTTCATTATTTTTGACGTATTACAACCGACCAACGACAACATTCACTTCCTTTTGGCCTAGAGTGCTTTAGTAATCCAATAAAGCAACTTCTTCCATTAAAGCCGGCTCAATCAACCATACATACCAATTCACGTACATTTATATTGACATCCGCCATCAAAGAGACCAATAAAACACATTACGGTCACTCACATTTTCTAATTAAGACGTGAATACGAGCCTATTTTTAAGTGAACGCATCCACAGGCGATGATATCGTTCAACTCTATGTCCAGCTTTTGAAATCTATAGTAAAAACAACAATTTCGCTTTCCCTTAGAAATTATTCCTACCTATCAAACATTTAATGTTCGTCCGTCGTTTAGAAGTCAATTAAATTTAAAAGTCGTTCAGAAATCAAATTAGATTTAAAAATGAAGTTTTCTTTTTTCATTTTTGTAGTTTTGAATGTCAAACGTTTGATGTTCGTTCCGTCGTCCAGAAATCAACGTTTTTATTTATTGATTCTGAGGCAGTACGAAGTTTGCCGGACAGGGAGCGAAGTCCTGCAGCGCGTGCTAATGTCTCTACTCGAGGTCGCCGGCCTTCAGCTGGCACCCGGAGAGGCAGGTACGCGCATTACTTCCCTCCCTGAGTTAGGTTCCGGTACGGGGGGCCCTTGCTACTAGGCAACGCAAGGGATTCATCTGCCCCCGTTTCGAAGTGGGGTGTGTTCTCCCAGGGCACACTCCAGGCACTTTATTGCGCTGGATCGACTGTTGCGTAACTATGTTCTATATCTCAGTCTTTCCATCACAACAAAAGCGCAGGGTCGACAGGGAGGAGGGGGTTTTTAGTGGGTATTGAGGTTGCTCGCCCGTGCGGCATCGCTCTGAGTCTTCCACACTCCTCTGTGTCAAGCCATCGCGGACGGAGCGCAAACAAAGCATACTATTGCTAGCGTTATCGCCCCCGATGGATGCGTGCCGTTTCCTAGTGACGGCCCAGAGAGTGCGTAAATCGGTCAGCATTTTCCCTCGCCTCAAAAAAAAAAAAAGTACGAAGTTTGCCGGGTCAGCTAGTTATTATTATTTTATTGCATGAGTTCAATAGACAGGCATATGGCCCACCTGATGAAAAGCTGTTACCATCACATATGAATATTTGTAGCACTAAAGGTGCTACCGTGTGCTGCCACTCTCTAAAGGGTACTGGAACTTGGCCATTAATGCCAGAGCATAATTTAAGATTGTTATGGCGGTATATTCTAGACAAGGGGTGGGTAGTTGTCCAGATGGGCAAATAGCCTATCATTTGGCTGTGGGTTGTTTTTTCGCCTCTAACAACAGGCTGCCCGGCCTCAGCAAATTGTATTATTTTTCCGTTCCCTTTACGAAACCCTTTATATTTTAATTCATTCGCATATATGTTTCTCCTCTCTGTTCTTGTATAGAATTTCTGGGGCACATGCAGTGAATGGAATATACCCGCCTGACCATTTTATTTTAGTTCCCAAATAATGTAGCATAATTCCATAGCCTAGATCCTTTTGTTACTATTCCTTATAAAATAGTCCTACACTGACTGACAAAAAGATAAGCGTATAGGTCTATAGAAAAAATGTATGCACTGTATTACAAAAATGTAGTACACATAGGCAACATTAGGCAACCGTCAGTTTTTACCAAATTTATTTTAAAATGGCAACCGTTTCTTTAATCTACCCCTTCTATCAGGATCTAGGTGAAGTAGTAGAGCATTTGTTCGTCGTCGTAACAATTTGATTTCTGTAACACGTTATTGACGAGCGTATGTGACGCTTTTCCAGTCTATATTTATATGTCATGGCAATAGAAGCTACTGCGGGATATCTTAAGCCTGATTTACATTTCCATTCGTTAAATAGTTAGTTAACTTGCGAATAAGTCCTTATGATCGTTTGGACAGACATCTACTATAATAATCGACAACTTATTACTTAATTGGAAATTTTCTGTCCACAAAGGATAATAAGTGCTTAACTCGGCGGTTTTGCAAGTTAACTAAAGCAAATGTAAAACAGGCTTTCTGTAATTCAGGCAAATGTAAATTATTTCTCGAGACTAGATAATTTTATGCGAAGATAAGGCGAGATTAATTTCCGTGTAGACACTCTCTAGTTGGGATTGCTAGGCGACATGCTTTTAATCTAAATTAGAAGCTTTATGTATTTAAATGACAGTATTGAATTGATTATATTATAATAAATCTGAATTAAAGCTACGGTTTTATAATCATTGAAAGTTATTTTAATCATCTATTGAAATAATTTCCTGAGCATAATAATATTGGTCATATAATATATATATAAGCATTTTCCAAGAATTTGAAGCGAAAACTAAGTTGCACTATATTTCGTAGCACCCATCAAATATTTGTTACAAATATAATTTAATTTTTTTTAACATTTTATAGATGGAATTAAAATAAACTATAATTCAAATATTAATTTTAAATTAATATTAAAGCAAAAAAGTTAGTTCTAGATCATTATCAGGAAAGAACTCTTCCAAATTACAGGACTGTATTGCCTCGTTGAGTGTCAATACTAATGTGTTACGAGAGGAATATATTTCATCGTTATATATAAAAAAATATATATCAGCCCATAAATGTCCCACTGCTGTGCTCAGGCCTCCCACTATAGGCAAACAGATAGTATACCCGCCACGCTTGTCCAAGGCGGCTTGGTAGGTTTGACACATCGGTTATCTCAATGTGCAGATTCCATCACGATGTTTTCTTTCACCGTTATTAGCACGTGGTAATTGTAGCAATATGCACATTAGGCCAGAAAACTGCCTAAATAGTGCATGCGTTCCAGCCAGGATCGAACCCGCACCCTTTGAGTTTCGGATGCTTGCTAGCCATTACGCTACCACGACTTCGTCTATCTGTCTATCGAAATCTGTCTTATACTATAATTTTATTATCTTACCACTAAGCGAGAACTAGCATCATAAATACATATCGAGAAATCTTATGCAAATACATATAAGAAAGTGCAATGCAACCAGAATCAAAGTAGATACTTCTTGTCAGTAAAAACAGAGGAAGCACATAAGGACATCTAAATCAGTCTCGTAGACAGACAAGCAGACAACGGTACAGTTGGCGTGTAGCAGGCTATAATTCTTTGGCCAGATGAAGTTATTAATGTACCGGCAGGTGTATCGTACTTCGATGTAGCACTTCTTAGCATACAATTTTATAGTATAACTTACACTATAAGGTACATTAGAGGGCGGCGTGGGGGTTATTACTTTTTTCCAACAACAATGTTTCCCTAATTATTGACACAAATGTAAAGTAAATACGAAAAATCGTTGTAGTTTTCAAAACTTATGTGACATCTTTTTGCAAAGGAAATGCATTATTTTTTCGGTTTTTAGTCCTTAACTAACTAACCCATTTTTTCTCAATTGTACACTATGTACTATTTGTAAAATATGAGAAATATGCTTATAGAAGAGACAGATATATGGACTGACCGACGGATAAACCTGGCCAAGTTAATCCAGTAAATGTCCCATTTTGGTTATTTATCTACGGAATTTGAGTCAGATCACATCACATTATTATATCACTAATAATCAGTTTATGACATCCTATGTAATAAGCAAATTAAAATTTAAGCACTAATCTGGATACAATTTTTTAACTTTAAATTCTATTCAAAATTAAAAATATTATAGTACTTACTATAATATTTTTAACACAACCCAAAGACATTCAGATATTTGTTTATACAACTAAGAAATATGTGGTGACAGCATGTAATATGCTGTTAAACATAATTCAGGTATTGCGAATCACTTTCACTGTACACAGGATGTCAAGCAAAACTAGCAAACAGCAAAGACGACGAAGATATTGGACAGAGATAGATAGAATATTGAAAATACTTTAATATAAAACACATACACATAGAGTAAACAATGTACAGTCATTTCGTGTCAAGGCAGGAACAAAAGGCGGCCTTATCGCTCTAGAGAGAGATAATATTCTTTAAACATTTTTTTGAAAATAGACATATTTCAATTGTAGACACTTCCTGACATTAAATACACCGGGCGACACTGGGTAACTGACTAGAAAAGCTCCAAGCTGATATAGTAATGAATAGAACTTTGAATACAAGACAAAATCGGCAAGAAAGAAAGAAATAATCTTATTTTTCTCTGAAGTAGTATTTGTATACTCTAAAAAGATACAGTAATAAAAAGAATTATTAAAGTATTAAACTGCATAAAGTTAAGTAATAATCTTATCTGTTTAAGAAGCTACATTTATATCTATTAAAAATGTACAAAATAATACAACCAAAAATAGAGCTTATTTATAACGTTAGTCTCTAAATGTCCCCAAAATTGAGACTCTTGGGGAAACGGAGAGGGCACTTGCAACACTTCTCCTAAGCAGATTGGCAAATTTCATACAACAATTCCGAAGTATAGGTATATAGAACTGCAGCGGGTCTCCGACAGGGCTTTCGGTGGAAGCCTGTAGGAGGTGCTGGCGGGATATGCTGATGGAATTTATACACCAATCACTCTTACGGTTCACGTCGTTTATTGGACCGCTTCTGAGTTATAAATATTGGCTATTGGCTGGGCATTGGCTATATTAAAATAGTAATCGGTATATTCATACACTAAGTTTATACACTTTGACCTGCTGACTATTACTACAGATTATCTTCAGACACTGATTATACACACTAATCAGCTCTCTAATATACTACAACTAACACTGACTAACACTTTCAATATACTGACTTGTTTTGGCAGATCACTCTCTACTTATACGAACAAATACATTTAAAAAAAACAACATTAACATTTTGTGGAAGCGTCCCACGATTTCTCTGGCCTGGACCCAACACTTCTGGGAAGATATGACCCCTGTTTATAAATAAATAAATTGTTTCCTCACTAAATTTAAACAAAGCATGCAGTCAAATTACAAAACTATTTTGTAAAATACGTACAATGGCAATGGCAGATGTCAGGATAATTTTTCTTTGACGCAAATGGTCTTACAAAGAGCGTTATTTTAAACTATTACCGAAATTCTCGAAAATATAAAACAATGGAGAAAATTACGGGGGACATCATAAAATATTTCATATCCCAACATCTGCATTGCCTTCTTGGGAAACAACTTTCTAAAAACTATCTACAAACTATTTTGGCATCGTTAACAATAGGTGTCCTGACAATATTTCCCCTCATCGTCATCACTTTGTAATTGTAACTATATAAAAATTGAGCCATAAAAACTGTTTACACTAACCTACCACACTGCTAAGACTTGTTAAAGAAAGGGTACATTAGAAACGTCATAAAAACATCACAATGATGATAATAATGTCGAGGCTCATAGAACTACAATATTACCATCGCTGTTATTTATTGACAAGACTATTTGCAATGTTGTCTAATATATTCTCGTTCGTAATTTGTAATGTTTACGCCAGTTGTTGAATGCAATAAATACAGAATCATCAATGTTTATTCGCAGGTAACGTCAAACATCACTGCAGGCTGTTTAAAATATCTTTTCGTGTTACAATAGTCTCATTATGAATAAAATATTAAATAATTTCTTAATGACTATACCTATTACTGACTTTCTTTAAATGAAAAGCAAATACAGCTGTAGCTAGCTACAATTTCAAAATTTAACTAGGGCTTTCCAAGACTTTTTATAATACATTACAAACATATGTCATGAACTTCAATAACATGTCATTGCAAAACTTTGTATCTGGTTGTATATTATTATCGTGACTATTCTCAATAAAGTTGTTCTAAGTGCGTCTGTCCATTGCAGAATCATTTAATCTTACCGATTCGAATGTGCCTCACACATAAGACTTTAGTAAAGTTCTATAATATGGAGCTAGTAAAGAATCCAAAATCCCTATAAACAACAAATTGAGTTTCTGCGTTGGCAACCACAGTAAACATGGTTTATCTAACGTAGGCATCTTTTTGTAATCCTAAATCCGTTTATGAAATTCTTCCTCTTAAGCTCGTAAGGTCACCTAGCTACATAGTTTCCAACCGTAAGATCATCGGTAAGGACATATCATTCATTAACAATAATCATTTAGTTCGAATCATTACAATTCATAGCTTTTAGTCAAAAATATCACATAAAATCCTTATAATCTAGACTTGTAGAACCTAATAAAACTACGTTTTGACGGTTTTAAGCGCGGTAATTTATTTGATTTTGGTTTATCCGACGTTTCGGCCGCTTGTCAGTGGCCGTGGTCACGGACGACAAAGATGACATTTGTCTAACGTGTATTGTCAAAGTTTTATTTAGCTTACCGCCAACTTGTTCATTTTAATTATTTAGTTTTAATTTTGTTTATGAATATTATTTACTCTATGGGAGCCTAATCTAATTTACCACCGCTTCGCAACATGTTGTGGCTTGAAGAGAACAAGCGGCGCAAGAAACTATTCATAGTCCGAGAGCTGGTACCAATTTTTGGGTAGGTATTTGAGGCAAGCTGAAAACTTGTCACATACCTCTCCTATTATATTCCAACACGGAATTGCAGACCTGGCTGGTGAGTAGCGGGGCTAAATCAACCCCTACATTTTTAAAAATATTAAATATTTTTCCCCAAAAATATATTTGAGGCAATACGCAATTTATATATGTTGCAGTGTAATACTTAATAAATACGAAAAAAAATAAGCCAGACAATTTAATCGGGGCTGTAACGTTACCACAATAATCACAAAAATATGTCCCTTTAACGTCCATAAATCAATAAAATCACTTTTATGCAAAATGTACTTAGTAAAAATTCAGAAAATTTTATATTTTTTACTCCGAAACTAGAAACCTCATGGGTTATTGTAAGTCACGTGGCCTCGCTAGAGCCAATAGTAACGCGGCAAGCAAGAACGAAGACAGCTGTCGATATGCGCTCTCTCTCACACTACAGCTTGTCTATAGCAGTACAGGCCCGTACCCATCCATTATTTGTTTGATCACCTGGCAGGTAGAAAGCCCAACCGAAATGATCTGTCTTTTTGGGAATCTTATTTTTTAGCTATAAATAACACTCCATTAAAATTTCAAGCTGCCTCAAAAATATTTTTTATAATTTTTTGCAAAAAAATTTTGCACGCGTCTGGTAACGTTACAGCCCCGATTAAATTGTCTGGCTTATTTTTTTTCGTATTTATTAAGTATTACACTGCAACATATATAAATTGCGTATTGCCTCAAATATATTTTTGGGGAAAAAAAATTAATATTTTTAAAAATGTAGGGGTTGATTTAGCCCCGCTACTCACCAGCCAGGTCTGCAATTCCGTGTTGGAATATAATAGGAGAGGTATGTGACAAGTTTTCAGCTTGCCTCAAATACCTACCCAAAAATTGGTGCCAGCTCTCCTACTATCAGCAAACATGCCTAGTTATAAAAAAAAAAAAAATATTAAAATGGGTGGAAGGAAAAATAAAAGAAATTATCAGTCGAGTTGGTTTGTTTCGTTGCACGCAGAAAGAGCTCACAGTGTCTTCAGGTCTGGCAGTTGTTTTTGCTGGGTTTGGGTCTTAATAGTTTTGATGATCGGATCCCAAACAGGTGGTACCTGCCACCCATCTTCTCTATTGAAATTTGGGTGTTTTTTGATTTCAATAGCCTCACGCATCATTGGTATGAAACAATTCTCTTTCGCTTGGATTTGCGGGTTATCGAATCTGATGTAATGGTTGGGTTTATCCAGCGTGTGTGCACTGATCGCAGACTTCGTAGACTAGACTATATTTAAATTTTCTAGCACAACAATTGAGAACTGGTACGGCGAACCTGTCAACTAGGACTTTAAGGATGTGAATGGAGCCAGCCCAAATCCTACAGAGCAACGAGGCTGCTCTGTTAATATAATTATATCTTACATAAACATCTAATCAGAGTGACTTTCACATTTATATGAGTATAGATACGAAGACCACTGCACACTCGGGGTCACCAATAAGCGCACGGTCGGATTTCCGAAGAATGTCGATCTAAACCTGATACGCATGAGACGCGTATTCCGTAAGCGCGATTTCAAGGCCTTGTGCAGTATCGTCGTTGACAGGCGATCCGGCGGTGTTGGGTGTCACCTACGATGAGATCGACTTACCCATCGACCGATCACGAGCCTAGAATGTCAACGCACTTGTGCGGGTTAATTAATTGCGTAGGCAGCAAATTCCCTACATTATCGTCTGAATTTACGATTCCTATATAAGTATCATATCTTATAAAATCATCACAAGCTAGATGATCTTAAAGTGTAGTAGAACAAATTTAGGATATGTGCCGATTTTATTTAAACGATTAATAAACTAAAGACTTGGAAGCGCACGAACTATGAAGGATTCCAAATAGGAGAAAACCGTTCGCTGCTTTTGTGATTTTGCTAAGAAGCCTTAATTAAAACTTGTAATCAAAAATACAACGTATCTCAAAAAATCCTTAATGGCTCTTTTCACCTCAAATTTCGTTAAAAAAATAATTGTTTAAAGTTGTAAAATGGTCCTGTCTTGATTTTTCTAGAAATTTCTGCCGCATTTTTTAAACACGGGGGGTCCATTTTTATAACGTTGCGAGCTAATATCATCTAATAACTTATTTTTAACTACACTTAACTCATATATAATATGTAAACTGGTCTATAATGTTAGATTCTTACTATGCAATTTGAGAAAAGCCGTGATTTCAGACACTTTACAAGAATACTAGAATGAGACAAACTAGAATGTATGACACAATATATGTATGTACCATGATCTTAAATTATGTGCTGATTTATGCTATTTACGAACGAAGCCAGTACTAGAGCATTAGCGCAACGTCGCATGTCTCCGCGTACTAACAAAACCTTAGGTTCAATTTTTTACATAGCATGTAGAAATCCGCATTGTGCTCGGCGGGTTTACAACGTTTAATGCTATGCCGATACGTGGTGTGATTGCACAGTATTGCACCGATGAGTGGGCGTCGACACGCAACTCTCGTTGGTGCCATGCAAATGTTTAGTACATTTGGACGATAGTGTATAGGAGTCCTGTTTGATTTGTGTGGGCATTGTTTGAAGCCTTTGTTTTTGTTTATATTGTATTTGTTTTTATTGGAGTTCCGTGTTCTGTGTGTCAAATAGATTGTTATCATGTTTAACTGTGGAATGTTAGGGTTTAGGGATTTGTCGACCAAACAAAAGAAAGGATAGGTGTCGCGTCATAAGAAGAAGTGAAACAACTGGCCGAGGATAAAGAAGATTGGAGGAAGCTGCACTTACAAGAGTTAAGCTTTTAAATATTATGACGATACGCGAGATTCATAAAAGCGTTACCCATTTAAAATCATCAGGACCCAGGCACGTCTGTCCGATAGCCGGTGGAATAAATGAGTCTTGAAGTTAAGACCGCATTTTAGTAACCGTTAGGATAGGATGCCCTTGAGCCTAAAGGAATGGCAACCTGTGCAAGGATCGGGATATGTGGCGCAATATCGGGTACGTCTACGTCCAGGACTGCATATCAATTATTACCGGAGTAATTCTAAAAGGTTTAACGTTTAATTTGTCGAAACCCAAAAATGAGGAAATGCTAACTGAGCTGGTTCTCTCGAAGGTAACGATTGGCAAGCCGCGGGCTGAAACGAAATCCATACAAAATGGTTGCACAAGCCACGCCTTTAGTTCGACAAAACGCTTACACCTTTGTAAATGTCACAATGCAGTGCAGACTCGAACGCTGTAAACACGATTAATTATATTTAATTAAATTCGTATTAACATATCCAGATAAGAACGAATAAAAAACAGATTGGATGCATTAATTATTACTATGAATATTATCATAATAATTTCTATTTTAAGCAAAATTGTGCAAATATGTCCGGAGAAATTTTGTGTGAAAAAGTGTCCCAAAAACGCCTAATTAGTAGACTACGTTCTCTAAACGTGAAAATGAACAATCTATAGACTTCAATTGGAAACAAGTTCTTTATTTTTCCATTTGGAGTTTACATTAAGAAATAATACATTTCTGTTTTATATGTATTGATATTAATAACCCAAGGCTCTAAATACGTGTCAAAAACTATACATACACAATACGTTTTTGGCTATAAATCATCATAAGCCATGTAAATTAGCTTAGTGCTAATCGTGTTTCGTGCGATGAGTGAAAGTTCCGACGGATCATTTCCCTCTCTCCCTACCTCTTCCACCTATTCCAATATATATCCATCCCTTCTATCCTATTCCTCTTATCTAAGGAGCAGACTATCTCACCATTCTATCCAGTCCTCTTTATCCCATTCTAAATTCTGGCTCCACCTTTGGTGTTGCAGACGTCTATAGGCGATGGTAACTACTTTCCATGAGCTGGATCATCTTCCTGTTTTACAGCTTCGCAATCCGTGCAGGAATGAAGAAAAAATAATTTCCTGCGACCGGACGGCCTGTCGTAAGAAGCGACAAAACAAACCACAGCCAGGTGGTATGGCATTTGCCCGTCTGGACTGGCTACCAACCCTGGTCTAGAATATGCCACTATAACAGCGTTGTGTTGGTTGTGTTCTGGCATTATTTGCCAGGTTCTAGACTCCCTTAAGAGAGCAGCAACACATTTGTAGCACTTTTGGTGTTGTAAATGTATATATGCGATGGTAATTGCTTTCCATTAGGTGAGCCGTCTGCTAGTCTACTGAAATCATGCAATAAAAATAAATAAACAAATTGTTCAATCATATGTATAACCTTGCATTGTATTAATATTCGTTATAGGTCAGCGATGAATATAGGATACTTTTGGACCTGCGAAATCGAAGAATTCTGCTTTTCATTGAGCTGCAGAACTCGTAAAATATTTGAACAATTAACAACCTAATATAATCGTGCGATAGACATTTTTAATACTTACCAGTTACTGCGCAGCCCCCTACGGCTAATGTGGATGTGCCATTAAATTGAAGCAAACAATATTCAATAGAATAAGCAAATGTTTCTATATTTTTTATTTACCTATAGCCTTAACAAGTCAGCTTACAACTTAATTAATGAATGTTGACACTTATAACTTCATGGGAAGGAATTCCGTTCACGGTTTCCATCGTTTTTTGAGACATTGTACAATTCATTTTGCCTATAATTGTATTTGGATGGAGACGTCTTACACAACGCAAAGACTTGTCAACAACATGTCAACATTCGTAATTTTATTTTATTAAGATTTCTGGACTCCAGGTTCTTGGTAAGTACCTAAACTCTGTAAATTTATACCTTCAACGATGTGGTGGTGGTGAGCAAGCGAGAAAGCGGAACCCCATTTGGGTTGCTCCTTAAATAACAAAACAATAAAAAGCAAGAGGTTATATATGTGGTGTCATCTAGAATTGAAGAGTTTTTTAGACATGAACTACACGATTCCTCAGATTGAATTGAATTGAATTCCTCAGATTCCTCTTCGGCGATACTAGTAAATAATTCAACTGATGGATCAATTGATCTAAGAAACAGGTTTCATAATAAAAGGTATATCTGATAAATAAAGTGAATCAGAATTACAAATAAGGTTATTTTCTTATCGGAAACAACATAAACATTATCATACAGAAGCCAGAGCATAAGTATGGTTATGGAGTGGGAGTCACTTATCTGAGCGATATAACGCTTTTGTGTACGTTGTTCTAGATTTATAAATATCTTTTCTTTCTGTATAGTGATAGCAGAGGCTACAATTTAGTGTTGTTATTTCCCACCTAGATTTAGTTATTGCAGAACATTGTAGGTAATCTACGTGAAAATTGTCTGAATTAAAATATATAACTGTAATAAAAGTTTAGGTTTGATTGTAACGGTAGTTAGAACTATTCTGAAACGCACTACATATACTCAGAAATATATATTTAAATGAATATTGTGAATACTCCTCTTTATAATATTAATTATAATTCAATATATAAATTTTTTAAATAACTAAAATAAATTATAAATAAATTACACTACAAACAAAAACTTGAAATTAAATACTACTATAAACATATTTACTAGTAAAAGATGCAGTCCAGAGCGCTGTCGGTGGGAAGCGTTCCCAAAATGCTGGCCGCATTCCCTCGTTGTATGGCAACGCTTATTCGTTGCCCTAAATATAGGCCAGCCCTTTGGTCACGCGAGACTTCTTGAAACGTCTCGATAAAGTTGATAAGCCTCACGTCCCCATGGCCCCAAAGTCTCAACCCCGAAAGCCACAAATATGTATCCGTCACCGATGGATGCATACTTGCGGCGTTTCAGGGTTTCTTGAAGTGTGGCAGCTCCTCCGTCAGCGCTGGCTGTATTTGGAAGATGCGAAGCCGCTAACGTATCGACACACGTTGCGTCCCATACTAAGGGGCGTCCCATCTTCCAAGGTACCAACGACATTCCGTCCGGTCGCTTGCCATCGTCACGGCACAGTCCGTTCGGTTAAAGAACAGCTGGAACCCCAACGGTGACAAGAGACCGGCGGATGATGTCGTTGATTGCCGCATGTCGTGAAGTTCTACCAGCACTCCTCAAGCCATGATGACCCAATCTATCAACTTTATCTCCACACCGACAACGATGTGGGACTACGATGTCTGTCTGCCCCCAGGCGAATGCAGGCAGCAATTCTAAATGTAGTATCACCCAGACTGTATCTAGATTCGCCGAGGGCAGACACTGAAGCCACAGACCAGACTCCCATTTAGAAACAGCTAGGAGACGAGCAAGGTTAGTTTCGCCGGTGCAAGATGACATGATATTGTCATACACCGACTTACTGAGTGGCTCATCCTACAGCCTCTGCATCTTTGGATCTAAAGGAAAATTTTCATTCAGGCAAGCCAAAGACCAGTAATTTTTAGCCGCAGTCGAATATGGTACCTCAAAATCACTGAGTGATGGATTTATTATATTACCGATGAGATCCACAGTACTATAGACTGAGGACAGAAAAGCAGGTAGTGCTACGTCAGAAATTTTGCGTATCCCCAAGCCACCTAGCCGTATCGGAAAAGAAGCTTGGGTCCACGATCGGTCATCTAAAGAAATATTTAGGATGGATGTTAATGTTTGCCGAATAATATTATCTAAATTATTTAAAATACTGGAATGTCTCCAAAGGGGGAACAGCGCAATACATACGTAAAAGTGGGAGTGAAAACGCAGTGTCTAATAATAAAATAAGCACTATGTTTGTTTAATTGTATTAAATTTAATCATTTTGATTGTTAATTGACAATTTTATCATCTACGAAAGATGAGGACTGATCGAAGATGGAGACCCAAGGAGGCTTAAATTACTTTCATTAACTATTTTTAGATTGGGGGCTAAATCTGTAAAAGCGGAAATAGTGTTAATGTTATTTTTCGTCGGAAAGACAAGAAAAAGTTCGCATTTGGAAAAATTTAAAGATAAACCAATTTTTCCAAACTGTTGTATTAAAAAATTTAGATCCTTTTTCACTGTATCTATATTAACTCCTAAGGTCCCATCGTCGAGATACCACAAGTTTAATTTAGAATTTAGTTGTTTAATGATGGGGTGGATGGCAAGTGAAAAAAGTGTGAATACTATTTTTGCACCAATGTAATATACCAACTATCATAGATAGCTTGGTTTTTCTCATTCATATCATTTCTAATATAAGATTATGAAATATTTCTATGGTTGTTTTGCCAGATATGCATGCCTATTATCACGTCTATTTCCCATAAAGGTAGATAGAGACATTGGATCTCCATTTTATACGATCTTGGCACACAATTTTCGCTTCATAAATCATCATTCCAAGTTTGTTTGAAGTGCTTTTCACGTGTAGCCATTTTGGTAAAGACAAGCTTCTTATGAAATAGTCATGTCTGTCCGTCCATCTATTCTCTATTCTCTTCTATTAAAACAATAGACTTCCTTCATCGATCTCTACCTAACCCCTCAGTTTCTAATGCAGGCAAACAGGTAGATAGAACACTTGGTGGAAGGTGGTTACCGTTGTCCGTGGACACTTGCCACACCGAGGACGACGTCAACGCATTGCCGACCTCTATAGTGAGGTATCCATTATGTTCCCAAACCTCTTGCGCTCCGCGCTCCGCGCTCCTGCAACTGCTCCACATAGTGAATACGTTCGCGCTCCTGCGACGTGCAACGGTGCGCGCTTCGCGCTCAGCGCTCCAATCGGTGGCGGTTTTGGTGCGAATAAAGCGAAACTCAGTGTTCATGCGTGTTTCTTATGGAGAAGCGCGTGCCGACTCCATCGAAGCAGTTGCAGATGCTCGGAGCACAATTGGTACGCGAACATAGTGGATACCCAGCTTAACAAATGACAGGCTTGTTGGAATTAACAATTCCTTAGGATTTACCAAGACGAACGACTGAAGAACAACATGCCCAACAACTGTCATTAATCTTAGTAAATGAGTAAGATTCTGAAAATCATTGAGTCATTACTGACGTACTTTTTACGCCCATTACGGTATGCGACAGTGGTCAAGGAAAATGATAATCCTAGTGAATTTATCCATCATAAAAAGTCTGCTGGGAACAAAAAGCGTTTCCGTATTTCTTGTGTCCTTGTCTCGATGATTCATTTTAGGATCCTATATATCTTAGAAAATAGTGTCGTGTTTTAATAATAGTTATTATTAATACTCTCAAGTATTCCTCAACATATATAACGTGAAAATCCATCCTATAGGTACTAATCTGTATTATATAAACATATATTACAGATACAAGACTATACAAATCTCTGGTTCAAAGTCAACTTTGTACAATAGATATAAATACAACTTTATACAATGCAAATCGGACCAATAGATTCCGTAAATAAAAAAAAATTAGGAGTTTTGGAACGAAGTTTCTTATCGCACGTTACTCGGCAGATTAGAGCTAAACGGTAAAAAGTATTAAATGCAATAAAAATGCTGACCGCTTAATAGTGAATGCGTCTTTATGCTATCGGTGCTGCCATCTACCACACCGAAAATTTATGTCATCAGTGAATACTGTGAAATACCTCTGTACTTTTCTCTTGGTTGTATACTAAACCCTATTAATATTACAAACGCGGAAGTAACTCTGTTTGTCTGATATGCTTCAACGGAAAAACTACTGGACCGATTTGGATTAAACTTATCAGATAACTTAACTTATCAGAAAGTACAACAAAATTAAGTATTTCTATTATTTATTTATAGTATGCCTACAGACCAACGTAATAAAATACGAGTATATAAATACGTTAATTTATTATTAAACCGTTCTATATAATAATTGGCATAAAACTATAAAATACATACGATAAACTGCTATTTACTCTGGCCTAATTACATTTTATTACAGAGTTTTATAATAATTATAAATACCACGAAAAACCTTACTACAAATCATATTCACGTCAATTAATGTACTCACATGAATGATGGCTCTTAATAAAGTCAAATCTGTCAATTAAAATAAAACTGGTAGATTGTAGCAAATTAAGAAAAAATTAAACAGTTTTTTGGGAGGCTTGCGTGGAGCAATGGGAAGGCCAACACGTAGAGTCCCCGTTTACAATTTTAATGTAAATATAGCATGACACTGACCGGCGTTTATTCCTGTCTACATCATACAAAAATTCACCCAAGAAAAAACCTCGGTCAGTGTATGACTATTGTAGGACATGAGAATTAAATTTACCGGGCTAGTAAGGTAAACTTGTATTGGAATTAAGGATCTAGCCTATGGGGACTATAGTATCTGCCCGTTGCAATGTTCGGGAAAGACGGAAAAAATGGGTAGACAGTGATGCGTCACGCTCTGCATGGATCTTAAAAAATGACGTACATCATTGGCGAGGGGCAACATGAATGTAAGTGGCATAGAGGTGTGGACAGGAGGGCTACAGGTTCACCGAAGCTGCTTCTGACGTTATGCCATTTATCACTTCCACCCCTGGAGATTAAATCTTAATTCTAGCGATCTCAACTATGTGCCGGCTGGCTAAGGCAAGCATGGAGGCAGGGGCCTTTCCTTGGCCCCCCGGAGTCGGGTATGAGGTATCGGTACTCACCTAAGACTTCGCCATAGCCCCACTGAGGATTATTTATATTATTATTATTCATAATTGTTTCATGAACCTCCAATGTTGGATATTACCTTAGACTCAGTCTGCACACATCTCTTATATTTACTTATACTTTTCTTCTATTTAATACATTCAACTAATCTGTTTGTTCTATATATACATTTACTTACTACATTTTCCTACTCCTATATTTGTAACTATCCTTAGAAAGCTAAAAGTATGTAGGTACATCTATTTTATTTCCTACGTAACAACACACAAAAATTGTATGTAGTCAATATTAGGATATCGTTCTTGATAAGCCTGTACAATTATGCTGTTCTTATTGGACAAAATTGCATAATGCGGTTTGCTAAGCCTGAGTTGTTCAGTACATCAGTCTTAACTACGCCTACGGGTCGCGTAAGATATTCAGTTTTATAGATAAACCACCTCTGTAGTTCACCACTATGTCTATATTTGAAAAACACGGTTACAAAATATTGCAAACATTGTCTGGAGACCATTATTTCTACTAACATAGTGGTTGCACATAGAAATAATTATATGCATATATATAGTCTATGTATTATATTAGAGATTAGTATAATATCTTTATTTAAGACACTAGTCATTATCCTTAAAATTACATTTTAGGTAGCCATGATCACGTCTACTGAAGAATGGCCGAAACGTCGGAAAAAAATTCAAATAAGTACCTCGCCAAAAACCGCTAAAACGTAGTTTAAATTGAGTATACTAGTCACAAAATGTTAAGAAAATGCAATACTCAATATCTTCAGTCAATACTGTCCCCTAATCTAAACTGTATGGTGCTTTGTTTTATATTCCGAATGCCTAATTGAGTTAAAATACAATTGAGTCTATTTCAATTAACACGTTTTGCAGTCTACGAAGGCAAGCGGGTTTCACTTGTGGTAAACCATCCGTGCAGGAATGGATAAAGAATACAATTTCCTGCGGCTGGGCGGCCTGTCGTAAGGAGCGAAAAAGCAACCCATTGCCAGGTGGTAGGGTATCTGCCCGTTTGGGTGTCTAGCACCCCTGGTCTAGTGTATGCCGCCATAACAACGTTGAGTTGTGTTTGAGCATTAGTGGCCAGGTTCCAGTCACCCTTTAGAGATCAACAGCGCATTTGTAGCACCTTTGGTGTTGCAAGTGTCCGTAGGCGATGGTAACCGTTTTACATCAGGTGGGCCGTCTGTTTGTCTGTTGTACTCGTGCAATAAAAAGAAAAAAGAAAATTAACGTCCTACTGGACACAGGCTGATCTTTCATCCAGACAAAGGAATTGTTTCCACGAGATAGAACAATATATTCCAAAAAAGAAGGCACTCCAACCGCGTTTAATTGGCGCCACTGTTAACAAATACCTCACCATGGGAACGACAATGACATGACAGCGAAAATTTAAATAGGTTGCTCTTATGGTTCCATGTGGGCTTCGCTAGATGGCGGAACAGGTATTTATCAATAGGTAATTTGGACTAAAAATGCTAGCGAAACCGCGGGAAAAAGCTAGTTGAAAACAAGTTGAACAACAAAATCTAGAGAGATCGGTAAAACACTTTTTTTTGCAGGAGTTCAGCAGACAGGCAGATGGCCCACTTGATGGATAGCAGTTACCATCGCCTATGGACATTTGCAACACCAAAGGTGCTACAACCTGGTCACTAATGCCGGAACACAACTCCAGGTTGTTATGGGAACATACTTTAGACCAGGAGTAGTAGGCATCCAGTCGGGCAAATACCCTACCACCTGACTGTGGGTTGTTCTGTCGCCTCTTACGAGAGGCCGCCCTGCCGCAGGAAGTTGTATTCTTTCTCCGTTCCTGCACGGATAAAACCTTTGCACGGACATTACACCGTGAGTATATACCAATAGCTATAATTTTACAAAGATCCAATACTCGCTGTACTTTAAGCTTTTTATTGGCACCTCTGTTCCTTCGCCTAACACTGATTCTGACGCATTAATCTGACAAATGCGACCATAATAAAATTAACGAACATTTGAATAGGATATAGACGATTCAAAGCTGATATCGAATGTTAAGTAAATATTATAAATTATTATTGACGCCAAACGTAGGAAATTTACGAGTTTTCGAATTGGAGTTAGCATAATAGTCGAGATATTATAATATTAAGAAATGTATTTGCTTTTCAATTTATTTCCGTTTCAAAATATATAATTATTACTAGCTTCTGCCCGCGACTTCTTCAGCGTGGAATAGTTTTAAAAAAGTATCTTAAAAAAACCCCGGTTTATGAAACATTCTTCATTGGTGCTCCGCTAAGATGTTTTAGATAATATATCTATATTTATATTTATATATAATAAAATTGTAGAGGTCAAATTTCTGTACAATTCAAAAAAATGCTAAAAACCGAGTCAGGGGGATGTAAGAAGTGAAATAGAACTAATTTGGATTTTTTTTTCTCGGTTTGTCTGTCTGTTTGTAACGGCTAATCTTCGAAACGACTAGACCGATTGAAATGAAATTTTGTATATTGGCAGCTTATATCCCTGGTCAACATATAGGATACTTTTGATCCCGAAAAATTAAAGAGTTCCCGTGGGATAGTTAGAAAGCTTTAATTACTTAAACAGCTTATAACAGACTAAAAGTAATTTCTCTGCAACGTAACATAATAGAAGCGGATAATTTGACAGGGTGTGGTGTCAGTGAGAGAGTTTTGTCTTATATATATGTCGCAGAACGGCCTCGTTCTCACGACATCTTCTTTAGTTATTGCAGGTTTAGTGGGCGTCATCAGGATAAAATGCGAGCATAAAACACAATAGCCACGGTTTATATACTTTTAATTTAGATTTGATCAACATTATGACATAGTTTTAGACCGAGCAGCGGGTTCAGGGCACCCGCTCATACTTCTAACTTAAAACACTTTCTTTAAAATACTCTAAGGAAGGTCCAACTCGACCTGCTGCCATCAACCCAATGTGCCACAAAAACTCCTCCGTCTACCGAAGTAGATACTACCAAAGTATAGAGGGCGCGTCTGACCCCGCTCTAGACATGCTCTGCTCTCATTGGTCGTTTATTAAATTACAATATTCATAACTTTTATTAGGTTAGAACGATCTTTAAGTTATAGAAACATTTAATAAATCAAATTAAATTAAATTAAGAGTTTTAGAAGTAATTAAAATATAAACAAATGATATTGTGCGTTATACATCCAGTCAACAATACATCCAATATAGCTTCCCTTCGACATATATAATATATAAAGCAGATAAGTTTGTTTCTTTGTTTGTTTGCTTGAACGCGCTAATCTCAAGAACTACTGGTCTGATTTGAAAAAAAATTCAGTGTTAGATAGCCCATTTATTGATGAAGGTTACAGGCTATAAACCATCACGCTAAGAGCAATAGGAGCGGAGCACCAATGAATAATGTTTCAAAATCGCGGGTGTTTTTTAACTTCCTTTCCACGTGTACGAAGTCACGGGCAGAAGCTAATCTTATATATAAAAACGGTGTTTGTAAGCGTATAACTTGAGAACGACTTTACCGATTTTGATGAAATATTGTGTGTGTGTGTGTTTGAGTGGGTCCCGGGATGGTTTAAAACCACAATTGGAACCGGTAGATGACGCTGAGATCGGGTTCTAGAATCCTCCTAATCACCTGGACCGATTATGGTGATTTTGTTTTTGTGTCATGAAACAAAGTCTTTTAGGAATTCAGAAAATATGGCGGTACGAAGTTCGCCGGGTCATCTTATCTTATATATAATAATAAAAAACTTCGTTTAAAAAAACCTACTTCAAAAACTAAACAGTATAAAATAACTTATTTCTAAAGTTATGTATTATTATTAATATGAATTATCTAAAACATCTTAAAGTCGGTGCTTTGTAATTTTCAAAATATAGCCATTTTAATGTTTTACTTTGCACTGACTTCGAGATGTTTTAGATAATTTATATTAATAATAATACAAAGCTTTAGAAATAAGTTATTTTATACTTTTTAGTTTTTGAAGTCGGTTTTTTTAAACGAAGTTTTTTTATTTTATTTGTTACTTTTTAGTGCCTGGCTATGTATGGGTAGAACTACGCAAGGTGCCGCGCTTTAAAAAAAAATATAGGTCCCAAGAAACGGGAACATAAAAATATTCGTAAAATGAAAACTACTGGGCCCAACTATATCAAATTTTTAGGGGACTATATGGCAACTATTCCGCGTCGAACAAAAAAAGAATCACGTAAATCGGATCATAAATCTCAGAGTAATCGGTGTACATATGGAACGGAATAGAACTTTTTTTTTTAATGTTCATAAAATCAAAACTATTGGGCCAAACAATGTTAAATTTTTAGGGGACCAATTGGAAGCTATTCCGCATCGAACAAAAAAGAATCACGTAAATCGGATCAATCAATCTCGGAGTAATCGGTGAACATACATAAAAAATAAACATAAAATAAGATCCCGACGAATAAAGAACCTCCTCCTTTTTTTGAAGTCGGTTAAAAACGAATCGCAAAATGTGTTAGTAAGCGCATAACTTGAGAACAACTTTACCGATTTTGATGAAATATTGTGTGTGTGTTTGAGTGGGTCCCGGGATGGTTTAAATCCACAATTGGAACCGGTAGATGGCGCTGAGGCCGGGTTCTAGAATCCTCCTAATCACTGGGAGCGGGTGATTTTGTTTTTGTGTCATGAAACAAAGTCTTTTAGGAATTCAGAAAATATGGCGGTACGAAGTTCGCCGGGTCAGCTAATAATAATAGCTTTAGAAATAAGTTATTTTATACGTTTTAGTTTTTGAAGTCGGTTTTTTTTATTTTGGTGAACAATAAAGTGATTTATCCATCAGTGTGGCCTATTCTTAATGATATATTTTTTCGACCACTGCCCAGAAACAAACAGATTCAATAATACTACGTTTTAACGGTTTTAAGCGCGGTAATTTGAATTTGAACACACGCTGGATAAACCCAACCATTACATCAGATTCGATAACCCACAAATCCTCGCGAAAGAGAATCGTTTCATACCAAGAATGATGCGTGAGGCTATTGAAATCAAAAAACACCCAAATTTCAATAGATAAGATGGTTGGCAGGTACCACCTGTTTGGGATCCAATCATCAAAACTATTAAGACCCAAACCCAGCAAAAACCAACTGCCAGACCTCAAGACACTGTGAGCTCTTTCTGCGTGCAACGAAACAAACCAACTTGACTGATAATTTCTTTTATTTTTTCCTTCCACTCATTTTAATATTATATAAAAAAAAATTTAGAACTAGGGATGTTTGCTGAAGAGTTTCTTGCGCCGCTTCTTCTCTTCAAGCCACAACATGTTATGAAGCGGTGGTAAATTAGATTAGGCTCCCATAGAGTAAATAATATCTATAAACAAAATTTAAAACTAAATAATTAAAATGAACAAGTTGGCGGTAGGCTGAATAAAAACTTTGACAATACACGTTTGACAAATGTCATCTTTGTCTTCCGTGACCACGGCCACTGAAAAGCGGCCGAAACGTCGGATAAACAAAATTGAATGCACACCTGCAGTTTATTACCTTTTCAGCTTTTGGACTTCTTCTGTTTATTGTGTTTTAAAATTTGTAATTAAAAAGGCAGCCTATTGTATATTGTAATCCTTTATGATGGTCGTTAACCAAGTGTGATTCTTGGAAAATTCAGTCCACACGGTCGAGTATTGTATTGTACAGTTTAGTATAAAACAATGCCCGAACGTAGGGGTGAGGCAGTCAAGTGACGATTACGATACGAGCAAGACGTGTGTACATTCAATAAGCTATATATTGACGGACTTTTCGCGTGTTATTGAATCGCGCAGTTTGTACTGGTTGTGTCCAGTTATATTTGTACCTGTGTTATACGTGTTTGTATAGTTTTAATAAATTATATACTAATCCCAACGTCATTTTAATTCGAGTCCCGTAACTTGGAACACTAATATTGTAAGATTTGCGTTTGTTTGTAGGAAGTAATCTGTTAAATTACTGAATCCATTTTGAAAATTCTTTCACCAACAGAAAGCAACATTATTCCCAAGTGAAATAGGCTATATTTGATTATGATTAATAAAAATTTAATTTTTTAAATGACGCCCAGTGATGTGTACACGAGTCAGCCAGTCTTAAACAAAAACCTACTATTATTATAAATCGATGGTCCACTCTCAAACTTGGTTACATTTTCGTGACTTATTAAAAAAGTAGGTCTAGGTAGGTCATGGACTACAATCACAGTAACTCGTTTTAAAGATAATGATTCTTAACTTGTTCGCATATCAGAGTACACTGAGACACTTAAAATAAACTCCTCTGGCAAAATAAAATAAGCTCCACTATTTCGAAAACTTTTTGAGGTCTTCCCTATTGGTGGTTTGTGGAGCATCTTCTTGATGTAAATCCTATTTTCTAAAATTTGTTCTTTTATATTTAAATTATTTTCTTAGTATCTAAGCAACCTTTGTTACTTTCCTTTACTCTTAATTAAAACACATCGTATAAAGAAATCTATTTTTATTTTCAATACCTTTTACATCAGAAAATATCAACAAGATACGAAGTCTAAGAATTACGCGAACGAAGCAGTATAAATATCTATAGCAAATATAATTCTTCCCGCTAATTTTAAAAATGAAAGAGACACACAGTCTCTTCGATACTTTCACGAAATACCTCCATTAATAATCGCAATCATATTTTCATATTTTGTATAGATATTCTTTACAGAACTAAATAAACTTATTAAGCAAGTTCTCGCGGGATATAGATCCAAAATTTGCATTGACGACGTATTAATAAATGCAAGTCTAATAATTATTTACTAGTTATAAAAGTACTGGTGTTTTAAAAAATAAAACTGACTAAACCAGGTATGTCGACAGTGGCTTGCGAAATTTTGATCTAAATCCGTTTAAAGTAGCACTCTAGATACTAGTATACTCTGGTAGTAATAGTACATGATACCTGTTAGCCCTATAAGCACACAATGGCCCACAAAGACCCAGTTGGAGGCGCATTAGTGCAAGCCGGTGTGATAACGGCGCGCGCTCCGTGTTATCACCGCGCCTAAGTCCACCCGTACAGTCGCCACATTCACTACGCTAATAGCGCGATCGTGTAGATTTAATACTTTGTGCGAAGATTTATTATTCTTCACTCGGCCTTTTAAATTGTATGCATGTACAATATAAGCTCTATGTTAGTACGTGAAGAGAAAGCCTTGTCCCTTTTAAGCACATTGCACGTACGGTCTTCCGTGTTAGCCTTGGTACATTTAAATCTTATTTATGTATATCACGAGTGCCAAAAACGAAAATGTATGCCTAAGTGATACAAATTATTTGCAGTAAATAAACTATTAATTTATAACGTTCATATTGATGCCCTTAAACACATATTATTTGTGTGTGATCAAATAGTTGTACAGATTAACGATAAAGAATTTTAAAATATTACCAAATTAATTAAAATATAGGCAATCTACGGACATAATTATATATCTGATAAAAAACCTCAATAATATTTTAACAAATATTTTTTAATTGCTTCCGATTTTCAACCACTGGGTGACTACATACATAACTTCACGCCAGGTCCCTTGCGGGGTAGACATGAACAACAGAGCGCCATACAGGCTTATTCTTATACACCTCACTTGCCTCTTTGACATTCATAGCTCTTGTCATGCACGCTCGTCTGTTCTTAAGGCTCCTGACATCACCTTCTGCTAATACACTATCAATTTGATCATGGAAGGTGTGTCGTGGCCTTCCGCGACTTCTGCATCCATCCACTTTTGCATTGTATATGTGTTTAGTCATTCTTTTATCATACATTCTTTCCACATGCCCGAACCACCGGAGCATTCCTTTCCTTACCTTCACCCCGACACTCTTTTTCAGACCAACTCTCTTTCTTACTTCGGTATTACGAACGCGGTCCGCGAGCGTCACTCCGCAGATTTTGCGCAGTGCTCGCATCTCGACCGCGTTTACTCTACTTTCATGCTCTCTATTCCATACCCAACTCTCGCTTCCATACGTGAGCGTAGGTACCAGCACCGCGTTGTGTATGGCAAGCTGGGCCTTCTGGCTGAGGTTCTTAGCACCTAGAAGTTTACCTAACGCTCCATTCACACTATTCCCCAAATTTACTCTTCTTTCTATGTCAGCGGTGTACCTTCCATCCCTGCTAAAAGCACATCCGAGATATACAAACTCATTCACTTGGTCCAGCATAACATCATCGACCATTATCCTTGCATTCGTTCTGGTTTCTTCTCTTTCAAACACCATAACCTTTGTTTTCTTCGCATTCAAATGTAAGCCTCTCGCCTGACAGTCATCTTTCATCATTGTGACTAGTGTTTGCAGTTCTGATGGCGATTCGGCTAAAAGCACGGCATCATCCGCATAAAGCAAAGTGCTAACAACTAGATCACCCATCCGAACCCCAACATCCATCAATCTTAATCTCTGGAGACAATTGTCCAGATATAGGATGAAGCCTTGCCAGACGCCAATATTGACGTCAAACCACAGCGACAGGCTGCTGTCCACCTGCACGCATGCCATACAGTCCTCGTAAGTGGACTGCACAGCACGCAGAAATTGGCCATTAATCCCATATCTGGGCAATATGTCCCAGAGGTCCTTCCGCACAACCCTGTCAAATGCTTTCTCTAGATCCACAAAACCGCAGAAAACCTTCCGGCCCATAGCCAGCTGCTTCTCCACGATATTGCGGAGCGAGAAAACTTGATCTATACATCCCCTTCCATTTCTGAAGCCTCTTTGTGCATCCCACAGTAATCCATCGGATACCACTCTCATTCTCTTTTCAATAATCTTCGCATACACTTTAGATGCTGTGCTTATCAAACTGATGGCCCTGTAGCTGGCGCACTCCATACGTGACCCCTTGCCTTTATACAAGGGCACGATGACAGCGCGCCCCCAGTCCTTGGGAACCTTTCTCGTCCTCCAGCACAAGTTGCATAAGGACAGGAAAGCGTCCCGGACGCAGGTTCCACCATATTTGATCATCTCAGCAGATACACTATCGATTCCTGCTGCCTTTCCACTTTTCAGACTTCTTATCAACCATTCGATCTCTTCCAAAGTGATCTTGGATGTTGATTCCTCGGACTGGGTGACTAGTAGAATATATTTCATATAATTACATACACTATAAACAAATATTATGAAGAAATTTTAATCGTAAGTTATTTACGGGGCTCTTCGTTTTGAAGGAAGGAATAGCTTCTTTTTTTAAGGCGGGTAAATACGTTTCGCACACGACCGGGTCCTTTACTAGGGATTAGACGAAAGCGACAAGAGGTGAGACCACGAATAAGCACCAGAGTCAAATCACCGGCTTGTGTGGGGACTCGAATACTCAATACTCCACTAAAACCACCCTCCTCCCATGCTCCCCGCGCTTATGGCAGGAAGAGCGTGAGACTTAGAACGCAGTTACGCCCACGCTGATCCTAGCGCATCAGTGCTTGAGAATGCCTCGGGAAGCAGTGCAAACTCACTCCATTAAAAGGGGTGAAGACTCCTCCGCTGCTCCGCTCCTGCAGCGGTATTACGGAAGGAAGGAATAGCTTCACGTCAAGCTTCTCTAAGGTGGTTTGACGTGATTCATAAGTCTGTAATCTTGAAGTGTAAGGTTTTCTCATAATATTTTAATTAAATTTGGTTTAAGTATCAAGATCTATAAGTTGCTATATACAGCAGAGATCATGCGATGCTTGACGCTGGAGTCAAGGAGAGCGGCCGGCGCCGACCACGCCCGCGTCCCCCTCCTCCGCGCCGCTTCACCCCTCGCATAGCCCCGCACCCCCGCTACGCCCGCGCTTCATGCAAAATGCAGTACATCGATACATTCAATTATGGGTCATTTCAAATCCTGGTATAGTACCGTAACTTCACTCTTAGTATACACATCACGTTTAGTGATATCAAAAGCGTAAAATACTTCAGATATTAAGGCTAACTAAATGAACATATACTTTAAACACGTTATAACCCTACTAGATGATCTCGTCAATGAGCAAATAGAAGTTATATAAAAACACTTTTTGTGAAGTTTTTTGTACATAGTGTAAAATTTACCATATTTTTCATGAAATTAGCATATGTTTTAGTTTAGTTCCTAATATTCGCTAATCCCTTAAAATTCTCAATAGTCTGCAATATTAATTAAATTTTGAATCTTAGATCGGGCTATATAAGAATTTCAACAAAGCATCAATAATTTCAATACATAATGTATGTACATTTGTACGATAAACGTTGCTTTTTAACCAACTTCGAAAAAAGGTGGAGGTTCTCAATTCGTCGGGATCTTTTTTTTTTGTTTTTATTTATGTATGTTCACCGATTACTCCATAATTTATGATCTGATTTACGTGATTCTTTTTTTGTTCGACGCGGAATAGCTTCCAATTGGTCCCCTAAAAATTTTACATAGTTTGGCTCAGTAGTTTTCATTTTATGAACATTTTTTATGAAAGAAATTTCCTTTTCGTTCCATATGTACACCGATTACTCTGAGATTTATGATTCGATTTACGTGATTCTTTTTTTGTTCGACGCGGAATAGCTGCCATGTGGTCCCCTAAAATTTGACATAGTTTGGCCCAGTAGTTTTCATTTTACGAACAATTTTTTGTTCCCGTTTCTGGGACCTATATTTTTTAAGAAGCACGGCACCATTAGTAGGTCCACCCATACATAGGTAGACACTAAAAAGTAACAAATAAAAAATAAAAATTTCGTTTAAAAAAACCGACTTCAAAACCTAAAAAACTAAAATGTATAAACTAACTTATTTCTAAAGCTATTATTATTCATATATATTATCTAAAACATCTTGAAGTCGGTGCAAAGTAAAACATAAAAAATACTATATTTTGAAAATTACTAAGCACCGACTTTAAGATGTTTTAGATAATATGTATTAATAATAATAGCTTTAGAAATAAGTTATTTTATACATTTTAGTTTTTTAGTTTTTGAAGTCGGTTTTTTTAAACGAAGTTTTTATTTTTTCCTATAAAAAATTGTTACTTTTCACAAGCGATTTAAGTATTGTTAAATACTATAAGTGCAACGCTTACACTATTTAATGAAGCTTAAATTTATTACTCAATTTAAGAAACACTTTAGGTGTTAAAGTACACAAAAAAGTGTTAAAGTAGAAACTCTTCAAATAAACATATAATATTTGACCAAACGTATCTCATACGGAAGTAGATACGTACATATTTAATCTAACGAAAAATAATATACAAATAATTTGATTAAACTAAATAGTTTAAACTACTTTATGTAGCAGACCACTGCCACCAGGGAGTATGCCCAGAAGGCTGGCTGTATTGCTACTTATTTGTTGGGCAAAATATGAGCCAGTCTTCTGATTACGGGTAATGTCAAAATGTTTCTTACAGGTGCTTTTAAACAAACTCTTTGCCAATGGACCCTAGAGAGTGAACCTAGCTCCCAATGGTTCAATACCAAACGGTATAAATATGTAACCTTTCCGTAAGGCTCCATATTTGCGTCGTATAACGTCTTCATCTGAAGCAGCGACGTTGTCAGCCCTTGACTCGGTCATTCGAAGATGTGACGGGGCTAGTATGTCAACACAAGTCGCATCCCACACTAGCGGCGACCCTATCTTCCAACGGACGAGTGACATACCGTCCAGTCTCTTGCCATCGTCACGCACCAAGCTATTCGGTTCTAGATAGGCCGTTGCGCCGACGCTGACAAGAGCTCCACGTAGATGTCGTTGAGTCGGGCATAATGAGATCTTCGGCCTGCACGTAAAATTCTACAGTTGCATCAGTAATTGCAAAGATTGGAATAAAAACAACAAAAACACCTCCCATAATTATAAGTATATAATATAATACAGTAGTAGTACTTGTAACATTAATCTATCTATTGTCTACTATAATAAACGTATTGGGGGCGTCAAGTTTATACTATGCATTTAAAATTGGGAAAAAATATCAGGAAGGTTGATTAGGATCAGCTGATTTCAACAATGCAACTTTAATATTTTTTGTCTGTCTATCTATTACAGCAACACGTGGAAACTAGTGAATTAATTCAAGTGAAACTCAAAACAGAACTACCTCATATCCTGGGTCCAAATTTAGAAAACTTTTATGCCGTTGAATGACTTTGTTTTTAAGATAGACAAATGTACTCCTGTACAACCACAATTGTAATTTAATAGTAAACAAGTCGTCATGGCAACTCGTTTATATGTACGTTAGCTGCTAATACTAGTTTTGAATAAACAATAGAAGTACTCAATATATATTCACACCAATATGTCTCCGTATAAGCCCTTTTATATCCTGAAATAGACAAAACAATAACAATCAATTACATTATAACAAAAAATAAGTTGGATTGACAGAAACCAAACTTCTGAGCGGAGTATGACACGCTCATAATATATTTATTATCCGGCTATCGAGTTTAAACATTACCTGGGTATTTATTATATGATTTTGTTGAACAGTTTTGCTTATCAGTGGCTGACTAATGATCAGTGGACAGGCGTTTGACACGCGACGAAGGACGTCCAATATCCGCGATCGCTTCGTAGTACAAAACATTAGTATGAATTATTAAATCAGAACAATTCTAAGCGTCGCGGATGTAATCAGTGGCAAAACCAAGCGGACATTATGAAATTAATTAACGATTTATTAATCAACTAAGTTGTGCCGTGCGGATTCGCCGGTGGTGTACTTTAGGTTTTTACTCTAAGGGAATTCTAGAGTTCTTCGGCATAAACGGTAATGTATGATCAATTGATCATCTAAAGTGTTTTTATTTGTGCTGTATTTAATTTCGATTTTTGAGGCGCTTAGCAACATGAAAAATACGGAGCTTGGAAAAGAAGCGACTTACATACAGAGTCATGCTTGATGCCAAACATGCGAAAAAATCCCATACACCTATATAATTACTGTGGTGGAACCTGTCCGAAGTGTTAGCGTACATTTCTGACTGAAATAGATAGCCTATTTCAGCCAACTGTGAGTATTTAATATATGCCCTGCTCGGAAAACAAAACTCAAATGCTCATAACACGTAGTGATAGTTATAACCAAAATTATCTTATTGCATTCATTCACTTGCCTTGTGCCATCTGTAGAAATTTGACATTAATTGCATATAACTTATTTTTAAATAATCGAAAGTATGGCAGATGTACTGTGACTAAGATATAGGAACCGGCTATTAGACATTATTATTATTAGCTATAAATATCATAAAAGTAATACGCAGTAGTTAAGTGACGAACGTACCTGCGCCTCATATAATGGACGAGCTGTGCCCGCGCCGTAGTCCGCGTGAAATTTGTTTTCAAAACCCCCCGATTTTGAAAAAATCTACATTGATGCTCTGTTCCTATTGGTCTTAGCGTGATGATATATAGCCTATAGCCTTCCTTGATAAATGGGCTATCTATCACTGAAAGACTTACAAATCAGATTAGCAGTTTCTGAGATTAGCGCGTTCAATCAAACAAAAACTAAAAAAAACACGCTTGTATAAAAAATCCAACTAAAAAAACAAAAAATAAAATTTAATATAATATAAAAAAGCGTGGGGTGTATTCAATTAATAATATAATATCTTAAAAAGCGCTTTGAATACACCCCACGCTTTTTTATATTATATTAAATTTTATTTTTTGTTTTTTTAGTTGGATTTTTTATAAAAGCGTGTTTTTTTTAGTTTTTTTAAACTATTATTTATTTTTCATTTTTTAGTTGATTTTTGTTTAAATGTTTTTAAATACAAGCTTTTGAGATCCTGCATATCATGTAGCAGCAGAGTGCTAGCCAAGACAAGTAAAACGAGCCCAAACACGACGGGTCTATCTTGTTTAGTACAGGAGTTCCTATGGCCACCTTCCGACTCCATCATCAGATCAGCTCCATGGTACCATATTATTGCATTGTCACGCGATATAAACATACGAGCCCAAACACGAAGGGTCTATCTTGTTTAGTACAGGAGTTCCTATGGCCACCTTCCGACTCCATCATCAGATCAGCTCCATTGTACCATATTATTGCATTTTGACGCGATATAAACATACGAGCCCAAACACGACGGGTCTATCTTGTTTAGTACAGGAGTTCCTATGGCCACCTTCCGACTCCATCATCAGATCAGGTCCATGGTACCATATTATTGCATTGTCACGCGATATAAACATACGGGCCCAAACACGAAGGGTCTATCTTGTTTAGTACAGGAGTTCCTATGGCCACCTTCCGACTCCATCATCAGATCAGCTCCATGGTACCATATTATTGCATTGTCACGCGATATAAACATACGAGCCCAAACACGAAGGGTCTATCTTGTTTAGTACAGGAGTTCCTATGGCCACCTTCCGACTCCATCATCAGATCAGCTCCATTGTACCATATTATTGCATTTTGACGCGATATAAACATACGAGCCCAAACACGACGGGTCTATCTTGTTTAGTACAGGAGTTCCTATGGCCACCTTCCGACTCCATCATCAGATCAGGTCCATGGTACCATATTATTGCATTGTCACGCGATATAAACATACGGGCCCAAACACGAAGGGTCTATCTTGTTTAGTACAGGAGTTCCTATGGCCACCTTCCGACTCCATCATCAGATCAGCTCCATGGTACCATATTATTGCATTGTCACGCGATATAAACATACGGGCCCAAACACGAAGGGTCTATCTTGTTTAGTACAGGAGTTCCTATGGCCACCTTCCGACTCCATCATCAGATCAGCTCCATGGTACCATATTATTGCATTGTCACGCGATATAAACATACGGGCCCAAACACGAAGGGTCTATCTTGTTTAGTACAGGAGTTCCTATGGCCACCTTCCGACTCCATCATCAGATCAGCTCCATGGTACCATATTATTGCATTGTCACGCGATATAAACATACGGGCCCAAACACGAAGGGTCTATCTTGTTTAGTACAGGAGTTCCTATGGCCACCTTCCGACTCCATCATCAGATCAGCTCCATGGTACCATATTATTGCATTGTCACGCGATATAAACATACGGGCCCAAACACGAAGGGTCTATCTTGTTTAGTACAGGAGTTCCTATGGCCACCTTCCGACTCCATCATCAGATCAGCTCCATGGTACCATATTATTGCATTGTCACGCGATATAAACATACGGGCCCAAACACGAAGGGTCTATCTTGTTTAGTACAGGAGTTCCTATGGCCACCTTCCGTCTCCATCATCAGATCAGCTCCATGGTACCATATTATTGCATTGTCACGCTATATAAACATACGGGCCCAAACACGAAGGGTCTATCTTGTTTAGTACAGGAGTTCCTATGGCCACCTTCCCACTCCATCATCAGATCAGCTCCATGATACTATATTATTGCATTGTCATCGACCTTTGACAGGTGTGCAAAGTATGAATTAAATCTGATCGTTCAAAGTAGGACAAAATCGAGCTCAAAGGGGTCGGTTACAGACATACTGACATACAAGTGAAGCTAATATAAAGCGTGTAAAAAAAAACTGTTCAGCTTTATATATTAGTATAAGATATAGGTTCGAATCCTGCCCGGTAAGCACGCACCGCTTAGACAGCCTTTTCGACCTAATGCGCATCTTGTACAATCACCACATACGACTGACTGAACTGAAGGCAAACGTCTTCATATAACCTGCAAATCGAGATAAACGATATATGAACCCACCAGTGGGACGTTACCTAGACAATATACACTTTCTAATTTTTATAATATATGTAGGTATATACATCACAATAATATTTTATTGTATGTATGTGTATATGTATACGAGTATGATATTAGTATGGAAGTGAATATAAGTCGATCTAAGTACAATGTTTGATTAACAAAAACCGGTCAAATATCTATTAATTCGATTCGATTTATTTAACGAGTGGGTGGAGAGTAGCCTTATGAATTAATTTTGATATGTTTCAATAATAAATAACGAGATATATTACGCAGATAAAGGAAAATGTTAATTTATTATTTGATGAATAGGCGGCACCGAATCCGGAATTGCGTAACAATAGGGCCTAACTATATATGGAAATAATAAGGATTTCATTACTCAGACGAATGTCAGAATAGCGGATTAGGAGGAAAAGGACTTATTGTGGCGAACCCAAATAATTGGGAGAAGGTGAAAGAGAAGGGAGAGAGGGTACTCAGATGAGCAAAATTACAGACATAGCGGGGCTACTAACTTCCAAAGTTGTCAAAATTACGTGTACATATTTAACCTGCGAAATGTAAATTTCTGAAATAACCATTCAAGTATTCTTAAAGATAATTTTTGATGTATTTTGAGATTTTAAAATATAATAGAATAAATATACTTTAGTGCATAGCATTAAGATACAGATCGAGAAATTTAAGTATAGAAAACAATAGGCGGTTTTATCACTTGTCTGCGATTAACACAACCTTTTCATTCATTACAAACTTATTTCATTTTACAAAATATTATTATAAATCATACATGTCACTCGCCTGACATACATACATACATCAATAACACAAAATTATCTCTATAAATCTATAACCATATAAAAAAAAATATACGTCCAGAAATCAAAACAGTTTCTTCTTCTTCAGCTAATCTCAGTCCACTGCTGGACGTAGGCCTCCCCAAGTACGCGCCACATATCCCGGTCTCCTGTCTTCCTCATCCAGCCTCTGCCGGCGATGTTGCGTAGGTCGTCAGTCCACCGGGCTGGTGGGCGTCCTACGCTAAGTTTGCCGTTGGTCTCCACTTCACGACTCGTCTGCTCCATTGGCCCTCGGTCCTGCGACAGACGTGACCGGCCCAATGCCACTTCAACTTGCTAATTTGGGCGAGCTATGTCGGTTACCTTCGTTCTCTTACGGATGTGCTCATTTCTGATTTTATCCATAAGAGAAACACCTAACATAGCTCGCTCCATAGCCTGTTGAGCGGCTTTGAATTTGTGGACCAGTCCCGCTGTCAGTGTCCATGTCTCGGCACCGTATGTCATGATGGGTAGGACGCAGACAAACAGAATTTAATTTGATATAATATCAAAATATCATTAAAAGCAATTCTTTCCAGAGAACCTCAGAGTGGATCAGAAAAATATGTGTAACATGTAGGTTTTGCAATATGACTAGAATATATATGTCGGAGGGAAGCTATAATTGGATGGATTGTTGTTTGGATGGATTGTTGTTTGGATGTAAAATGCACAATATCATTTGTTTACATTTTAATTACTTCTAAAATTCTTAATTTAATTTAATTTGATTTGTTAAATGTTTCTATAACTTAAAGATCGTTCTAACCTAATAAAAGTTATGAATATTGTAATTTAATAAACGACCAATCAGAGCAGAGCATGGCTTGAGCGGGGTCAAGACGCCCTCTATACTTTAGTAGTATCTACTTGGGTAGACGGAGGAGTTTTTGTGGCACATTTTGTTGGTGACAAAAGGTCGAGTTGGACCTTTGAGAATTTTAAAGAAATTCGATTGTCGATTTTTGATTTTCGGCTACAGTCCGACTCACGCCTTCAACACGAACGCACGACGTGCTCGTGTACAAACGCTAGTTTTCGCGCTCGCTGCTTGCCTTCAAATAAATCCTTCTGAAATGTATTATATTTGACAAAAAAATTGATCCTTATTTTGACACTGAAACCAACAGTTTCGGTGTAATTTATAAAATTCGATACAATTTTTGAACAATTGAGCTTTGATCTTGAATAACTTTTGAACGCGTGGATAAATCAAAACATGTTATGAGACCTTTTTTGTAGAACGTTCAATTCTCTATAAAGATTCAAACAGCGATTTATCAGTCAACCAGTCGTTTAAACGGAACAAAAATCAGAAGAAGCAAAAAAAAATTTGTGTTATTCTTATGGGAATTAAAAAAATGCGATGAGGACAATCTTAATATTAATATTAAGGGCTCATCTTTTCACATAATTTTTTTTACACCCAAAAGAAACTTTTGAGCATGTTTGGAAAAAAAAATTAAAAAATATTTTTTTTTGGATCACCCTAATATATATATATTATGTGTGTGTGTATTAAAAAAACACACTTAGGTACCCAATTGTTTTCAGAGATCATCAGTACAACATGCTTATGCAAAATATGAACTTAACAAGTTATCCATTGACTTATTACAAGACATGTTTTGAACCATAAAATTGAACAACAACTAGGAGTTTGTGAAAAGCACACATCATTATGTCCCAACAAGTACCATCAGGTAGAAAATGTATTCGAAGATTCAATACACGTTAAAGCGTCAAAACAACATCTTTAAAACCCATCATACTTGTTAAAAAGACGACGATGTTTTAAATGTTGGATTCATATACCATTTTGGTGAATTCACGACTGCAATTAGCCCATGTACTGCCACGTATTACCTTGTTATGACTCAAGCTTAACAAATTTGCTAATGACATGAAAACAGCTGTACATTCATCGCCTGTCTTCACTTATTCATTTAATTTAGTTGCCAGGTGGTGGAGTTGTCGTACGCTTAGAAAGCTACCACCCCTGTTAGAACGGAACAGAACGCTAGAGCGCATACCAGCACAACAACTTTGATTTGTGTTTTGGCATTAGTGGCTAGGTTCTAGTCTCCCTCTAAAGAGCGTCAGCATAGGTAGCACTGTGGTCTTACAAATGTCTATAGGCGCTAGTAACTGCTTTCCATCAAGTGCGCTGTCTAGCTCTGTTGAACTCATGTAGTAATAAATAATTATTTGGGACAAATACAATAATTGTCATTCTATTATTAATCCCCAAATTAAGCAATTTACGCTTGTGTTATGGGAAATACACAACAGACCACTCTGGGGCCGATTTCAGACACCCAGACCAGTAAATGGCAGAGAAAAATGGTTTCCGGAATTTACCATACCAGGAATCGAACCCGAAGCCTTTGCGTTGTAGTGAAGTAAGTTGGCAAAGGCTTAGCCCGTACAGCCACAGAGGCCGTCATTATAAAAGTACATAATCAATACACATGTCAACGAAGTTTCCACCAAAAAAGAATTCATATTAGACATTTGACTCATGCAATAGACTTAAAACAATTAGTGCAATATGTAATAATTATAAGAATGCTTATACAACACATTGACGCCACCCCATGGCGCTGTATCACTTCAACGTACAAAATTAAGCTATAAAACTTAACGATACCATCACACCAGAGACCTCTGGCGAAACACATAAATTATGTTAAAGAAAAACCGTCGATAGGGCGGCGATTGCGCCGGCGCAGCCATGAATCGAGAATCGATTTTTAAACTGTCAAAATGCCGAACCTGTTTTGTTCATTGTGGCGGTAATGATTATTATTTCGGACTTTAATTTCAATGCAGCGGCAGCCGTGTGACCTTTTCACTCAAGCCGCATTGCTGTTTCATTACAGATGCGGTTATCATCCAGCGGCGATCTGGATTGGTGGCAGCGGAGGTACTGCGGCTGCTACATCCGCTCTCTAAGGTCTCCCGGCCACGCCTAGCTCAAATGACTTGAGACGCGTATTAATCGACTAATAGGACCCGGTCACGACCTCGTCTCTATAGGCGACAGCGAAACGCGACAGAAAAAGCGCCAAAAGCAAAAAATACTAAGAATTATTACTAATTAAGCATACCATCAGATCGGTGCATTTTAGGCAATGTGGGTTATTTTTTCCGAGTGATTCGAAATAGTGACGCGTAACGTGTGGCATTCCGGGATTTTTGTTGAGTGAACTAACATAAAATATTTAAAGATTCTCATCAGTAACGAAGGCAGCCTCACGGCATTGGGTGAGCGTAAACATATTATTTTTAGCAAGTTTGTAGCAACGAATGAATACAAAAACTTTCTTAACTCAAATATTAAATTAGCCGTCTACATGCATTTCAAAACATAAACATAAATAATGTTAAAATTAGGGAAAAAAATTTGTACTGCTTACATGGTTTGATTGGTGATTTTGTATGTAATCAAGAAACTCATTTAATTTTGATACGTCTAATTGTCAACTGCTCTCGAGATCATGAAGAAACGCTTTGTATAGTTACCTAAACAAAGCTTTTTTCATTGGTTTACTCCTGAGTCTGAATAAATTCAGCTTGGTTGCAGCTGGTATTGCTATTAAGAAGTTTATAGTATTGTACAGAACTATATCTATAGTTCTGTACAATACTACAAAGGGCGGGGGGGGGCAAGGTGGGGTGGACGGCGGAGCTGTATCTACAGTCCCGGCGTCCCTCTCGCCTCGTCAACCAACGCTAAGCCAAAAGTCGTGGCCGCGCCGTCACACATCGCTCTTTGACTTTGAGTGCTCAGAATTAGTAATTAGCTATTTCAACGATACATAAATAGAGTGCGTAACATGCATTAAAATATTTCGCAATGTCCCTTTCCGTATTTGTTTCTAGGGTACTGTTTTAAATATTGAACATTTGTGATGCAACGTATTATTGATACTCTATACTGAAAACATTCAAAAGTTGGATAATTACATTTTCAAGGTAACACAAATGTTGCGGCTTGCAATTGATATTATGCTTGAGGACCACCAATCGCGCCTGTTCTTGCTTCTACGGGTACGATACAGAGTAAAAAACATGAGCTACCGTAAAACTTTATCTAAGAGTAATAAAAAACACATCGTCTTTCTTTAAGACCAACATTAAAATTATATTATACTAGGGTTTTCAAATTTTAAATAATAGCTGTATTTTACTTACATAAAAGCTTAATTAGGTTTTTTACATAGATAAACCTTCAGTGAAAAATGACCTAACTTATAATTCGTAGTTTAGGAGGAGTTAGTGTATATACATACAGAGACGGAAAGTCTTTATTTTATGCTATGTAAAGATATAAGTCGAGGTAGCGTAATGGCTAGCGCACGCGTCCCAAATTCAAAGGGCGCGGGTTCGATCCTGGGCGGAACGCATGCACCACTTAGTCAGTTTTCTGATCTAATATGCATATTGTTACAATTACCAGTGCTAACAACGGCAGAGGAAAACATCGTGATGCAACCTGCACATCGAGATAACGGATATATCAAACCTGCCAAGCCGCCTTGTACAAGCGTGCCGGGTATAGTGTCCGTTCGGCCTGTAATGGGAGGCCCGAGCCCAGTAGTGGGACATTTAAAGGCTGATATTATAAAGATATAAATTTATATAACGCTAGAGAAAAGTATCCTGTTTGACCCCTTTATTGAGAGTTAATATGACTACCTACTACGAGGAATAACGCGTCGCACGAGGTTTCACGTTGGAGTTAACACACTATTTCATCAGCGTGGCACAGTTGTTGACATGACAAGTAATAACAATCGGTTAGCAGGCAGGCAGACAAATTAGCTGAAATGGTTTTTATCATCTTACAAAACATCGCAGCCTATACATTTTATAGGAGCGTACTAATTTACGACGTCACAAGTATGTACTATTGAAATGTGGTGGGTTCCTATTGTGCAATGCTGGATCACGGATCCATACACAGCTTCGCTGGTTCAAGTGATCGGTGGATTGTGGACTGTAAATTATATTTTGAGAGTGAAAGGTATGCCAAATCCCGCACAAAAACCAATGGGATAATAAGCACCACTAAACTCGGAATCCACCTCCAATGGGGCAGCTAGACAGCCTGAAAGTGCACGGCACTAACAAGTCCTCGGATGGCACTTGGTTTTTAACTCCCACCAAAGAGCAAGCACAGTTTGTGTATAGTATAGTACATATAAAGTTCAATAAAAAAGCTCAATAAAATATCCAAGAATGGTATGTGAAACGTTCACTTGCACGGAGAAAACGGAACGTCCGAACAGACCTCGCGTGCGTTGGAGACTGGTTCGCCACCACGCAATGGCGGCGAAACCGAAAGCCAGCGGCACTTATAAAACTACCCACATCAGCATAAATTCTGAGGATCCAACACCTATATCACTATTCTTTTTATATGCCTTAGCCCAAATTAAAATATGACATAAACTTTATATAAGTAACTAGGATATGCCCACGACTTCGTCCACGCTTGACTTGAAATTCCCGCGGGATTTTCGAGACACAAAGTACCGCTATCGTTTTAATGAAAACACTGTCGAATAAACTAATTTTTATGTATCCGGACAACTACAAACCGCTCCTGGAAAAATTTCCGCGGGATCCCCGTGAAAAAAATATCACACATTTCATTACATAAAATTTTCTATCGACTTTCGTTTTCTCTTTAATCTGGTCATTTTAAATAATTCGCAGAAAAATATTGGCGGGAGTCCCAAGATAAAAATCAATCAGCAAAAACCATAACGAAATTGGCCTAGAAGTTTTTGCGTGAATCCCGAACCAACAGACAAATACAAAAAATCTAAAATACAAAAGACTACAATTTTATAATAGTATAGATTTCAAGGGATACTTGACTGGTACTTTATCATATCAAATGTCATCCTCTCCTCCTCTTTGATTTTGTACTGACGTACTGTGTTAATTCACAATTCTAACGCGTTAAATATCTTAAAAAAAAACAGTTGATGCTAAATTAATTAAAAGTACTATGTTTTTGTTATAAACATTGTTTTAGAATTTATTGTATGTACCATGTGTCAAACAAAAACCAATTTTATAGTTTCTACCAATAGTAAGGTAGCATAATGGATAGTGAAATATGGACACCCGACATTAAACGAAATACATTACCGACTAATAAATACCTTATCCAAAAGCTCAGCCCATATATTTTAGCTCGACGTCAATTTGCGAGATACAATCAACCTCCGCTTGAGTTGATTGACGGGCTATAATGATTTTGATGCGTTATAATAATTCGTTAAGACAAAAGGTAAAAAACGCACACGCCAGCCGTCCGTCAACTCTATCCGGTGCTAACTACTGGTTAAATTTTTGTTTGCGTAATCGATAGCCTATAAATTGTTGTATTTCTTTTGTGTCATAGCGGTTTCTCTTTTGTTTAGTGTTGTCATTTTGAGTATTTTATTAAGTATTAAAAGTTATTTTTCATTTCTCATATTCTGTAAGTACCTACGCTTGGAGTTGCCTAATCAGAGGGATGAAAACAGCACTTTTCGTCCCTGGGAAACGGTTCTCCCTACCATCAAAAAATTGAGATATTTATTTAGGTTTATTGCTTGGCAGCTAGGCCTTTAAGCCAGATCTTAGTTTACAATATAGTTTCTTATTTTTCTTAAGCCTATTTGTAGCTGGTATTATCAGCTGGTGCCATTCAACGGAGTTCTTGTGACAACTTAAAAGGCCACATTTGACTATACATAATACAGTTCACATTTCTCACAAAACACATAATAACTACTCAAAAACTATCAAAATCTAAAATGAACAATAGTTGTAGGATAACTATTGTTCATTTTAGAGTAATTTTACACATTTTTAGAAAATAAAACTGCACAGCACAATCTCTTTTCAGTTCCCGCCAAAAACTCCTCAAAAAATTTAGAAAACTATACGAACCGTAGATATTACATGCGACTTATGTCCCGACTTTTTTTACAGCCACTTTCAAATCTTTTTTTTATTGCCTGAAGTAGGCAAACAGGCAGACGGCCAACCTGATGGAAAGTGGTTACCGTCGGCTATAGAACACCACAGATGTCGCCAACGCGTTGCCGACCTCTACGAAATTTTATAATGCCCTTCTTAAAAACCCCATAATAACGCAAGGGAAAATCCGTGGCGGGAAGTTCCGTCCAGATTATCGTTGTACACGGAATAAATGTTCTAGAAAACCGTTGCGTAGTTGAGCGTGGGGGCTCTAGGAAATGGGGGTAAATCCCGTCGAAATCGCGACATAAATTGTAATAAAAAATATCAACAGTTTTGTAACATCATTTTATGCTTATAAATTACTTTTCATTAAATTATTATTTAATTAACATAAAGAGCTAAATATTTACTATCAACAGTCACAAACAAAATACTAGCTGGTAGAATGCCACAGAAAAAAAATACGTGACTTTTTAAGTGACAAACGTGATAACGTTTCATCAGATTTAGAAATGGATGTAACATCTGATTTTATTAGAGAAGTAGTTGTTTGTTTAACTAATCAGTTTTAATTTACTTACCTCATATCGAAATGAAAAGCATAATGTTGACCTCGGGTGAAAGACCTATTTAGGCACTCGAATTATTAATCATCGCGTGCCTAAATAGGTCACTTTCACCTCTCGTGTAACAAGCTGCTACCATTAGAGTGCAGCAGGAGCGCTGTCGCGCCTCTTGCCCAGCTTCTGGGGGCCCGATGCCCCGTTCTGAAAACTCTTCGAAGATATCGTGCGGTCGATCGTCCTATACGGAACCCCCCTTTGGGCCGAACGCTTGACAGCGCGAAACTGCAATACTGCAACACCAAAGGCGTTCCAAATGAGTTGCTGCCCTCCTAAGGAACCTGGCCACTATTGCCGTAATACAACTCAACTCAATTCTTACGACAGGCCGCCCGGCCGCAGGAAATTACATTATTTCTGAGTATTTTCCAAATCTTGTACTGATATATAAAGCTGAACAGTTTGTTTGTTTTTTTGCTTGAACGCGCTAATCTCAGGAACTACTGGTTTGATTTGAAAATCACTTTCAAGGTTAGATAGCCCATTTATCGAGGAAGGCTATAGGCTAAATATCATCACGCTAAGACTAATAGGAGCGGAGCACCAATGAAGAATGTTTCAAAATCGGAGAGTTGATTTTCATTTTGAGAGCTTCCGCTGCGTGCGGCGCTGCGTAAACAGTTAAAGTTTCGTAAAAGATCATGTGTGACAGAAGTTAGCGTTAGCCCATGTAACTATTTCACGCGGACGAAGTCGCGGGCAGAAGTTAGTATTTAATAATTTTAGGGAAAGGTACTTAAATATTATTTACATTTATTCCGTCTAAGTATCTAAGCTAATTTTAGGCATATATGTATTCCTACACCCATACTCATTTTTATACGCTTTTGAATAAACATAGTCATTTTTAGAATTTAGTAAATGAAGTTTTTAAACAATAAATTTAGCGGTAAACACAGTTGATAAAATACTAGCACATTGAAATAGTTTTATCTTAATCGAGCCAATAAAATACTTACATTTTAATGAATTATAAAAGTTTTACATAAAAGCGTCATTAGCAATCCTGTGAATTGGTTAATATAATTAATAATGGCTTCATGAAGAAATAATTGTTTAATTGAAACGAAAAGCACTCGTAACTGTGCTTCCTTATAATTATCATCTCGGCCAAAGTCGGCCTGATTTATTGCGTAGGCGTTGGAACATACAACCTTTTAGGGTTCCGTCTCAAGATGAAAAAACGTGTGCGTATCGGGATGCCCTACAGAAGTGATAACTTAAACGAATGTAAGTTGAACTATTTAATATTGAAATTGTTTTACTTGAGAAAAACTTAGGTTATTACTTAAGTTTTATGTATATAACACGTGGGTAAGAGTGAGAGAGAAGGAGCCTGGCTATCGATGCCGTATGAGTGAGAGAAAGGGAAGTCAGACAGACTGGTGCCGTAACACGTTACGTAACGAAGTGTTTTTCCCTCCCATAAGAAGTTATCACTTCAAAAATTGTATTTGTCTGTGCAGTTCACACACAGTAGAAGTGAAACAAAGTTTGACAAGGGGTGGTAGGGAATCTAAGCTTCGTAACGTCACATTTCATATATTATATCTTTATAATATATTTAAGCTTTAAAACACGAAATTTGAAGTGTCAACGAAAAACTTCAAAACATTTCCATGTATGAGCATAATGTTTAAATGATTAAATATAATGTATTCTATCTCATTCTCTTGCAGGCTAAGACCTATAGATTTATGTGTTTATCTCTTTTAGTGTCGCTTTCTCGTTTCATCGGGTTTCAAATCATAACGATTCTAAAGAAGTTTCACTTCAAAAAGAAACTCCTATAATTATCTTATTTCGTTTAGACGTCTGTCTGTATACGTCATAGCATGTTATTCAAATTTTACTGAAATAGATATATAGATTAATAATTAAAATCAAGACGTCTTCTACGTTCACTAAACAACGGTGTAATGATATGTATATAACGATAGGTAATTACTTTTTAAGTGTACAGGACGTATACACTATTGTTGATTAGATTTTTTAAAAACTATAATGATTTTTAATGACTCAGTATATTTGAACATATTAGCTTTCTGACCCCTAAAAATTGTGTTCCTTTAATTTTTTAATTATGGAGCGGAAAATTCTGGTAAAATAAAGATGATAGCTTAGGAATACTTTTGACAAAAAAATATTATAATATTGTTACACGCCGACAAAAATGAATATACACCTGCAGTTTGTTACCTTTCCCGCGTATGGACTTCTTTTGTTTACTTTGTGTTTAAAATTTGTAATTAGGGGAAAAAAGCATACTATTGTTATTGTACTCGTTTATGGTCGCAGGTGTGCCGATTACGTTTTCTGGGAAATTGCGTCGATGCTTGCCAGGTAGACATATGGTATCGGTGCATTATAAAGCAATGGCCCAATGCAGAGAAGTCAGTCTAGCGAGAATCACGATCAAGGCGAGACTTGTGTACATTCGATAACCTATATAGTGACGGACTTTGCGCGTGTTATTGAATCACACATTACGTTTGAACTGATTGTGTTCAGTTCTATTTGTACCTGTGTTATACGTGTTTGTATAGTTCTAATAAATTCTATAGTAATTCCAACAGCATTTTTAATTCGAGTCCCACACTCGTAACAATATGATTTTTGGGTGCTTTTTTTGGGTTTTTTTAACAACTCTACGGACTCGAGTTCCGTAAACTTTTTTACAACTTAATTTCTAGATTTACTTTTTAGAATTTAACACGCTTATTAGTTATTTTGGTTCTTGTGTGTGACATTAATTTAGTGATTTTTGTGTTGAGGTGTATGTATCTTACAAATAACGTATTATATTAATTTATTCTAATTTTAATATTCAACTTATACTGGAAACAACAGATACAACAATGGATACTGACTAGCTTTATGAAACCATTCACTGTGTATGCACTCACTAGTCGACTTATTATATTTTTAAAATTGAGATGACAGCATGTAAGTCTTCATCGCTACTACGAAATCCTGCAATATAAACGAACCGATACGCACCTTGCCGGTGTTTTCCTCTCTTCGAGACCATGTGTACACGATACAATACTACATTTAGTCCAAGTCGCTCTTGAACTTTTGTTTCATCGTTAATTATTAACAAGTTTTATGGAATTTTTACAAATCTGCTATCAATTTGACAATCGACTAACTAATAAATATCCCAAGTTTATGGGTATACGATTTCGTAATTTTAATGTCATTTTCGTGTTGAAATTAAGCTACCTCACCCAATAGGTAGTTAATAATAAAATCTTCAAACCAATATAGTACGCTACACATCATCTTCGGTCGTTAAATTTTAAAACTATATCAATCGATTACAATAAAAATCGATTCAATCAATGTATCGTGAGTATCTAAATTAATTTTCACATTGTAATTTCATCAATTATATTTGACATTTCACTCACGTTCGTTATTCAGTTAATTAGCAAGAAGAGATTATTATTGTGATTTTAAATCAATGGTTTTAATGAACGTGATGATTTTTATTGGGTCGAGTTTTTAAAACGACTTCATTTTTTGGGTAAACAAAAATTCATGGCGTGTATTTAACCAAATTATATGGTCTTGCTCGATCATCGATAAAATGAGACGTTGATTTTTTAAATTGTTCATATGCTTTCAACAATGTCTTGCCCATTATGCGGTGACCTATAGTCGATTTTCCACATGAATAATAAACAACTTACTAATGAATGATGACAAAAGGTCTTGGAATTAAAATGCTTTTACTTGTGATAGAAGAAATTAATATACGAAATTAATAATAACCTATAGTTTAAAATATATTTAAAATAACTTTTTGAGTAGGTAATACGTGATGTTTAAATGCTAGATAGCATGTAATTATTGCTTCTTCAAGCCAAATTGGCGGGTTTGTCACATAGGGTATTATTTCAATGCTTCATTACTATGTTTTCCTTCAGTTGGCTTGTGGTAATTGTAACAATATGCAAATTAGTTCAGAAAGCTCCTAATCTTTTAGTTATATAACAGAGAATTAAATACATTTATGTTTCAGAAGAGAGGCTTTGAAGCATATTTGAATATTTGAATGAAATAACAGAATAAAGCTGTATTGCTTCTAACACTACATTTCTATGAGGAACTCCGGTAACGACTATAGCTGTCATATTTTTTATTCACTACTCTTGAGATTGCTCTCTCTCTCTCTCTCTCTCTCTATATATATATATATATATATATATATATATATATATATATCCAATCATCACGATATCTCAGGAAGTATAATACCTATAGACTTGAAATTTGGAATGGACCTTCCTTTCGCCAAATAGAGGTCAGTTAAGAACGAATTGCACGGCACGCGAAGCGGGCGGGTATCAGCTAGTATTAAAATAAATTTCTTTGCTGTAAAAGTCATATAACTCATATAATCTTCTATCCCAAATTCAAACAAATCAAACGACGGAGTTCCTTTGGCAACTCTATAGTAATATTTCATTAAACAGTAGTTGAGCATATCCAGCAATACTTGTAAATAGCAGAGAGAAAATCACTTCCAATCGTCGTAACAATTGTTAAGAAACAATCATAGTAGAGTTTTATGAACTATATTAATTATGTAACATTTTTTGATATCTTTTTTGAATGCCTCTGTGGTTGAGCGGGGTTAGCCTTTGTGCCCTGCCTCACTGCAACGCAGAAGTTCCGAGTTCGATTCATTGTTATTTACTACGGTTTGGGTATCCGAAGTCGGCCCCAGAGTAGTCCGTTATATATCACCCATACACAAGCATAACATGCTTAGTTTGGGAATATGAAATACGTACGAATGCCGGCCAATTAAAAAAATTAGAGTTGGTTTTTGTATATACGTGTTATAAGTAGTCTACAAATTATGTAAACGTCTTTCATTTTAAAGTATATACATAAATTTCGCACTACCATCCACAAGAGCATTTTATGTGGTGTGAATTAAATTCTGAGAATCTCCTTAGGCCTTGAACTGACACGTTATCGGTAGGGCTTCACACGAATCGAGAAACGCATCTGTGAGAACCGGGCTGCCAGGCACAGCTTTGGGCTTTTATTTTTATTACCGGTATACTGTTTTAAGAGTCATTCTCGCACATTTACAATAAATTGTTTTTTATCGATTTGGGAATGGTGAGAGTTGTTTAAGAGGCCACTTTACCTTCTAAACTTTTACGTTAAGAGCATTTCGGTATTAATGATGTAAACAAAAATTGCGCGTTCAATTATGCGAATGTAACTAGTTTAGAATAGAGCGTCACGTTTGTCGAACGTCACTGTCGTCTGTTATACGGAACTCTTACTTACCATCGGTTGCATTTTGACTTTGGATATATGGCGTGTAACAGACTTGCCGAGAATTGGGTAAGAAATTACCAAATATACGAAACATAACTATTTGTTCAGGGCTTCCCCTTTATTTTTCAGCCTTTGATGTGACTATTCACACTGCACAGTAAGCAATGAACAACGTTTTTTTTGTTTTTTTTTATTTGACTTGAGTTTGTTGTTGGTCCGTCCGGACCAACAACAAACATCATAGTGTTGCCAGGATCACAAAAACAAATATAATAATTAATTAATGATGCACTAAATTATCTAGATGATAATTTAGTGGGCTTATAAAACCAACTGACTCGTAGAAAATGGTAATTAAATTATAAATCGAATTTTCTGATAAATTGACTACAAATATTATTATCTATGACGATTGTCTATGCGATATTAATATACCCTATGGTTCTCATGACTACTGTGGTGGCCATCGTGTAACCGGAGCTTATATCAAATTTTAATCGATTGTAAAACAAATGAACGGTCGGTAAGATACAGCAAATGGGACTTATTTGACTATAACCTATCTATCCATCTAGAAAGAATTATAGAATTTACTATCTATAGTAATTTTAATGTAAACGTAACTATGTAAGTCTGTTATATTGTCACGGCTAAATCACTGACCTAAATAATGACTAAGATATCCCACAGAACAGTCTCTAGACTATTGATTATCATACATGTCAATGGTTTCTCTATTCGTAGTATAGCTGTTTAAGAGTTAAATTATCTAGTTCACTTTAACGGGTCTCAGATACCATTAATAACAAGGTAAATTTGGTAAAAATTCTTCCTTCGTTTGCTCTAGTCTGTTCATCTGATGATGATTGCCCCAAAGTTATCACTTTCAAATCACCCAGTAATAAGTGGTAACATGTGTAATCCCATCGAAATTAAACCGACAGCTGTACTGATCTATCTCCACAAAACCGAGTTTAGAAAGTTGAAATGGCTGTGTGGTATTACGAGAATGGATTTCGAAAATACCCTCGATTGAAAAATATGAAGGAAGAAGATGAAATAATGTGGAAAATGGAAATCATGTGACAAAAGAAGCCTTTAATCCAAATATTGATGGTTACAAAATATTTGATAGGTTGTTTGAAAAATGACACAATACATACATAGACAGAATAGAAAAATGAGAAATTGTTCATAACACTTAAGATGAAAATAAGCATTCATTAAATAAAAAAATATCCAACGTTTATCCTCGTTATTAAAATTACACATATACAAAATTTCATGAAACTCACTCAGTTCTTACAGCAATGAAAAAGAACGAAACAAAATCATTTTCATATTTGGGTACTACTTCAATATTCATTATGACAATGTAATAAAATGTACCTGTAGTATAATTTCTGAACCGATTTTCAAAAACTGATAATTATGTCACGAATTTATTGCTTTATAATAAGTTTAATAAGACAAGGTACATCACGTAGGGCTCGAGGCTGTATTACGGTGTTTGGTCAAGAAGAGCATCTCCTTTAAATCATCCGATAATTCGTACTTGCGAACATTTTAACGTGTAAGATTCACTGTAGATAAAATTAATGGTCACGACAAAAGAACGAAATGAGAACATTTTTCTTATTACTTTCTGTACGGTATTCGTCCAAGCTTAATTTCTATATCTTAAAAAAAGTCTTTTAATTTTAATACACTAAGGGCCGCTTGCATAACGATTTTTAGATAATATTTTTTTTTAATAAATTTAGTTAATCATATTAAACTGCCTAAATACGTTTTACACAAAACGTATTGACAGTTCTTTAAACATATTTAGCGGCAAATTTTGCGTTGTGCAAGACGCTAATTGTATTTAAAGGTACTAAATGCGTTTAGTGTTTCTTAAATAAATTAAGCAACGTTATGCAAGCGGCTCTAAGATATTTTTACCTTTTTTCAGAATATTTTTATGAAGATCAATTAACATCAAAATCTATAAAGGTGGATAAAAAATCCAAATTGAATTTGTCACATAATTATGTATTTTATATTGGTAATAGTCACAATAAAAATAAAATCTTATACCACATATTAATTTATATGTGTACGCTTAAGTGAAATATGTAAATTTATTATCTCTATATGTTTAAATAAAATATTATTTACACAAATAATTGCTTACCGTTGAAGTCTTCTCTGAATCAAGAAAAAAACATGTTTATACTAATTTATTAATTATAAACTATTTGTTGAAATCATTATAAAATATGGTTATATAATATCGGAGAGCCTCTTGTTTGTAACATATATTAATTAACTGATTAATGATACCAATACGTGTACCTTGTTTTTTCTTAGATAATACATTTTTTGATATTTTTTTGTTATTTTCTTTCATTAGATGATTAACATACAACTTTTTCTACTGTAATATTTCTACTTCGGTAGTTATCTAAGACATTTAAACATCATTAAATATAATAATTCATTGAAAAAGTCCTGTTTGTCATATAAGAAAGAAAGAAAATGATCTACTAAGGAAAAACAATGTATAGAAATAAGACAACATTTTATGTTGAAGTATACATAATTTAACAATTTTAACATATTTTTAGTTTAGTTGCATGTTCAATAGGCAAAAGAACTAAATATGTTATTGGAAATATGTATAAACTATTTAATATATAAACTAAAAAAAATGAAATGAGAATGATGATTTATAATGAAATAATAAAATATAAAATTGTCCAAAAATCAAAATAAATAAGGATAAAAAGATCCCTGGCAACAGTAGGATATGGCGTCTAAGATGAAAGCATCCATCCAATATTGTAAACAAATAATATATTGTCCTAGTTAATAAAAATTAATACAAATTATTCCAAATTTTATAAAAAAAATCGAGTTAAAAATAAAATACACAAAATACTACATATTTAATATATCACAAATAAGTTTGATATTATATGTTTCAATAAAAATACACTTTTACAATGATTTTACTCTTATGTCCCTGTTACACCTGGGATAATTTTGGAATTTGTAATGCAGAAATAGGTAGGGGTTTTAATGCATTATTTAATATGCGACATTGGCAATAATGTTAAAAATTGACTCATAACATATATATTGAATAACGAATATTTATCTTGGCCGAATACCGAGAGAAGCCGAATATCCGTAGCATATCTAATGTATAGTCACTAAGCTAATCATTAACGGCGTTTCTTTTTAACCATTATTTTTATGCTTAAACAATAATATATTTATGTAAAATAATTATATAATAATATAATTAAAATAATTATATAAAATATTATAATAATGGTATAAATATGCCTTATATTCCTATTGACATATTTTTGTAAAATTTTCTTAAGTTTTCGTGACTTTTATACATAATAAAACTACGTTTTAATAGTTTTAAACGCGGTAATTTATTTGGCATTTGTTATTCCGTCATTCACTGAAAGTGGTCAAAACGTTGGAATAACAAAAATCAAATAAATTACCGCGCTTAAAAGCGTTAAAACGTAGTTTTATTATTTATTGTACATTTGAAATTTTTATAATGGTAATTGTGCCTACGTTTTTGTATTCAGACACAAATGTTTTTGTTAATGAATTAATAATATAAATAAAATATAACGTTATAAACAAGACGCATTTCTCCGTAGTCACTAACATTATCGCTAACACAGATGGAACCGGGACATTGCGTTTCATTTATTCATTCTCAGAACTAAAGACATCAACGCGAAACTCGGCTACTCCAAGATGTTTCTTTATTATGGGGCCATAATGAATATAACCTTTACCTGATTATTAATTAATTAAAACACATCACATATGATTACTTAAAACATGTGTAACAACCTTCACTATAACATACCAAATAATTTCATCATCACTTAGCCTTTATAAAGAATAAATTTTAATTTAATTAACTCATTAACAGTACGGATAATTAAGAGATTCATAGATCATGACCCTCGGCGCGTTAAAACATTAACAGCTTATTAAATATAGATCAATGATTTGTTAAATGGACGGCGCAAAACTTTTATAGTCACGACTTGAGGTTTAAAATCAAAAGAGTTATTCATTAAAGACCAGTTATTATATTACCAACATGTGTCACATGATTAAGGAATGTAAAAATATAGGCGAAATAGCTAAGTGGGTAAGACACCTACGTTTTATTTTATTTGATTGCTATCCTATTATTTTTAATATAATGCATAAATCTCACTGGGGTGGGCAGAGACGAGTTTTTACTTGATCTACTTTCATTAATCTCTTCATAAAATTTATTAAAGTTATCGCAATTAAATTCTACACTTAAATTAATTAGGATAGATATAATTTCACATTTAGATTTAGGTTTATTAATCAGTTATAAGTTGACAAAAGTTCTAAATAAATATTAAAAATGAAACTATAATGTACTATAGTATTAATATCAGTAATTAAGTAAAGAATAAAATATTTTATTCATAATAAGTTACCTAGATCACATTTAGAGAAAATCAGCAACAAATTTAAGTCCCGTCTGGCACTTACCGCTGATTATGGGCAATTTTGTAATAATAAAAAAAATCTAACAGTAATTTTTAAATATCGCAGTTAACAATACATTTATAATAATTCTTTCTCTAAAATGAATTATTCTAAAACTTAATTTATTGTTTGTTTTTAATAAATCTAGGGCTTCATAACAAATGGGCGTTTACACAAAAATGCCATGTTTTGTTATTTACTAAAATCTTTGCATGTTCGGAAAGTCTCACCAATAAACAAGTATACCTAAAAAGTACCCAAGAAATTTCAGCCTTATACAGTCAACTAGTTTTGTTTTATTCACAACTAGCGGCCCCGGCAGACGTTGTCCTAAGCTGATAAAATAATAATCTATGACCCAATGTCAGCGCCACCTACCGGTTTCAATTGTGGATTTAAACCATCCGGGGACCCACTCAAACACACAAAAACAAAATCACCAAAATCGGTCCAGGGGATTAGGTGGATTTAAGAACCCAATCTCAACTACGCCACCAACCGATTCCAACGAAATAAAAAGTATCCTATGTCCGTCTCCTGGTTCTAAGCTACCCCCCTACCCCCCCGCCCCTCACCACCAATTTTCAGCCAAATCGTAATATATATATATATATATATATATATATATATATATATATATATTGTCCCTTGTGTAAAACTACACTTGTCTGTACGCCCATTTGTTATGAAGCCCTCATAGAGAAAAGCTCATAGATGAAACTTACGGCGATCTCATATACGCAAAGGCGGGAAGAATGTAGCTTGTACATTGTTAGTCATGTGGTTTAGTTAGTCACGTGCGTACAGCGCGGCGTCTCGGCCACGACTATCGACAATCCGCGTCCGCGGCCCGCTATCGTTCACTGCTCGCGCGCACCGGTCCCGTTAGACAGAGACAGCTCGATATCAGCTTGCGTGCGAGCAGTGCAGCCTATCCGCGCCCCGTCCACGGCCCATCCGGAAGCCTCGCTGAAACTGGACCGTTTTCTTTTCTTGTTATTATTAAGATCGACTCTCAAGTTCTGTTGTTGTCGCGCGGCGCGCCGCTCGCGCTGATAACGCGATGCCACGCCGACCTGCGCACGCGTATTACGCTCCGCAGCTTTAAGCTCGCTAGCAATTTATTTTTAAAAAAATCAACCCCTTTGACTTATGGATATACAGACAAGTGTTCAGTGACATTAACTGATCGCGAATAACTATTTTGATTAATTTTTTCACTGTGTGTTATTGAACGTAAAAGTGTATATGCGAAAGTGAAACTGATACTCTGTGTAATTGGAGTAATAGGGTAAATAAAGGATTTTTTCTATTGAACTGTTTATAGAAGCGAGAATATAGCAATTTGTGATTTGCTACATTTAAGTCAAGCTGAAAAATCATTCGGATAGTCTGAATTTTAAGAAGTTTTTTCAACATAGCAGGTATGCATTTTATTTATTATCCAAGTGAAATTTATATTTTCCAGAAATTGTTTTATATTTATTTTTTTACATTAACCCATTAAACGAAATGATATCCAATCTAAATATTTTCTGCCATAAAAAAATATTTGCCAGTATTTAAATAGGTTTGATTTTTTTCCCAATAAAAATAATATACATAACTTCGTTTGTGCTATTAGTAGCTTCGAAATATAGAAAAGCTATTCCTGCGATCTATTACTTTTATTTACGACCGTAAACATGGCTTCTGTGATAACATTAACTTTACCATATTGATATTCGTGGATAATGTAGTAGGATGAACACTGACTTTGTACTATTTACCTTTTTTTCTTATGTAACATTAGTGTATATCTGTTTATTGTCCTTAATAAATAAAATAAAATAAAAAATCAATTTTCTACAAACATGAAATCTAAAATAAAACTAAAATATAAACTAAACTAACTTTAAAATAGAATTAATAGGAATTTTACGTGTATATATAATACACGTAAAATTCCTAAATATATATACATATATATGTCTTTGACTTATATAATAAATACCAATATTTGCAATAAAAGCATACTAAGCCAAACGATACTAATAGGAGATAATAAACATTTTAAAATATTTCGTATCCATGTATCTTCTCTTTCACAACCAATTTAAATAAATAAACTTTAAAAAAAACTATATTATTGTGATATATTAATTTAAAGAAATAAATCAAACTATAACTAAACTGTATGAATAAGCCTGTATGGTGCTCTGTTGTTCGTGCCTACCCCGCAAGGGACCTGGCGTGAAGTTATGTATGTATGTATGTATAACTAAACTCGGTTGTCTAAATATAATTTCTTATCTAATATAATTAAGCCATTAATTATTAAGGTCAATAAAATGAATTATAATGCGAATTTTATTACGTTAAAAGTTCCTATTTCGGATTTAATTATTCCGATTATGACTGAACATTGTTTCTGAAGATTCCACTTTACATAAATTTGAATTAATTTAACATAAAACGAATTTGTTTCTTTTATTTTTCACGCTGAATTATTCATCGTCTCGTGATATATGAATATAAAATACATTAGCACATGACTAATTGATTAATATACCATGACCTAGGTTTATGTAGGAAAAGTGAATTAAATAATAAAAGTGAAGTGAAGGGCCCAATTTAACTGGCAATTTCACTTATTGTCAAATAAATAGAAATAAAATAAACGGTATTATTCGACCTAGTAAACCAGAAAGTTAGAGTTTACCGCCCGCCGTCGCTGCGCCGCCGCCCGCCGTCCGACGGACAACTTTTTTTACTTGTAATCGTTGTATTTCTTCTCAATAGCTTTCCACAAATAAATAATCCTTTATTATTCATCAAAAATAAAGTATTTACTTTTTAAATATCGTGGGAGAATCTCATATATTAAAATTATAAATTCAAGTTCTTTATTTAAACAACATATGGGTAACATAGATGAAGTATGGTTAATGTACAGGTAGAGCATGTTTTACCCCCTTTGGAGCGTACAAATGTTTATGTTGTTTATAAAATTAAACATAAAAGGAAATTAATATGAACTAGTTGTCGCCCAGTCGACCATAATTAATTTAAATTATAAGTTTGAAAATTATTAAGCTTCTGTTGTCAAAGACTATACTTCTATAATCACAGATTTCGCCAAGGCTACACAGGTGGTTTAACAATAAACAAAACAGTATAATTACCTACATATGCGTGTGTGTCTCAAATACATGTAGTGTGTGTAATGTTTTTTTTATTGGTTTAATGTATTTTTATGCATAATTACAAAAAAAATATTAGCATTGTGTATTCCTTCTGTATATAAACTATAAGTTTGCGAAATTACATACTCCTCGGTCGGCGCAATTTTCGTAAAAAGGGGTATAAAGTTTTTGTTTCACGTATTAATATAATGATGTTTAAAAATATTTGTATGCTATATAATATACTAGTATTAAGCCTTTGCCTTGGCTGTCGCATAATACTACGCAAGCCTTCTGGGACTTTTCTTTTTATTTACGAGGGGAGATCCTTTTGCGGACATTACGCTCACTGAGACTGGCTGCGACGGTAATGTGGGACTTGTTACTTAATAGGCTTATTATCCTGAATAATATTTAATTTATAAATATATCTTGAATTGTAATGTTTTAAAACGTTTACAAGAAACCAAAAACAAAATAATAGTTTTTATCGCGTTTCTTTTCGAAGTTTTTATCCACATGATTAGGTTAAAAGAATAATAAAAAACAATGAACACAAAATGAAACTCTTGATACTTTTAATTTAAACCATGGAACAATTGTATCTATTACATATTGCGCATAATTACATAGAATAGAAAACACTTTATTGTTCACCAAAATAAACTATGTATTACAAAATGAATAATTGCAATAATTTAACGGCAAAACAAAATGCGGCCTTATCGCTTATAGCGATGTTTTCCAGGCAACTTGACTTAGTGAATACTTTTAACAGCTTAGTTCTAGGTATAAATAAATGAAAAAGTAAAATAAAAAAGGAAGAACAGTACAATACAATGTGAACAGTAAATAGCAAAGTTAAGAAGAATAAAGAAATATATATTTTATTATAAACTAACGTAATGATTTTTGCCATTTTTTTAAATATGGCAAGTGATTTAGCTTTTCTGACTTTTATGGGTTAAGAGATATACATATGTCATCATTTATCCATAAGATTGTTATATATCCGGAAAAAATAAAACTGTTTTAATATATTATAACTAAGATCAATTTCAATACTTACTATAGAAAGAATATCAGAGAACAACCTAGTTTAATGGCATATACGTTCAATATGCTTTTATAGTGTTTTCAAATATATCGATGTAATTTGTGGACATAAAAGCTTTGTGCGTAGTAGACAGTGATAAAGGTATGTCCTGTTGTTGAAGGAAGTGAAAAAATCAAATGTTTATAGATGTAACACTCATGAGAAGATTTTATTTTATTTTATTTGGGGGCTTAACAGCTGTAGTCTTACAGACTAAAGTTACAGAGATAGCTAAAGAACAGCTATTTATAAATCTGCACAGATGAAAAGGAAATAAAAAAAAGTGTAAAATACAATAATTATAGAAAAATTAACCAGGGAGTAAGACTATTATTAGCATACCGCTATAAACTCCTATTTAACGTCGTCTGTAATAGTATTTTTATATAGTATTAATAGATTCTAAGGAATAAGAACGCTCGCTCATTCATTGTATGACTATAAAAGCTGCGGTTTTCCCGGAGCGCTATAATGTAAGGCACTTCAAATAAGAAGGAATCAGATTTTTTAAAATGCAAAAAGTAGGCAACGCGTCGGTGGCGGCACAGGTGTCCATGGACAGCAATAGGAAAGACCATCTGCTAGTTCTCTTATATGTATAATAAATATTTCAAATCACTAATTTTTTATTATTATTTTAGGACTAATAAAAATGAATGATTTATATATAACACGTACCTAGTAATTGTTAACATCATCATTGGTGTTTAAAATAAGGCACGGCTTTGACAACTGATTTTCTCTCTGAAAGATTATTTATTTTAATTAGATTTTTTATTATACAACATATACAAATAGGCATATACAGTATATGGTGGTGCATGTGTTCACATATACACAGTAAATTTATATTATAAAAACTAAAATAAGCGAACGATAAATAAAATGAGGATAACTCAAATTATTGGATGAATGAAATATGACAGGGATAGTAATAGACGACCTAGGCCATAAAGAATGTAATATCGTTGCAAAGCTACTACTAAAAATACTTTTTTAATATTAATCTTTATTCCGCGAGCAAGAATGGTATAAATATAATTATCTACACAAAAAATTCATCCATCACTTAGGCCTACATTTTTATATTCCACGTATCAACCTTTTAGCAAATGCGGCTACTAAAAAAAGAAATAAAAAACTGAAACGACCTACACAAAATGACTCTTATCTTACCTTCCATCACCCGAATAAAGACACGCAAATAAACATATAAACTTTATATGCTAATATTTCGACTTCTGTTAAAATGTTAACTGGTCAGTAAAAAATATATTTATTCTTAAATAAATACATAAAACCCTTAATTTGTTCTAAAATATAATAAAAAGCTGTTCCGAATATTCGTTTTGTTCTTAAGATCTCAATTTTTAAACTCGAACTTCGAAAAAGGAATGAGCAATAAAAATTATTTTAAAAACGGAGGAGGTTGTTATTCGATAAACTTTTTTTTTTAATTTTGCAATCTTATCATGACGATCAGATTGCTTCAGTTTGGTTTCAGTCTAATTTGCTTGACACAGGGCTCTTCATTCGTGATTATTTACTTTTGCAAATTTGCGTATGCTCACGTTAGATGAAGATGCGGTTTAAAAATAAGCACGATTACTTTGAAGTATTGAAGAATAGTACCTACTAGAAATGACAATCACTGAGCAAAGAACTTAACTCTGGAAAGCTTCTAAACTATAAACGACTAGATGGCGCCACATGTAACTTTGCTCTTGATTTCGGTGAATTATTATGAAATTAATTAATTAGTTAATTTATTTAATTTGTTTGGGAAACATACAATAATTAATATTCTTACATATAAAGCACAAAATGAATACATATATCAATCACATTTCCACGATAAAATAATTTATATAATAAAAATAAAAATTGGCTCAAACAGTTAATTAAAAAAAAGAAATACAATTATACTAAAATTACATAAAATGTCTATTTAATTTACATTAGGTCAATATTGAACAAAATAAAAAGAAAATGTCAAAAAAAGGAAAGTATATAAAATAAAAGCTTATGTCATTATTCTAAAAATTGTAAGTCATTCTAAATTACATTACAAACATTTTTTTATAAAAAATAGGTAATAGTTGAAAATGAATTACTAAATTAAAAGAAACTTATTATAGATTTCAGCGTTGACATAAAAGTAAAGCATAATTAATTTGGAGTTTGGTTAACGTTAATTACCTACGAATAAAAAATAAACAAATCTTTGTCTATTTTAAATAGATACTGAAAGTTTAAGTGAAAATTGTTATTTGTTTATGTTCAATCATAAGTGTCCATTTTAAAGAATTTTATTCATGTATCTGTTTGAAAGTTTCTCTAGAATGAGCTCCAAAGCCACTCATCAGATTTCGAGAAGAATCTAAGAGCCTAAAATAGATTTTTTAAGTTTTCGCGACTAGTACACATAATTAAATATACGTGTTAACGGTTTTAAGGGTGGTATTCGTCGAAATAAAAATACAATACAATGCCGAGCTTAAAATCTTTAAATAATTATTGTAATTATGACTAAAATAGAAATTCGACTGCTGTCTTAGAAAATTCAGAATATAAATATAAAATATAATTATTCTCTTACAAACAAAGCGACACACAGCTAGTATGTAATATAATACAGTTTAAGTATAATATTTAAGAGAGAACGCTGCGGTAATGCATCTCCGATATAATCGCGGCAGTAAGTGTTAAACTCTATTATTTCTATGAAATAAGAATTACAACAGCTTATTAAGGCGTTCATTAAAATTCTTCTAATGCCCATTTCTTTTTTCTCAAGTAAATTACTTAAGCGGATATTGAACGGATGCTCGACACACTTATACCGAAAGAACAAAATGCTATTGCGACTGACGTAGCCAATTTAAATACGTCACGCACAGCGATCAATAACTCAGTAACCGATATCAAATATTCTTTTTGTGAACGACAACAAACCGCATTCGTTTTTCTTTTCTATTCGTATTTCACACTGGCTGCAACTACATTGTACTCGGTTTCAAAAATCAAGTGCTCTCAGTATAGTATGCACAGTTGGGAGTTCCGTAGTGGCGGCAAATGTCTATTATTTTTGTCATTTGGCTACTGTTACGAGTTTCAGGACTCGAATTAAAATGCCGTTGGAATTATTATAGAGGTTATTAGGACTATACAAACACGTATAACACAGGTACAAATATAACTGAACACAACCAGTCCAAACGTTATGCATGATTCAAACTAACAAATGAAATACCTTGTTACTTCAGAAATAGTTATACATACGTTTAATAGACTGGCAGACGTGACTAAATTATAAGGGCTTCATCATTACCTTGGGTCTACGGGGCTCTAAAAACAGAACTCGCACAAAACGCTGTGTCATCATTGTCGTAGAAAAAAGTAATTAACAATTTCGCTTTCACTGATACAGAATAGGTGCGTAAGTTAGGTAACAGACGAGGACTTGTCTTATTTAATATCGATCAGTCGCAAGAGACAACTATCCGGTTTTTTATCTGTTCGAAACGACAGGTACACATATTAATTTCTCCGCGGGCACATAATTTCATAACGTAGACACAGTATGTGACGTTTACCGTTAAGACAGAACCATCCTGTCGGTTTAATACGGACAGTCGGGCGTGAGAAACATACTTTTTTAAATTTACGTTATTGCGTTATATCAAAGAGGTTGAAAAAATAAGAAAATGTTTCTAGTTCATTTGTCAGTATAGAAAAGTTAATATTAAAAAATTCTAAACAGGCCGTGTTTGTACATTGGAGCTGTAAAAAACAACTGGAATATACTATATAAACTATAGAGAACACATTTTAGATTTCTTGTCTTTTTATTCGGGATTGACGTAAAAACTACTGGGCCGATTTCAATACGGTTCTCGCTGATTGACAGCAAATTCTTAGACTCAAAATCTGCGCTGCTTTTTATTCTGCGAACCCGGTGGGAATTTTTCCGGGAGCGGTTTGTAGTTATTCGGGTGCATAAAAATTAGCTTAATCCGACACAATTTTCACTAAAATGATATCTTACATTATTTTTTAAAAGTTGCGGTACTTTATGTATCGGGAATCCCGCGGGAATCTCAAGTCAAGGGTGGATGAAGGCGCGGGCATATCCTACGAAACTAATACATTAAAAGAAAAGTTATCTTAGTAATATTCCCTTAAGACCATCAGCAGAATACTGACCCAAGGTCACTATGGATAAGGTACCCAGAAGGCTGACTATGTTTCCTGTGTTAGTTAATATTTTATATAATGTCTGAATCAATAAACAACTAAATAGCCTATCTGATGTATGATAACTAAAGATATTGTCAACTTCCATAAACACTGATGACTTTTAACGCAGGGGTTAGGCTTAACAAATGATGACTTGATTTCGTAAAGGATTGCTGTTTGCTTTTGGTCTCACGATAGGCATGGTGAAGATCTCGAAATGGAAGATGATAAGTAGAAAAGAAGTTTCCGAATTCTTGAGCGAACGCTTTAAACACAACCGGGATTTCTCGCTAGGATTATAATTAAAGAGATTTTTTTCTCTAACACGTCCGTCTACTGAGACTTGGCGAAGACGAAACATTTACAGACAAGAATATCTTCTCTATTGTTATGAACGGTGCCAGTTATTTATATTTCACTCCATAATGTACTCATAATAACCAATACATAGGTAGTATATAACTTATTAAATCTACATTACTAGATAGCGTCGAAGATCATTCATCACAATGTAATAGTTGTATTACAATAGGTTAATTTAAAAAGAGCTTTATTCATTTAAATGTTTTCAAGTGTTTCTCAAAAGATTCTTGGTTTAAATGTAGTCTAACCACTTCAAGTAGACAATTGTATATTTTGTTACTGAGAACAGCCCACTCGTCTCTAGCATGGACCATATTATTAGCATTGCACAGTTCACATTGTGTGTGAACTGTGCAATAAAAAGCTATATAGAAAAAAAGCTAAATATAAAAGAAAAGTGCTATATAGGGTTCACGCTATATGCGATTAAAATATTAAATAAAGATCAAACAATTCATCTGTTTTTTTGTTTGTTTATTGGCAACCAGACAGATGGCCTATTTGATAATATAGATTACACATATGGATATCCTTAACTCTGAGCCATTGCGTTGCCTACCTCGTCGAGACTAAATATCTATTTACACTATTTTTGAAGAGCTCTAAAATATCAACCTTATGAAAACTGCGAGAGTGAAATTACTTATAGAATAGCTAGATGTATAGTTGATAACAATGACGTAGAGCCTTTTGCATATAATGGTTTTCAAGCAAAATGATTGTGACATACAGATAAACAGAATAAATTCTATAAGAGTTCCGTTTTTACCAAAACCGAAAAGTATTGTTACGAGTTGTAGGACTCGAATTAAAATGCCGTTAGAATAACTATAGAAATTATTAGAACTATACAAACACGCACAAAGTCTGTCACTAAATAGATTACCGAATGTAGTACACACGTCTTGCTTCGCTTGTGCTTATCGTTCGACCGCCGATCTCTCCATTGGGGCATTGCTTTATACTGCATAAATAAATATGTATCTCGGCCGCGTAGACTGATTTTCTTAGAATCATACCTGGCTAATGACTACCATAAAAGATACACTGTTTTTCTAATTACACATTTTAAACACAAAGTAACCAAAAGAAGTCCAAGTGAAGAAAAGGTAATAAAATGTCTACAGGTACACAGGTGTGAATTTGTCTTTTCTCGGCATTCAGGTCGTAACAGTATGATAAAAGCAACATATTTTGCAATTATTGCTACGCTTCCTTCTAATGTTTAGCTGGCCCTTAATAATATATAAAAGCAAAATTAATATCAGAAAAACTAATATAGAAAGAAAAACTATTTTCTACAACATCTTGAAATCGGTGCCAAGTAATAAAACATTAAAAAAGAACAAATAATTAACAAGGTATAGTAATTTTATGTTAATTTTGAAGTCGGTTTCTTTTTTTGCTACAAATTTTTTATCTGCTGTATCTTCTGAACCCAAAGTTCATTAGCAATAAAATTTATACAATACTATTTTATATATTTACTAAATACAACACAAAAAGATTTTTCTACAAACTTATAGCTGAACATTTACATAAAAAATATGTACTTACAAATTAAGATCTTCCTCCTTTTTTAAGTCGGTTTAAATCACCCGGCATCCCTAATAGAGCACAATCACACTTATTTACCATTGGGTAGGTGTAAACGTTATTTCAAAACGAGACAGCCGCGTGTCGCGCTGAGAATTTGCATATAATTGCAACTCACTACTAATTATTGACAGACTATCATGAATAATTATTGCTCTTCCTGGTTTCTCATCGCTACATTATATACTATTGATAGCTATACTATTATAGCCATACATATAACAACTTTCCATGGTGAAGTTATCATTAAATAACTTCTTTTTTAAAAAGGTTTTAAATACGAGCTTTTGAGATCTTGGATATCATGCAACAGCAGAGTGCTAGCCAAGACGGGTCTATCATTTTAATTACAGGAGTTTCTATGGCCACCTTCCGAATCCATCATCATATCAGCTCCATGGTATATTGCATTGTCACCCGATATACATATGCGTGCAAAATTTCAACTCAATCGGAAACCGGGAAGTTGGTCAAATTTAATTTGCAAGATTCCACCCGAACTTACATACATAGGTACATCCATTGCAAGTTAAATAAAATCTTGTAAAAATGAAACATGTCGTAGAAACAATTATTAAAATAAACCTACATAAAGTACAAACTATTTGTGTGTACGTAATATTTAAAACTGCTTATTTCCAACCGTTAATTTTAAATTAAATGTTGAAATTACTTTAGTGAAGTATTGAGTATTTGAACGATGTATTATATATATATATATATATATATATATATATATATATATATATATATATATATATATCCTAAATTTATGTGAAGTTATTAAAAGACAATCGTCTCTAAATATATAATAGCCCCTGTGAAGATTAATTTATAAGAAAAAGAAATTTAAAATAGATACTTATAATACAAAATGTCGAAATTATAATACAGCTTGATGATTTTGATGCATAAACGCTCAAAAACATTCGCGAACAATTGAGAAACAATTGTTTTTAATGAATTCGTACCTTTGAATGACATGACAAACGAGTCTCCAAATAGTGTCTGTCACTCCTTAAACTACAATTGTATTCGTCTACTGCAGCAGACACATGAATCACGATGCAAACGGCAAATATATTCAATTTTGGGGGTGAACAGAATAGTCAAACACGGAAAAATAAACACTAGAACAAGTATTTTATAGGAATACTGGTTGAATTTCGCTTGTAGCAACATAAGGATATGTGAGACATAGACAGAAAGATCTGATCAAAATTCAAGGAAATTCGATACAGTCTGCATTGGAGTACTTCATTCTAGCTGAAATTCAAATAAAAAATGCACAGACGGGTGTTCTAGACGACGCATAATTTTCAGATTCATTTTCATAATGTGCAGTCGAATCGTTGAGGTCATTCTAGCGCATAACATTACGCAGGTTTTGTTAGATTTTTGACAACACTTTATAGTCTTTATTATACCAAATACAAGCGACATGAACACCGCATCTTTACGATTCTTAGTTAAATAATATTTTATTAATATCGGGTAACACACGTATATCTAAAAGAGGTATGTAAATGTAGTATATGTATATACCTACTGTTGCGGACAGAGAGCACCCCCCTGACCCACCCGGCCGGAGCACACCTACTCTCTGCGCCCCGCATACCGCCGACGCCCATAGCTCGCGCAATTAGCAACTAGGCGTTGGACGGGGTGCGGAGTATAGGAGCGGCCTTGGAGTCAAAATTATTCACAATTCAGAATTCTACTATAATTCTCAACTACGATTTACCACTCTCTCTCTCGACTCTCTCGCATAATTTTTACTTATTCTATGTATATTCCGATTAATGTAAAAAGTTCAATAATAATAATAATCATACAGACCATTACATCGAGTTTAATTTCCAAACCAGAAGCAACTGCCACCAATACCTAAAAACAACTCTGAGAAATACGTGTGCCTAGAAAATGTACGAGCCGTTAATTCCACACATTTCGACCAAACATTTATAAATAATTTATTACACAACCGTTTACCGATGAGTTCATTAAAAAAAAAACATTTTTCATTAGAATCTAACGAGCCTTGACGTATATGGTGGTGTTTTCACCTACATATATCTTTAACGAATATACCAATTGATTTTTATTGTTTCCGCTTCAATAACTTTTCTATTAAAGAGCTTACTGATGTTTTTGATTTATTAATGGTGTAAGGCTAACAAAATGGAATAGATGGTAATAGTAATAACTCATATTTAATTATCTATAAATTTTGGGAATCTTTTAATAAAATACAATTGTTTGATGTTGAATTTTATGTTTTCAATAATTTATTATTTATTTATATTATAATGATTACAAAGCCATTATTATGTTACAATAAGTAATAAAAATCGAGTAAGCAAGTATCAGGCCACATAAAAGAAACAGTTCCGTATAAATGATTATCGTCTACTATTATCGTCATATGACTCCGAACTTAAAACTACATTTTGAAAACAAGTATCTCTTCCGAACCGATTTTCAATTAAAATATAAATATTTCTATTATATATTATAAATTTAAATTATAGTATTTCAACTGTTATGAGAAATTTTCACATATTTCAAAACAAAAAAAATACTAAAGAACATGTATACTCATAATTAGGTAATATATTCACTAGTTATATTTCATGCATACGACGGTAGTACCCACTAGTTTCTGAGAAAAAATACCGTAACATACTCACCAGTCCGACATGAAGATTTCGTAAAGATTTCGTTTTTGGCAAAATATCTACGATACCCTAATTTTTTTCATTTCCTGAATTCAGCAGAGAGGTAGACGGCCTACCTGATGGAAAGCGGTTACCATCGCCTATACACATTTGTAACATTAAAGGTGTTCTACCAGTGTGCTGCCGCTCTATAAAGGGATAGTGGAACCTGGTCACTATACCGGAACACAACTGAAAGTTATTATGGCGGTATACGCTAACTCTAGACTAGGGGCAGTAGCCATCCAGACGGGCAAATACCCTTTCTCGCCTCTAACAATAGGCCGCCCCACCGCAGTATATTGTATTCTTTCTCCGTTCCTTAAATCTATACTAATATTATAACGAGGAATGATTTGTTTGTTTGCATTGAATAGGCTCCGAAACTACTGAACCGATTTGCAAAATTATTTCACTGTTGCCAAGGTTTTTTTTTGTTAACTCAGGGGGAATATCTTTTCTTGTGACACACACACGGGTCTTGGATACAGGGGAAGACCAAAAGCACCGCCTAGTGCCACGCGCGTCGTGTACGTGTAGGACTCTTGCACCAAACGGCAAACGGGATCTCCTCCATTAAAAGAGGAGTGCGAACAAACTACCCACTAAACCTACCTGGGTCCCTATGAGAGCATATATCTCGAATGCCAGGGATGTATAACGTAGTTAAACTTTTCTGACATCCTAGTGCGCCGATTCGGTACTAAGCCCCGGGAAGCAGGGCCGTACCACTTCGTACAGTAGAGGTGATTCCACCGATAGCCCCGTAAACAGTGGGCCTCTACCACGGATAATGGAAAACCGGATACAAAACGTACTGTTGCCAAGCTATACTATCCCTGGGTAACATGGGGTATATTATATTTTTGTTGGTATTATGAATTTCACATTCTAGCCTGATTTAATACATGTAACACTTTTTGCCCGTGGCGCTGCGTCCCTTTTCTCCTTCTCCGGTGTGTGTCATTTTGTTAGGATGATCTGTACATGAGAAATAAAATGTTCATAGAATTCTTATTTTCTCATTCATTTCATTCTCATTTAATCTTATTTATTTATATACTTTTTCGAAAAGTAGAGGATAAATTTTTTTTCCCATAAGATGGATAAAAAAAGTTCCATGACCTGCATCACCTTAATGAAACATCTGTCCACACAGATCTAAAAGACAAGTTACTCATTAGACGAGGAGATGAAGACATCCGCGGCAAATAACACGTAATTAAAACTTGTTTTAGTCAATATAATTGTTCCGACATAATGTTTCCTTTTGACGTTTTAGTAAACGTAAGACAGAATCAAGCTGCCTTAGAAGGATATCCCGTAAAAATCTATTCATAGTCATTTTCTTAAATATTGCTAATTTATCTAAAAACTTTGTGTCTAGCGATGACGAAATAAATCATTATCAATTTTAACTTTATTATAGCACTTTAACCTTTTAATCTGACAAATTATAATTAACTAAACTTACCAAAATTATAATTAATATAATACGAATTAACAAATGTATATATTATTTATACTCTCATGTCTCTGATTCCATGCAAGTTTTGAGTATTTCGAACACATAACCAGAGCTCGGCAAATACAATTCAGAAAAATTAATGGTCACTAGCAAAATGGAGCGAACAAAGATCTTGAGGCATCAGTTCAATGCGACACGATCAAATCCCCACCATATTCAACGCCTCTTTTTAAGACGCTCTGTATATAGCAGTTGATCGAAATATTGAATGAGAAAAAGTGAGAAATACGTCTCAAGTAGAAGAAAGAAATACGAATGAAACACTTTAGCTCCAGCTTTTTTATGCCCACAGCAGTTGCAAAAAGTTTTGTCAAAGTCTGATTCTCGAAAAGTAGAATGCCAGCAACTTCGATTACTATATTAATAAATATAGTCTAGAGGATTATAGATATATATATATATATATATATATATATATATATATATATATATATATATATATATATATATATATATATATATATTGGGATACCATCATGCTTGCATTGCTTTATTAAACCATTTGCTTAACCAACTTTTTCATGTTTCGCTATTAAAATCGATCTTTATTCTGAATTTGGGATATATATACTTTAAGTATGTCTAATTCTAATTGAAGTCTAATTGAAGAATGTTTGATTACATTCTTCAGGAATTTTCTTGCTGACGAGCTAAAGGCAGACTTCTTGTTGTTGAAGGACTTCATGGGAATAACCGAGCCCATTTACGCTACGCAATAGTTTTTGCCCGGTTTTGCCTGGGATATTGCTGAAGCACATAGTAGAAATCAATGTGAATTTCAAGATCGTAATTGACGAGAGCCATCGCTGAACTAAACCGTTACTGAAGGAGTAGAAGATTCTCGTTTCGGCTAAATAGCTCACAGAAGTTAGTCAGTCATATTGTTGAAGATTCCAATCGTTTCAATAATAACTGGTTCTTATATCTTATTCTTCGTTCTCTTGCCCTACTACCATCGGTTGAATTTTTAATTTTGACATTACCTGTAATAGGTATTGTTTATTGTGTTGCAAACTTTGACATTGAAATGACGGTCGGCAAGATGTAGGAACATGCTATTAGTCAGCACCTTTCGGCTTCTAATAGCTCTCGTTGTTTTTGGTTCATTTGTCCCTTCTTGTGTGACTGCCAGCTCAAAATTGTAGTAGAATTATTAAATTATATTTGCTACATCATAAAATTCACAAAATGTACAATTAATAATATATTATTAATTGTACATTTTGTGAATTATATTAGAGCATCCTGGCATATATGCCAGGATGCTCTAATATAAGTTATATTAATAAGTTAAGTCATAAGTTACAAAATGATGATATCATATTTTGACATTATTAATATTTGTAATAAAACATTTATTGAACGTTTATATCCCCACAATGTCAGTAATTTATTTCAGTTAATTATTGGTAAATAAAAATTAATGCAAATTAGATATCCTGTCTGTACTAAATGCCACTTATCAATCTACATCGTATTTTGGTAGATGTGTAGTTTTAAATATGAACCACAGTTTTTTTTTATAATCTTGTATGTTTTGTATTACGGTAGTTAACGATATTTTTGCATTTCGTGACAAGGAAACAAAATTAAATTTTATGATTATGATTACTTAAAATGTCACTGAAACTTAACTAAACGAAAAAATAAATCTTATAATCGCGTAATATATCAGCAAAATTAGCGTACATCTATATATTTTCTTATCACGTATAGGTTCGCGTTTGACCATTATCTCGCTCGATTTCAGCGGATATATTGTCTAAGATCGAGCACGCTTACCTAGAAGGTACCTATTCACTCGAGACTCGAAGACACCCAGGTTGAAGGTTTCGAGAAAAACAGACTCCGGCAATGTGTTCCACTCCTTTGCGGTACGCATAATGAAGGTAGACTCAAAGCGCTTTGTTCGTACAGGTGGTATGTCCACCATATAGCGGTACCGCATGCCAGTGCGTCTGGTTGTCCGATGATGGAAGGGACACGGCGGGATAAGTATGAAAACCTCTAATGCACACTTCAAAATGTGTCCGATAGCAAACCGACAAGCTGGCAACCCAGCGTCGATGTTCGAGACTGCAATTTGTCATTAAATAGATATATCGATTAGATTCTAAATAGAAAATATAAAGAAAACTAAGGTAACATTTAACAATAGCAATAAACGTACGAATGAAAATATTTTACAGCTCAAGGTTAATACTAGGTTCTTAAAAATTAGATACGTTCTAGGTAGCAAAGGGCAGTCTTATTGCTTAAAGCGATCACTTCCAGGCAATTTTTGGCTTTTGAGTTTTAAGACGGTTATTTTATCTCTACGTAGTTTTATATCACACTTTGTGAACAATTGTTTTTTATCAGCTGTCCATATCACTGCACGTATTTATTTAACATGTCAAGGCAAAACCTTACGAGATGATCTCACATTTTAGCTTGTAACGCATCACATCGCCAGACAATTTAGATAAATCTACGGTCTAGTTTGTGATCCTACGCATCTGGGTATAGAATACTAAGTGTTGGAAAGGCCGCGGTTTCACTTTTTTATTACATTAAAATGACTATTTTTGGTAATATATTATATTAGATAACGTCAAAGTCCCACGCTCAAGTGTTTTGATTTTTCATATATAATAAGCATTATTCAAATCGGGGTCTGTATAAATACTATTTGAATGCCTACCGTGTTTCTTTTATTTATTTAATTTTGTATGTATCGCGTTTGAAAGTCCCGCATCTGCGCCATCTTGGCCTTCATGTTCGTAATACATGAAAAAAGTTCCAAGAGAGTCGCCTACGCTAGTACAGCTATGATTAATAGAAACTGGCTACATAGAATAATTCATATAATCGTATTCAGGCCTTTTTTGTCAATTCTTTTTGGGGGGCACGCTAATTCTCGAAAGTTGTAAGTCTATAAATTTTTTGTCTGTAGCTCCACTCCAAAAAACCTATTAAAAAATCCATTTTTTTGTAAATGTTACCATTTTTTTTTCAATTTTCAGTTTTTATGGAAATTTTTCGATAAGTTCGAAATTTCCTTCAAGGGCACTGCGGGCCCCCACAAAATAGCCCTGATTGTATTATTTATTTATCGTATTACCCTATTTTTATTATATAACTTTCAAATTGGTTTAACTGTTTACTATTTTAAATATTTACATAACAAGAGACTCTCCTGATAGAAAGGGTGTCCCTTAAAAAAGTTCGCTAAAAAAACTGGCTAGTTACGCGAGGAATGACTATATTTCTATGACGCATCCACCAAGTGTCAATGTAAGAGCATACCCAAAAAATTCTGGCTTAACGTCGAGACGATTTGCGTATCAATGGTCTCACGATAAAGATACTGAAGACCTTAATTATGATAACTTTCGTCCAGTATTAAAACTTTTAGGGACCCGTTACATACTATGTCGTACAGCGTGGCTTAGCTAAATTTTCAATATTATTTTTGAATCATTCAATTCTTGATTTATGATTTCATCTTAATTTAGAGAATGGTTCCTAAAATCCACATAGTGTAGTATATACATATTCTCACGCCTGTTTCCTATAGGAGTAGACAGAGATGATGGATTCTACTCGCTACGATCTTGACAGTAGTAATTTCATCGCTTAACTTCGATAGACTAACGACAATATCCAACTACACGTTGTATTACATTTTTTATTGTGAAGCTGGCAGACGGAAAGCATTCACCGTCACCCACATACATTTGCAATACCAGTGGTGAAGCTAACGCGTTGCCAGCCTTTATGATGGAATAAAAAGGATGATACAAGGATAAGATAGAGGGATCAGTCAGGAGGAATGGGATGGGAAGGATGTAGCATTGGAATAGGGGCAGAGGGAAGTAGGCCATCGCAACTCTCAGTCATCGCATGAAACATGATTTGCATAAGGCTCTAATCGTTTTACACCGATATACTGTGAAAGGGTGGTATTACAACAATCGAGCCGGCCCTAAGAGCTGTAATCAGTATAGTAATTCCAGCATGGCTCTACGACGTTACAAACATGTACCTAATAGGGGAGCGGACAGACAAATCAAGTGCGATACATTTTTTCATCTTACAAAACGTCGCAGCCTCTTAGATTTCATACGAGCGTATCGTATCGTATCCTTATGACGTCATAAGTAGTAGTAGTAATGTACTCAATTAGAATAATACTAGTTCATAAGTTTTCTGTAATGGTGTACAATAAGTGTTATCTATCTATCTAAGTCAGTACGGGGAAAGTAAGTCTAATGGCGCAATAATTATTATTGGAAAAGTAGTAAAAATTATTTCTATGATGATATTTTAACAGTAATCCAGCGCCTGTTCTTATAGATGTTGAATTATTAGAATCTATTATACTCGTATCAAGTGCCCGCATCTATTACTGTTTTAAAGGGCTTGTTTGAAGGCTTCCAAAGCAAATAGCGCACGCTCACACATGTTAAAACGACAGAAGAAACATTGCTTTCGTTATCTTTGGCGCATACGTCTTCAATGCGTGAAAATTGCGCAACAATCGCAAGTTTACGCGATGGCAATCGAGTGCATGTGAATTTCATTGTTCTCTAAGTTCACACACGCAGGCACAAGCCCGCGTTATTGTACTATGTTATGATCTAAATTGATTCCACACTGCGTAGTGTGTACAAGGTTTTTAGGTTTATGTGTTTATTGTCTTTGTAATTTTATTATTTATGTAATACGAGCTAGTAGGCTTGAAAGTTTTGTCATATATTTGATGTATATCGCTACATTTATTATATGTATTTCGCTGCTTTATTGACAGGGAATATGAAATGTAAACTAATATTGTTAAAAAATAATTCTTTCGTGCTTTAATATTACTATCAAAATTTCGGATCTACTTCTAATTGCAATCTATTATACTGTTTTTAATTCGATTTAAAATTAATTTCCGACTCATGATAACACAATTTTGTTTCATTTAGGATAAATTAGCTTTTGACTAAAGCTCATTTGAGCAAAAGTGATGACTGTAGTCTGTTCCTAACACCTCCCCACCTTAGTAATAAATCCTGGTAGCGCCCGGAGCGTATCTACACTCCGGAGCCTGTGTTACAACACTTGTTATCCTACTTATAATATTATAAACACGAAAGTTTGTTAGATTATATGGATGTATGTTTGTTACTCTTTCACACAATAACTAATCAATTAATTTTGATGAAACTTTACAATAACATAGTTTACACATCACAATAGCACGTAGGCTATAATTTATAAAAAAAAAACTGGAGAGGTGTCAAGGGACACCCGGATGGAACGAAGTTCCTATCGATTAATTAGTGAAGGAATTGTAACAAAATTGTATTTTTTTAAGTTATAAAAATATAATGTAATATAAACTTAATCAGTAGGCTCAATTTTAGTAATAATTGGCTTGTGGTAACTGAAGTAGGAAACATATGTTTGGGATTCTATTTTATTTAAATGAAAAAACTGCATCGATGGTAGTATTATATTTTGTTGTTGATTCTAGTGGATTATTGTTTATTCTTAAATCAAATTCTTCCTCTAGAAATTGTAGCAATGGTTTTGATTTTTCATTACTGAAGTTGATGTTAAAATCACCGGCCAAAACGAGTGGAAGTTTATCTAAATTTTTGTTGTATCTGCTAAGCGTTCGAGATACATCTTTAGAGTACTCTAGCAGTGCTCGATGAATGAACTTCTGAATGTATATATGTATATATATATATATATATGTGTGTGTGTGTATATGTATATATATATATATATATATATATATATATATATATGTGTCGCAGAACGGCCTCGTTCTCACGACATCATCTTTAGTTATTGCAGGTTTAGTGGGCGTCATCAGGATAAAATGCGAGCATAAAACACAATAGCCACGGTTTATACACTTTAATTTAGATTTGATCAACATTATGACATAGTTTAGACCTAGCAGCGGGTTCAGGGCACCCGCTCATACTTTCAACTTCAATACTTTCTTTAAAACTCTCAAAGGTCCAACTCGACCTGTAGCCATCAACCAAATGCGCCACACACAAACTCCTCAGTCTACCGAAGTAGATACTACTCAAAGTATAGAGGGCGTCTCTGACCCCGCTCGCCATATGCTCTGCTCCGATTGGTCGTTTATTAAATTACAATATTCATAACTTTTATTAGGTTAGAACGATCTTGAAGTTATAGAAACATTAACAAATCTAATTAAATTACATTAAGAATTTTAGAAGTGATTATAATGTAAACAAATGATATTGTGCGTTATACATCCAGTCAACAATACATCGTCATATCGTCATAGTCATAACTTCCCTCCGACATATATATATATACATATACTAGAGTTTACCACATCACCCACCTCGACCATACCGACCATACGAACCACATCGACCACACCAACCACAGCAACCACATCAACCACACCGACCACACCGACCACACCGACCACACCAACCACATCAACCACACCAACCACACCGACCACACCGATCCCATCGACCACACCGACCACACCGACCACACCGACCACACCGACCACACCGACCACACCGACCACAGCGACCACACCGACCACATCGACCACACAGACCACACCGACCACATCGACCACACCGACCACATCGACCACACAGACCACACCGACCACACCGACCACACCAACCACATCAACCACACCAACCACACCGACCACACCGATCCCATCGACCACACCGACCACACCGACCACACCGACCACACCGACCACACCGACCACACCGACCACATCGACCACATCGACCACACCGACCACACCGACCACAGCGACCACACCGACCACATCGACCACACAGACCACACCGACCACATCGACCACACCGACCACATCGACCACACAGACCACATCGACCACACCGACCACATCGACCACACCGACCACATCGACCACACCGACCACACCGACCACATCGACCACACCGACCACACCGACCACTCCGACCACATCACCACCAACTACACGGACCACAACGACCAAATGCACCAAAATGACAAAAATGGCAAACAACATTTGGTGTGTCGTTGCAACTTTTTTGGTTAGTAATTTATAAAACTATGTTTTATAAATAACTCTTGGGAAACATCGATACATCCGCGCAAAAAGCCTTATTAAACCAGCAAGATCTTACATGCAAATACATCTCAATTTACTTGCACATCGTATGTAAATTTATACTGCAATAGTTTTTGAACGAGCTGACATCCTTCGGGAGCCAATTACCATAGCCTCTCAACAAAAAACTTTAATCAAAACCCATTGACAGAACATTACGACAACGGGCACACAAAAAGGTCTTACGGCTTACCTCTATTTTACGTAATTATACAATCCCCTCACTATTTAAAAAAGTAAAAGAGTTTAGTTTGGTTAAAACGTTAATTAATACACAATATTGTCGATTTCACTTTGTTGTACATTCGACATCTGAAATCAATAAAAATGCCAATTGATATTGCCTCGCAACAAAAAACTGGAATTAAAACCCATTGATAGACCATTGCGACAACGGATACATAAAAAGTTCCTACGAATTACCTCTCTTTTACGTAATTAAAAAGTCCCCTCACTATTTAAAAAAAGTACTAAGTTTTAGTTTGGTTACAACCTTAATTAAGACATCATTGTCGATTTCACTTTGTTGTACAATCGCCAAAGCTGGCGGTTAACCAGTTCTCTAACATTTTGCTTTGAACGGCTCATAACGTATCAATACTCACGCACACACTCTCAAATTTCAAATACACCAATCAGGACGTTTCGAAAATTTATACCTGACATGCTTGTCCAATATTATTGGCGGGTTTGACACAAGGCTATTGATGTCTAAAGTTTTATTACGATTTTTACTGTGACCGTTAACACGTGGCAATAGTAACAATATGCACATTTGGTCAGAAAACTGTCTAAAAGGGGCAATGGTTTTCCTAATCAAGATTTGAACATGAGCTCTTTGATTTTGAGACTCGAGTGCACTAGCTACTATACTAAGACATCTGTATTTATATATTTTTCTTTTTTACTTAGAGTTAATGAATTATTGAATTGCTGGTTATGATTACACACACATTATTTGATCTCAATACATTTGTGGCAGAGTCAGTTTCATTATACAACTGCAATAACACTAGTAAAAATAGTAGATAGTATTACTCTTGTCACTGATTCAGTTTAACTCACTGGTATACGTTTCAAGATATTAACATTTAATCCCTATTGACAGTTACAATGTCTACAAAAATATAATACTTTTGCTATAATCATAATAACTTGATTTTATTTAAATAGCTACAATATCGATTTACGTAAATTTTTAAAAATACTCAAATCTAACACAAATAACATAGCAACTGTGCTTGTAAAATAATTAGTAACTTATCTTACACTCATAAAAAATTAAATTTCAAGTGAAAATATTGAAATTAATACAATCATTTATGGCTCTATTTTGTTATTACTAGTTAGGGGGTCATAAAGACGCCGCCGCCATGTATTGTGCATTAGAATCCTTTATTAATTATTTTGTCTCGTAAAGTTTCGTTTAGTAGATTAGAGGTAACAGTTGAATGCCGACTAGTTATCGGAATTAGTCATAGACAATTTTACTTAACATTGTTATACAATAAAATTCAAATGTCCACATCTGTAAACAGCATTTTATTATGGAATTTTGTTTTAGAAATAAAAAACAAGAAATATAATTCAAACGTTCAAGCGAAAATATTGAAAGTAATAAAACAATTTATGGCTTTATTTTGTTATTGCCAGGTATTTTATTGTCAGGTGGTCATAATGACGCCGCCACCTACATTTTCTGTGCACCGAATTGTAATCCTTTATTAATTCTTTTTGTCTCATCAAGTTTAATTTAATAGACTACAGGTATCAATTGAATTCCGACTTGTTTTCAGAATTAGTCGTAGCCAATTTTACTTAACATTATTATACAATAAAATTCAAATGTTCACATCTGTAAATAGCATTTTTTATGGAATTTTCTTAAAGTATTGGAAAACCAGAAATATCATTCAAAAGTTATTCAGACTTAGTGCCGCAAGACGGGAGAATGTTATAACGGGACAAGTAATCTTTAATAACTTCCTAAAATGTAATAACAAAATCTTTATTTAATTTTAAAACCTGTTTCAATAGGCTTTTCATTTGTAATATATTTTTTTACATCACAACCATCCCCTTATGAGAACTATAACTAAATAAAGATATAACAGTTAAAAGAAATAAAGAACAAAAGTTTATTTCATGGACGACGAATATTAGAAACTTACTAAGAAAGACAAAGGCCCAGTTAAAAACAATTCTAAAAAGTTCCTAAATCTTACATGAAAATACACATCATTTTACAGATAATACTTCAACTTTATCTCACTACTACATTATTTATTATTTAAAACACATTTTATCCAGACTAATGTCAAGTCTTGGACATGAACAGACTTATTCGAACTAATCTGATTTAGATATAAGCTAATTATATTAAGGACTACATATCAACTAATAATAATTCGATTTTAAATTAGCAAAATTTGAATTTACTGTAAAGATAATAATAACAACCATAAAAGTTACAATATTGTTCTCGTGTCTTTTCTATTTTGAGGAGGGATCAGATGGTATACCCGCCACGTTTCTCATAAGCAGATTTAGAAGTTTGACACGGTATTGTCTCAAACTCCTAAATATCAATATAAAGGATTCATAGTGATGTGTTTTTACTGTCAGCAACAATTAGCTTAATTAATTGCGCATGGTTGAAATAGTATGCACATTAAGTCATAAAAACCTTGAAGTGGTTAATGGTTCTCATCTAGGATTCGAACCCACAATTAGTAAAACCGAGTTTCCGAACCGAAAGCGTTAACTAATTAAGCGTGAATTTTTTGAAAATAGGGCAACTAATAATTTAAAAAAATTACAGAGGTTATAATAGTTAATTATTAATACTAAGTCAAATGTTTTACTACGATAAATTTTGCTTAATCTTTTACTCTTCACTTTTACATCAAATACATAAAGTATATTATTTAGGTATTGTAAAACAGCGTATTCAAAAAAGCGGCTTGCTTTCTATCGTCTTAAACGCGTAAAACCCAAAACAAACAATAAAACTCCGCCCCCAAACCAATGTTTTACTTGTGTGCGTGTTCTCGGGTTGTTAACGAAAGTGTTTGCCAAGCGATTTTAGTCTTATGCCTGGTTAACCGCCAGCTTTGGCGATTGTACATTCGTCATCGGAAGTCGATAAAAATGCCAAGTGATAAAATAATAGTTATTATTATTCTTAGCCTTATCAACACAAGTTGTTTCGTTTGTAAAACCTAAGAATAACCATGTTTGCTCATAAAGACTATATAACAATAAATATTATTCGAAAATAAATTTCATACATAATGTTTCTTTATGCACTATATCTCTTAACTTTGCTTTATTGAAATTATTTATAATAATTATATCACATTATAATACAATATAATAGAAAATACAATCATTAATCAAAATTAATCCAGGAAGGCCAAGAGTTCTATAGTACGGGTTTTATTCTCAGTTTTGGGCTCCTGTCTCCCGTTGCTTTGTTATTTTTGTAATAAATAACTTTAAGTCATAAAATAATTTATAGCTTTATTATAATTTCGCAAAAAAAATCTTGTTGCTTTAAGAATTTAAGGGAGAAAATAAATACATATTTCATTATCATCATAATCCCCATATCCTAGCCAAATCATCTATATATATATAAGAACAGGTGTTTATATTTCACTATTTTTAATTTGGTATGTAAATCATTGCTAATAATAAGTATTTAATGGATCTGCAGATATTTCTAAAAGTAGTACAAATCACTAAAGCTAATTAACAAAGGAAGATTCTTAAGCAAGCGCTTTGTGGAAACCAATTTCTTGCTTAAATAGTACTTAAAAGCATGAATAAACTAAAAACAATTATTGCACCTTTTGAAACACAACCTACCAATACTAATGAATATAATTCGATAATCCGTTACGATTTTAATTTAATAGTGCAGTTTTGCTCACCATTATACAAAGTAACAGTTTTGACTGTGAGGCAGTTTTCCACTAGTCAGTATAAAACCGCATCGAGATATTTACGGTACACTTCAAGGGCAAGTAGAAATCAATAAAACCTTAAGATATTTGTTACTTTGATGTCATTAATCGATCAAAAAATTTATTTGTTAACATGATATACTTATGTTGTCATTTCAAAAAATAAATATATGGTCCACAGATTTTTACTCTTTGGCCGTGCAAATTTATATTTTTTTAAATTTAATCAATAAATATAATTGGCTATGTTAAAATATTATCAAACAAGCGTTTAATTCCAGTTAAGTTACGTGTATATGAAAGTATACGGTACTTATGTACAAAAATCAATTTTAATTTTTTTTGTCTGTCTGTCTGGATGTTCCAGATAATCTCTGAAACGGCTGAATCGATTTGAGACTTTCAAGGGAAGAAAGCTGCCAGTTATTAGATATGATAAGGAGTAACTTAGGCTACTATTTTAGGGTTCCACAAATTAATATTTCACGCGTACACAGTTGCGGGCTTCTTTCATATAGTCAAATCAGCATTCGTGGGCCTACCCCTAATATCTGAACCTGATGGAGGCAATAATGATAAACGTGCATTTCCTATATACTCGTCTAAACACTTCCCGTAGTAACAGTGACAGCGTTCAGGTATTTTTGTTTATCAATCATCTTAAATCCATGAAAACTATCGAATACGGTAAATCCTAACTCGACTATCAAAATTTGTCATCATCAATTAAAATCTATGTTCTTTACTAGTAAATTATGGCACATTATTTCTGACGTGTAAAAATAATATTACGTGCGAGCGGTAGTACGCCCTTAAGATTGGAAGAAAACACCAGTTTTTTCCAACTACACGCTTTTATTGTCTTACACAGCTGTACATGATTCATTCCTGTGGGGTTACCCCTTCACGCACAACTAACTACACACTGCTCCGACGATAAGATGTATACCGTCGCCGATATTACATAGGCCACCTCCTGCTACTGCGGTGCACACCTCCGAACTTACCGCGCGTAACTCGCTTCTGGATCTCCTCTTAAACTGCAACAAAACTCCTCCTTCACTAAACTCTCCACTAAACTCGCCCTTTTTGTTCTACTAAACTTCTCTTCCAATTCTCTTAGCTCGTAACTATCTTCTATCAAACTTCTCTTCCAATTCTCTCGTATCGCATTTGTCGCTTAGCAGTCTTCAAATGAACGCCCCGTGTTAAAAAATCGCATAGTCGAATAGAATAATATCTTTCGAATTTTTATTTAAAAAAGACGTAAATAAACATACACAGTACATTTCTATATTTCAAATTCGACGACAATTTGCAAAATGCAAACTATGGAAGAATTTTCTGGAACCCATAATTTGGATCTTCTTTTCGTTATTATTTTATTAACTCTCTATCCCTTTCTAAACATTTATCTATCTCTGTCTCTTCCTTCCTGAAACTTCTTATCTAGAATTTGGATTTTCATTTCGTTATTCTTTTGTTCATCATCTATCTCTTTCTAAAATTCGTCTGTCTTTGTCTTTTTCTTCCAGAATCTTTTACATTTTTCTGAAACTTAAACCCTAATTGGTTTAAGTTTCAGAAAAATGTAGAAGAGAGAGATCGTTCCATCACCGCACGCCACAATAACATATTTTTATTTTTGAAAATTTGTCATGTCTTTTATTAGTAACATAGTTGATCTCTTATCAGCAGTGAAATTGGCTAGTGGAAAACCCATTTACCAGTATCGTGATCTTGAACAATAAATCGCAAATCCCATCGTTACTGGCAGTTCGGGCGCAAGAAATCGCGAAAAATTACGATTGCGTCACAGACCCATAATTGCCGTTACCGATTATTACAAACCTAATCGTTTACAGCCGATTTGGAAATCGTCAGCGGTACATTACATCGGATACGCACGAGCCGATCTCTCTGTAGGTGATAATTACTTTTGAATTTCGAAGTTTTTAAGATCACCATGAAGAGCATTTAGGTTTTTAGCCATCCGTGGCTATTCAGGCAACAACTCTAATAACTGCAATCGTTTCGTTCATCTCAGCTGTACAATTTCAAAGCCTAGCAAGTGCTCCTAAAAAAATTCACTACATAGATATTATCACAGAAAAATAACAAAACTTCATATTTCATTTCATAACAATTTATTAATATTCTTGGGATCAATAGGATATTTTGGTATAATCTAGATATGTTTTGTCAAACACACAATAAAGAAAAAGACATGCAGACGAATTTGAAGAAAATTGTACCACTGTTATAACAGATTTCTTGAGTCATGAACAGAATTCTTTTGAATTTCCTCTTCCTTTTTGAATTCGGTTAAAAATGTGTATCAACATAATGAACCTAGCAACATTTGGTTAAAAAACAATGTTGCTAGGTTTTAAAATTGAACAACTGGTCTGTCCGTCTATCTGGTACTAACGATTTTCGGTGAAACTCACCCTGGTCTAACTTTTGAACTACAGGGTGGAAAAATCTAGAATTCCCAGTAGAGCTTAAAAATTTGGCTTGACATCTGTTATCTCGGCTAAACCTAGTTATACTCAGCTGGTTATTTAGCCCTAAACTGTAAATATATGTCGTCATCGTAACTCCACAATAACAACTTAATAAAAATAAAAAAACACATAAAACAGTTAAAATTTGAATTAAATATATTAGACATGACGTACTCGCATGAGCAATGCGAACAGCCTAAAACAGTGAGTTGAATTAATAAATCACAAAAACAACAAGTTCTGTTAACCACATTTTATCGCACATCAGTCTCAAGATCTTGAGATGGACAACAGTTATCTTGCTAACATTGTAAAATATTATCAGGTTTCGGACAACCTAAAATAGATCTTGATATGACTGATATGAGTCTTGTTTTTTCACATCTCTCAACTATGTCGTTTGCTATTTTAGAACCGCTGTGATTTAGACTTTATAAATGTTTACAGACTATAATCAAAATAATGGATAATGGCAATTTTTTTTAACTAAATTGTAAGCGTTCCTGTACGAACACCAGAAGCAGCGAGCAGATCTCGCAATTGATACAAGCGCCTTTTAGTAAGCCTTGTTGAGTCTTTCTCATAGTTATAGTTCTATTTAATTAACCGACTTCGAAAAAAGGAGGAGGTTCTCAATTCGTCGGGATCTTTTTTTGCTTTTTTTTTGTATGTTCGCCGATAACTCCGTGATTTATGATCCGATTTAGGTAATTATTTTTTTGTTCGACGCGGAATAGCTTCCAATTAGCCCCCTAAAAATTTTACATAGTTTGGTCCAGTAGTTTTCATTTTATGAACATTTTTCATGGAAATAATTTTCACTCAGTTCCATATGTACACCGATTACTCTGAGATTTATGATTCGATTTACGTGATTCTTTTTTTGTTCGACGTGGAATAGCTGCCATGTGGTCCTCTAAAAATTTGACATAGTTTGGTCCAGTAGTTTTCATTTTATGAACATTTTTCATGGAAATAATTTTCACTCAGTTCCATATGTACACCGATTACTCTGAGATTTATGATTCGATTTACGTGATTCTTTTTTTGTTCGACGTGGAATAGCTGCCATGTGGTCGCCTAAAAATTTGACATAGTTTGGCCCAGTAGTTTTCATTTTACGAACATTTTTTTGTTCCCGGTTCTTGGGACCTATATTTTTTAAGAAGCGCGGCACCATTCGTAGGTCCACAAATAAAATTTAAAAACTTCGTTTAAAAAAACCGACTTCAAAAACGAAAAAACTAAAATGTATAAAATAACTTATTTCTAAAGCTATTATTATTAATATATATTATCTAAAACATCTTGAAGTCGGTGCAAAGTAAAACATAAAAATTAAACATAAATATTTTGAAAATTACTAAGCACCGACTTTGAGATGTTTTAGATAATATATATTAATAATAATAGCTTTAGAAATAAGTTATTTTATACATTTTAGTTTTTTCGTTTTTGAAGTCGGTTTTTTAAACGAAGTTTTTAAATTTTTTCGAAGTGAAACTTCTTTGGAGCTTGGGATTTAAAACTCTATGAAACGAAAAAAGCGACACTAAAAAAGATAAACACACAAAATTCATGCTTATCTAATTCGAAATAAAACACATTTCTCTTTACCCGTTAGTATTAATTTTCACTTTAAATAAAACTTAAAAGATTTCGAACAAATTTTAGCTCTATATGTTTTTATTATATAAGATTATTTAAGAAATTAATTAATTTAATATACATTAAACTATCTTATAAATAAAACTATAAAACTAAATATAAACTACATACTATACTATGAACTATATAAAAACTATAACTAAATAAAAAAGGGGAATAAGTGCCTAAAGATGAGTTAATGGTCCCAAACCACTGTCATTTACCTGGAACGTTCCCAAAAGGCTGGTGGCGTTACCACGTTGTATAGCAATACCTAGTCTTTGCGCAAAATAGACGCCAGCCTTTGGTCGCGTGTGACGTCTACCAGACGTTTGGCGACGTCTCGGTAGACTTTTAGGGCACTAGGACCCCACGAACCCAAAGTTTCCACCCCAAATGCCGCAAATATGTAACCATTTCCGATGGTGGCATATTTGCGACGCTTGAGGGCCTCCTGTTCGGCTGCAGCAGAACCGGCGGTGGTGCACGTATCTGAAAGATGGGACGCCGCCAGAGTGTCAACGCAAGTAGCATCCCACACTAAGGGGCGGCCCATCTGCCAGGGAATCAGTGTCATCCCATCCGGTCTCTTGCCATCGTCGCGACATAAGCCGTTTGGTTCCAAAATGGGAGGTACCCCGTCGGTGACGAGAGCCCGGCGGATGATATCGTTGAGTGCCGCGTGTCGGGAAGTTCTACCGGCGCTTCTGCTGCAGGATAGTCCGTGGTGTCCCAAACGTCCAACCCTGTCCCCGCATTGACAGAGGTGTGGGATTATAATCGTCGGCGCTTGATGGTAAAGGACAAATAGGACGATCATTGAGTATTGCCTTTATCTGACTAAATAGTGTTGCCAGCTCTATATGTATATATTTAAAGCAGATATTAGATCAAAGGAAATTATGAGAAACAGTGCATTAAATTTTAAACTTTATGTTAGTGAGTTAAAGTGTGATTTAGATTGAATTATTGCGTCTAAGGGTCAAAATACCTAAGAATTAAGACGTCTCTAATATAATAGAAATGCGAAATGTGTGTGTGCAGTTCACACTTGTCTACTAAGCGTTGAAGATATAATTATGTTCGCCTGTATTTTATCTGCAGTTTCACTTCTACTGCGTGTGGACTGCACACACACATTTGTTGTTTTTTTTTGACAATTTTATTACATTTCAATTGTTTAATTTTTCCATGATGTATGACTGAAGTCATTGAACTATTACAACGTAAAAATAAATTTGTATTGCAGAAAAATAACAATAATATAATAATACTTGACTGACTTGATTGACTGTTTTAATATTCAACATCCAGACTAACTTATGGAACTATGTAATCATTTATGCATATGTTGCTGTTTACGATATCTTAATAAGCCCATCCAGTCTACACGTGTACATTTGCGTAGATGCCCGCCAAAATTTACATAGAACCTTCAAGTAAACTGGAACAAAACATCATAGACGAATACCTAACATAAAATAACATACTGATTTATACGATTAGGTACTCATCTATATTACACTAGAGTTCCCTCGTTACTTTTTATATGTGAATTTAGTCTATATTTCTATTATATGGGTATAAAAAGTAGCACTTTATATTTTTCGAAATAATTGATCTTAGTACACACATTTTTGCAGATCTAGTGATAAAAAAATATTAAATATAGTTGACACTATAGACTGTCATGTAGTAACGAAGAAAGATTTAACTTTTCGTATGCTAAATATGTTGTATATATATTAAAATCTAGTGGTATTTAATAGCAGCCCCTGCTAGGCATTCAAATGAAGTAGGTTCAATTCCTGGACAGGTTCCGTGCACCTTAAGTGGTGTATCTTAAGTACAAACAACCTGACCTAATATCGTATATAACATATAATCCGTGCTGCAGATGAAGAAAAACATCATGAGGAAACCTGCTCATCAGAATAAATGGTGTGTGAAACCTACCAATACCTTGGACAAACGTGGTGAGTCATATCTCTATCAACATTAAACTGTTCTTGGGCTGACATGCATAGTACGGTACCATTTAAACAATATACTTACAACTATACATTCATTTCTTTTGGGTTAGACCGACGTACTCGTACATCTGGAAGTCGGTAAGGTTAAGCGCGCACTACAGCATAAAACCGAATATATAAAAACCCATCTGCGAACTCATCTGCGAAACAAATCATTAATTTAAATTAATCATTTAGTATTAAAAATCGCAGTGCGCACTTGTCCTTAGAAGTGTGAGACGGAGTAAGGATATTCATAATTACTTTTAGCGATGTACCAGGTAAAATAAGTAACTCAAAAACCTGGAATTAATTTGTCTTCCTTAAAATTACATTCGTATATATAACAAGTATATCATACGCAATTCGTACAAACTTTGTAAGCTCACCTTTTAGAAATATTAATATTAGATTATCAACTATGGTTATGGATTTTTTATCTAATATCAAGTCTCAAAATTTATATTATGCATCGTAAAGCGGAAAATTGGTATGTAATATTGAGACCAATAATTAATAAATGAGATATTATATTATCACAGTATAATGTCGTACCAGTGGCTATTATTATCTTCTTTTTGCATGGTAATAAATCCTCGGCTCGAATGTCAATCATACTTAATGTTATTAATATGCATATTTGTTATTAAGAATTCAGTACATGAGTTAGGTACTATGTCTTAAAAAAAATAACATTTAACAACTAACAAGTCTCGTATTGAGCTTTAATAATCATTATTAAAATGCCTTATTTTAAGGTCCTAAGTGATCGGGCTAGAAAAATAGTATGTATTTGTATATAACCAAGCCTTTTGGTCGCGTGAGAGATCAATGAGATATTTGAGTGACTGAGATATTTGAAGAGCATTTTATTAATTATCAAATCAAATTTTTAACATTACTTATTGATATTTGACGGCTACTGAAAAGTGGTTGAAGCGTCGAAATAAAAATCAAATAAAATTCCGCGCTTAAAACTGTTAAAACTTAGTTTTATTATGTGTACTAGTCGCGACAACTTAAGAAAATACTAGCTTTTGTAGTTTAATAATTTTATTTATAATAATGGATAAATTATTTACAAGAAGTTAAAAAACATTACAGTATAGCTATGAGGGTTTGAAGACTATGTCACAACAAAGCTGCCAGAGGAAAGCATGTTCAGGCTGGCATCATTGCCACACTGGATGGTAATGCTAATTCGCTGAGCGAAGTATAAACCAACCTTCTGGTCACGGGTGGACAGATTTAGTAGTTACATTATTATTAACATTAATTCCATATAAAAATGTTTGTAATTACGGCACTTATTTTACATTCAAGTTTAATGTTTTGTTACCAAATGTAACAAAATTAACAATAGCATAATTATTCATCCAACACTGACCATGGTTTATCCTTGGATGAATTACTATACAGTACATGGTGGGATAATCACTACTCATTGTCAGATCATCAGATTAAATTGCCGAAAATGCTTCTGTGTGTCCACTGTCTTAAGGCTCCACGCAAGCCTTCCAAGCCTTCCTTTTTAACCGACTTCTAAAAGGAGGAGGTACGTAATTAAAAAAAATATAAACAGGGATAATCTTATTTTTATAAAAGCTGCAATTTCACATCAATATAACGCCCTATCATATAAGATTACCTACTGCCGATATTAAACAGAGTAACCAAATTGAATAACAACGTTTTAGCAAAATAAAAAACTACAAATAAAACTACTATTTTACACATATTTACCGATAAAAAATGGATTCCAGGTCACTGACAATGGGGAACGTTTCCAAAATGCTGGCTGCATTTCCGCGCTGTATGGCAATAATAATGCGTTGACCAAAATACAGGCCAGCCCTTTGGTTCGGCGAGACTTCTTTCAATGCATTGAAAGGCATTGAAAGGTCTCGATATAATATATAAGCCTCGCGTCCTCATGAACGTAGCGTTGGACGCCAGCCCAGTGGACTGACGACCTGCGCAAGATCGCCGGTAGGGGCTGGATGAGGAAAATGAATATGTGGCGCGTACTTGGGGAGGCCTACGTCCAGCCATGGGAAGAAGGTCCATTACCGATGCATATTAACCGAATTTGATTAATTTGCTTGAAGGAAACTGAAAATAAAACGTATTGGATGACATTGAAGGTTCCAAATTTATGTTTATACGAATGAGTTTGGTTCATTCATCCAAATTGAGAGGCAGGAATAAACAATTTAATACCGGCTTAAGGCTGTAACTATTCAAACGATATACGCATTGAACGTATTTCGACGGCCGAAGTCCTTTGGAATGCGTAAATCAAAACCATAACAATGGTAGCCACAAAAAATCTCCCACGGCACATAATAATGAATAGTTAACGACGAAAACTAGGTGAATCTTTGTGCAATAGTCTGGTGTCTTTTAAAAGAAATATGATCATTTTCAATTTCACAACGTTTCCCACACATGGTGCTATGAATGGGCCTCTATTCGTTGTCGAGAACTGACAAATTAGTGTAATCTAAAATAGATTTTGTGTCGCTAACACAATAAAAAGAAGCGCGTGTCCTGTGCGTGCTGCTACCAAACTAAATCACCTGTAACATTAGTGGATATCATCTGTCATTTTAATGGTTTGTAACTTTGTTTTTAATATTTTATTGCGCATTATGTACATTACACACTCAAGATGAGAGTATCTGTGTACTTACTGTTGACTTATGACTGTGAACTGTATTAGTAATTGTAAGAAAAATCTAGAAATATTTTACTTTCATTATATTTTTAGTAATAAATATTTTAGTTTTCCTTTCATTAAATTTACCGAGTATGTTAGAGAAATTTCATCCTTGTGATTGACCCTAACGATCGATGCAATAAAATTACAGGGTGTAATTTTTACAGATTTAAGTCGGTTCGATTCCCGGGTGAAGCAAGAGAATTTTTGAAAATCTTTAAATGCAGTTGTATTTCTTTTCAAAAATAAAGAAATGTTTCTTTGGAGTAAAATTTGCTATCTCTATTATTAAGAGTACTTTCCTTCCAGGTGGCATTAAAAAATTCCACCCTGTATACTATTTCGTATATCACGATATTTAGAAGCGTTACCGTGTCATGCAAATACTTGACTAGACTAGGCAGTTTTATTTCGAAGATATAACTGCAATACAATGCTACTACATCTATCTGAAATAACCCCAATATTCTCATATATGCATTTAACACGGAACAATAAAGAGAACGGAGCTGTGTGGCGGCCGTGGTGCAGTGAAAAATGCACGCGAAAACTTCAAGAACACGCGTTCAATGCAAATTGGCCGAATGTCAAACTGAAGCCTCGTAGTATAATGGCGTTACACAACGTGCATCTTGACATTCCTTTTTGTTCATAAAACAATCCACCGGTCCGTGTGAACTGTTCCCACTGTTGTAAGATAGCGAGCCAAGATAGCGCATCGAGCCGGTTAAACACCGGTTTTAGATAACGGCCGATTAGTGCATCATACGCTACACTAGTACCACTATCTTTCGCATAGTCGCAGCGTGTCATTGCGGTGTTCTTGCACTCTAACTGTGTGATACACTAGCAACTTTCTTGTAGACATTATAAAAGCGAAAATTACACATTTATAGTCATGTAGGTCTAGGTAGTAGTGCAATAAAACTGAAAACATATTTTAATGCAAAACCTAGCTAAGCGTGTGTTGTAAGTAGACGTGTGTTGCCTTTTCCATTTTTTTTGGAATATACTCATTAAGAATCGATTTTCATATAAGGCCATCGGTATGGAAATTTTATGAGGACTGAAATAATACAAGCGTTAACTCAAAAACGTTAAGTCAAAAAAGTTAAGAAAACAAAAAATATTCAAATCGGTCACGCCGTTTTTGAGTTTTACCGAGACTAACGAACAACAATTGATTTCTTATTCGGCCGCTGACACCGCGCACTGACACTTGTTTTTTAATGTTGAGAAGTAATCTTCAATCGTGCGCAGGAGCTGTCACAGACAAGTTTTTATAAATTTTTTGAGTTAATCAGAATATAACAGAAACCTTCCGTTAAATGTCAACAGTTACCTATAAAGATTCAACTCAATCCGATGAACGGTACGCGAATGTATAGGGAACAAAAACACAAATATTAATTTTCGTATCGACAATATTATAAAATTGTGTTATGTTTTCAAAAATTTTGTGTTTGGCTGTTTGTTCGGGGTTCACGTAAAAAGTACTGGGCTGATTTCGATGCGGATTTCAGGGATCGATAGAAAATTCCCGACTTAAAATTTGTGGTACTTTATATGCCATGTATCCCCTGAAAATTCTCTTAGGAGTGGTTTAAAGTGGCCAGGTTTAAAAAAACTGATTCTCATTTTCACTGATCTATAACAAATTCTCTGTTATTAAATTCGTCACACAACATATTGCGAGAATCCTGCGCGGCAACGTTTCCAAGTTGATAGGGCACATAAAAAAATATTTTAATAATAAATAATACAAAACAACTTTAATCCACGTACCAACGTGGACAAAGTCAGTGAAGGTGAACATCCCACGATAGCAGTCTATCCGCTATATCATCGACATAAAGGTCACCACGGATGCGGGAGTTCCTGACGCGTATTACGTTAAATCATGCCAAGCAGACTATTACGTAAAATCGGCAAAATCATCTCCTGCACATGACGCGTATGCTCGAGCAAGTTGATCGGCTCACACGGATGCCATTAAAATTATTTTAACGGTTGACTCAGCTTCCGTCAATCAACGTTCGTGCGTCGATTTTGAGCAACGCTCCGTCCTCGTCGGATCCTGTCTGCAATAGAGGATGTCAGTACTAAAGATGAACAGTTTCAATGGCGGTCGGTGTAAAGCAACAAACTCTTTAAGTAGGTTAATGTACCACGGGAACTTTACAAAATAAGGAAATAAAAGTATCTCATGAAGGAAAAGGAAATATTGCAGTTATGACTTATATAATTGTTGTAGTTATATTTATTTTACTTACTGCAAAATTGGATAGGTATTGTCCCAAATAACCGGCTTTTTAATTAGATTCATAAACTGAACATAAGGATTGCATCTAAAGAACACGATCTTCTTCTTATATATAAAAATGAATGTTTGTCTGTATAGATAGATAACAGTTTATACAGTGTAAAAACACCATTACAGAAAACTTACGAACTAGTATTAATCTCATTGGGTACAAAGGGCGGTCTTATCGCTAAAAAGTGATCTCTTCCAGACAACCCGTGGCAAGAATATTCTGATTAGGAGTGGCGATGGTGGTATACATAATTATTGTACGATTCCTTACATACATTTTAATAATAAATATATACAAATATACACATAAGTTATATACATATACAAGATATAGTGATAATATTCAACTATTTAAACATAATAAACATATAACTATATGCAATATAATATCTACTAATTATATAAAATTATCTCAGATAGAATTTTCTGGCCAAGTTCTTCTGTATGTCCTTTATAGAATCGTAAACTATACGTTTGATCATGTGATGATGTTTAGCAAAGTTGTTTTACATGGGCCAGAGAAGGTTTCTGAGTTGGTTCACAATTGGACCCGGTAGGTGGCGGTGCTGCCGGCATATTGAGTGAAGCTTTTGCGGGTAGGATGACGTCTGCCGGGACAGCTAGTATATTATAATATTAAAGAATTGGTTTTCAAAAAATGCTGAAACATGTTTTTGTTTTTTATCAATAACACAAATATGAAATTTCATATCTCAAATATAAGGAATTATGGGGTTTTAATAATAATATAGCCATAAAGTTCTCACTGCTAGACTCGGGCCTCCTTCTACAGGGGAACGGACAGTATACCCGCCATGCTTGTCCAAGGTGGCTTGGCAGGTTTGACACTTCGATTATCTCGATGTGCAAGTTTCATCACATGTTTTCCTTCATCGTTGTTAGCGTATGGTACTTGTAACAATATGCACATTAGTTTGGGACGCTTGCGCTAGCCATTACGCTACCAAAATTACTTATACGAATAAATTTCGAATTATGGGTTACATGGGTCAAATGCTATTCAATTCCATTCAATCGTGTAGTTGTAAAAATATAAAATCAAAATCAGTAGTAACATCTATCAAATTGAAAACAAAATTATTGACAACTTTCATTTTGACTGATTTAAAAAAACATGTTTAAATAATAAAATGTCAAGAAGTAAAAGAAATAGACTTATGCCGCCATCTAGTCACATAAAACTTGGAGGTTATACAGAGTTACGTTTTTCACTGGGCCGATAGTCATTTCTAGTAACCTTCTTCTACAATAGTGGTGCGTAAGAGAAAATATTGTACTTATTTCCAATTTAACATAGTTTTTATATCATAATCTCGAATACTAAATTTAAATTTTCAAATTAGAGATTAAGGGCCGCTTGCATAAATCACCTTTAAATAAAATTAGTTAATCATATTAAACTGCCTAAATACGTTTTACACAAATCGTATTGACAGTTCTTTAAACATATTTAGAGGCAAATTTTGTGGTGTGCAAGACACTAATTATATTTAAGGGTCTTAAATACGTTTTGTGTTTCTTAAATAGATTTTAATAACCTTATGCAAGCGGCCCTAAAACTTCTTTAAATCATTATTTTTGTGGTTATAATATATTAATATATATTGTACTTTTGCTGTATATATGTACAAATTACACTCTTAAAGCAATTAAGTAGCTTCGAGCAAAAAAGCCATTACATATAATTAAAAGCATCGCATATCCAAATAGATTAAACGGATCGTAGTTTTCGGGAGTTAATCGTAAATGGAGATAAGTATCTGTTTTTACATCGTGTAATATTAGGCAATAACGCCCTCGAAATTATTATTTTAATAATGAGAAGCACACGCCTGCTTGTAAGGCTCAACGTATATATAGACTAATCTTTCTGAACCATGCCGAAAACTGAGAAATGCTGGTTTAAGGTGTCTATCTTTTTTTAATGCGTGAGTTCAGCAGACAGGCAGACGGACCACTTGATGGAAAACGTTTATTCCATCGCTTTTTATCACATGAAGCCGTGGCAGCTTATTGGTTAACGCAGTCGCGACCCAAACTGTAAGGACACATTGAAATCCTAGCTGGATAAACGTACACGACTTAAGTCGTTTTTTGACCTAATGTGCATATTTTTACAATTGACACGTGCCGACGGTGAAAGAAAACATCGTGTTAGAATCTGCACATCGTGATAATGGATTTATTAAACCCGTCAAGCCGTCTGGGACAAGAGTGGCGAATTTACTGTGTATTCCCCTAAGAAATTGGGAACTCCGAATTCAACACTTGGAAAATAATGAGATGCTATTTATGTATGTCCTGGAAGACTACGGGTCATAAAAATGGCCCACATTTTTGTGTGAAGCCATGGGACGGCCAACTCCTTAATAAAAATTAATGAAAATGTGGCATGACACTGACCGACGGTTATTTATCCCTGTCTGCACCACATAAAAATGCACCCAATGACAAGCCCCAGTCAGTGTAGGATTATTAGTATTATTCACATATATATTTTATTTTAATATTATATAAATGTCGGAGGGAAGCTATAATTGGATGGATTGTTGTTTGGATGTATAACGCATAATATCATTTGTTTACATTTTAACTACTTCTAAAATTCTTAATTTAATTTAATTTGATTTGTTAAATGTTTATATAACTTAAAGATCGTTCTAACCAAATAAAAGTTATGAATATTGTAATTTAATAAACGACCAATCAGAGCAGTACCATATGGCTCCGAGCGGGGTCAGACGCCCTCTATACTTTTAGTTGTATCTACTTGGGTAGACGGAGGTGTTTTTGTGACACATTTGGTTGGTGGCAACAGGTCGAGTTGGACCTTTGAGAATTTTAAAGAAAGTATTGAAGTTGGAAGTATGAGCGGTGCCCTGAACCCGCTGCTCGGTCTAAACTATGTCAAAATGCTGTTCAAATCTTAATGAAAAGTGTATAAACCGTGGCCATTGTGTTTTATGATCGCATTTTACCCTGATGACGCCCACTAAACCTGCAAGCAATAAAGAAGATGTCACGAGAACGAGGCCTTCTCTGACATATATATATATATATATATATATATATATATATATATATATATATATATATGTTTAAAAAAGTGTGTGTGTACTGATGTACACGCGTTAGAAGTTATACTTCTTTGGCCTAACAAGATACAGAACGACAGAACGAAAGAACAAAACGACACTAACAATAGAAAAACTAAAATGTTGACTATAGCTAACTTCAAGGTGTCGGTTGACTATAGCTAACTTCATGGTGTAGGTTTTTCTTGTGACGGTGTGCGCGCGCATCGTAAAAATTTACTCTCATCATTTTTCCCTAACGCGCCTAAAGAAGTATAACTTCAAAACTTTTGAGGGACCCATAGTAGATAGAATACAATACAAATAAGTTAAGTTTTTTTACATTGTATTCAATTGTATGTCATTTTATAATTGTTCTCATTAAATCATTTGGTTATTATTTTTATTACGTATAAATCAAGCGATTTGGAACCGAGCTTTGTGTTTCACTCAATTTTGCTTAATTAGTGTGTCGATTTGCATAACTACGTCGAATAGATTTCTTGTATATTCCATTAAAACCATTTCCTGCCAATGTCATTCTAAAATAGAGGATGAGTTCATCCTTTCCTTAACATGTTTCATTTATTAACCGGTTTGCAACTTGTTTATAGGATGTCTTATTGTGACCAAGATTTAGAGATTCATTCATTATCATTATTGTTTAGTAATTTAATTTATTTCTAACGTAATACTTTCAAAGTAAGATGTTGTAAACGCCTGTTCTGTTATATTTAAGTAATGTTAGAATTTCTTCTAACATGTGACCGTATTCCTAATATGTACACGAAAGTGGTAAAACGCACTGAAATTTCTCTAATTTATTATTAACTAGCTTTTGTCCGGAGCTTCGTTTCCGTTAAAAAGAATATGTATATCATGCTATAATTTTTAATTTCAAACTTAATTTTTAGTTCAACGTACCTAATGATACATAACCGTAGCGAAGTTGGAACTAACCATGAGAACAACACAATAAAATCGTGTTTTCATTGTCATTGCCATACCGGTGTATTTGTGACGGAATAATAACCGTGCCGCTAATAAAACACGTTCGACGTGTCATCTTTTCAGCTAGAAGTCTTTTCCTAGAAAATAGTAGTTTTTTTCTGGATGAAATGTAGAGTAGAGAGAGTAGAGTAGAGTACATTTCATCCAGAAAAAAACTACTATTACCTTTTCTATACCCTGACAACTTGCACTTCACCTGTTACGTAGAAGCCGTGAAGCATAACAAACAAATTAAAATTCGTATTTATAATACTGTTACGAGTTACAGGACTTGAATTAAAATGCCGTTGAAATTATTATAGAATTTATTAGAACTATACAAACACATATAATACAGGTACAAATATAATTGTACACAACCAGTACAAGCTGCACGATTCAATAACACGCACAAAGTCCGTCACTATATAGCTTATAGAATGTACACACGTCTTGCCCGTATCGTAATCGTCGCTTGACTCACGCCTCCGTGCGGGCATTCTTTTATACTAAACTATACAATATGTCTCGACACAATGCATAACAATATTTTCTAAAAAACACACCTGGTTAATGACTATCATAAACAATTACAACACACAATAAGATGTTTTTCTAATTACAAATTTTAAACACAAAGTAAACAAGAAGTCCAAATGCCGAAAGGTAATAAACTGCAGGTGTGCATTTAATTTTGTCGGCGTGTAACAATATTTATTAATTTTATTTGCCTTTATTGCTGCATTATTAACAAATTAATTTAAATTACTAATTTTTTCTATAACTACTTTAATTTATTCAGCGTGTTAATTTACTCAATACTTTCCAGTCTTGCTGTCTTCCTCCATGCAACCCCTGCTAATTCTCTTAATTCGGTTTCCCATCTTCTATGTTCCCGTCGTTCTCTGCTCTTCATTTATAATATTAATTAGAATTAAATAGCATAATTTTCACTTCAAAAATTATGCGAAAAAACCTAACTAATATGCGGTGAGCCTAAAAATTCGATACAGATTTATGTGAGCTTACGAAAAGCAATCAGGAGAGGCGTGACCGAACGTAATTATTTCTTAACACTCTCCTCTGTATTAGCTACCGAACGGTTTCTATTAACCATTTCCTTTTATTAAGATTTGACGCAGATCTTGAGTACATAGTAAAAGCACTAGCAAGATTTTAATTGTTTTCTTTTCTACTCCTCAGGTAATCAATACTTTCGTGCTTATATCGATCATCGAGTCAGTCTTGGAAACCTACGAGGTAACATTGCTTGCATATTATACTTTTTATTTATAGAAGTAGCTTATGAGGAATAAAACCTTGGACAAACATAAAGACAGTCACATGAAATATGTTCTTGTGGCGCGATTCGAAAATTTAGTCGCAAAAACGAAATTGTAGTATGCGCTTAGCCTTAGGGACTTTTTCAGAGTGGTATTTTATATTTAGCGATTCTCACTGGTAGTCGTCTTATATGTCTAGGCTAATATAATTTGTACTTTTGAAGGCTACAGACATGTAGAATATGCCTAAGCTTTAAATACATATAGGTACTTTACATTTTTTATGTTTATTTGTAGGCAAACTCCACTCAACTGAGATGAGAATGTTGAGATAGATGTGTGGTGTTACGAGAATGGATATAGGATGAGTACATAAGGGGATCTTTGAAAGTTGCACTCGTGACTGAAAAATTGAGAGGAAGAGACTAAGTTGATATGGGCATATAATGAGGAGGGATGAAAGTAACGTGACAAAAAGAATATTAAACTACAGATGGATGGGTACAGATGTAAAGGTAGACCAAATAAAAAAAAGGATGAATTGCGTGAAGGATGATATGATGATTTGTGGTGTGACAGAAGATGTATGTCAGAATAGAGGACTGTGGAAGGAAAAGACATATTGTGCCGACCCCAATTAATAGGGATATGGTGAAAGAAAAGAGAGAGCTTGTAGGCAAACTGGCAAACAGACCACTTAGTGGTAGGTGGGCGTTGCCCATGGACATCTGCAATACTAATAGAAACGATGCGTTGCCTTCATCGTTGAGACTTTAAATATCTGTTTACGCCCTTTTTGAAGAGCCCCATATTGTAATGCTCTTCGGAAACCGCGGGATTCATTCTATAACTTGCACACATATGACTTATACATTAAATTTTTATGTTAGTAGTAATATAGTATATGTATTTATAAAAACCTGGAATATCAGCGCTACAATCGTCAGTTTCTTGAGCTTTTTAGCTACTTTGATGTTGTGTGCCCATTGTTGTGTTACGTTTCTTGTGAAATATTATGAAGAATTTAACAGAAAAGTATTTTTTATATTGATAATATTTTTTATTGTTTACCTAATTTAACGAAAAAAAACCGACATTCCATTGAAGGATTCCCCGGCAGTTGAGAAATTCGCTTTATTAGTACCCACTAAGCTGCTGTATTATTTCTGGCATAACTATCAATGTCCATTAGTATCATTAATACAATTACCGTTATTTCATCAAACGCCAAAATAGTCTTGAGTATAGAAGAGAGATGTTTATTCACAAGGAAATATATAAAAGAAACTTGACCTCCCAGACAATAATATTTTATAATTTTAGACAGAGGTTATATGCCTCAGCATTAATATTATTGCAACGAGCTAAAAACAATCAAAAAGAGATTCCGCAGTATTACTTTAAATATCAATTGTAACAACTTATCAAGTAAGAAATATGCCGCCTGTGTGGTTGAGTGCCTACCTTATTGCAACGCAGAGGCTCCGGGTTCGATTCCTGGCATGGTAAACAAACTGGCTTTGGAAACAAATTATCCGTTATTTACTATGGTCTGGGTGTCTGGGATCAGCTCCAGATTCATCCGTTGTATATTACCCATCACATAAGCTTAACTTGCTTAATTTGGGAATACACAATGAATGTGTTTGTCTGCCAATTATAATAAAAATTAAATATAAATCATTCCGTACAGTAAAAATGAATATTATTTACAATAGTCTCAAATTTTATCTCTATTTATTTTTTTATTGTGGGATATAAAATTTCATTGGGACTCATGAATATATTGATAAACTGAGGATGTCCACTGAGAGTGTCTCGTAAATCATATTCTGAACCTGTTCCATTCATCCGCAACATTCTAACTCATTTAACAGATAATAACCATTCATATTAATATGCAAAAACACTACTATTAATCATAACATTTTTTAAATGATGTGAAAATCATGAGAATTTTATGAATACATTCACTTTAATAACTGCTTAAAAAATAGTATTACATGCCGACATAGGTAAACACACACCTGCACAAGTGCAGTTTATTATCTTCCCGAATTTAGGAATTCCTTTGTTTACTTCGTGTTTAGAATTTGTAATTAAGAAAAACATTCTCTTGTTATTGTACTTGTTTTATGGCCGTCATTAGTGTCGAACTAATCCTTTTTGTTATTGTATTTCGTCGAAGCTTGCCAGGTATGGCATCGGTGCATTATAAACCCAATGCAGAGAGGGGCAGTCAAGCGAGGATTACGATACGAGCAAGACGTAGATTAGACTAGTGATATAGTGAGGGACTTTGCGCGTGGTATTGAATCGTGCAGTTTGTATTAATAGTGTCTAGTTATATTTGTACCTATGTTATACGTGTTTCTATAGTTCTAATAATTTCTATAGTAATTCCAATGGTATTTTAATTCGAGTCCTATGTAGCTGGTAACAATAGTTATAATGTGTCATAATGATATGATTATTTTACTGTCAAAAATAGATATAAGCAGTTGGCTCATCTGATGGAAAGTGGTGAAGTGGTGGTGAAGTCACTGTCATTTATAGACGTGCAATAAATGGTTGCCAATCTCAAATAAATGTTATTACGTCATTCTTAAATACTCCATGTCGTAGCGAAAAAGCATGTGTATTAAGTGGTACATCTACTACGAATTCTCACTGAACATAATATTTCTCTTTTTTATATATCGTTACATGCCGACAAAAAGTGAATGCACATCTGCCTGCCATAAACTTGATTTATTACCTTTCCCGCATTTGGACTTCTTTTGTTTACTGTGTTTAAAATTTGTAATTAAGAAAAACATTATATTGTTATTGTACTTGTTTTATAGCAGGCATTAGGCAGGTGTGTCGAACTAATTCTTGGAAATTATTGTTTTGCGTCGAGGCATATTGTATTTGTACAGGATAAAAGGAATGCCCGAACGGAGGGGTGAGGCAGTCAAGCGAAGATCACGATACGAGCGAGACGTACATTTGATAAGCTATATAGTGACGGACTTTGCGCGTGTTAATGAATTGTGCATTTTGTACTGGTTGCATTCAGTTATATTTGTACCTGTGTTATACGTGTTTGTATAGTTCTAATAAATTCTATAGTAATTCCAACGGCATTTCAATTCGAGTACCACACTCGTAACAATATTTTAATTACATAGCAAACTTTACTAAACCATCTAAACCACAACACGGCATCGTTGTTAAAAAAGAAGTAGTTGGCACTACTTCTTTTTTAACAACGAAACGTGTCGAGCAATAATGTTGGGTATAGTCTCATAACAGCCTTTCAGATATTTAAAAGTTTTAAAGACATTTATAAAAACTTGCATAACTAGACCACAGCTAGGAGATCTGACCAGATCTAATTACAATATTACTAACAATAAGTCATTCATTTCAGCAGTATTAAAATAGAAAACGAAAGTTACATAAATATGTTCAGGCAATCGGTAATTCAACCGCTCGATTCAAATTTTAAAAGCATTATTACGACCATTCGAGATCACATCTCGGTATTAAATCTCATTTAATTTATATCTCACTTTCGGCCCCACAACACTCGGTTAACAAATGCTTTGGAAAGTATAGACTAAGAAAAAAACCAAGTGATGGCTTCCTTCTAAGTAGAAAGCTGCTTATTATTCGATATACGATCAAATGACAAGGGATGCCCTGAAATTTAATTTTAGATTATGTATTATTATTTATTTTACCGGCGGGCAGATTTTGCATGTTAAGGTGAATGGCAACTTCACCAGACCAAATTATGTAAAATAGCTACTATCGCAAAATTATGTTATAAATATAAGAAGAGTCAAAATAAGGTGGAAATTTATGCCATGTCTTGCACTTACCAGTCTATCTATACACATTTCAATTACAGAATACGACTCTCCAAACGTGGGCGTTCCAAGACTCCAACTCTTCTAGCAATATCCTAACTTCTTGACGTTGCGAGTTGATTGACAAAATATGGTTTCAACTAGAGTTTACCCCGCGGCTGCGCCGCGGGTTAACCTCTAGTGCGTGTCTCTTGTTTATAGAGCAAGTGCTACAGGTTATATTATATTACATTTTTATGTATTTGCCCACGGAACATTCACTTCATTTTATATCGTTAATTATACCACCCCCCGTCTATCTGTCAACAAAATAAATTACAAAACTTGACCAAAAAGGCCAAAATGGTCTAAATGACCAAAAGACCACAGTGACCGACATGGCCAAAATGACCAAAGAGGCCAAAATGACCAAAAAGCCAAAATGGCCAGATAGGCCAAAATGACCATAAAGCCCAAAATGACCGAATAGGCCAAAATGACCGAATAGGCAAAACGACCATTAGTTCTTCCGTAAAAGCATAACAAACAGAAAGACAAATATATTTTTATCCCGGAAACTATCCCACTTTTCGAGATAAAAAGTATCCTATGTCATGTATGTCATTCTCGGTATCGAAAACATATATATATACTGAGTTTCAGCCAAATCGGTCCAGTAGTTTTTACGTGAAAACGGAACAGACAGACAGACAGACAGACAGAGTTACTTTCGCATTTCTAATATTAATAGGGATTATAAAAGTTCGGTTGAAAGTCTAGTTCCTACATCAACTGCAAGAGAAAAAACACATGTGCCGGCTTCTGGAAGGAAATAAAGAATTTAGAAGCATTATGGAGATACATTTTTACTACGCGTTATTGTGCCTTTTTTACAATTTACAAGCTTTTATTTAACTTGCAATGGATGTATGTATGTAAATATTATCGGGTGGAATCTTGCAATTTAAATTTGACCAAGTTCCCGTTTTCCGATTAAGCTGAAATTTTGCACGGATATGTATATCGCGTATATAATAACAACAGCCCATAACTGTCCCACTGCTGGGCTCGTGCCTCCCACTGTAGGGGAATGGACAGTATACCCGCCACGCTTGTCCAAGGCGGCTTGGCAGGTTGTATATCGCGTGACAATGCAATAATATGGTATCATGGAGCTGATGTGATGATGGTGCCTGAAGGTGGCCATAGGAACTCCTATACTAAACAAGATAGACCCGTCGTGTTTGGGCTCGTTTTACTTGCCTTGGCTAGCACTTTGCTTCTACATGATATCCAGGATCTCAAAAGCTTATATTTAAAAACCTTTTAAAAAAAACCTTATTACCCCCATGGTATTGCTAAAGATCTCCCGGAGTTACAAAATAGAAAATTCATGACAATTGATTTAGTATTGTTAGTTCTTTGCTAACAAAGAACTAACAATACTAAATCAACGTCTTCATTTCATTAGACATCGTTAAAAAAACAAAATGCAGTGTTGCAGTAAAAAGTGATAAGCGATATGTAGCGTAAGCCTCATCGCATCGTTTGCTTCGACTGTTGTTGACATCTGCCTATGTTGCTGTCATTGTCATCGGAACCGGTGCCGTGTGACATCTCGTCTGACAGCCAGCTCGACAGCTTATCCATGTGATTTAAAGATAAAAGTCCAGAACTTAGCATGTGTAAGCCTTGGATGAATTCACGAGAAGATGGCTTCTATCTACCCTGTCAATGCATTATAACATAATCTAAATTGCTATTGCGACAGAGCTACTCTCGTTTATTTGTTTTAATATGAGTCATGATTACTTTTAACTGCAAAAACTTGCTATCTCATAACTCTGTTATATCTTACATTCCGAAATTGAACTTATATTCATTGTTAAGAGCTTTACATTTATGTACATAAATATAAGATTTATGTATTTAATTGTTCTTTTATGATTTTTTTCACACTTTTTGAGAGCTGTATGCGTATTCTCACATGTGGAATAATAATATTATATCTATGTTTATGATCTAAATTAAGAACAGTAGGTACTAATGCTTAAACCAATATTTAATAATATCAGCCCATAAAGTCTCACTGCTGGGCTCGGGCCACCCATCATAGGGGGGTACGGACAGTATACCCGCCACGCTTGTCCAAGGCGTCTTGGCAGGCTTGACACATCTGGTATCTCGATGTTTTCCTTCACCTAACAACGGTAGCACGTGGTTATTGTAACAATATGCACATTAAATCAGAAAACTGCCTAAGTGTTGCATGCGTTCCAGCCAGGATCAAACCCGCGCTCTTTGAGTTTGGGACACGTGCGCTAACCATTATGCTACCACGACTTCATGGTGGACTATGGCTTACTAATAGGTTTTCCTTATTTAAAATGAGATATGCTTTGAAATGCAAAATACCTTATAGAAACACGTGATCTTTAAATTTTACAAATCATTTTTAGGGTTTGCCATCCAGCGCGGGAATGCAGCCAGCGTTTTGGAAAGTTCTCAACAGATAATGAATTGGCTGGTTTGGTTTTCTTTGAAGTAAATAGTTTCATGTAAAGACAGCAAAATATATGCTATTGTTACGTTGTTGTTGTGTACACCTTTTAAGGATCGATTTAGAGTTTTGTTCAAAAATACAAGTCTAAAACTAAGAATACGAGTACTATTGTTTGCATTCGCTGTTGTATAAATTATCTAAATACAATGTCCATTCCGGTGATACATTACGTTACTCTGACCGAATTGCAGGTAATGGACAAATAATTTAATGCCAAGCGGAATTGTTTACAGGCCGAATATTCTGTTGTCGGGACATTTATTCAGTCGAATGTATTATGTCGGTGTGTTTTCAATATCTCGTGGAAATGCGATCACGTACGGCCTTCGACCGTACGACAACGATAGACGGGCCTAGCATTGTTCTATGACATTTCAGATTTACTAATCACAAGCAATTTTGATTTTGAAACAGCACACATTATGCCATATATTCGAGGTTTAAGTGCAGTCGTTTTGTAATATGTATACTGCTATAATCAACGTAGAAAAATCTATAGAAAATTTAAAATAAAATTATTGTCTCTCTGTGTGTATAAAGTATTTATCTGTCATTTTAAAATAAATGTTAAAGTTACAAATTAACAAAATTGTTCATTGCGTAAAACATACTTCATATATAAGTACATAAGTCCCCAAACTGGGTAGATTTGTACCTTAGGGATCTCCTACTTGGTAAAATTATGTATGTGAAATTATTGTTTACAGTTACATTAATTATTTAAAAGTATGCGTGTGTATGTGTGAGAAACAGAGGATTTATTTGTGTATTAAAGAAAATAGTATTGTCCTGTTCCATCATAATCAAGTGTGTCAATTATGGGCTTCTACCCATAATTTAATTTAAACTTACACTGTAGGTGTATAAAGCCATTATTGTAAATTTTTGTCCATACTAAAACTGCTATGAATCCCATCTCGTCGTTAGCCTGTCATTGTCAACTGCTGGGCGTAGTCCTAGTTTGTGCTGCTTATCATAGTCCTCCGACCTCCTCATCCAACCCTAACCAGCGTCTTTACACAAGTCGTCGATTGAACGGGCTGGAGGATATGGAGAGCGTCCTACGCTACGTTTACGGAATCGCAGTCTCCACTTCAGGACCCGTCTACTCCATTGGCCATCGGCCCTGTGACAGATGTTAGCTAACCCATTGCCACTTTAGCTTTCTAATTTTATGACTAGTAGGTCACAAAACTAGACAAACGTTGTCTTGCCTTAATAAATAAAATTTTACATCGTGATTGCATCGCCCTATACCAGGTCCAAATGTAAATCTGAAACATACTCGCACACAATTTTATCAAAACGGTTATTATCCCTTTTTTGAGTTATAGTGGGACTAAGCAACAGTGATTGATGTTGATTGAATTATAAATGTCAATTAACACTTCTTCTGTCAGTCTGTCTTAAAGTTGTCTCAAAAAGAGTCCGAAACGGATCAGGGGATTTTAAATATACATATGTCGCAGAACGGCCTCGTTCTCACGACATCTTCTTTAGTTATTGCAGGTTTAGTGGGCGTCATCAGGATAAAATGCGAGCATAAAACACAATAGCCACGGTTTATACACTTTTAATTTAGATTTGATCAACATTATGACATAGCTTAGACCGAGCAGCGGGTTCAGGGCACCCGCTCATACTTTCAACTTCAATACTTTCTTTAAAACTCTCAAAGGTCCAACTCGACCTGTAGCCACCAACCAAATGTGCCACAAAAACTCCTCAGTCTACCCAAGTAGATATTACTCAAAGTATAGAGGGCGCTGACCCCGCTCAAGACATGCTCTGCTCTCATTGGTCGTTTATTAAATTACAATATTCATAACTTTTATTAGGTTAGAACGATCTTTAAGTTATAGAAACATTTAACAGATCTAATTAAATTACATTAAGAATTTTAGAAGTAATTAAAATGTAAACAAATGATATTGTGCGTTATACATCCAAATAATAATCCATCCAACTATAACTTCCCTCCGACACATATATATTTGTTCATCTTACAAATATAAGGACATTCTTATCACGTAATCCCAAACAAGTATGAAAAGTCAACCACTCTGTACGACAAGAATATCAAATGCTTAACATTTTACCATTACTCATAAGTAAAATATTTAGTCCAACATTCATTACTTTCCAATGTCATAGATAGGAAATATTAATTTTTGACGTGTTACTTTGATTACGATATTTTGTATATTTATAAATATCATGATCAATAATGCGTAAAAAAATAACATAAAAAGAAACTTTAAATTGTCGTGGGACAAAATTATGGACTATATACACTGTCTAGAATATATTGTCTGAAAGAAATCGCTTTTTGCCGACAGGACCGTCTTTTTTATTTACACAATTAGAATACTTAAATAATACTAGTTCGTGAGTTTTCTTTAAACATGTATAGCAAAGAGTAATTTATTTATACTCGTACAACTCGAAAAAAGTAACCCTCAGCTACATGCATGGCGACTATCCGTATCTTCATTTTTGCTTAATTTTATTACAACTTTCTGAAACTATGCATAAATTACTCATCCATTTCATTTATACGATCGATTATTAATAAGTCTTTTATGCATATATACCATTTGAGATGCAAAGATAATTTGACGAACGGTCATGGCGATTTCATAAGGATACTTTTTTGCCATAGTCCACCCATCATCAAACCTGTCCTTCTCTGTGGCAGTGAAGCGTGGCCTGTAATTGTGCGACACAAGCAACAGCTGTGCATGTCGGCAGTTTTCATGTCCGTGACGAAACTAATAAAGTACAAGAGAGTCGCTTACACTAGTACGGCCAATTATGTGGGGAACAAATGTCTAACCATTCCGCTTCCGCCAGCTCGCGGTAGAAGGAAAAGATCCAAGAAATGCTGGCTTAAAAATGGTTTCACAACAAGGGATGTTGAGTGGAGAAGATAAAGTAGAAAAGCGGACTCCGAACTTCGAAGCCGAATCCAACCAGAGTTTAATGTTAACGATGATTTGTTTATATTAATAAACTGGTAAACAAACAGAAGGCCCAAATAGTGGAAAAAATATTACCGTAGCCTATAGACGTTGCACCACGTTGACCAGGGGCGAAGGCAATCCATTCCCAACCTTTGGGATGCGATCAAGGAAATGGGATATATAAATAGCATAGGCAGTATGAGATAGAGGTATCAGGTAGGAAGAATGGGATAGAGGAGAACAATCAGAAAGTCCAAATAGTGGAAAGTAATTACCGTCACCCATAGACGTTTGCAACACCAGAGGTGAAGCTAACGCATTGCCAACCTTTGGAATGAGATGAAGGAAATACAGTACAGAAATAGCATAGGAGATATGATATAGAGGGATCAGATAGGAATTGTAGGATAGAGGGGATAGCATAGGGGAATAAAATGGAATGGAATGGGGATTTAAGATATAGGAAGGGCTTGGACTATCGGAACTTTCACTCATCGCACGAAATACGATTAGCTCAAGGCTCACGCTGATTTCCTATGAGAGCGTAGTATCGATTGAGCCGGCCCAGCAAACTGTAATCAATTTACCTCCAGCATGGCTCTATCACCTCAAAACCTGATAACGGTTTTTTGTCACAATGGCTATGGAACTCAAAAAAATTAAAAACAAATTCTCTATAGGTTTTTTACATGTGACCTTAACATGGCTTAAAAATTAATTGTGTTAAATTTAACCAATGGGAGCTAAGGCACGTGGTACAGGTCAGAGGTGAACGGTAATAGCTCGAGGCACACGCGTCTATTGTAAAAACGTTTTAAGTCTTTACTATTCGACCGACACGATTTATTTACTGTATGTCATTGAGAGTGAGCGCAAAATTTTATTTACATACTAGATATGCAAGCAGCTTCGTCCACGATTCACTTGAAATCCACCAAGGGATTCCCGGAACACAGTATTTAAAAAATAATGTATGCTATCGTTTTATCGAAACCTGATGATATCAGGAATTGAATTAGGGATTCTGTATTCCAGTGATCTACGTGGGCAAAGGCTTAGACCACTCGACCACAGAGGTCGTCATAGGTACATCTGTACAAGCTCGATCCTTCCTATCTTATCTATACTATACTTGATACGGGCGATGTTAGACATGCACCCCGTTATCTATGCCTTGACAACGATACAAGCATTAATTCAATCAAGCCGGAGATAGCATGTTGCTTGCTAGCGAGGGGCGTCAGCTAATAAATTGGCGACGGCAAGCCGTGAAAGATGAAGTGCCCGCTTAACATACAATGAGTTTGTCGCAACACAGCCTTAGAACGGTGTTAGAAGAACACGTACGTTTAGATGTGTCATAATACTGGAGCTAGTACTTGCAATACGCATAATCTTCTTCATCGCAAGTCTATAATACTTTTTGAGGAGAGGAAATCCGATTGAGGACTTATCACCCCGGGGGAAGAGTGGTGTGTGGGATTCGCTACGCTGGAAAGGTAATAATAGCATCTCCGTGGAAATGCTATGACTACCACAATCGAAAATAACCCCTAAAACCCCTCATCCTTAACCTTATGCCAGGGCCACGGGTATACGCGAACTATGACAGGTATCCATAGGACTAACAAATTTCTTCTTTTTTAATATTTATTAATTTGAACGCCTGTTGTGTGTAGATAGAGATAAATTCTTGAGTAATGAGAAAGAGCATAGCTTCGCTTGGTTTACTGAACCAAATATTGATACAGTAGTATGATTTTGTGACATGAGAGATCCTAATAATTTGTAATTTTTATTTAGACATTAGTAGCTAAATTAATTATTTTGTAAGTAACATATGAGGAAGGATACAGTGATACTTAAATTGTTACAATTAGATATCATCATATTCAAACCTGTATACACAAAATAAATTGCTTTGACTTTGACTTGGTTTGTGGATTTAGCTAGTGTCGAGTATTTATGTTTTAGATTAATATTTAACCAAATAGCGACCAAACGAAAGTTTGATCCATAGGTATATTAATAGCCAAATTGAATAGTATTTTAACCAAATAATCGAATTCTTATCATAAAATTCACTAAGTTAAATATTTCCAATGTCAAAAGTCATAGCAAAATCTTTATATCGTATGCCGACTAGATTTATTCACATAGTTTCACTCGCATAACATTCGGACCACAATTTGGTATAAACATTACTTGGTATTTAAATTACACGTGATATACCAAATTTATATATAACCTCACGATGTCGGATATAAATAATATATATATTATATTATACATATCTGCCATCGTGAGGCACAAACGAATATCGTAACAAAGTCAATTTCACACTTTCTTTAGTACGGATTCTATAATAAAAAATATCAATTCAAAATATTCAGCATAAAACGGCATGATATAGGTATCAACAAACAAATATTATTTTATACTTGTGATCTGTTTCTTAAATCACTAAAATGTTGAGATAGTGTCTCTTAAATTCCATTTGAATAGTCCAAACGAGGCATAAGGTTAGTCGCTAACGAGTCTGGGTGTGTCCACTGCACTAAATAACGCTGGTAATAATAATTATGGGTGCAGTTAGGTGCAATAGAATGGTAGAATACAACCTCTACGGTTATTCAGTATAATTGTAGGATATTGCGATCAATTAAAGATGTACTTATAAAAAGATTTTAATTATAGGTCCCAATTAGCTATTTAAGAAAATAAGATCTCTCTTAGATCAGTCAGCCAATTATCAATCAGTCACAAATTGAAAGTCAGAGTTCAGTTCAGTTCAGATTAAAAATATGTTTTAAATAATAAAAGGTTGATTAAAAGTTTCATTTGTTTGAACGGAAGTATGGACTGGTGGCGCCATTTGTGATTGCAGGGTGTATTACAAGTTAGGTTTTTAGCTTAGCAATTATCACTCCTAATATTATTTCTTCTATGGTTTAAATTCAAATATATCTTTATCATTTACTTTTAGATTGTTACTTTGTAAGAATAGATATATTTATAGTATAGTTTAATTTTAGAAAAATATTATTATGTAGAGAGACATCAAGACTCCCAATATTTTTATTTGTATAAAACACGGTGACATCATAGATTACATTAAAATTAATAATGTACAGTATATTTTACCCTATCCGGTTGCAGAAATGTTTAAGTGGAGGCAAAGTTACAAACTCTTTATCTCATATTTATATAAAAATCTAAAATTATATAAATTATTATTTAACAATGCAAAGTTAACGAAATTTTAAGAGAGAAAAATTAAATTTTGGTAAAATTGAAATGAAAACAAAGTAAAAATGAATAATTGTTAAATGTCAAAATCAAAATGGTAAACGTAACTTCTTATTAAAATATATAAAGGACAATCATTTTAAAATAGATATTTATAAAGAAAATTAACGACCGAAATACATTGCAACGTGATTGAAACCTTAACATCACTCAAAAAACTGTTCATGTACGATATATTTTTATATCATTCAAATAAGAACAAGTAAAATTACTGGGATAGCCCACCGTTAACTAGTAGACATCCATTCAAGAAATAAGTACATGACAATTAATTACGTTCGTGAACAAAGATTAACGACGACTACTCTCAAACCAATTACACTGTCAAAACATCACCTTGAGAGTCGAAATAAAGAAAACACAATCCGCTCGATAATACGATAATGGTCCTATTGTTATATGAAACCGCCCAGATGGACCTTAATTATACGTATGTAATAAATACCATGCGAAAGCATGCATAAAATAGCTTTTGTGCTGTACAAAAATTCAATGTTAATCATCGCTGGTTTGGTCCGAGTAGTGTGGCCATTGTCTAACAAAGACTCAGAAGTTCCGAGTTTGAATATGTTACGTCACGTAAATGAATTAATTTACATTCCTGCATAATTCGCCAGGCCAAAGTTTGAGCAATTCGTGTACGTTGTAAACCCTGCCAATAAAAAAATAAAATTGTTCCAATAAAATTCTTGTAATTGCTAATGCAAGGTTTTGGCCTCTCTATATACAATGCTTCCTATCCTATTTTTATTGCTAATTATATTTATACTCGTTTCTTAAAAACTACTGTATTATGCTTTGTTTGGAATAGATCATTTTCTGAGTAGGTAAATAACATGTACCTTGAAGAGTTGGCTTTGGGCGGTAATGCTACTATTTGACAAATTTTGTATCCAGTTTTTGAGAATTTATATCTATATTATGGGAAAGAATGAAGTACTTTATTCATTCAAGTAGCAGATCCGCTGTGCCATTTTAAAACCTTGCAACTGTCATTGTTATTTTTATTAAATCTTTGTGCGTTCATTGTCTTACTAGACATTTGCTGATGTATTGCCAAATCATTAAAAAAATATCAAAACATGGGATCATCGATCCCTTTAAGCTTTAATAAATATTTATGGAATATTATGCCGGTGAAATAAATGACATTTTTGTGGTATGTCCTAAAATAGTTTGGAAAGTACTTGCCAGATTTTAAAATTGCATATAGAGTTTTTTTTATTGCATAGGAGTTCAGCAGACAGGCAGACGACCCACTTCATAGAAAGTGGTTACCATCACTTATGGACATTTACAACGCCAAAGGTGCTAAAATGCGCTGCTATCTCTTAAGGGAGACTGGAACCTGGCCACTAATGCAGGAACGTTGTGTTCCTGCATTAGCGGGTTCCTTCATTACAAGGTTGTTATGGCGGCATACTTTAGAACAGGGGTGGTCGCCATCCAGTCGAGCAAATACCCTACCACCTGGCTGTGGGCTGTTTTGTCGCCTCTTACAAGAGGCCGTCCGGCCGCAGGAAATTGTTTCTTTCTCCGTTCCTGTACGAATAGAACATAGTTAGTCAGTTGTACATGATGCAATAGCTACCGATAGCGAAAAGTAGTTAAAACGGCGTAGACTAGCTTGTGGAAGAAAACACAAACACAGTGACCCATTTATACTATCTAATCAAAAATATTGTTTTTTTTTTATTAATCTTACAAATAATAATAATTTGTTTACTTATGCGTATGAAGTGGCGAAACATCCCGTGTATGATGGGCGGTGATTTGTCAAACTGTACGTATGTCAAACAGATGAACTTGCTATGACTGTGGAATGTGACTTTACAATGAACATTGTTATGTAATATGCCTTGTGCCTAGTTTTAAAACTATTGACTACCATTTAGTATGGTAAAATCTTTTTATTTATACACATTATTATTCTGTAATAAGTTTTTATTTTATTGAAGCATCTTTTTGTAAGAGTTCATACCCACTATGAAAATGATATATTCCGGTCCCATCTCAAGGAAGTTATTGTATAGGCAATCTTGGGGCTGACAAGCCAATGTGGAAAAGTACCAAATAAGTTAACAGAGAAAAATCTCTCACCTAAAGTAAATTAGGATTGTAATTCAATAGAATTGATAAATTATAATAATTGATAATTTCTATAATAATATAAATAATAACAGCTGATAAACGTCCCACTGCTGGGCTCGGGCCTCCCACTATAGAGGATCGGACAGACAGCCCGTCACGCTTGTCCAAGGCGGCTTGGCAGGTTTCACACATCGATTATATCAATGTGCAAGTTTCATCACGATATTTTCCTTCACCGCTGTTACCACGTAGTAATTGTAACAATATGCACATTAGGTCAGGAAACTGCCAAGTGGTGTATGAGTTCCGGCCAGAATTGAACCCGCACCCTTTGAGTTTGGGACGAGTGCGCTATTCATTACGCTACCACGACTTATCTGTAATGATATTAAACAATGCTTGTACTTTTATTTTAATTGTATTTTTATTCAATGTTATGTCTGCATCGAACGCGACTATATTTTGGAACATCAAACGTCAACGTGACACAAGAAGAACTTCTTACTTACTTACAAGAAGAACTTCTTACTTACTTACAAGAAGAATTTCTTACTTACTTACAAGAAGAACTTCTTACTTATTTCAATTTTATAACTACACTTTTGAATACCGACTTCAACCGACGGCTTGTAATCCTACGATAAATAAATTAGTTGTTCTCAAGTAATTAGCGCCTATGATTACCCACTGCGAACTCTGGAAGCTCAAATATCTCTATAATAAAAAATATTATTATAAATAATAATAATACTGGTAAATTGACCATTATAAGTATAGATACATACTGTCCATCTATCTAAAGTAGCCAAAATAATAAGTATGTTCGACAATGGCATCTGATATGTAAGTGGTTTTCGTAACGCCCCCTCAAGCGATCGCGATACCATCACACGATGCGCGTGCGCAACTCAAAGCCATATGTTGGATTCTTTCAAACAAACACGCAACGGAACATCTGTGTGATCCCAGTCTGAGATTATACCAACATATTTTGGATATTTCAGACCGTTCTTTTTAAGATTAAAATTAATACTAGTAGGTAAAAACTAGAACTTCGTAACACGTAAATAATAATAGTCTATCGATTCAAGTTTTCATATATGAAAAATATCCAGTTATATAAATTTAGTTTTTTTTTAAATCAATACAACTATGTAACGTATGTTTATCATGTCATATATCAACTTTTAAGAACTTTCGATCGATTAATTTTGACTTACACAGATTTATGTCATAATTTAAGCAAAATATATTATCCAAATCAATATGGATTTTTTTTTTATCTTTAAATGCACCTTTGATGAATGAATGTTTTCAAATGCACTTAAACAGTGCTTGTCGTTATTATCTATATGGGAAAGCTTAGTGTTTTCTTTTTCTTTTGACATAATTTGTTTATTTATTAAAAAAGTTTATTTCACATATTTTCGAATTAGAATATTTATGTAATTTTAGTATTCAAGTCATTTTGTATACCACTATGTGGTAGAATGTACAGAGCATCTACAATTGTATAACACCTGTATAAACTACACATTCTTGCAAAAAAAGACATTGATTGAAGGAGAAGTGGGTCATTGGATCTCACTCATCTCTCGAAACACGATTAGCTTAAAGCTAATCGTTTGACGCTGACATTCTTTAAGAGCGTGGTATCACAATGATCAAGCTGGCCCTAAGAGCTGAAATCATAATAATGATTTCAGGATGGCTGTACCACTATTTTAAATAAATACAGAATTAAAAATACCCTCCCATAGATACATCGAGTTTAACTTAGATCAATTGGCATGTAAGGTATATTACAGTACGTGATCACATTGACACTACGACAGCCATTAGCCTCAATCCATGTGAGACGTAATCGACATAATTGACCTTGCTCTGGCGTGTTGTACAGTCATTCGTTTTATTGTTACTATTATTCGATATTTGTTTGGTCATTACGATGACTTTGTCATCTTCGTCTTTACCAGGCTAAGGCCATTTGTAATATAAGTAATATGGAGAATGAAAGAATGGTGTTCGAGATGCAAGCGCGTTTTCATGAATAAGGTTGGCTACGCAAGTCACCTCCGTGCGCGTGAACGTCTAACAACTAATAGCTGAAGCGATCGCCGTAACCGAATCGGTTAGGAAGAGACAAAATGGAGAAATTAAGTTTCGCTTTTTTATTTCTTTCTTACTTCTTCTTATCTTCGCTGTTACAGATAGGTTGTGCAATTTCAAAACCTAGCAATTCTCATTGTTTTTAAATGAACGTTTATGTATATATGTATTATGCTTGCCAAATAATTTCAAACTCTATGAAAATATGGTTTAGGTTCCTGGAAGTACAATAAATAGTTATGACACTTGGCATGTTTTGAACTTCGTTTAACTTTAACGGAGCTGACGGATGCTTTTATAGACGTTCACTTCTCAAAGCCCAGTGTTTCCATAAGTCTGGAAATCCACATGTGGTTAATATATCACTTCGTAGTGATATCGTAGACTTCAAATTATCTTTTGATGATAATAATAGATATCGTCGAAGAGCTGCTGAATACCAGCTACCACATTCAACTAAGCAACGAACTATTGTTTAGCATATTTGTTTGCGTACAATCTAAATCTGGAAGCAATACTGTGTAGTACAAAAACCCATCAGCAACACCTTTGCTGTTCCGAACATCCAATGTCCATTAAGAAGCCACATAAGCTCCTAGGGGTCATAATGCCTCCTGTATTTCTGTTTCTTGTATTGCTGAATATTTGATTTACCCTTTAATTCAAACTTCATTTCCTTCATATTCAAAAATTTTTAATTTCCATAAGGGCCATCTGTATATGGGCTTGCCCAGACAACATAAAAGCAATTGGGGGTTTGCGAACTGGACTCGCCCATAGAAGACTATTTGTCTAAAATAAAATTTGGAGACAGAATGTCTTGGTTAATCTACAATTAAAAATAAATTAAGACTATAAATAAATTAGACCGTGATATTGATATCTGGCTTCTTGAAAGCATAACATCTAAACTTAATGAGCATAATTAAATTAAACACATTTGATAAACTGGTTGGTTGTAGCTTCCGGACCGAGAGAAACGGCAGGACATTAAAACTACATATGTTAAGTAACAACAATTTACGCCTTTTGAATAGCTTTTATAATTAAGCTATGCACTGGTGTCGTCAATCATAATTAGGTTACTGATTAATTATATTTCTAAACTATGTATTAACAATGACCGCACTAAATTGTCGTCTACACAAGTGAAATAATTGTTCGTAATAATCACAATTAATTATATAAGTATTAGACGTGCTAGACCCATGCTAAAATCATCATCTTGATTGATTTCAGCTCTTAGGCTCTCGGTGTGATATTATGCTGTAACAGAAAATCGGCCCAAAATCGTTAGCCTGAGTCAATTATGTTTCGAGTGATGAGAGAGAGTTCTGGTAGCCCACTTTTCTCTACGTCTAGTCTATCTCTCCTATCAAATGACCTCTATCCTCTCCTAGAAGCTGATAACGCGTTGGTATTGCTTATGGTGTTGCAAACTTCCATAGGCGACCTTAAACACTTTCTACCAAGTTTGCCATCTGTTTGTTTTCCAGCTACAGACAATAAAAAAAGTATCAGAGCGTTTACGATCTTGTTGTATACAAAATTATGCACTTACGCCATAAACGTGAGTCATAGTGGATGTTTGGTCGAACATATCATAATTTCAATCATCAATGGCATCGATACTATGCTCTCTTTATCGAGAGATCTTGTTGAAAGCAAGGTTACAGGGAGCGGTCAAGGGATAGCAGTGGCCTTCACCTACGACCTTCGTAAGTCAGATATGAAAATTAAAAGATCATACTTTTTTATGACTGCTACCGCTATTATGTTTGAAGATGCTTTTGATTTAACGTTATTAGTGTATATTATGATGGTTATTTATTTTAATTATGTATAATATAAATCGGTCAAGTGCGAACATCATATTTGCATCACTTAGCAGTTTTTGAGAATAAAAATGCGTTATTATTTAAAATGCTTATATAACCCTAAAAGGAATAAACAAAGAACCATTAACTAAACAAACATATTTTGTTACGCATGTATCTATTGAATATATATGTGTGTGTATCGGTCGTTGATAACCGCGAAAGCTTTCGCTAACAAGTCGACTCCTCATATAGATACCTAAAAAGCTATCAAGTTAATTATACCTTACGCATCAGTGGTACCTATTATGGCGTGAAGGCGTAACTTTGACGTCCATCTCAGGACGCAGAACTCGCTTTCGGTTAACAGTAAACGTTATCTGATCATTTGTTTTGCAATAGTATTAGCTCACACATTTTTGGGTATTGGAATCCATCGACCAGCCGACCTTGCCTGTCTATGATTTATATTTGAACACCTGGGGCCCAATTCTGCTATTACGATCTCGTCAAAATTACCGGACACTATCAATATCATGTCGTATTTCTATCAAAACCATATCTCAATCGTAAGTTTGCCTGATTTCCGTATTCTGTTAATACCAATGACGTGCCCGTGGCATGCCACTCTATATTTATAAATATTTATAAGCGAAAATTCGCGAAATGTTTAAAATTTCGGCTAACGACATTTTTACCCATAGTAATAGTATAAATTGGTGAAGGAGAAGGTGAAGGAAAACAGAGAAAACTATTCTTTTCTACTATTATTTCGCCGCGACGATATCGAGTTATTGTGGATTTATTTGAGAAGTGTATTTATGGTTATGATAAGGAACACTGTGATAAGAGAACGTTGTGGATTGAAAAAAGATATAATAACAATGATGAATGATGAACAATGGATAAAAGTAGAATCACAAAACAGGTATATGACAGTATTGTGAATGGTACAATTGCTGCCGGTATACCGAGACGTGCACACCATGATCAAATATCAGAAGTGTTAAAGACAGGTCAGGTAAAAAGCATCTCAAATAAACATGCATGTATGAAGAAGTCAATGAAAGTAGATGAAGCTATGAAGTTGTTTGTCAGGATCGTCACAAGTGGAGGTCCATAGTCTCTGCCTACCCCCAGGGGAACAGGCGTGATAATATGTACGTATGTATTATGGATTTAGTAAAATTTTAATTTTTTAAACAGCAGAATTGGGCCCCTGATAGCGAAAAGCGAAATTGTGTATTGTTATCTGCAGATCGCGATCGTTGACTTCTACTTTTGCTTTAGTTTTCGTTTTATTGCTTTGAGTAACATCAAGGTTAATGTCGCTTGCCTTGATGACAAAGTAGTTTATTAAATATGGATCGCAATATAAGTTTTATACTTGATTCTTTGGACAATTAATCGGATTTATCGGACGTGGCAAGGTTGAATGTGTGTTGTTTTTTATATTAGTTAACAGCCTTAGGCTTAAATTGTTTAATCCTATATTATGTAAATTTCGACAGATTAGTCGTAGGTGTGTTCTATACTCTTTATAGCTAAAACATTTTTGAACCTTGGTTATATGACACATTTTTAATTACATTTTAATTTAATTTACTTATAAAATATTATGCTATCATTTTTCTATCTTAAAATATATCATAATAATAATAATTTCGTTTCGACTTAATTCAAACCGAATGAAATATGATAAAAAATATGTCAATTTATTTGATTATCACCTAACGTAATAATAATAGTCTCGAGATCCGTGGTTTTTGGTTCATGTAATCTAATAATTAAATATAACTTGACATTAGAATTACCACTGATTAAAGAAGAAGTGTGTTTTTAATTAATTAAATTTAAAATATGTCATTCCTTTTTTTAAATCCAATAATAACACCCAAATTTCAATAGAGAAGATGGTTGTCAAGTACCACCTATCTGAGACCCGTTTATCTAAATAATTAATACCCAAACTCATCAATAACCAACTGCCAGACCTCAAGACACTACGGACTCTTTTTACGTGCATGAGAACACAAACCAACTTGATTGACAATTTCTTTTTATCTCCTACCCATTTGAATATTATATAAAATTATTAGTGCAGGCATGTTTGTTGAAGAGTTTTTTCATCGCTTCTTCTCTTCAAGCCACAACATGCTGGAATGCGTTGGTAAAGTAGATTAGACTCCCATATAGTAAATAATAACCAGAAACCAAAATCAAAACTAAATAATTAAAATGAACAAGTTGGCGGCAGGCTAAATACAACTTAAACAATATTTATTGGCACTTGACGTCTTTGTCTTCCGTGATCACGGCTACTGAAAAGTGGCCGAAACATCGGAATATCAAAAATAAAATAAATTACCGCGATTAAAACCTTTGAAACGTAGTTTTATTATATGTCATTGCTGTCGAAACAAAAACTCCTACAGGTTTAAACAATTTCAAAGAACAGCATGCTGTCTAAAGTACTAAAGGTTTCCCGTCAAAGTGACATTACTAACGCGTTTTAAGATCTTTACAAGGCGTGGCAGTGAAAAGTAGACACGTTTTATAAGAGTTTTTATTAAAACAATATCATAGATGGATAGTTTAACTGGATCGAGAATCAACTTTCTTATGTTGAACAAATGTACTTCATTTATTAGATTATTTCAACTTCGTTCCGTTTCTTTTTCTTCCATACCTCTCTATTCTTTACTTACGTCCTCTGTCACACCACAAATCATTATATCATCCTTCGCACAATACATTCATATCTTCTACCTTTACATTTGTATCCATCCATCCATGATGGATCTTGAAGTTTAAGTTTATTTTAGTTTCAAACTTCTTTGAATTCAGCCAATTATATTACCTACCTATCGTTGTCACAGAGACGAAACAGCCTCTTAGTATAAAGGATTTCAACATCAACAATACAAAAGTAGGAATATAACGTATTAGCTGCCCGAATTGTCAAAGATTCCGAACTTACGTACGGTCTAGAACTGTTAAGGCTTGAAAGAAACGTTGGCTCCCTCCCTATAATGTATTCTACCAACTACATGACTGAACTCCATTTAATTTGATGCCTACGTCATTATTCTACCACCGCACTCCTTGTCGTCAGTTGGGGGTTAATCTACAATTCCTCGTCACTTGGCGTTCGCTCCTTCAAGCAAATGTGCAAGCTATAACTCTCCCGCAGTTCTCCTCTGGGATCTTCAAAAACGATGTAAACAGATATTGAACGTCTCAATAAGGTGAAGGTAACCGCTAACCATCAGATAAACTGTTTTATATTTTGCCTACAAACAAAAATTTAAGACCCTTTTGTGAAAATTTGTAATTAAAGTTGCTTATTTTTTTACTTATCAAGGCTTATAAAAACATTAAAAATGATTGATGATATATAATTTTACATACTTTACCCATTTAACAAACTAATATTCTATAACTAGTTTCGCGGCCGGCTTTTACCGTGTCTATTCATATTATATCCGTAATCATTGAGTTCATTAATTACGGGAAGATGGTCGAAATAACATTGAGGACCACCCGCAGGCAGTTTCTTGCGGCCTCATACAGTAACTGTATCATGTTGCGCATATACAGGGGCTTCCTAGTAAACGCCTCATTGACGTTCTTGATATTATTTTTTTCATCATTTCACGCAGAGTATAACGTGGGAACGTGATTTGGAGTTTTTGGTCTTTACAGTTTGAAACAACAAGCAGAAAACACTGTTGGTTTCATACGAAATTACATATGGATCTTTGTGTGTGAAAGGTTGATAATACCTACTTGTATAATAATATGGACCTGGGCTCAGAATATTAAAATGGATTAAAATACATAACAAGAATACAAGAATAAATAAAGTAATAAAGAATAGAAGAAGAATAAGGCATGTAAAGTTGAGTACAGTTGAGCACAAACTGTTCTAAATCATGTGTTTAATATATATAAAAAACTTCGTTTATAAAAACCGACTTTAAAAACTAAAAAGTATAAAATAACTTATTTCTAAAGCTATTATTATTAATATATATTATCTAAATCATCTTACTTACTGTGCCAAACTATGTCAAATTTTTAGGGGATCAAATGGCAGCTATTCCGTGTCGAACAAAAAAGAATCACGTAAATCGGATCATAAATCACGGAGTAATCGGTGAACATACATAAAAAAAAGATCCCGACGAATTGAGAACCTCCTCCTTTTTTTAAAGTCGGTTAAAAAGTGAACTATTAGGAAATTAAAATTATAAAATTCAGCAAGCTTCGTTAAGTCTTCTCGTCGACCACCCTTCAATGCTTGAAGATAAAAGTCTTCAAGCAGTACATCCTCCCCGTCCTGACCTACGGGGCCGAGACATGGACACTGACGGCAGGATTGGTCCACAAGTTCCTAGTCGCTCAACAGGCTATGGAGCGAGCTATGTTGGGTGTTTCTCATAAGGATAAAATTAGAAATGAAGATATCCATAATAGAACCAAGGTAACCGACAAAGCTCGCCAAATTTGCAAGACTAAGTGGCAGTGGGCCGGTCACATCTGCCGCAGGACCGATGGGCGATGGAGGAGATGAGTCCTGGAGTAAAGACCGCGTCTCGGTAAGCGCAGTGCAGAGTGCGGACGCCCTCTAGCCGGATGACCTATCCAAGGTCGCCGGTAAGCGCTGGATGAGGAAGTCAGAGGACAGGGATGAGTGGCGCCGATTTGGGGAGGCCTACGTCCAACAGTAGACTTTATTTCTATTTTTCATTTGTCTTTATTTAGTATTTTTCTTTTTTCTCTTTAGTAATATATTTATCATCAAATATATTTTTTTAAATCTCAAAGTATTAATCTGTGGTTTACTTCCTGTTTGTATAATTACGTCCAAATTGAAAATATCAAATTCCTACAACCCTTACATTTCTAAGTTGAATAACTTTAAGATCTTTATGGTAGAGCGAAAAATATGTTACTAATATAGTTATTCCCGTAGTTATAGCCGTGAAAACTTGACCTTTTCGTATCGCGTGGAGATTGTTTATTACGATCTCTAAATTCCTACATTCATATATCTTTATATGTAAAAATGAATGTTTGTCTTTATGTTCCTTATGAATCGTAAACTATACATTTGATCATGTGATGATCTTTAGCAAAGTTGTTGTGCATGAGCCAGAGAAGGTTTCTGAGTTGGTTCACTATTGAACCCGGTAGGTGGCGCTGCTGTCGGCATATTGATTGAAGCATATCCAGGCAGGACGACGTCTGCCGGGACAAACCTCTTCATTATATCCAAATTTGTAAAAAAATAGCTCAAGAAAAGATCACAAATATCAAAATAATAAATGCATATTATTTGCACTTATAATTTTTTATATTTATCTTATGTTATTATGTTGAAGTAATTTATTGCCTTATATTAAATTGAGATAAAAGTGAGTTTTTTATACCCATTAGTAACTTCCGATGTTAGAAATGTACACCAACTCACAATACCATTTCATATAGGCACTTAAATAAATATTAATATTACAATGTTCTCATCTATATTTTTATGATGTTAATGTCGCAAGCAATTTAATAGATAAATATGTAATTAACACTGACGTGTGAAATATGTTAATTTTATTCAACATTGACAATCCTTGTCGCTGATTTGGGCATATATTTCTTGTAACGGCCTTCATTACCATAATATAAAGTAATCCAATATTTTTGTGAAATAATATTGAAGTAGTACTTTTGCCTGCAGCTTCGATTGTGTTGGTGTTTTTATAGACGGAGTAGAAGACCGGCCAACCTTAGAAACCCGAATTTAATTTTTGATTCTAAACACCCGTAATGCCATTAAGCGAAAGTGAAACTAACTATTAGAGTAATACGTTAGATTACGTTATCAGTGTGTTGCTATGACGATGTATTTGTTATTAAATTGCAACGATGACACCAACAAAACGCGTTTGGAGCGCCAGCTTTTCGAGTATATTCATCTATCTCTCGTGAACTACTTATTTCTGGATGAAATGCTCCGTGCATCTTATTTTATACCCCCGACGACGTATATGCAAAATTTTATGGTTCATGAATTTCATGTCGATATGTTGCGTAATTAAGAAGTAAAAGCGTCACAAACAAAATTCTTTTGAACCCATTTATAATATTAGTTAATATTAGGTATTATTAGGTATATTAATTTATTTATTTAGTTGTAGTAGTAGTACATTAGGAGTAATAATCACAGTAAATTAATGTGTTATCTTGATGATAACTATTTCTACTATTGTTACTAAATTGACTAGTTACGATTTACCGCAACTTTATACATACAAGAAAATTATGCGAAAATATTTGTATAGTTCTGATGCTCTTGAAATTAAGATTTTAGATTTTTAAGGTCTATTAATGTATATTTTAAATAATAAAACTTGAGAGGTGTCAAGGGACACCCGGATGGAACGAAGTTCCTTTCGATTAATTAGTGAAGGAATGCGACCAAATGCACCAAAATGACAAAAATGGCAAATCACAAAAAAAGTGTCGTGACAACTTTTCGTAAGAATTTTTTCCGTCTAGCCCCCCATTCGTACCGCGCGATAAGGAACTACGTTCCAGTACCTTGTAATAATAAATGTATTTATTTCAATCTTACATATTACCTGAGTATTAAAAGTCATTTATTTATTTATTAACTTACAAACATCGCTATTTAGTGGGTTTAAGTAGTATTAGAAAGTGAAGGTGAAGGATGATATGAAGATTTGTGGTGTGACAGAAGACGTATGGCAGAATAGAGGAGCGTGGAAGGAAAATATATATTGTGCCGAACCCAAATAATTGGGATACGTGGAAAGAAAAGAGAGAGTAGTATCAGGACGTTGTAAGTATTACAAATAACTGAACCTGCGTTTTAACTAGAGTTTATTTTAATTAAAATGAAATCGCAATTCAACATGCTTAAAAATAAATAATTGAAGTTTAAAAAGTTAACCAAAATTATATTTAAATAAAAAGCAGAGTCATTTATTTCCAAAGTTAACAATTACTTATTATTCATCAAATAAGCTTTGAAATTTAGTGAATGACTGTCGTATTATCCCCGCAAATTGCTAATGCGCCTGGCCGCCATTTTGGTGACATAACCGTAGCCGAACACGCAGTAGGTACCGTTAGCATCACTGGCCGGCGAGTACGCATACATATCGAGTTGCGGATGACGTCATGTGAATGTTAATTTGACAAGGTTCCAGTGCATTAGCAATTTGCGGGGATAATAATGAAATACATCACAATCCTTAATAGTTATAATTATCTGACAGCACATTATCGCCAACAAATTGAAACCTTATTCAAACCAGTAAACAAAATAAATCTTCAATGCCCTTAACATACATATAATTTATTGAATTACCCGTCCAACTTCCGTCAATATAACTTTCTTGGTTTAATTGCGTTCAATAAACAAATTGAACCAGATTAGAGGCGTACATTTGTAATCATTTCCCATAACTATGTCACGGATTAATATCACGTAAAGGTCATTAAACTACGAAATTAATTCCCACGAAGTCGCACTAAGATACTTTGATCCGTTGAAGATGAGACGTGTGATTTTGCCAATGTTTATTTGCTTCCAAACTCCCTTTATTGCTGTCATAATAGAGTTGAATTTCTCCGTCACATTTGTTATAGGTAATGTGGTGTGAGGCATCTCGATCGGATCGAATCAGCTGTCACTTCACACGAGGCTTTGGACTCTGCAATTGGAAATCACCATCTTGTCCGCTTATAAGCTAAAGGGATGTAATGAGAGACGTTAATGCTTCTTTTAAATAATTTAGTTCAATCGAAAATGAAAATATACGACCACTTTTAAATAATAATATAACATTAATGTATCGAATATCTAGAGAACATACAAACCGGAACTTTTACAATAACTGTGTATACTCTACTTAAATATAGAGTAGCCATACGTCCGAAGTTTTCCGGGGATTTGCGGTAAAATTCGGACGTATTATAGCTAAATACGTACATAGGTATGGCTAAGTTTTATAATAATTCATTCAGTGTTCAACCTGTCCAATTATGGATATGCTTCCACTGGAAGTGAGGCAAACCCAATTAATATCCTAATTTAATAGACTTGTTAAGGATGAGTACTTCAAAGTATTTATTCTTATTATTGTACGTATGTATGTAAATAACACTAATAATGCAACTATAGATATAATTGATCTTAAAACCTCGTCACTTGATTCGAAACGTTTCCAAAAGGTTGGCAACGTTATCGCGTTAGATACATAAAACCCGTAAGAGTTCTTCTTCCTCTTCTTATTCTTCTTCTTTGTTAAATATTGGCTTCGCACGGTTTGTACATTCAGCCAGAGTCATGTGTAACCTGCAAGAGTTAACTTGAGACTTCGCTCGGATGACGTAAACGCGAGGTACTGACGCGCCGATGGCGAGAGCGGTAAGAAGGCGGGGGTCGGCAGGGAAGCGCGCAATCCGCTCAGGTCTCAAGTTAACTCTTGCGGATAGTAATTTAGTACGTACTTTCTCGACTAGTACACATAAAACGTAAAACTACGTTTTATGTGTACTATTATACATTAATTTATTTAATTTTACAAGATAATCCCTTTTTTTTTATTATCTGGTAATCCTGCTCAAACATACAAACAATAATAACGAGCTGCCGTAATTATGAACTTCATTGTTTTCAATCAGTAAAAGACGTCTAATTTAACTATACATGGTTTTTGGAACTGAAATTCAAGCGAAAATAAATATTGATAAGGCATGCTCGAAAGGCCTCGTAGCCAAAACCATAAAATATACCAAAAACATATTGAGTCTTAGTCCCACGCAACCTAGTAGAGATTACAACACCCTTAACATGAAATCCTGGTGTTTGTTCCAAATTTTAATAAACTGGCATTTGTTGACCAACACGGATTTATAATTCAATGAAAAATAATTTTAAAACATGTTTTTTTAAATTATTATACTTGTTAGCAGTAATATGTTATGGTATCAGCGAATTAATAGCAACCAAAAGGTTAAAATAAACATATCAAAGCAATCAAGATAAAAACGCTCATTTCATATCACACAGATCCTTTAATAAATTTCACTAAATTATTCGAACAAAGAAAGAGTAAGGATACTCAACAACGATATCAATGGTCATAAGTGTCAAAATAAGGAAAAGATATAAATAGTAACAAAGTCCCAAGTTTACACGAGCCATATAATATGTATGAATTAGTGATGTAACGAATATTCGTATTCGCATTCGCGAATATTCGCGTGATTTGTGACATTGGTATTCGCAAGAAATGTTGTGAATTTTGGTGAATATATTTGACAAACAAAAATGAAGTTATAATGTACCATCATTTCTTATACACGGCATCCCACGCATATGGGACAGGGAAGAAAACTGTGTAATACTTGTATGCTAATATCCACAGTGTTATTTAACTTTTGGTTTCAATTATACATTTTTAATATATATCTTTTTCTATGAATTAAATGAATATGCACTTTATTTCAAATATCAACGTCGTATTCACATTCGCGAATATTGGAGTTGAATGTTCGCATCTGCATTCTCATTCGAGAATGTGAAAAAATCGGCATTCGTTACAACACTAGTATGAATGAGATAAATGAGATTCAGCTGATACCCGTCAAGGGTAGAGCCGTAATAACTTACTTATACGGATTCTTATGACCCATATTACATTTATGCTGCACTTCTTTGATACCTCCCACGTTGATTTAAATGCATTCAACAGAACATTTTAAATAATGATTTAAACAACTGAAAACTTTCAGAAATATCACATCCTTTAAAAATCTTATTTTTCAATAAGTAAAAGAATGAAATATGTACAATTTTAACCGTTCTTAATAACGCGCATCTGGTAGAACATTGACGTAATTACCGGTTTAGCATTATTACAGGAGAGCAATTAATGTTTTTTTTAAGTTTTTTAATGAATTTGGAAGCAAATAGTGGTAGGATTATGACTATTCGAGATATAATACCTAACATTATATTCCTCCAAATGCTCGGAGATCCTATTACAGGTGTTTTGAGATACTTACCTCATTTTTTATTAAATTACAATTACTTCCTTTTTCACCAAATGTGCGATATGTATTATTTTAATTTAATTTACTTTAATTGTATTCAGTATAGTGCTCTATCAGTTCATTGAAATGCATAAAAATAAATGATCGGCAAGCAAACACACACATCATATACTTCCTGTCCTTATATATCCTCAAGTAAGCAAGTTACACTATGGCTAATATACAACCACCCTTGGGCCGATCCTAGTCATCCAGACCATAGTAAACAATGTTTAATAGTTTGTTTACGAAATTTTCTTTGACAGAAATATAACCTAGACCCTCTGCGTTGTAGTGAAGTAGGCCGGCAAAAGCTTAGCCCGCTCAACCACGGAAACTCGAATATAATATAACAACTAGTACCTATAATATAAATAATTATCTATGTAAATTTTTAAACTGAATATTCTTCAATGGTAACGATAGTTTTTTAAATATTTTAAAGGATATTTTAAAGATACGGTATTTTTTTTAAATATACAATTAATTGAAGCTACGTTTTAACGGTTTGAAGCGTGAAATTTTATATGATACTAGCTGTCTCTACGACGTCGTCCGCGTGGAATTTGTTTTCAAAAACCCCAATTTTGAAACATTCTTCATTGGTGCTTCCATTCTATTCCTTTTGGTCTTAGCGTGATGATATGTACCCTATAGCCTTCGTCGATAAATGGGCTATGTAACACTGAAAGAATTTTTCAATACAGACCGGTAGTTTCTGAGATTAGCTCGTTCAAACAAACAAAGTCTTCAGCTTTTATATATTAGTATAAGATTTATTTCAACGTTTCATAAAACGTAATTTTAATTATATGTAGTAATCACGAAAAATTAAGAAAATGATATTAAATAACAATTGTTTGATTCCACGTGTAAGCTATTTTAATGTTAAAGTGAATAAAGTATATATTTTCATATTATACCCCTCTGTCGTACGTGAGAGTATACAATACTGTCGAATTTAAATTTTGCACTCAGCGTCAGTGTGTATAAATGAACAAGACTTTTAATTGGCCACCAAAAAGGCTGCATTAATTTAAATGCGGCTACATCAGAGGTATTCGTTTACTCACCGCACATTTACACCCAAACGAAAATTAGAGTTGGGAAGTGCTGGAAATTTCATTAATTTTTTTAACCTGTCACATGTCGTGATGTAAATTTAATCACGGTTAATTTTAAAGCGATTGAACGGGCTTTCACTTCGATCGACAACGATCAGATTCCTGAAATTTTCTATAAAGGTCATATGATTGTGGAACTTGTTTGTAGTGCATTTATGTTTGCGATAAACGCATAGTCTTTATCTCATTAAAACCTAATTATTTGATCAAAATCTGTATAAGTACTACATGTAATAATGGCTGTAGATTTTTTTAAATCGGCAGATTAACATGCATATCGTATATTCCCAGATTAAGTAAATTAAGCTTCAGTTCTAGGTAATATCCAACGGACTTATCAACATATTTTCTAACTTCATAGGAAACAGACGCGACAATATATATGTACGTATGAATTTCTAATACATACACATACAACATAATACATATGTTAAGCATGCCGTGCATATTTTAACGAATAATTTAAGTATACTTAATTAATAGACTAGATTAATTACTTCAACCGCAAATAATAAGCCGTGACCCGTAATTTGACAGTAACATTATTTAAAACTAATTAAAAAACAAACCCTTGAAGTATAAATAAGTGTTCTTTAAAAATATAAAGGAATTATTTATAAGGAATTTCGCACAATAAGATTATAGTATTTTATTGTGACTATACAATTTTATTTATTGCAGGAGATCAGCAGACCGGCAGACGGCCCACTTGATGGAAAGCGGTTACCATCGCCTATGGACATTTGCAACACCAAAGGTGCTACAAATGCGCTGCTGTTCTCTTAAGGGAGACTGGAGCCTGGTCACTAATGCCGGAACACAACTCAAGGTTGTTATGGCGACATGCTCTAGACCAGGGGTGGTAGCCATCCAGTCGGGCAAATGCCCTACCACCTGGCTGTGGGTTGTTTTGTCGCCTCTTACGACAGGCCGCCCGGCCGCAGAAAATTGTATTCTTTCTCCGTTCCTGTACGGATAAAATATTTTGTTATCACCAACGGTCTTTTAGAGAGTTGTGCATGGGCATGTGAAATTGAATAGAAAATGTAAGAAAATAGATGCTCCGAACTTAACCCAGACTAGACGATTATATCTGTCTTTCAATTTGGATGTACCAAGCAAAGTGATCCATATAAAAATAATCTTGAATCATTCAATGTCATTGAGTACGATCGTGTTCCTTCTGTGCTGTGGCTTTCAAGTACATTGATTCAATTCTGTTTAATTCGTCTGATATCACTATTACATTAAATATATTATCTCTACAAGCTATTATTTAAAGGCTTCATTTGCTTTAGTATTAAAGATTTATGCCGTTTCACGCAGATATGGCAATGAGTTTAATGCGTTATTTAAGATGCAACATTAAATTAACAACGTTAAATATTAAAGGCAAGACTAAACCAGATGAAGCCCCAGCATAAGGATTACATAAATGCCAAGCTAAGCATGACAATTATTATTATAGGCTGACTCAATTTCTAGAGTGTGTCTTACGAAAAGGCCTGCGACAAAAAACTTATTATGAAAGATTAGCCAAACCACATTGTTATGTTGTTCTTATCAAATGTTTTAATATAAATGTTGCATTATGTATCTCAAGACCACTGGCCATAGAAAGGGCCCGAATTTTTGGAGGGTTTGCGTGGAACCATGGGAAGGCCAACACGTAGAGGTCCGTTGACAATGATAAATGTGGTGTGACACTGACCAACGAATATCTCTGTCTACACCATATAAAATGTACCCAAGGACAAGCCTCGGTCAATGTAGGACTATTTTAGGAAATGAGAACAAAAGATACCCGGCTATTGGGATGAACTGATAGTGGAACTAGGGATCTAGGCTATGGCATCTATCCGTCGCAATGTTCACGAAACAAGGAATAAATGGGCAGACGGTGACTTGCCATCCCCTACAACATAGATCCCAAAAAATGCCATACAAGATACTTGTAGCGGTGGGCAACATTGGTGTGGGTAGCTAAAGGGTGTGAAGAGGTGGGCTGCAGGTTCACCGAAGCTACTTCCGACGTTGTGCAATTTATTACTTGCACCCCTGTAGCTTGAGTCTTAGCTGTAGCGATCCACTTCGAGACGGATGGCTAAGGCAAGCACGGAAGCGGGGAGGGGGGGGGGGCTTGTCTTAGCCCTTAGCCCCCCGGAGTCGGGTATGAGGTGTCGCTACTCACCTAAGGCTTCGCCACGAAGCACATTAAGTTACATTATATCATTATTCTAATTACTAGTATTATTAAATCGGAGTCTTACTAAAATTATTTTATCTTTCTAACATTCCGTTGCACGTCTGTAGCTCCCCATTGCATTTTTTGCGTGAGTGAGAGACTAGAGTCCGCGCCATACAAGAAGTCCAACAGATGCTGCGCTGTAATCGTTGTACTTAACCCTGTCAGAGTCGTTATTCGCTAATCCGTAAATCGATGTAGTTACTCACTGAATAATAAATACAAAATATTCCATAGTTATAACTGTTTATTTATTTTCTGGCTACTTTACGAACCAAATTCTATCAAATAGCGGAGCTGCCACTTTTAGTTCCTTTATTTTCCGTGGGACTTCGTTTTTGGGCGCGGACTCTAGTTCTAAGTATAAGTATAGCGCCACACCTGTGGAACGTACCTCGCGGAAAGTTCAGCTAAATAGGTACACTTGCAATGTTTATTAAGTGAAATATGCCACATCAGCGAAACTTCCGACGACTTCAGATTAGCGCCGATGCTTCAATCGCCGAACTTACCGCGCTGTGTCGCTAGGCTTAAATTAAACCACATCTACCATTAAGGAGTACAGAACAGAATATTATTATTAATTATGAATCTAGCCTAACCCAACTACTTTCAATTGGGCATGAGCACGTATGTCCTAATACAGGCGGTGTTATCAATGAACGTTGAAGTCCAGCCGGTTTCATCAGCCATTGCAGAACACTAATATCTCATTCACGCATGCGTCACTCTCTTCAAAATCTTTAATATCAGTTTTCGATCACGCTTGATCTCTATGACCCTTGATTTCGGCTACCGTAAGCACGATTTTTGTGTCTACCCATATAGATAAAAATTATCTTAAAAATTAGATTATAAAGTTGATTTTTGAATAACAAATTTAATTCAGCGGATCGTTTGAAGTATCTCATGTTAACAATCAGAGATCTGTATGTTAAATACCCATGTCTTTTTATAACTACTGACAGTTTTTAAATTATAAAGATATATTTCTAATAATAGAGAGAATTATATTTATTTCTATCATATATTTCTATATTTATTAAGAAGCTATAATAATATGTCTATTATGAAATATTTATATCATCAGGAATATTAAGATAATATTAAATATTATCATTAACATATAAATTTTATAAGTTTACCAATTTTATGACGCAAATAGTAGAAAAAGTTAATTAAGAAATTGAGAAATACCCACAAAAAATACCCATTTATAAACATCAAACATGATTCCAACGGATACGTGTAATTAAAAATGAGTTAATAAATTTTAAATGGCGGCCTTAAAAATACGAAGACAGTTAAAAAAAAATTTTGCTCTTAAATACATTTTTCTGACTATTAATTAATACACAAGAACATTTAATACTTCCTTCCTACTTTTATATTAAATGTTTCTCACCCCAAGCTGTGATTATATCCACACTCAATTCATCGTAAATTATAAAAACCATCTGGCTACTAAAAAGAAATTAATCGGCCGAGGTCGTGTATTCCACGCACTGTGAAGGATTCCGTAGTAGCGACAAATGCTTTTAAATAATGGATGTGGACACTATGATTAAAACATAACAGCCCATAACTATCCCACTGCTGGGCTCGGGCCTCCCACTGTAGGGGAATGGACAGTATACCCGCCACGCTTGTCCAAGGCGGCTTGGCAGGTTTGACACATCGGTTATCTCGATGTGCAGGTTGCATCACGATGTTTTCCTTCACCGTTGTTAGCACGTGGTAATTGTATAATAAGTACAAAGAAATTTGAAGGGGCTAACTTTTTGTGATTTTTGAAGACAGTAAAAAAGTCAATTTGAAATTTAATGATCATTTGTCTCATGACACTTCACCTGTCATGTTTATGTACATACATCATTTTTATACCTCACTGTATTAAGTAACGGCGGCTCGCTCTAATTTTATTTTCATTGAACAGCAGTTTATAAAGTCGCTTTGTCTTCAAATCGCTGTAATGGTTTACAATACATTTACAATACAAGTTTAACCCACAGCCAGGTGGTAAGGCATTTGCCTGACTGGATGGCGACCACCCCTGGTCTGCCGCCATAACAACCTTGAGTTGTGTTCCGGCATTAGTGACCAGGTTCCAGTCTCTCTTAAGAGAGCAGTAACGCATTTGTAGCACCTTTGGTGTTGCAAATGTGCATAGGCGACGGTTACCGCTTTCCATCAAGTGGGCCGTCTGCATGTCTGCTGAACTCCTGCAATTAAAAAATGTAATATTTATAAAGTATCGACTTTTGCCCTTTGGTTTCGCAACCCTAAAAGTATCAACGCACAGGCGTCTTCATTAAAAATCGATTCACGCCGTTCAGCCGTCATGTATTATTTTATTCCGTCAAGATTCAGATCGATGTTTCGCAATAAAAATTATCGAAGTCCAAAGCCATTAAGTTAATGAATGGCGAATATGGAGCAACATCCTGTGAACGTAGGAAGTCGGACCAGTTTCTGACTAATAACGGAGATGAGTCGGTTTTAATGTACGAAACGCTGTGGGCCGGTTAAAGGCCCACTAAAGAGCGAGGACGACATTAATGCACTCCCGCACTTAGTGGTCCACTAAGGTCACGTGTAATTACGATATTTCAATCGTAATTTCATTTGGCTGATCAAAAATGTAGATTTACTGCTGCTACTGCTGCTTTAATTGTGTACCTACCATATATATATATATATATATATATATATATATATATATATATATGTGTGTGTGTGTGTGTGTGTGTGTGTGTGTGTGTGTGTGTGTGTGTGTGTGTGTGTGTGTGTGTGTGTGTGTCTACCCTAAATTGAAATCTGCTGTCCATGTAGGTATGTCATTAATATTTCTTTTCCCATTAAAAAAAAATCAATAGTTCAGCGGCGTTCACCTACCGGGTCTAATCGTGGATATAAACCATCCCAGGATCCACTTGAACACACACAAAAATAATTTCACCTAAAACTAGTTAAAATGCAGTCACCATTGCCGAAGTCGGCCGGGAAAGATATCGAGGGCTTCATAACAAATGAGCGTAGAGACCAAAGTGAAGTTTTACACAAGAGACAAAATTGTGAATAAAACAAAAGTAGTTGATTGTATAGGGCTGAAATTTGGAAGACCCATCTATTTAGGTTCACCTGTATACTGGCAAAACTTTCTAAATTGCGTCATGCAAAGATTTAGTAAACAACAAAAAAATGCATTTTTGCGTATACGCCCATTTGTTATGAAGCCCTCGATATATATGATATGATATATATATATATATATATATATATATATATATATATATATATATAAATTAATGGCTTGACTGATGTTGTCACTGGTGTTTTATAGTGATTTTTTTATTGATGAATATTATACTCGTATTTTAATAGGTACTTATTATCCTATTCTGGACGAAGATAATTCCAAAACACAAAAATCATAAAAATTAGTCCACCCATTCTTGAGTGAGTGAATGATGTAACTAACACGACTTTTATATATATAGATTAGATTAATTCTACATTATTGTGGTTTCTGTTTTGGGGAACAATAAAGTCTTATATTTATCTATCTATCTATGTATGTATGTAGTATAAGTACATGTATTGTACATATATAGGTACCTACATACAATACACAAATACACAATAAGTCTGCATGGGTATAATTCAAGTTACTTGCTAAGATTTAAACCCATGTTATTAGAATAAAACGCGGATGCTATAGCCACTGACCCAAAACGCTAGGAAAGCTTTAGTCCAATATAGTATAAAACTTCAAAGTCTGAAGTAATATATGGATTTACAGGTCTTGTACCATTGGTTCTGATTTAAATGAATGAATTTATTATGAAATATGAAATAACACGATATGATATCGTGGCTTCCTCATGGATGATTTTATCATATATAAATCACTAATGGGAACAAATTATTCATGCGCATAATAAAAAGGCTCGGATCGTGATCCAGGTTTCTTCAATACTATTGATTTTATAACCTAATTTATAATATTATATTCTTATATATTTAATAATATTACATATTTTTATCTTAAATACTTGAGTCAACTTTCAATCAAAAATAACCATAATAACTATTTTCTTCTTAATTTATATCGCTACTATACTTATATACCTTTCACAGAATTTCTAGAAGAGAAGGTCTTTAAAATTAATCGCATTTTCTGAGTAATTAATTAAAAAATCAAATTCAGATATTTCTATAAACTTATTTCTAGGCCATGTACACATTTAAAACGTGTAATTTTACATATATTAGTTTTAATAGTTAAAACTAAGGTTTATAATTTACCAGCTTATAAGCCTCAGTGTTGTATTATATATACAATAAAGATATACACCAGACTTTCACTGAAAAATATTGGCTATCTTTATTTGTTTATCCAAGCATATCATAAACACTTATTGTCCATGCTAAGCAGGGCCTTAGACTTGTAAGTTTTGCTCGCGTAAGTGTCTTAGGCTAAGCGTGCACTACAATTTATCAATACCGGACACAACACACAAAATTATTTGGAAAAAATGCTTTTAATAATAATAAGACATCCAATTGTTATCTGTATTAATACTTCTTCAACTATAATTTTCTTCATTTTATTCAATAAAGTAATTAAAGTACATTCTATTGCGTTCTACTGGTGTTTATCGTTACAAATGTAGAGGTAATTTCACTTCGAGGCGTTTTTGCGTACGTAGTAGATAGTATTTGTATATTTACAGAACATAAACTTGAATTTTAAATTTCGTTAAAATTTAGTGTTAACAATTATTATTAACATTAATATGTATTATTTCGAACGTTAGATCCCGGTTGCGTTCGGAACGTTCACTCCGACGCCCAGGGTCCGTTTTCCTACTTTTTCTACTCCACTTCGCATGGACTTCAGCATCCCCTGTTTTGAGCCTATGGAACGCATGTCATCCTTCACTTCAACCCAATATTTCTTGGGCCTTCCCCTTCGACCGGGACCTGGCGGCGGAGGCATAGCTAGACATTTGTTTCCCACATAATTAGCTAGCTAATATGTATTATTTTAATATCGCTCAATATTATTAGTTTCATATTAAGTACCTGAGTATAATGCTATAACGTCCAGCGGTTTCTGAACTGACCGGGATCTCAGTCTTCGAATGAAAGACTTGTTTAAAGCATAAGTTTTATTCGAAATCAAGCACTTTTCATAATATGTGTTCTGCTTGCGGGCCGGTACAACACTTCTCTTGTTTTGGGAGGCATTCTTCGATTTAATTTAAATAAATTATGTTTCTTTACATATCATAACGACTAAGGAGGTTAGTCGTTAAAGTACACTACTACAAACGCGAAAACATCTCGAAGCTATTTTATCTGTATAAGGTTGTGATTACTCCATATACAGATGGGAAGCAGGGACAATGACACAAAGAGGTCGCGATAGATAAGAAGCATTTGAAATGTGGTGTTGGAGACGCATGGAGAGCATAAGTTGGAAAGAAAAGAAGACGCATGGAGAGCATAAGTTGGAAAGAAAAGAAGACGCATGGATAGCATAAGTTGGAAAGAAAAGAAGACCAATGAAGAAGTACTGGATATGGTAAAGGAAAACGCACAATTTTAAAAACTCTAGAGGAAAGAAGGGGAAGATGTTTCGCCATTTGCTACGACACGTCATCTTCTTATGCACGTTAATCGAAGGCAAAGTGGAAGCAAGTAGACGGAAGGGAAAACCAAGGCGAGCATACATGGATAAAATAAAAGAAAAAGTGGGTGTCGTGTCTTACATAGAAGTAAAACAGTTGGCCCATAAAAGAATAGACTGGAAGAGCGTCCACCGACAAGAACTTAGCTCTTAAATGAAAATGAAAGGTTGTGAAACATATTTCGCAACAAAACTTCACCCTTCAAGTTTCAGCCAAAAACAATTGCGGAATTTCCGTACGGGTGAGTTATATACTCTACTGTGTCAATAAAAACTTTAACGACAAGCGCCTAGCATTCACCTCTAATTTAAGTGTTTTGTATTCTGTATAATTTGCGGAAATTGTGTGCACTTTATAAGTGCGTCCGTATTTAACTTATATACCTGGTTCAATGACAGTGACATTTTTAGTAAAAATATTATAACACTACAGTAGGTAGATTCCGTTTATTATAATTCCGCCTATAATAACCAGCCGCTTAATATGAAGGAATTACACAGCTTAGTTTGGTTTTCATATAAAATTCTTTATAGCAAAGTCGGATGTAATGACTTCGCTCATAGTAACATTTTGCTTATTGCGACCTATTTTTATAAATTATGTCCAGTCACAATGAGAGTGATAGCAATTTTGGAAAGAATTTTGTGCTTAAAATGATTAATTGCCTTGATTCTAATCAAAACAACTCTTTTACAAAAATAAGCGTGCTAGATGCAATTCTTAGGGTTAATGATGCCAGGCACAAAATGTATTAATTATATAATAATATTTTTCTAAATATGTTATATTCTTTGCACTTCGTATGACATGCGCTTAGTATAACGTGTTGTCACTTCCCTTCAATGTCATTATAAACAGATCCTACTGTATTTACTAATCATATTACGCTTCTATTTTATATACCATATATTATTTGATACATATTGTTTATGACATAATTTAGGTATATGGCCACATTGGTGACATCTCATCTACTAATATGGGTTGATCAGCTATCAAATAATTGCGTAAAAATGCAACCTTCAGAGTTACTTATTCGTAGCCGTTAGCTGTCCTAAAGCTTGGACCATGGGATTCTGAGACTGTGAAACATTATGAGGAGTTCTCAAAATGTGTAGTCGATACTTCAAATGATAAGAAGACCAGTGTTTACGTCAGACAACAAAGTAGTGTGACAATAAGGTATAATCAGCCTTTTAGGCACCTTACCTTTTATTAAAATTTAGAGGGCAGTACCTGCGTTACTGTTACGTTCCGAAGCGTCGCCTTACGGCATTCGGCATTGCTAAAGGGAGGGACTTGCGCTTCAAAGAGCAGAATGACGATCTACAGTAGACAGTGGCGTCAAAGAAATAACTTAACCCAAGCTGTCGTCGTTATCAGTTCTGAAGTAATCTTTTTATTTTATTAGGTAGTACACGTAATATTGACGTATAGTGTTTAGATATGTTAGATTTTCTTCAGTATTTTATCATTTAAATTATTGTTACAGTTTTTAACAATAAAATACAAATAATAATTCATAATTACTACGAAACGTTATTTAAATTTTCAACATGTTCTATTTTATATTCATTTTAAACGGCCTAATATGGTAAATAGCTTATAAATCATATGCATAAGGAGTTATAAAAATAATAATTTCAATGAATTTCATTATTCATTAACTAGAAAAACCAAAATAATTTTGTATGAAAGAACCAGCTGGATACTTTATAAAAGGACACAAGACTGATTAGTTATGGCATTTTTACAAAGGTTGTACCAATGTCTGATTGACGGTAATCGGTAACGGTAAAAAATCAACAATAGCGGAAGCCATATCTCGTTAGTACATATATTTTATCATCTACACCAAAGATCTTATCTCAAATATTTTTATAATACATATAATATGTTATTTTCAAGTAGTTCGTACTTGAAAATAAAACTTCCGTACTTGTTTAAGCATTATACCGAAATATGGCGTAATATTAAACATGTTAATCGAAATAACAGGATTTTAGTGTAACGTTATTACGTGTATGTTAATTTAAATTAGTTTTTAGCAGAAATGGTGCTGACCTTTGTGCGAAATGAAACTAAATGTCTTAAGGATGATTCATCTGTACTATAGACGTATTAACTCTTGGTTAAATAAACCTGTCACGTAATTATTTCAAAAATTATAAATTCAAAATTTTGATAATTTTGATAAACAATGAAATGAATTGATTATTTCAAATATTTACCTAAAGACAATATGAAACTGCCGCGCCTATGGAGGCTTTAAATAAAACACGAAATTTTAATAAAAATATATTTCCGAAAAAACAAACTCTTTCGGAACCCAAAAAATAGACGCTTGCGTTCATTCCGTATATTATGCGAACATGCGCCTCAGCATTCAATTAGTAAATAATATGAACTCATATAGACGAAACAATACATTTTATCGAAATATAAAGGTTTTTAATCCTTTTCTCACCTCTACGGTAATTAAGAGTAAAACATAAGCGTGTATTGTAAAATTAACACAAACACCCGCACTTGTACCCCATAAAATATCCTTTAAATTTATTTTCGGTTGGGCAATTTTATATGTATATTTTAAAACCCATGTACAATTGTTAAGCAACCATCGTAATAAAATTATAATCCCCGTCATTAAAATGTAACTCGTAAATACAAAGGTTCGTTGTGTAATATTAAAATCACTTTCGAAAGTAATAAAAACCGTATGACCCGACAATTTTCATAATTTTAGTACTTAACATCTCTATACCATTATTAATCAAAAAGTTATTAGCAAACGTCGTTGTGTTTATTCAAGATCTGACTAAATAACATGCACACTGAAAAGAAAACCCTTATGTTAATCTGTGATCCCTACTTTTTATTTATTTCGTGATATAATTAAGAATATAATAATTAAGACCTGGCTTAAAGGCCTAGTTGCCAAGGCATAAATATAAAAAGTCGTGATTTTACTACATAACTTTATAGCACCAAAGAGACTTCATCTTACTTTTAAATTTCATCTGTGTAGACTTGGTAATCTTAGAAAAAGGGGTGTGAGACAGTCGGATATAGCGATTTATTAAGATTTCTGTTTTTGCTAAAAATACTAAGCCCCAAAAAGCTAATTACCCACAAAGTATCAAAATATGTTATTCTTCAGACATACGTTGACCCGTTTAAAAACAAACATTATTATCACAAACCACGTAACGATACACGATACTTTGAATAACATAATTTGTTCAGCAATCAAACAGCATGCATGGGGATTTTATGGAACAATTTTATGGTGCAATTCTGAGAACTCATTCTGTTTCTTTATATTTTCTTTATCAATTTGTTAAAATACAATTGACACACTTAATGATTTGGCAACACAAATCCTATACAATGTAAGCATACCTAATATGTTTTGATGATGTAGATTTATAATGGTCGAACTACATGCTTGTACTGTACAATACCTAATTGTATTAACACAGACTTGAAAGAAAAATATAACAAAATTATTATGGGTTTTTGAAGTCTGGCTAAATAAATATAGTTTGTAAATAAATGCGGGCAAATCATTACTATGTTATACATCATTAAGAAGGATGTTATTGTTTAATATGTTATCTATGGTTTCTGTTATCTGTGGTGAAATAGCAATGTTGTGTGATTATAGTCCGTGAGAACCACATGAGTTCAATATATACTTGTTCCGAGTGAGACGTATGTGGTTTTATTAAAATAAAAATCCTACATAAGTAATTAGGAATTATTGATTAATATAAGAAAATAGTGCATATTGTGTAAACAGTTATAAAGTCAGTTGATACTGAATTAAAATGTTTTGGTCGAGAAAAATGATATTTCTTTATTATATAAATACATTAATTGAATGGACTTCAACTTGACTCGGTAAGTGAACACATTAGCAACACCTATATTCGGATTTTTAATTACCTGGACTAAAATAAGAGCTGCGATCGACTTTTTTGAAGTGATAACTTTTTATAGGAGTATAAACTGCTTCGTTACGTAACGCGTTACGGCGCCAGTCTGTCTGGCTTCCCTTTTTCTCACGCATACGGCAGCGGTAGGCATGCTCCTCTTCTCTCACTCTAACCCACAGCGCATGCCGTATTTCGGTAGTTAGATTAAATAATGATGCTAATAATGTCCATACACATAATTCTAATGTGCATATTCAAGAATTGTAAGAATAAAATATAGTTTATAATCAACAAAAGATTTTATTAATAAATAACCTTCCTTTCCTTAAATTATCATATACATACAATTTAAGTAATAACCTAAGCTTTTCTCAAATTAAACAATTTCAATATTGAATAGTTCAACTTAGATTAGTTTAATTTATCACTTCTGTCGGGCGTCCCGAGACGCACACTTTTTTTTATTTATGTTACAAGCTTGAAGAAACTCACCACAGTGTGTTGAATCGTGTAAGAATTCTATAAGATTCAACTCATACAACTCACTTATGAAACAAAGAAATTTCCATAACAACTGCCATTTTAGTCCAGGTAATTAAAGATCAGAGTACAGTATTGCAAATGTCCATAGATGCCGGCAAACACTTCCCATCGCGTGAGCTCTTAGAGTATATATTGTACTCTAGCAATAAAAAAGTAGAAAGTCATCTACGTAAATAAATTACACCGAAACATAATTACATTCGGTAATTTAATACGACATGTGTACATGCCTGCATAATTGTGACAGCATTCGTAATCAAAACACGCTACCTTGAGGAAGGTATGTTGTACGTACAATCCATCAAAAATATTGGAACCCTCAGGTAACAGTAATGCTGATAACATCATTCGACCTTCGTGGTCAGGTGTACTGGAGCGGGCCGAGTCGGCCAACATCTTAATTATTGTTATTTGAACCAAACCACTGTTCGTACGACCGTAATTTCGATCTGTATCATCTATAATCTTAGTACTGCCATAATATTTTGTTTAAACGAGCCACTCGAGATATTTTTTCAATGACCTTGCTACACATTACTTAACATTGATGACTTAAAGTATAACCTCTGAAGAACTTGCGTAATTTGTTGTTAACTTAATAGAAATAAGCTTTCTTAAAAAGGTTTAAATACAAGCTTTTGAGATCCTAGATATCATGTAGCCACAGAGTGCTAGCTAAGACAAGTAAAACGAGCCCAAACACAACGGGACTATCTTGTTTAGTACAGGAGCTCCTATGGCCACCTTCGGACTCCATCAGCAGATCAGCTCTATGGTACCATATTATTGCATTGTCACGCGATATACATATGCGTACAAAAGTTCAGCTTAATCGGAAAACGGGAAGTTGGTCAAATTTAACTTGCAAGATTCCACCCGAACTTACATACATACATCCTTTGCAAAATATAAGCTTGTAAAAACATTAAAGATGCAAACCGAAATTTTAAGACGTTTTTTCAAATATTTTTGTTAATCAGCTGTTCTACAGCTATTAAAAAAAATAGATTAATAAATATTTCACGTCTCATTCTAATTAAGTCGATTGGAATCATGTTAAATAGAGCAAGTTAAACTTGTATTATTAGTAATATATACAACTATGGACTCGACTCCACACACCTAGACCAGAGTAACGGAGACTGCCGTTACCTAATTTAATCTGTCGGGAATCGGACTTAGGATCACCATATCAGTAAACTAAGCATATTACCGCGTAGAACAATACTAAAATAGCCGGCATTGTTATTATAATACGGAATGATTGTTAATTGGATTTGCTCTTAAATACTTAATTGACAAACCCGCCTATTGTTTTAGATCTTGAATATTGAACGATTGTCCGTCTTGCTTCATAGATGAGTCTTAGCCCACTTGAAAAATATGGTTACACCACAGTGTCACATCAATCTTGAGCGAGGATTAATAATGAAGCTCCCATTGCTATGTTATGTATCGGAATCATCGACTATTGTATTGTATATGTGACATACGGCTTTACTGTGTAGTGAAAAAATCAGCGAGCAATTAAAACTGATTTATTTCTTGATTATAAAGCTAAAATTTTAATGTAAACATTATAATAGGCTTCAAAATAAATAAATACAGCCCGGTTTAAATGTTTATTATCCATTTAATTAAATATATTATACATAAGGTTTAGTTGATTTATCTATATAATTTTCATTAGGTATCTTATCCGTTGATATTATATTATAAAAAGTTATTTATTAAAATATGTATGTTATGTTAACATACTCATACATACAGATGCACTTTGTAACTATACATTATAATACATATATAATCACCATATGAACGAACCTCGGCTGGGCATGGGCTCCTTCGTTTGCGGGGAACATACAGTGTATCTGTCACTTTTGATATAAATGGAATCATAAGATTCACAAATTAAACTCAATAAATATTTAATCAAAACATGTTTTTCTTTCAAATTCAACGCGTAATAATTTTAACTTTATACAAAATCGATAAAAAACTCTCAAAACATCTCTGAACTGGTTTAACCACTGGACTACCTTCATGGTACAAAAAAAACACAAGCAAACATAATACACAAACGAGCAGATATGCCAACGCTATTACGCTAATAATTAGTAATAGCTGTATTCATGATCATAAAAACTGCAAGTACCATAAGTTCGACAAAACGACCTACCGTATGTAACAAACGCCGCACCTTTCTCAATACTCTTATAACCTAAAGAAGCCCACAAATTGTTCATATCTTTGTTTCGCTTCGTGGGACAGGAATTCATTCATACAAATACCATGATATACAAATATTCGTCTTATTGGACAACCGGTATATCATCATTTATATTATGAAACCATACCTAATAAATGCTATTCGGGCGATTTTGTAGTAGTATACGCTTGATTTACAGATAATACAGGGCCAATTGCTATTTCGCAATGCTATTTGAAAAGCTTTATTTTTATGATTGTACACGTGTCTCGTAATCATATTTATATTGTCAGCCAAATTAGCCAATTTTATTACTCACAAGGTAAAATATTAAGTTTGTTACTTACTACAAATCCATATAGGTACATACCTCTATTCTGATTACTATTACACAATGTAAATTTTTGACTGTTTTGATTTATGCTCTATAATGTCGTACAAACATACATATTTTATTTGTCCAAGCTAAGCGAGATGCTCGTGTTACGTGTAACATCCAACGGACTGCTTTGGCACCAATCCCTAACACCCAAGCCAGAATTTAAAATATTTATTAACCCACGAAATGAAATCGGGATCTGGAAACTATTGATGAGGAATTAATTAGCTAATTTCGCAAGTGAACTAACTACCTAACATAGTATTTAACATTAAACAACAGTATACTCATAATATATGTACATTAAATTAAAGACTAACTTAAAGAAGAAAGTTCATTTCAAAATAAAGTTTATCAAAAGCCACGAAACATAAAAAAAATCTTCAAGAAATAAAGATATAGTATATAGATTTAGTACTCACTCACTTAACATATAAAAATAAATCCCTATTATCCCTATTAATATTATAAATGCGAAAGTATCTCTGTCTGTCTGTTCCGTTTTCACGTAAAAACTACTGGACCGATTTGGCTGAAACTCAGTATATATATGTTTTCGATACCGAGAATGAACATAGGATACTTTTTATCCCGAAAAGTGGGATAGTTTCCGGGATAAAAATATATTTGTCTTTCTGTATGTTATGCTTTTACGGAAGAACTAATGGGCCGATTTGGCTGAAATTCGGTACGTATGTAAATTAAATACTGAGGGTGGACAAGGGATAATTTTCATTTTGGCCCTTTTGGTAATTTTGGCCTTTTTGGTCATTTTGGCCTATTTGGTAATTTTGGCCTATTTGGCCAATTTGGCCTATTTGGTCATTTTGGCCTATTTGGTCATTTTGGCCTATTTGGTCATTTTGGCCTATTTGGTCCTTTTGGCCATTTTGGCCTATTTGGCCATTTTGGCCTATTTGGTTATTTTGGCCTATTTGGTCATTTTGGCCTATTTGGTCATTTTGGCCTATTTGGTCCTTTTGGCCTTTTTGGTCATTTTGGCCTATTTGGTCATTTTGGCCTATTTGGTCATTTTGGCCTTTTTGGTCGTTTTTGCATATTGTCATTTTGGCCTATTCGGTCATTTTGGCCTTTATGGTCCTTTTGCCCTTTATGGTCATTTTGGCCTATTTGGTCATTTTGGCCTTTTTGAGCATTTTGGCCTTTTTGGTCATTTTGGCCTATTTGGTCATTTTGGCCTTTTTGGTCATTTTGGCCTATTTGGTCATTTTGGCCTTTTTGGTCATTTTGGCCTTTTTGGTCATTGTGGCCTATATGGTCATTTTGGCCTTTTTGATCATTTTGGACTATTTGGTCATTTTAGCCTATTTGGTCATTTTGGCCTTTTTGGTCATTTTGGCCTATTTGGTCATTTTAGCCTTTTTGGTCATTGTGGCCTATATGGTCATTTTGGCCTTTTTGGTCGTTTTTGCCTATTCCGTCATTTTAGCAATGTCGGTCACTGTGGTCTTTTGGTCATTTAGACCATTTTTGGTCAAGTTTTGTAATTTATTTTGTTGACAGATAGACGGGGGATGGTATATATAATTAGCGATATAAAATGAAGTGAATCTTCTGTGCGCAAATACATAAAAATGTAATATAATATAACCTGTAGCACTTGCTCTATAAACAAGAGACACGCTAGAGGTTAACCCGCGGCGCAGCCGCGGGGTAAACTCTAGTACATTATAAAAGCTAACAAGTTACACCATGACACTTTCACGAAATCTATATCCTTGTTTCTTTTGATTCGAAGGAACTTGTACTTGCATGTACAAAAAATAAATCAAAACTACCTGCAACTTTATTATTTGTGCTTTCTATCTTGTTATCAATTACAACATGTTTTTCAAAAACTTATACATGTTCTCATAATTTAAGTGAATTGTAAAAATTCTTTTATGAGAAATAAAATTCTTTAACCAGAACTAACTACTTAACTAATGCAAATATAAATCAGGATTAAAGACCTATTTTCCAGTAACCAACATTCATATAATACAATACTACACGAAATTTTTTAAATGAAGTTTTATTAATAGAATAGTTTAGTCGTAGTAGATAACTTTAATCTGATAATTGAAAAAATCGACTAAGTATCTTACACTTAGAGAGAGCTAACAGTAGGTCCAAAGAAAATGTTGAAATAATGTTTTATTAAATGCATAAACATTAAGAGAACTTACATACATACATACATACATAACTTCACGCCAGGTCCCTTGCGGGGTAGGCACGAACAACAGAGCGCCATTTAGGCTTATTCTTACACACCTCACTTGCTTCTTTGACAGAGTACGAAGAGAACTTGATGATATTATAATCAAATATAAAATAATTACCAATCCAGATTGTAGAATAGGAAGTGCAATTAACGGATTACAACTGTGCGTAGATATAAAAGTATTAAATACGTGCTAATTATAAAACTGCGTATGTATATAAATAGGTGTAATAAAAATGTTTTACAGTCAATAAAAAACACATTTATAAGGATTAAACGATTGCGTATAAGTGATTAGAGATATCATAAGTACCCTACGTTCATCCGCTTTTAATAATATTTTAAAATATTTAACATTCACGGACAAATGCGAAATCAATTTTATCAATTTATTATTAATAACAAACTCAACCTGCTGATCGTGTACAATATATCAAAACACGTAATGCACTGGAAGCGGCAATAAAGCCCGCAACGAGTGCGGCGCGCGCGCCTCATAAACTGCGCGGCTAATCGATTCCATGGCTATAAAGAAATATTTTCCGCCTATGCGAATAAGTGTGGTTGTACACATGAATATTTTAATATCGATAAATTTTTTGATCGATAATTATTTTTATTTAAAAAGAAGAAGACAGACAGAAGAAACAAGACGCAAATACTTTGCCCACTTTTAGGATGGGATTGAGGGGATGAAATAGGGAAATGGGATAGGGTAGATGGGATAACTAACTAACTCCGCTGGCTCAGCGACCCAAAGTAAGTCTTAGCCTCCGAAACGAAAGCACGCCACTTTCCTCTGTCCTGCACAGTGTCTTGCCAATTGTCGGCTTGTAGTGCGGTCAGGTCTGCTTCTACTCTATCCTTCCAGCGATACTTGGGACGACCAGCCAGTCACCGACCAACTGGTCGCCCTAAGTATGCTTTCTTCACTCCCCGATCCTCCTTCATCCGCTCTACATTGACCAAGTGCTGGCTCGGTCATATAGTGCGGAATTTTCTTGATGTTTTTTTCTTAAAAACTGGATCGCGTTATGTACTAGCGTATTCGAGGCTTATGTCGATATGTACCTATCTACGTAAACTACCTACTGTACACAAAAATCAATTTAGCGCAGCTTACGTAGACAGTATCGTTATGCTCGTAACGCTACAAACTGCAAGACCATCGTCTACACTGATACGGTCAGGTGTTATTACAGTCGGCTGATGTGGGTAACAAATATCTAAGTAATATCTACCACCTAATCTTGGTTGAAGTAGGCGTTTAAAATACTGCCTTAAAATCTCGAGCCCCGGACTCCTATGTGAACGCCCTAAATACAACCAAAATTTTACTAAAGAATGATGATGCCTTTCATAATTATTTTTGTAAAGAACAGACGAAATTGGTTATATATGCTTATCTGGTGATACAAATATCCAAAAGTTATATGTAATTAGCACGTAAACTTGTGGTCGCTTATTTTTAGCAATATAGTAAGTAAAACTAACTAGTAGTAGTTACGAGAGATGGTTTGTCACACAAAATTAGTTGCAACGTAGACTAATTAAGCTCTTTTAGCTAATTTGGCTATTCTTCAGAAGACTGCACAGCGAAGGGCTTTGTTTGGAAATGCGTCTATGTATCCACTGTAGATAAGAGGGTTTTACACATAAATAAAAGCGATGAACAGGTTTCGTCAAGGTTTTTTAGTCACAGATCAACACATGAGTCGGAGTGTGCAAGATTCTTAAATTACACATAACACCAGACCCTACAATTTTCATAAAACGGGAGTTAATTTATAAATCCAATTTATGCTGTTTTACACATAAATTATTATTTAAATAAATATAAGTATTTTAGAAACCGTAATTATCCGATTTAATGCTTGCTATTACATTAAGTATTACTGAACATACCGTTTCTATTAATTTAAATACTTCTTCCAACATCTGGAGAATTCTATAGGTACGACTTCACTCATGCACCTACGAAAACCTAAGGCATGTCGAAAGTTACATATTTAAGTCGATTAAGGGCCACTTTTTCAATCACCAAATAAAAGTTATTCTATATAACAAAACGCTACATGGGAAAAATATAAATGTCATTTGGATGAATAAAACAGTTAAATTGTTTCACTTTTGAATTTAGTCAGGTTATAATTTTAGGTTCTCTGGAAGAGATCGCTGTTAGCGACAGCCCGCCTGTTGTTCTTCTAAGAAGTATTGTAGTTATGCATTTTGTTTCTGTATTTGTTTATTTTGGTGAGCGATAAAGTGTTATCTATCTATTTAGTTATTTTATTAATTCGACTGATGAAAGATCATCTGATTATTGAAAAATCGGCCCTAAATATGCCATATAAACACACAATCTTAGTTTTAAAAAAATCAAAAAATTAAAATAAATAAAACAAGGCATATACAGATATCGTGTGTGTTTGTCAGGATCTTAGCTAGTGGAGAGCCATCGTCTCTGCATACCCCTAACCCAATGAGGAACAAGCGTGACAATATGTACGTAGGTATGTATATAGATATCAAAAATGTGGAGTTTATTAGATATTTAGATGTTTGAATTTTTGATTTCTCATTCTACACAGTTAAAAATAAACTATTACAAACTATGTGTTACCCTAGACTTAGTCAGGATTTATTTTTTCTTGTAGTAATTTTTAATAATCTCGAAGTCCTCAAACACTTTGGAGTATCAAAAGGCTGAGGCTGGCGGCTCACCTCAGAGAACGAATTAGCATGACGATTCTAAGAGATATAAAAATCAGGCTTCCTGACACTTTACATACAAAAGACGGTGAATCTAAATTCAGTATGTCTGCTTGTAGTATGAAGCATAAGATAGAATACGATATAACTCTTAGTATTATATGCTGAGGTTGTCTTCTTTAGATCTGAATCTGAATTAGATATAGTTTAGTCTGTACAATTATTTTTATATTGGTGTACAATAAAGAACTATCTATCTAATTGTAATAAATTTAGGTTATTTAAGATTAAGTTTTCTTTATTCTATTAGTTTATAATATTAACAATTTTAAATTATCATCTACTATTTCATCCTCCTTCAGGATTTCTCTTAGAAACAAAAGGTAGTAATGTATTTCCTGAGAATACTATCGATGTCTTTGCCTTTTATTATGATCCGTTCGTCCGTATAATTGTGAAAACGTAACAAACAAGTATTACTTTCGTATTTATATATTAGTATGTAGATAATACATAAAGAAGAAATAAAAACCAATAACAATTTCGCAACGCATTTTAAATTACGAGGGCATTAACTTGATCGTTACTTGAAAAATATAGCACCATTAATATTACTTTAAACAAGATGACATAAGTAATCCCCTCATTCAACATACGTGTTTCACGTTATTGCTTCAAGAACACATTTTATTGGTTGGTCATAAAATAATTATATATAGCTGATTCATTTTAATCAGTTTCGACTGTCGACATGAATCGATTTTTGCGTATTTTGGTTGGTAAAGAAGTACTTTCGGGATTCTGATGGGACTGAAACAGAATAGATAGCCTAAAGTTAACTATTCCCGTAAGCCGCACGCATAATCAAGACATCATCATTTTACGTTTCTGTGTAGCTTGCTCTCTTATAGATAGAATTAGAAATGAGGATATCCGTAAGATAAGCAAGGTAACCGACATAGCTCGCATAATTGGCAAGTTGAGGGAGCAGTGAGCGTACGTATAGAACAAAAGTGTCCTGGAGTGGAGACCGCATCTCGGTAAGCATAGCGTAGGACACCTTCCATCCCGATTGAACGATGACTTACGCCGACTTACGTCGCCGGTAGGGACTAGATGAGGAAATCGGGAGATCGGGATATGTGACGCAGACTTAAAGAAACCTACAGTGGACATTGATTGGTTGGAGAAGAATATAGCTTGCTTACATCTTGCATAGAAAGAGACGAAACTGTCCACGGTTCCATGACGAACAAGTGACGATATGCAATTGCGACGATGCCGCACCATGGACACGGTTTTATCCCTTTCTATGCAAAATGGAACGTATTTATCTGTGCAGGTACGAAGAAAGAATACAATTTCCTGCGGCCGGGCGGCCTGTCTAATAAGAGGTGACAAAACTCAAAGCCAGGTAGGGCATTTGCCCGTCTAGATGACTACCACCCCTGGTCTATAGTAACGCTGTGATCAGGTTCCAGTATCCTTTAAGAAAGCAGCAGCACATTTGTAACGTCTTTGGTGTTGCAAATGTCTATACGCGATGCTAACCACTTTCCATCAGGTGGACCGTCTGACTGTCTGCTGAACTTATTCAATTAAAAAAACCACGCTTCAAATAACGATATCGTGCGTAGAATACACGGCTTACATGGATGGCCTGAGTAATCTAACCCAGTAATTGCACCTTATAAGAAACAGACGTTTGATATGACAATACAAATTGATTGCAGAAAATAAAAGGGTAGCAAACCTTACGAAACTAGTTCAAAGATCATGCAATTAATTCTAATATTTGCTCTCGAAAGACAGACCAGCATAACTATATCACGATATGAATTAATGTTGATTTTGTAATATTATCAGGAAATAATTACGCTATTACAACAAGTAAGAACATTTGGTGACGTCCGCAACAACCGTGTTGCATAATTCTGAATCAGATGGCGATGAAATTAACTTATTGCAACTGAGCTTATTATTTGTTAACAACCGTTATTACTTATTTCACCAATCACTGTACAAGTAATTGCTGAGCCAAACAAGCGGATTTATTTGTCATCAAAGCCTATAAATATGTGAATTGGGTAGTTGACGCATTTTGAAATAAATTATAAAATTATATTTGTATAAAGATCTTGATCTTGATATCATCTTATTTTTAAAATCCTAACTAATATTATAAATGCGAATGACACTGTTGATTTGTAATGTTTCCATGCTTATTTAGATTGTCACGAAATTTTTTTACACTTTTCAGTAGTATAGAATAATACACACAGGGTACCTTTCACCCAGAAAAAAGTACTGTTTCTAACGTATACAGTTTGAAAAATATCGCTTCGACCGCATTTCATTGGCTCCACTATTTCAATTCACTAAACATACATCGTCATGGCAACGACAATTAGTTTCACCTTCGCTTCGCTAAATGGGGTTACGGGTATTTATCTTTGGATACTTTGAAGTCGTGTAGTAGCAGAAGGTGATGTCAGGAGCCTTAAGAACAGACGAGCGTGCATGACAAGAGCTATGAATGTCAAAGAAGCAAGTGAGGTGTGTAAGAATAAGCCTAAATGGCGCTCTGTTGTTCGTGCCTACCCCGCAAGGGACCTGGCGTGAAGTTATGTATGTATGTACTTTGAAGTCAGAATTAAATTCGACATTTTTTTATTTTATTTCAATAAAAATAAAGTTACAAGATTATACATACAGTTACTTTTCCAAACTGCAGCGCAGTTTGTCGGCATCGTTCTCGCAGATCGCATTACATTATACCTTATAACTTTCGTTTAGTGAAATCATCGAATTTCGTGTAGTGAATGAAGTACTTATACTTTTTTTAATGTAAATTGTAATACAAATTAATTTAATTAATGGATTAAGCAATTTTATTATCACCGTTATCTAAAGTACATATACACAAAATCCATTGTAAAATCGTTTAAAACGTTTCCATTGATTCCTTAATGATAGTACCATATTCCACCGCGTACATGTATCATGACTATCCATACATATGCATATACAAATATACATGCATACATATATACACATATATGCACACATACAAAACAATCAATCGTACATATACGCAACGAGACATGGCACCATCATCAAGGACACAACGCTAAATAATACTTTCGTAATATTCCTTTTAAACTTTGTTTTGACACATTTTTCGTTAGTACGTCTTGGGGTATTTCATTATAAATCTTAGGACATACCTATCTCCTGGTTCGTAGCCCGTAATAATTGTTGACTTTAGGTAGTTCATATTTAGGCTTATTAGACACTTGTCAGGTTGGATATTTCCGCGATATTAATTTCTTGAGCTCAGTGTTCTCGTGTTGTTCTAAAATGATATTTACTTTAAACTTATACTCTATTTGCAGTATTTTACAACATTTAAATAATTTAAATAATTTGTAAGAACCATACCATGCCTACTTCATGATATACATGCTCTTTTTGTTGCGAACAAGCCGCTGGCAAAACCTTATGTAAAAATTATGATTACTGCTTAAACAATAATTAAAACGTTATTTAACTTATCAAAATATACATGATGATATAACTTGTTACTCGTGAAAATATACGAGGCTTCGGCGTTTTGTAAGATGATAAAAAGTGTCAAGTTGATTTGACTTTCAACTGCTTTATTATAATTAACTGACATCATATTTTCTTCTTTCGCAGTGTACTCACACCGCCGCCAAGCTGACTACCGCAAATGAAATTATACGCAGTTACCACGTCCAACCGCTAATAGGTGAGTATATTTTATTATTTGTCTAAACTGAATTATCATCATTAATCTATAGAAGTTGTACTAAAGCCTCTCGTATGCCTTTACTGATCCTAAGATCGTAAAATGTATTCTCGAAAAAAGGCAAATGATTCTTAATCTCTGTGGTATAGTTGTCTAATCGTCGAGCAACTTTGTTTATAGCAACTCAGAGATCCTGGCTTCGATTTCCGGTAAGCTAAATTTTGTAATCGTACGTTGAGTTATTTGCCGTGATGCCGTTTCTAGAATGGCAAAAATATTGAGATCACGTCTGCAATGCAATGCTATATTACCATGTGCTAGATTGCCCTAAAATTTTGAAGTGATAACTTCCTATGGGAAGGTAAACCACTTCGATACGTAACGCGTTACGGCGCCAGTCTGTCTGGCTTCCCTTTCTGTCTCGTAAGATTACTTTAAGTTATCACTACTGTCGGGCGTCCCCAAGACGCACATCGTCTTTTTTACTTAATTCAGTTTGGAATTACACATATCTACTGCTGATTACGCTTTTAGAAATGACTTATTGAGTCATTCAAAGGACGTAGTTAACACAATTCGCCTAATTTCTACCGCATGTCACATAACAACGGCAAAATAGAAATTAATGTTAACTTAATGCCGTCTACGGCATAAAGGGCGATGGGCAAACTTTATAATGGCTACCAGAGCTTATTATAATAAACGTGGTGGGCCGACGGGCTCCTACACGGTTTGACCTCGGGGCTGCGATTAGTCGGCTACTAGATGTACATCTACCCAGCTGTAGTACCACGTATCACACACACTGCACTTAATGTACATGATGTTACTGGAAGCGATATCGCTACTGCTGGAAATCTAAAATCGAAGGCACTACAAGAATGTTTAAATAGGCGCTTAGAAGAAGCACTTAATGCTACATAAGATTGCTTATTTTGTAAGACGCTAAAAATTAATAGCAGTTTTTTAAAATTAATTGTCTATGATAGAAAGACTCCAAACCTAATCATAATTATCCTAGCATTTAGTCAAGGTTGCGTTCAACGCCGCCTATTGGTATCTCATATCTTTCCTACTTTTCTTTTCTACGCGTCCTTTCAAACAGTCCTCAGCATACATTAATATGCCACGATTGACAAGTACATATACCGCACCTCACAACGTCAAGCTCGTGTTTTTTATGTTCGTCCCTTTTTACTTCGACCTTGTATAACTTATAGGTTTGCATAAAACGTGTTAGAGCCAGCGTTGGTTAACTAAGATCCAAATGAAAATAAGTGCCTTCATAATCAACAGTTTTAATGCAAATTTAGAGCTTGATGATGTTAAAATAGCTCTCTACCTAATATATCTATATCTCTTATAACCCCTTATTGTCCTAAAATGTAAGCCTCATTCGTGAATTAGTATCTAGTTGTAGTCATGAAGACGAGAGCTAAGAGTACCTTCACACAAGATATTACCTAAAATAGGCTCTTATCTAACCAGGAGTGGGTTAGATATGTATCCTTATAATTATTTACTTAATGTCTATAAATACATAAATAGAAATCCTACGACGTACCTTGACACTGCTCCTTCCAGTCTTTTCTATACTAGTATGTTCGTATATCGTCGGTAGCTTTACATGGAACTGTACACGCATTACATGCTCCGATATAATCGTGTGGCAAATGACCGTCGCAGTCCAACGAGAAATTTTCACAGTATTTTACATATTTTCTACTTAAACCAACAGCACGATATGGAGCACATATTTTAAAAGATTTTTAACATCCATTACATTTTAGAACATAAAATACAAATTTCTTTAGATAGTGATACTACCGTTCAGGAATCGAGAAATAACACGATTTTTTCGCAGGCGGCTATCGTAACAGGTGAGACAAGAACCAACAGGCAGGGGGTAGGCTATTTACCTATCTGGATGGCTAACACCTCTAGTCTAGATTATACCGCCATAACAACCTTGAGTTGTGTTCCGGCATTAGTGGCTAGGCTCCAATCTCCCTTTAGAGAGCAGCAGCGCATTTGTACTACTTTTGATGTTGTAAATGTCCATAGACGACGGTAACTGTTTTCCATCAGGTGGGCGCCGAAACTAATGCAATGAAATAAAATTAAAATAACGTCTGTAAATCTTATATATAAAATTCTCGTGTCACAATGTTAGTTACCATACTCCTCTGAAACGGTTAGACCGATTCTCATGAAATTTTGTGTGCATATTGGGTAGGTCTGAAAATCGGACAAAATCTATTTTTCATCCCCCTAAATGTTAAGGGTAGTCCACCCCTATTTAATTTTTTTTTATATATATAAAAATATTTTTTTTGTGATACAGCATTAAAAAATACATACAACCCTAAATTTTAACCCTCTAAGATCAACCCCTATTTTATATTTGTTAAATATCGATTGAAGCTTTTCCAGGCAGGACGACGTCTGCCGGGTAGCTAGTAATCTGTAAGATTCCATTTTGAAATAAATACATCCATTTTCTTATTTTTATCTTTTAATATAGTATTTTTATTCTTCGGGAAATTATTAACAATAACAAAAAGCTATTATTATTCCATATCATGACAATCTATATCCATTAAATACTATCCATACAATATCTCAAATTACCATTACACTTGACATACCAACAATCATTTGATCCTAACATGTATATGTAAATATGCTAAATTCTCTTATAGTGGCCTTAAAAGTGCAACAAGTGTTATTATAAATCACTGTAGGTGTATAATAAAATATTTTTTAAAGTGGCTTATCATGTTAATGTCCAATTGTTGAGGTCAGCCGTTAATTTTGACACAAGTCTCATAATGAAAGATAGTCACGCAATGTGATGAATTATAGACATAATGAAATTAAGGACTGGAGTATTAATATTTGGTATTCGTATATATCATTATCATTTGTCTAAAGAAAACATTGAATGTAATTTCATATTTGAAATATCATCTCCTCAATGTCTTACTGTGACGCAATCAAGGTCATCTAACTAAAAACAAATCAGTACTAAAATGAACATATTTAAATTTGAATGAATGAAAACTCTTTATTGTTCACCATAAACTTAGATCTAGACAATTAATATGGATGTATGTGCAATAGAACAATGTGCGGCCTTATCGCTTGTAGCGATGTCTTCCACGCAACCCAGTGTCTAAGGAGATTTTAAACAAAAATTATATGCTTCTTGATAGTGTAAAGGAAAGTTATTTCGCAACTTGCACATGCATGACGTGAAAGAGCACTTCGTACGATGAACGACGAAGAGTCGAGAAAATATGGCAATTAGTGCGGCGACAAAATTATGACGAAGACACCGATTCAAACAAATCTACTTCCCATTATATCAGTACAAACGGTAAAACAGACTTATATGACCAATTTCCATATCTTACTAGCCGAAGCTCCATCCAAGTAATGTCAAATTTATATCAATTGCAAATGAATGGATAATAACATATAGAAACCGACATTAAACAGCCGATGCAAATAACTTCACAATATATTACTCTATGACACTTAACAACTTAATTAACATTTGTAGAACACTAAATCAACAGTTTTTTCTTATGTCAATACGCAAGCAATTTTCGATAATATTGGTGGATCAGTTTGCTTGTAACGGAAATGAAACAAAGTGTAAGTTTAAAAGCCGACAGCGCCTCGGGCTAACCAATAAAATAGAACTAATATATAAGAAGTACAAACTGATTAAGAACTAAATGCAACAGTTTATTTAAGTTGAATCGGACAAGACATGACAGGTTACTATGTCCATTAAAATTGTTCTAGCTAGAACAGGAAACTGCCTAATTGAAAAGTAATTTTCATTAAACGCTTCTAGAATGTCTATTTAAATAACCACCCATAATCAATCATAAAATGTTCATAATTCAATATAAATGCTAGCTGGTTAAAGCAGCTTCAAGGCTGGCTCTCATAACTTTGCAAGTAATACACTTGCAAAGTTATGAAAATCTCGAATTAATACTTACTTCAAAACTACAAGCTAAGTCAATAAGTATCCTCTTTCAAAATCCTGGTTTTATTATTTTTGGTCCTCTCAAGTGCTGCTTATTCTGATTGTTTTGTGATAGGTTTATATAGAATATAATAAAGATTTTAATTACTTATTTCATATATTTGGAATGTTTTATATTATTCATTGTCTACACCGCCACTGTCATGTTTTAATATTTTCCTTAGTTTAGGGGGTTGCCTGAAAGAGATCGCTTTCAGCGATAAGGCCGCCTTTTGTTCAACATTAATTGTAACTAGTTTTTAAGTTCGTAGTTTTAATTTTGGTGAACAATAAAGTGTTTTCATTCATTCATTCAATTATTCATTCATTCATACAAGCTTATTTATCGTAAAACTCGCAAAACTGCGCTATGACATACGGTTGGTTAGGAAGGGCTTTATAAAATTTCTAATAGAGCGGCAACGCGTTGGCAACGCCCTTGGTGTTGCCAACGTCCATAGGCACCTTCCATCGAGTGAGGTGTCTGCCAGTTTGCCTGCCACAGGCAATAAAAAAATTGAATTCAATATAACGAAAAGTTTTCACTTTGTATAAGTACTTAGTTACATAATTTTGTTAAATGAGCTTACGTAGATCATAAAATTTTAAAATAATGATTAGATTTAAACATACATTAAATAACTGTAAAAAATCTTTTAAAATACATTATTAATTTCTAATAATAAAAACGATTCAATGTTATTACGATTAAGTGCTATTTACAAATATTAATTAAATACATAATTAATATTCACTCATTAATCAATTAAATAATTAATGCTTTAATCGTTTTAAATTATAAATGGTGTTGATTATTAGATGTTAATAAATGATAATAATATCATAACCAGGCACGTTCGAAGGAAAGGAATAAAGTGTTTCATACATAATATACCTTAATTAATAATTATTTCTACTACACAATACAAAGATTATTTTATACGCCGGTACTATTGTATACTTTTAATTACGAAAAAAATGACAAGAATTGGCTGTATACGAGTCTTATTCGGGCATATAGAACTTGTCAATAGTCATGTAATATAATATAATTAATAGTATAGTTCAAATTTAAATTTACAATATTATCAACTATTCTGTTAGCTAGAAGAAATCCGATTGAGGACTTACCGCTGCAGAGAAAACGCGGCGAGGGCGTGTGGGATCGCCGCGCTGGGGTAGCACTATCCCCTCCCCTTCCAGGACCTGTAAAAAGGCTAGGCCAAATACTTATGGCCTTGGCACAAGGGCGAAGGATGGAACACCGAGGGGTTTTAGTGGGATTTTTGACCGCGGTGTGGTAATAGCACTCCTTGCTTGCGTTGCTAGTATCACCCCAACGCGGTGTATCCCACACTCCCCACTGTGTTTCCCCCGCGGTGGATAGTTCTCAAACCGATTTGCCCTCGTTAAAAAAAGTAGCACTAACACCCCCGAAGAAGTACTATTGGCATCCGAGTCTGGGATACCCACCAAACCCCTCGGCGATCTTGCCTTCACCATATACCAGGGCAACGGGAAAGCAGAAGCTTGACCATTTCCGCGTGCTCTGGAAGACAATATTACCAACCAGCGCTTACCCTAGATTTTGGATGGTATAACTTGTCAGAATATAAACATCGTATGAATATTCATTGAAGAATAGATAAAAATATTGCGGGATTAAAAGTACTCTATGTTCACCTCGAGAGAGAGAGATATATATATATATGCACCGCATTTAATAACAGTCGCTGTTTTTCTAAAGCCGCGAAGATAGTATTTTCAATGAGACATGTATATAAAGGCATTCCACATTTAATTTCAATTCCACAACACTGACTATCCTTAACATTAATCTGACGATATTAGAAAAAAAATGTGATTATAATTTTAAAGGAGTTCCAACACTTACGTAGGTATATTAAAGATCGCCGATAGCACGCGACTCTTATCAAACAGCTTTGTGAATCAGTAGCCCACTTTCCAACGGCCGTGTCCGACCGCGGCGATGTCGATGCATCGCGAAAGCAACGGATCTAAGGTATTTGCGGTTTCCTACTATTGAATACTACGTGGTTTTGCGCCCCCTACTACTGCAATTACCTGTGTAAATTTCATATCTCTTTTGTCCACAGCTTACGGCCGCAATTCATATTGATATTGTAAATTCGAAAGTAACTTTTCTTTACTAAAATAACTCAAAATTAAGTTTTGCACAAGTAATAACTTGTGCAATACTTAATTTTGAGTTATGTTATTTAGCAATAGCTGCAAAAAATTGAAGATTTTAAATTTCAATTTAAGTATAAATAACCAAACACTAGTTTTATGAAAGTATTTGTGATATGAAAAATTAGTAATTTATCTATTACACCGAATGTTCTCAATTCTCCCAATAAGTACTTGCTCACGTACAATTTGCGAGTGCGGGGATCGCCACAAGCACGGTGCTCTAATGAATTCTTGATATCACTTTAAGGACAAGTTTGATATTGATTCAGGTGTACACCACACCGCTCCTTACACCAAAAATGTGTTTTTTGCCTGAACTTAATAATAAACATAATGCCGAAAAGTGACGGTTCATGTTTGTGTTTAAATGTTAATAGAAATAAATCGTTGTCAACTTTAAAAAATAAACGAAATTAACTGTTAAAAACGTTTAATAATATGTGATTTTTAGCTGCTTATTTGTTATTTATTAACACCATTGTGCTTTTTAGATTATGTGTATCTTTAAGGAAAAATGAATATGTAAAAGCGTTTAAAAAGTCACAAAGCAAACTTTTTTTAAGAATTGAGATCTTTTTACTTTTTAAATTTACATCTCATTTCTATACTTTTTTTATTGCATGAGTTTTAGCAGACAGGCAGTAAGCGGATACCATCGTCTATGGACATTTGCAACACCAAAGGCACAAATGCGCTGCTGCTCTCTTGAGGGAGTCTAGAACCCGACCACTAATGCCGGAACATAACTCAAGGTTGTCATGGCAGCACACTCTAGACCAGGGGTAGTAGCCACCCAGTCGGGCAAATACCCTACCACCTAGAAGCATACAAATGAAAAGACGGAAATTACCAAGTCTGATTTCGTTTTGATACGTTGGTTGTTTAGAAAACGCGTCCGTCGCGCCTACGCTTAAACGTGAGCAAGCACTAACAGCCGCCAGAGTCAATTTCACATAAAAATCAAAGAGATCAATTACGTTGTCATCCCAATCGATAATTGTATACAATAAAAAGAAATTGCCTGTGTAAACGCCGACGCCTTCATTGCTAGGCATCGTATGCAACATTCTAAACACCTAAATAAGGCGAGTTAACCAAACGGCTCAGTACCACGTTAAAAAGTGCCTTTAAATAAAACGTATAATGTATACACATCATTCAGGTCTACGATTACCTTTAAGAAAAAGATATCTTTATTACCTTTGAAAGAAAATAATTGGTTCTTTTTCTAGACATAGAGTAAAGGATTAATTTACTACACACAGATTACATAGATAAATAGTAAAAGTAAAACAATTTTATGATTTTTTAAAAGTTATTTATTTAATTCTGATACTTTGTTTAAATACGAAAATACATACAACTAGCGGGCGCGTCAGACGTTGTCCTACTCTGGAAAAATAAAAATTTAGAACTTGATTCCAAAACCGTATAATGCGTTCAATTGTGAATCTAAATCATTTAAAGACCCACTTAAATACATCTAAAATATTTCCCCAAAGACCTGGAAACCGATTCCAGCGCCATCTACTGGGTGTAATTGTGAATCTGAACCATCCGGAGACCCACTCAAACACCCATAAAAAATTTCACCAAAATCGGTCTAGGGGTTTAGAAGGACTTCACTGACATAAACACTAACATAGAAGTTCTATATGTATATAAAGATATAAAGGAACCTATAATATAAATTCAGTAATATTTATCGACGCCATTAGATTTTAGGGTACTGCGGTAATTTTGACAAAAAAGAATCTTTATGAAATTGTCCTTTCACGTCCGTCTGCTTGCCTATTTTTCTATATACTATGTCACAGGAATTTTAATTAAATCTAGCGGAAAGCTTGTTAGTACTCAATAATTAACTTCGAGAACCACTCTAGTTTCCATGGTAACTATATATAACATAGTAACACCCGCAAACCGCGTATTAGATCTATTCCGACGTTACTACACACACACACGCGTTGTTTCACAATTCTCTCACATTACAACGCAAACTATTGAATTAAAGATAATTTAATTGGGTTCATTTAAAGTAAATAGTTCAAATATTTTTCGCTTTAAACTTGTATAAACTAGCATAGATTAATGAATATAGATTAATAATTAGGAAAATTTAAATTCCCAGCATTTTCACGGTGGTTTGGATAATGTTATTTTTTTTTAAATTTGCTATAGCATATATTATTTGTATCTATATTGTATATTATTTTCATGTTTTTTTTTCAATATGTAAGTTAAAATTGTAAAAATAATGACCCATATTCTTAAATTTTATAGGATTCTTAAGTAACTTTGTTTGGGTGTTTGTATGCTTATTTATTACTTTAACCATTTTAAATTTTTCATGTGATTTTTATTTAATATCATCACATATGTTCGCATAATATGATATACGAACATATAGATTATATCAATAACGTCTAGTTATATATACAATAACTGGTGTTAAAACAGTACATAATTCTCGTACTTTTAAAGTATCGCAGAAATAAAATTTACTGTCCAAACAATAAGCGCTTGATACATTATTTGACTCCTTTTACTTGTAGAAATATATGACGTAGTAACTATGTAGTAGGTTCGTCCAAAATCTGTGAGGCTGCGATATCTTGTAAGATAATAAAAAGTATCTCAGTTCGTTTGACTATTAGCTTCATATTACAAAACGTAACGAAGATAAACATAAAACATATTTACTTTATATAATAATCTGGGAAATAAAATAGTCGCACGCGATTCAAAACCACGCGAAAAGCTGCATTTTAATCATATGAATAATATTTAAAACCAAATTTAAGAAGTAACACCATAAATTATTAAAAACTATGTAATATCATTTAAGACGATAAAACAGCCTATACTTACCGTTTAAAATTATAATTGAACAATTTAGATTCTAGATAAAGCTATTGGAAGCGACAAAATGCGACAAGTATCATTTAAGGACGTTAATATGCAAATGTTATTGATAAAAGAAGGTTATAAAGTAGACGAGTTAACGATGCAGAGAGATTGCGTGAGCCAGCACCCGCGCCCCGTACACATGCTAATTTGTAATAAACTAGTTTCAAGTATTAACGGCAGGCCATCTCAATATACGAAACTTATTACAGATAATTTAATAAATTTAGCTTTTGAAAAATGGTCACAGATAGCCGCTTGGTATATATAGCAGTATTTAAACACGCTATTCTTAACTACAGTTTACCTATAATATTCTATCTTAACATGCCATTTCTGTACATTAAAGCTATTTAAAAGGAACAGACAGTATGCTGGGGGATGTTAAATACGGTGTACATACTGGTTCTGTGTTTGGTCCAGTGGGATATATCATGCATGTGAACAGTATGGTTAATGTCGTGAAAAACTGTAAAGTTTATATGTACGCCGATGACACGTGTCTGGTTTACGCCGGCCGTGATTGCGAACATATACAATCAATAATGCAAACTGATTTTGACAACATTGTGAAATGGGCACATGATAACGAAATTGTAATTAACATGAGTAAGACTAAATATATGATAATATCATCCCCATATAATCCAATTGCTAAAAATCCTAATATTACTTTAAAAGGGCACACATACGAATGTCTTCATAATAGTATGGTACACTGTGAATGTGATTCAATAAAGTATGTCAGTAATTACAAGTATTTAGGTTTAACGATAGACAACCGCTTTTCTTGGGACATACACATCGACTCAGTTTGTAAAAAATTACGATCTATCTTAGGAAAAATAAGTAACCTGAAATGGACAGTTAGTAGAAGTTTATTATTTATACTATATTACGCATTAGCCGATGCTACAATTAGTTACGGGTTGGGTGGATATGGTTCTGCTTTTCCGACTCATTTGAATAAGATTAAAAATTTACAAGTAAGAAGTAAGTAGAGTATAAGTTTAAAGTAAATATCATTTTAGAACAACACGAGAACACTGAGCTCAAGAAATTAATATCGCGGAAATATCCAACCCGACAAGTGTCTAATAAGCCTAAATATGAACTACCTAAAGTCAACAATTATTACGGGCTACGGACCAGGAGATGGATATGTCCTAAGATTTATAATGAGATACCCCAAGACGTACTAATGAAAAATGTGTCAAAACAAAGTTTAAAAGGAATATTACGAAAGTGTTATTTAGCATTGTGTCCTTGATGATGGTGCCATGTCTCGTTGCGTATATGTACCATTGATTGTTTTGTATGTGTACATGTACGAGGTGGGATATGGTACTATCATTAAGGAATCAATGGAAACGTTTTAAACGATTTTACAATGGAGTTTGTGTATATGTACTTTAGATAACGGTGATAATAAAATTGCTTAATCCATTAATTAAATTAATTTATATTACAATTTACATTAAAATAGTATAAGTATTTCACTACACGGAAGTTATAAGGTATAATAATGTAATGCGATCCGCGAGAACGCTGCCGACAAACTGCGCTGCAGTTTGGCAATGTAACTGTATGTATAATCTTGTAACTTTATTTTTATTGAAAAAAAAAAAAACCAAATGGAATACACTATATAAACGGCGGAGAACACAAAGCATTTTTTTTATGTCTTGCCTGTCTGTTTGTCTGCTTGTGTGTTTGTTCGGGATTCACGCAAAACTACTGGAACGACTTCAATGTGGTTTTCGCTGACCGACGGCAAATTTTAAGACTTAAAATATACCGTACTTTTTATCCTGGGAATTCTTCGGAAATTTTTCTGATGGTTCAAAATGACGAGATTTAAAAAAATCGAATTCTATGTGGTTTTTTTACTGATCGATAACAAATTTTATGTAATGAAATATATGATACTTTTTTTATCGGGCATCCCCCGGGAATTTGCCGCCGTTCGAAATTGTTCGGGTGCATAAAAATTAGCATATTCCGGAAACTTTTTTTACTAAAATGATACAACATTCTTTTTTAAACGCTGTAGTACTTTATGCCCCGGGAATCCCGCGGGAATTTCAAGTCAAGCGTGGACGAAGTCCAAGACGAAAATATTTAATAATAATTTACAGTGTTGTCAATGCAATATGCATTCTTGACAGTCGTTTTAAACCCCAATGACAGTAAGATAATGAACATAAAGGATTCAGATCAATAAAATAAAATAAAAACCATAATGTAAACCAAACGTGTTAGTAGAAATTAATTGAAAATCATCTTATTAATAAACCAAACAAAAATAGTAACACACTTCGCATAATTTTATTCTTGGCAGTTACGAATATAGATCTGAGATAACATGCCCTTCATACGCAGTAGTCTCATTTATCGGTTGGCAATAGTACCTAATTTTGCATAGTATAATTTCAACTAATTTGGAAGTCACAAGTTCACATAACATTCGTTACACATTTGCGAAACGTTACAAATCAAACACTTTTGAGTCATTAACCTTCTTTTTTACATCGTAAATTGCTCTCCTTATATTTTTCCTAAAATTACAAAAAATATTTAATATACCTTGTCGTAATTTTGAACGTGGACAATATATATTTTTGGTTAAGTTGGTTGTTACACTAAAAACTGTCACTTTTCATATAAATCATATGTTATTTATGCTTTCGAAACATTCTCACCGTAATTCATATTAAAGCCACAAATTTTATTAATTACTTATAGGCTCTTTTTGTATCTTATAAAAAGATAAAATTTTATTTCTTTACTCTTTATAGCAGAATAGATTAGTAGATCGATAGTAGATTAGTTTTATCGTAATGATATATAGCCTATAGCCTTCCTCAATAAATGGGCTATTTAATACTGAATTTTTTTTTCAAATCAGACCAGTGGTTCCTGGGATTAGCGCCTTCAGCTTTATTAAGTCTTCAGCTTTATATATCAATATAAGATTTGATTTATTTTCGCTACATAATTTTACAGTGCCTCCTAGTCTAGATGTTATTGCGACCAACTCTACGCCCACGCTTAACCCAGTACGCAAGCCTAGAGTAGCGTATTTACAAAAAAAACATACAATACCCGCAATTTGTGCACATTTAATTAGATTTTTAGCCTGTAAGTTTATCTCGTCTTGGGGTACAATAAAGAGTTATATATCAATCTATGTCGGCCTATTGAAAATTACATCAAATAATAAATTAAATTGAAAATATGGAAAACTTCGTGTAAAAGGTACATTACAATAATCCATTTTAACTCGTTTTTAAGCGATTCACTTTCAAAATTAAGATTCTGGTCTCGTGTATGATCGATCTCATTAAATGCCTACGCCGCTCCACACATAAATCTATTTGTATCATTTCTACCATCAGTAAGTTAATAATTATGAGCGGATGATATGACAATTAGAAAAGGGAAACCGCAATTGGATTACTTGCACCAGCATCCGATTTACTTCCATTATCCATTATAAATTTCCTATCTTAATCAATCTTCAAAATATGTGGTTTCACTCAATTGCAATGTGTGACTCCAATTTCCCAGTGTAATATTTTATAGTTAACAGAAATAATCTAAACCAATTTGGCAAAAAGTCGTGAGTTTGTAAAACATTTGTCCGAAGTAGATAGTGATAAAGTTGTAATTTAGTTATTCAAATCAAATAAAAATATAGACGGAGCTTACATGAACAATAGCGTCAAGTGAAGTATATAATTTTTTTTAACTTGTGTATATACTTATCGTCAGCGTCAATGTAGGACCTTGTAACTACATTTTTGTTGATATTATTTTTTCGTCAAATTATTATCAAACATTGCTATATGTAACAATTTTGTCGAAAAAAATGTTTTTAAAAAGGTTTTTAAATGCAAGCTTTTGAGATCCTGTATATCGTGTAGCAGGAGAGTGCTAGCCAAGACAAGTAAAACGTGCCCAAACACGGCGGGTGTATCTTGTTTAGTACAGGAGTTCCTATGGCCACCTTTCGACTCCATCATCAGACCAGATCCATGGCTCCATAGTATTGCATTGTCACGCGATATACATATGTGTGCAAAATTTCAGCTCAATCGAAAACCGGGAAGTTGGTCAAATTTAACTTACAAGATTCCACCCGAACTTACATACATACATACAATTGGTATATCCATACATAGGTACATCCATTGCAAGTTAAATAAAAGCTTGTAAAAAAATGTAGTTACAGAATCCTGCACTGACAACAACGTTATGTTGCATACGTGGTTTAGGTCTATGTAGTTAATAGTAATGTATCTACTAGAAACTATTACACATTTATCCTTACTTTTCGATTCGACTATTTAATACTAAGTTCTCGTAACGTACTTCGTCGCGATCGGCTTCCAATTCCAAAATCGTTTTCACTTAGCCGGTTTTACTCTTAAATCTTGGAGCTCGGTCTACCTATTTTATTGATCTGACTTTAGTCAATCAATTTCCACAGATGATTTCTTTTATTATAGTAAATAAAAAATATATTACGTGATCGAACCTATTCGTAAATTATTAGACTACTTACAAAGACATGGAAATTGAGATGTCATCAATCACGAAGCACTCACGCGTGAAATGATTATCAATTTTTATTTTGTTTTAAAAAATGTAACCAAAATCGCACAACACTTTTACCTCCGTTTACGTGAAAGCCAAAATGGGCGTCGTTGGTCAATTTTGCGGAAATGCCACTTTACGTGAAGTTTTTAAAATGATTGGCAGCACTCCTAATTGCCAGTTTTACTTATTTAACAACATTATTACAGCAACCTGTTTCAATATTATTTATATGTATTGTTACGAGTCTGGGACTCGAATTAAAATGCCGTTGGAATTACTATAGAATTTATTAGAACTATACAAACACGTATAACACAGGTACAAATATAACTGGACGCAGCCAGTACAAACTGCACGATTCAATAACACGCGCAAAGTCCGCCACTATATAGCTTTTTGAATATACGCGTCTTGCTTGTATCGTAATCCTCGCTTGACTGCCTCTAACCCCGCCCCAGTTCGGGCATCGTTTTATACTAAACTGTACAATACAACAATCGACCGCGTGGAATGAAGTTTCCGAGAAACCGTAATTTGCACACCTGCGGCCATAAACAAGTACATTAACAATATAGTATTTTTTTAATTACATTTTTTAAACACAAAGTCAACAAAAGAAAATACGTGAAAGGTAATAAACCAGGTGTGCATTTACTTTGTCGGTGTGTAACAGTATTAATATTTATTTTATTGAGTAAATATCAATCTTAAACTACAATCTGAAAACAAATTATTAGACTAGTTATTACATTAGAAACCTTCCCAAAACGCTGGGATGATGCCACGATGGATGGCAACATTATTACGTTTGCCCTAAATATCAACCATCCTTTTGGTTATATGAGATTTGTATCAAACCTGCTAATAAATCTCGACAATGCCGATAAGCTTAGATATCTCATGGCCCTTAAATTTGTACACCCAAAGGCACAAATATATATTTATCTTTTTAATAAATTATTAATTTCAAAAAAGTATTTTTTTTAATATTTAATTAGTATATAATACCTAAGTTTCGAAAAATTAATATTTACTTAATAATAATAAGCTATACATTAGTATATAAACAGGTACAGTAAAAATATTATAATGATAGCGCGTGCTCTTTGAATGTGTTATAACAGTTTTAAGGGGGAAGCGCGGGTGAGTGCGGGTATCGAGGCACGCGCGCCGGAGAGAGCATCAATTACCCAGGTCGTGATCGCTCCCGCACTACAACCAATATAAATAAAGCTGGCCTGCGCACACGCCGCTGCCACGCCACACCGCGCACCTCCGTCCACGGCACGGACACAATTTCACAGTGGCGCAATTGCAAAATGCTAGATCGAAAAGGTCTCTAGTTCAAACTGCTTATCTTTGTGTCAGAAATACTCCACATAGTGAATGTTTAATGTTCTCGTCAGACGAATATCCGCGCGTGCCGGTTGAACTTTAGATCCCACAAGGTCCCCGAGACTGATGTTTCTTTCTAAATTGTAATTAGGCATACCGTGCACCATGTTTCGCTTAATGAAACGACATGTTACTGCCGTTTAATCTTTGACCACGTCAAGTCGATCGTTTTGCGGGGGCAACATCCTGAAATTTATTCAGGGGAATGGCAAATTTATTGAGTCAATTTGTTGAGTTTTACTAAATGAATGCATTCTGTTTCTCTTTTATCTTCAGCCTAATGCATGACTTAAATTACAGTAACAGCCGCTTAATGGATCAGCAAAAGAATTCGAATTGTCGATGCTCCCAGATTTATACAATTCGATGACCATATTAATCTTGGTCGTGACTGTCGGTGACGTCGCAAGTAGCACGCGCGACCGCCGGCGCGTTACAGCCAACGATTGAAGCATACAAAAACATCATCGAAGCGCACTACCGAGTCATTCTTCTATTTTCCGTGGAGCCTCCGTCCCATTTTCCATTTCTGAACAATGGCTTTGGTCACGCATGCTATTGATAAAAGGCGATTAGCTCGCTTTCGCTTCCTCAGCGGCAAAGTCGCCGTCGATGACGACACGTTTGGCCCTTGCGGTCGCAAAACCACAAGGTGTGCACTCAACCACAAAGCCCCTTATTGTTACACAAATTTGACCTGATCGCTTAGTTATGATGCTCATAATTTGTTTAATCCTCAGTAGCTGAAAACAGAAGATATAGTTTGTTGGGGAATTTCTTGACGCTTATTCTCTTAGGGCAATATTAACAGGTTGTAAAGTGGGTGTACATTGTAAGACGTATATATAGATTTTAGTTTTAACATATAAGTGTGATTTTAAAAACAAATTGAACTAAAGAATCTAAATTAAATCTTAGGATATTAAGGCAACTTATCTTGGATTTAGATATACTTTTAGATTAAATTAAATGTTGCAGCTAGTGACATTAATTTAAGCTGATAAAATCAAATATACTATTTTGGCCAGTGACAATAAGTGTTTGTCAAAATATTATATTTAAAAAAACGGTGGGAAACTTAATGGTCAAATGTAGACCGTGCGAAAAATACTTTCGATAAGATTACAATATTAAAAATACTTATTATACTTTAAACAACGAAACATAATAAGTTAAAAGACGTAATTTATGTATATATCTTAAAATAAAAAGCCTTTTTTAATTTCATAACGCAAAGGAAGCATAAAAAATTTGCTGTTGCGAAAATTGTCCTCCGTTTTACCGATATCACTTTTAAATGATAATTACAATTGGTCAGAAATATGTCACCGGTTTCGTTACTCTTATCAGGCTATTAAGATACTTCAAAGAAGCCGTGATATAAGAAATAAGTGTATTATCTTAATTAATTAAAGTAGTAAAAATTAAGTAACTAATTTTACATTGTTTTTTAAACGAGAGATTCTATCGGAAATTAAGCACCTTTTGCTGACGATATCTAAATGTGTAATAAACAAATAACAAAATTTTGTGAGCATAATGATTATAACTTAACTGCTGCGGCTCAAAGACCTAAAATGAGTCCTGGCCTCCGAAATGAGAATACGTCACTCCTTCCTGTTCAGCGCTGTCTCCTCCTGCCAGTCATAGGCATGAACCTTGCGCAGATCAACCTCCACTACGTCACTCCAGGGATATCTGGGCCGACCAACTGGTCGCCGTCCCATTGGTCTGCCCAGATAGGCTCTTTTCACCGCGCGATCATCCCCTATTCTATGTTGGTGGCCAAGCCAGCGCAGGCGATGTGCGTTGCTCTCGCTTATTATGGGCTCATCTACCTGTTCTTCGATTTCGGCATTTTTTCGGATCCGCTAGTTGCCTTCGCTTCCCTATGGCGGACCCAGAATCTTTTTTAGGACCTTTCATTCAGTCACCAAGAACTTATTCTCCTCCTTCAGTGTTAGGGTACAAGTCTCACATCCGTACATCAGTATTGGGCGTATGACTGTTTCATATAATGCTTATGAACGTTATGATTATATTGGTGAAAAATTTCACAATCTTTTAAAAAGACAATTTCACATGATACGGATCCATCCTTGCAATATAACAATAGAGAGAAGTGGTCATAATTACTCATAATATTAAGATACAGCATAAATCGCAATTTAATATTAGTGGGTAAATATTGATCCCAATATAACTATCGATGCTGTTATTCATTCTTTAGAGCACTTAGTTCCATCCATTAACTCATTGATACGAATAGATTAGAGTTGCGACTTAAAATTCACCTTTAAAGGACAAAACACAAAGAGCGGCCTAATCAACAACAAAGAATCATCTATCTAACCTTCGTTGGTTATTATAGTTCCTCTGCTGAGTAGCATCTAGCGAATAATCGATCAGCGAGAGCAACTGACCGCCTCGGGCGATATCTTGCGTTATCGCCGCCCGCGACTTGGAACAAACAAATTCAATTAGGATTAAGAAATTAAACTTCGGCTCAAAGAAGCCGCTTGATGCTTCCGATGCTATCTGAACAGGGTCGACGACATCACTTATTGAATTCGGCGCGATACACCATGACAGGCTACTAGTTTTTTTTTTGGGACATGAATCTGTTTATACATAGATTGGATACTTTTAAAAGGAGATATAAAAAAGATGACAATATTCAAAGTCTTAAAAATATTTCATTACAATATTTGAAGGAAACTAAATATTGAGTCAAATATACAAAAGTCTTAAAAGCTTTCAAAACTGCTTTTATTATGTGAAAATGTATAACGGACCGAAGTTGACACTCTGAACTTCCGTGCATGAGCCATATATGTTTATTGAGGTGATACACCGTTCATACCAGTTTATCAAAAAATGTATCTTTTACATTTGCGTGAACATCAACATAACTAGATGTTGCACTTCGAGTTAATTCGTAATTGTAACGATGTATATGACACATCGTTATACGTGAGAAATGCTGTTCTACTTCTTTAACCTTTGAAATGTCGACTTGACATGCACAAGTAATTAAATGAACTTAACACGTAACTGAATAAAAATACAACACGATCTACAGCGGTTGTTTGCTTAAAATTTACACTAAGTTCGCACCATTAACATTTCCATTACGACACTGTAGTATAAGAATCTTCGTGTTTATTATTATGACTCATCGTACAAGCTTATAACTAGAAATTAATGTGCATATTCATCAAGAGTAAACCCACAATATCTCGTTTTAAAATCTTTAGACATTAAAAACTGTCAAGCTTGACCCATACGTTAACACTTAATTGCTTAAGTCACATTGAAGTTGAAAGATCAAAAGTTGTCAAATAAATCATAAAGTAAAATAAACTTATTCTTTGGTTATTTCAAATATTTACATCGTCAAATTTTGTACGAATCATTTTCAAACAAGAGTATGATAGCCTTTCGATCGTTATTTAAGAATCGCTAGATATTTTATTACAGCTAGAAAAGTACGTGATATCACCGTATACCAATATGGTGTTAGTAGGTACTTGTGAAGCATCAGTCATAAGAATGAGTGATGACGGGTGACTACTTTTCTTTAAGTGGTCCAGTTTTCACGATGGGACCAGTCACATTACTCAGCGGATATATAGCGTCATTTTCGATCGCATAACCGGAGCAATGATGTCCCTGATCAAATTACGGCTTTAGTAAAATAGTGAAAATTTTCCCACATTTTCTCGCGGACACTCGTCTTGCAGATGATATAAATCAGGGGGAAATTGTTGGTTACAAAGCGCGCGCTGCTCGAGGCCGATAATGGGTGGTTATTTGTAAGGTTTCACTGGACGTTCGTTACGCACCATCAAACTGGTCGACATAGAATCGACCGTCGCGCGTCGCTGCAGCAATCCCCAACTGCCAGTAACTATAGCACTTTCGATTGAATTCAACGAAACATTGTGCGAGCACAAAACCGCAACAGTGTGAAATCAGGTGTTAGCATAAACTGCCTCAATAACGATAGGCAATTAAATAAATTCAATTATTGTCACATGTTCTCAAAATAAGAGGCCAGTATTCACCCAGTTTCTCACGGGTTGGGTGTTGTAAAGAACTCGCCCGTAATATGCTGAGTTGTGTTATTGTATGAATTATGCACTTTCGACAACATCAACTGTCTTTATTATTCCACAACGTAACAAACTGGTATAATTTTCTGTCACATAAAGCTTCTCTCATTTCAACGTAACAGAAATGAGTAAAAGTGTAATTTTGCGACTGCTTATTGCAATATTAAAGAACGGGACAGAAAACTCGCAGCAAATAGAAATTGTTTCTTCAAAAGATATAACTCGGTAATAATTTTGACGCAGATTTTCGGATATAATAACATTTTTATTGCTTGTTACGTAATAAAGTGCGACTATTCTCACCTGCGGGCGTGACTAACGATATCAATTAAATACAAGATAATGATCGGAATTCTGCGCAGATGGCCACCCCGCTGCGCCTTCCAAGCGGCCAATTCCAAACTTTTTGATTGTCGCAAATCGATTGATTAAAGAATTATATTGAACCTTTCGCAATAATCGTATTGCGTAGCCAAATGAAAAAGTGATTAAAAATAACATCG